>CM042836.1:55452546-56052546 GCA_023653725.1 Bungarus multicinctus | reverse complement strand
AGGATTTTCGTCTCCTGCCCTGTTTCTAGGGATTTAGTGAGAAGGGGGCTTATGGAGTCAGCTATCCAACATTTGCTGGAGCTCAGAGACATCCAAACGGTCCCGGCAGACCAACAGTGGATGGGTTTTTACTCCAGGATCTTCATAATCCCCAAGGCTTCGGGGATGGAGGACAATTCTTGATTTAAAAAGGCTCAGTAAGTTCATTGTTTACAGGTGTTTTTAAATGCATTCCTTCAGACCATTCTGGAGAGCGTTAGGCAGGGGGACTTCCTTGCATCCATCAACTTGATGAAAGCTTACTTACACATTTCTATCTGTCCTTCTCATAGGAGGTTCTTAAGGTTTTGTTATCAGGGCAACACTTCTAATATAGGGCTCTCCTTTTTGGGTTATCTTCCGCCCCTAGAGTTTTCACCAAAGTTTTGGCTCCCCTGGCAGCGCATCTTTGTTCCTTCCCAGTGTGTCTACAATGTTATTTAGATGATATTTTGATACTGTCTTCTTTTTTTCAAAGGGCTCAGTGAGACCTGCAGACCACCATCTTGGTTCTGCCGGATCTTGGTTTCTCATTGATATTAAAAAGAGCCATTTTATCCCTTCAACTTGCCCACTTCATTTGGGGGCCATCATTGACACAGGGGTTTATCAGATTTTCCTTTCACAGGAAAGGCAAGACAGCCTGCAACTGATGGCGAATAGTATACTGAGACAGAGCTCTATCCCTTTAGCTCATGATTTCTTGTATTGGTATTGTTCCCTGGGCCAGGCTTCATGCCAGGGCCCTTCAGTGGTTTCTTCTGCCTCATCAGAAAGGCGGTAAGAGTCACTTCTTAATGAAGGTAAAGGTGCCCAAGCAAGTGTTGCATTCTTTTCAGTGGTGGTTCCCCAGAGCCATTTCCGAGGGCCAGTCATTCAAGGTGGAGGACAAACTCATCCTCACAACTGATGCCTCCTCATCAGGTTGGGGAGTTCACCTGGCTTCTCACATGGCCCAAGGCTTATGGTCAGCAGAGGAGAAGCTACATAACATAAATTGATTGGAGCTAAGAGCGGTCCGTTTGGCTCTTAGACACTTTAGTTAGCATGTCTCTGGCTTTCATGTCCTTCTCATGACTGACAATGTAGCCACCAAAGCCCATATTAACAGACAGGGGGGCACCAGGTCCAAATCCCTCATGTCAGAAGTGGAAGCTTTGGACAGATGGGCAGAGTGTCATCTTCTGTCCTTCCAGGCTGAGCATATTTCTGGCTTAGATAATGTGCAGGCTGACTGGCTCAGCAGAGTCACTTTGACCAAACAGAATGGAGTCTGCACCTTCTCTCTTTTTAAAGATTACTCAGAGATTCAGGCTTACGGTGGTAGATTTGTTTGCTACTCCTCTCAATGCTCAATTACCTACATTTTTTACTAGATTTGCCACTCCGGGGGCTGAAGGGACCTAACACCTTATGCAGTAGGTGGCCGCCAGGTTTGTTATATGCCTTTCCTCCATTGCCTTTGCTGACGGCTGTGGTTCAAAAAGTTTTGACAGAAAGAGCTGAACTGGTTTTAGTGGCCCCTTATTGGCCTTGGCACCCTTGGTTTGCGGACTTGATGGGGCTCTTTGTAGTTCAGCCTTGGTGGATTCCTGCAGAAGATATCTCTCTCCTCCAGAGATCCCTGAGTCATCCAGAGCTCCAATGGCTACAACTGACAGTTTGGTGATTGAATGGAGCATGCTAAAATGCGCCCATCTCTCCAACAGAGTACTCAAAACCATTCAGACCTCCAGATCTTCCACCATCCATATCTATGATGCAACTTGGCAAACCTTTTCTAGTTGGTGCTCCAAATCAAACATTCCACCCTTATAAGCCTCGGTGGCAAACGTTTTGGAATTTCTACAGGCTGGGTTGGATAGAGGCCTTTCTCCCAATACTCTTCGTCATCAGATGGCGGCGATTTCTTCGGTGTTGACTTGTGGCAAATTAAGAGTCTTTGGCACAGCATCATACTGTCCGTAGGTTTCTCAGAGGGGCAACCAATCTTTGCCCTCTGGTGGTACACAGATACCCTATGTGGGATTTGTCCAGGGTTTTGCAGTCCCTTACTAAGGCTCCATTTGAGCCTCTAAGGCAAGCTAGTCTGCACATTCTTACCCTGAAAGTAGCCTTCTTGGTGGCAATCACCTCAGCAAGAAGAGTATCGGAGTTGATCACTCTCTCAGTTTGCCCTGATTTCTTTATGTTTCACCCTCACCAAGTGGTTTTGATGTTAGACCCAGCATTTATCCCCAAGATCAACACTTGTTTCACAGGTCTCAAAAGCTGGTGCTTCCCGATTTTTGTTCCCATCCAGTCCATGACTTGGAGAAAGGTTGGCACACCTTAGATGAGCGTAGGGCTCTGAAAGTCTATATTAAACAGACATCTGAATTCCGCAGGATGGAATCTCTTTTTTGCTCTTCCAACCTTCCACGTTGGGAGGAAAAGTGACTCCATCCATAGTCAGCAGGTGGATTAAGGCATGTCTATCCAGAGCGTACTTGAGTCGGTCCTTCCCAGTACCCAGAGGCATTACGGCTCATTCTACTCACGGTGCTGCGATGACTGTGGCCTGGGCCACGCAAGCTTCAATTGAAGAAGTCTGCAAAGCACCCACTTGGTAATACCCATCTCCTTTCATTCACCACTACCATCTGGATGCCTTTGTTTCAGTGGATGTGGTGTTTGGCAGAAGGGTTCTGCAAAGAGTTGTTGTGGAGCATGGCAGTCAGGACCATTCTTAATCCCGAGGACAATCCAGCTTTGATATGTGCCATTCCTGACCTGTTGCAGCCTTACAAGGGAGAATCGGTGTTGTCTTACCTGAACACCTGTTCTCCTTGTAGGCTAGACAGATCAGCCCTACCCTGATGGAACTAGTCCTTCCAGCGATGGGAGGGGGGAACCGATAACGGTCTCTTGTGATTTTTGTTTTTTCTCAGAGGCAATCCTGTCTTTTGTGATGACTTCGCAGAAAGCTGGGAGGAGCCACCCAGAGTGGGTGGAACTAAGCTAATAACCCTTTTAGACAGACTCAGTCCAAGCAGCTAGGACAAGAGCAATTCCCATTCCTTACTGGTCTAGCCTACAAGGAGAACAGGTGTTCAGGTAAGACAACACCCAATCACAGTGACGCAATTTTTTGTTTGCAAAATGAAAAAGGAAGAATATACTTATATGCTGTTTTGGTAATAGCAATGCCAAAAAGCAATTCTTCCCAGAAAAGGAGAAATAAATCTGAAAATTCCAGTTCTCCTGCCAGTGACACCATCACTACGCCTTTTGTGACTTTCAGAAGATAAAGTTTTTAAAAATATGCCCCTGCCCTAAGAGATTAGTTAGCTCTGATCTATTGCCCTAAAGTTAAACTGTCTCATTCCATGTATCAGTCAAGATTACTCATATTTTAGATCCTGTATCTATTTCATAATTCCCTGCCAAGTACTGCAAGAGTAAGCACTGGATTTTTACAAGGATCTCAATACCAACCAAAGCTAGTAATAAAAGTATGGCATTAGGGGAAAGTAAGGAACAGACATAGAATTAAGTAAAAGGAGACCTTCAGTTTCATTCTTAGTTCAGGAAATAGTTTTAGGGCCAGTTCTTCTACACCCAAAAATCACTCTTTGTTACATTGCCTTTCCTTGCTAAGTTTTTTTCTCTGTCTCATTAGTCAAACTTAGGATCCATAACACACACACCTCTCCCCAATCACCTGGTATTTATTTTATTTATTATATCTGAATGATCTATTGCAAAGAATCCAAAGTTCTGATAGGAAATCACAATTTACCTTTTTTGAGCTCTGATTAGTTGCATGAACATAGAGAGATTAGGGAAAGATTTTAGAAATTCTTCAACTATTTCTTCCTTTATGAAGCAACAGATTAAAAGAAAGAGCTGGATAATAACTCTGTTGTCATAACAATGGGGATACTGCACTCTTGCCCCAATCCAATCATAAATAGTTAACTAGCTGGGACAGGATGGAAAATCTTCCTTCTGCGTTGGGTCCAAGATCTACATTCCGTCATATATAGAACCACACCTCTATTCCACTCTGTTGCAATTAACCACACCCTGGTTAATTGTGCATGACTAGCACTGGATGAGAGCAAATTTCCAATTAGCTAACTATAGGCCAGTTGTTGCAGTGGAGATGCATTTGGCAGGGATCTAAAATATTTAATCTTCATCATAAGGGACAGTAAAATAGGATCACCTATTGCATAAAGTAAAAATATTTCATTATTATACTGTATTAATTCATATCAATCTTTTGCAGCACCAAGGTCTCTTCACTGAAGATTATGAACTGCATTTATAATAATGATGCAGATTGATAAAGAATTTTTGACTTCACAGTCAGGATTGAGAAAATATGACAAGCCCAAAGTTACACAGCTGGTTGTCATGCTTAAGAGATGACTAGAAGCTACTTCAGCTCCTTAACCATTATACCACATTAGCTCTCATTCATATTCATTCACACACACCTTTGAAGCAACAGCAGGACCACATGACAGGGACAATAGCTGGAAAGCATTATGAAAGCTTCTAAAACGTAAAATACTTTAAAAACATTTAAAGAACTTTGATAATGTTAGTATAACATTTATTTTTACAAGAATTAACTGCATCCATGTGCCGTCTGGCGACTCCTAGAAATAGAGCCTTCTCTGTGGGGGCTCCCGCCCTCTGGAATGGTCTGCCTCCGGAGTTACACAATAACACCGACCTGAGAGCTTTCAGACGTGCATTGAAAACCTGGCTCTTTGAGCAGGCCGGCCTGGGCTGAAATGGGATTTTTAGTGTAATTTTAGTATTCGAGTTTTAAATTGGGATTTTAAAATTTGGGGTTTTATTAATTTATTGGGGGAGGTATAATTTTAGGCAGCCTCAAGATATTTAATTCTCTTTTAACTTTTATAATTGTAAAAAGTTTTATGGTTAGCTATACACCGCCCTGAGTCCTTCGGGAGAAGGGCGGTATATAAATATGTTAAATAAATAAATAATAAGAACTCTTCCTATCATATCCTTTAAATTACAAAAAACGGAATAGCAGTTGGAAGGGACCTTGGAAGTCTTCTAGTTCAATATCATTTCAGACAAATGGTTGCCCAATCTCTTAAAAACCTCCAGTGATGCAGCACCTACAATTTCTGAAAATAAGCCATTTCACTGATCAATTGTTTTCACTGTCAAGAAATTTCTTCTTAATTCTAGGTTAGATTTCTCTATGGTAAGTTTCCATTCGTTACTTCTTGTCTTACCCTCAGGTACTTTAGAGCCTAGACTGTCCCCCTCTTTATGAAAGTCTCTCAAATATTGGAACACTGCTAACATGTCCCCTATAGTCCTTCTTTTCTTTAAAATGGCATACACAGTTCCTGCAACCGTTTATCGTATGTATCAGCCTCCAGTCTCCTAATCATCTTTTTTGCTCTTCGCTGCACTCTTTCCAAAGCCTCAACAACTTTTTTGTAGTGTGGTGATTGAACTGGTCATAGTATTCCAAAAATTGTCTTACCAAGGCAGTATATGCTAGTATTACTTCATTTGATCTTGACACCATTTCCCTGTTGATGCAGCCTAGGACTGCATTGGCTTTTTAGGCAACTGCAGCACAGTGCTGGCTCATATTTAAGTGCAGGAGTGGGATTCAAATTTTTTAACAATTGGTTCTGTGGACGTGGCTAGGTGGGCGTGGTCATGTGACTGGCTGGGTGTGGCAACTTTTTTTGCAGGCCCCCCTGGATTTTTTTTTGCCTCCTGAGCCTGGGAAGCCTCCTGCGGGGCATTTTTGCTCCCAGAAGGCTTCTCTGGGGCCCAGGAAGGCAAAAAACAAAGCGCGAGGGGCACCCAGCCTCCTGGGCCTCAGGGAAACCTCCTAGGTGAAGCAGTAAGACAGCAAGGGAGATCCCAGCACAGTTGATCATCGGAACAACTGATCATCGGGTGGGAGAAAAAAAAAGAAATACCTTAAGGAGTGACTGGGCAGGGGAGAACGCAGTCAGTGATGCTGGGCATGCGCATAATGTAGCGCATGCGTGATAAGGACTGATTAGGCAGGGAGGGAAGGGGCGGAGCCAGCCAGGGGCACGATTTGCCAGCTGTCTGAACTGCACAGAATCCTAACAACCGGTTCTATAGAACTGGTCCAAACCAGTAGAATCCCACCCTGTTTGTTTTGTCTATTAGGATTCCCAGATCCTTGTCAATTATTACTGTTGAGCCAGTACAAAATTGGAGACAAATAACTTTGTGATGGCCACATTTTTGGACTATCCGCAGAAAATCTTGAGCACTGATTAAGAAGATTGGGATTCACAACACCTGCAATTTAAAAAAATCTAGTAGGCATTGGATTGCCTAATGCTATCCTAGTCACAATTAAAAATAAAATAATTACATAGATTCAGTCAGTGTGAGTTTAATAATTACAAGCAAAAATACTAACAATACTTCTCTTTGTGCAGTAACTGCATACCCTCAGCACCATCCATGATGGATTTTTTTTCTGATTGTTGGGTGGGAGTGGGTATTCACATGTCATCTTTCCTTTAAGTGAAGAGCAACATGGAAGAATAATTTCAATCCATTTCTCCAGCAAGGCAACATGCACAAGAACCCCCAAAAAATTAATTTCCTGAGTGATCTTTGAACATGTTCTAGAATTATTTCATATTTGAGAAAGAAAGATTGAGAGTGTCGGATAGTTATCTTCCCAGAAAAATTTTGGGCCACAGAGTACTGGAGCTTGAACATTATGTGCTACCAGAACAATTATTCTGAGCCTGGACTTAAAAATTCTGTTTTCAATATTACTAATAATGTCTGTGAATATTAACAATAAAGGAATATAGAAATAAAAGAAAGGGTGATATACAGTAAAAAAAAAAAAACAATATGAAAACTTTTTGAGTTTTCAATAACTGCAGTTCTTTGGAGAGAATGGCAATTTTGCCATGGACTGCACTAAGAAATAATACCTTGGATATTTATTTATTTTATTAAATTTTTATACCACCCCCTCTCCCGCAATGGTATTCGGGGCGGTGTACAGCCAAATAAAACCACACAATAAATAAAATTTAAAATAGATTTAAAAGAATTAAATTAGTGGCTGAAAAAACACAATAAAACAAGGTAAAAAAGTTAAAATTACCAAAAAATTTAAAAATTTAAAACCCTAGTAATTGATACTAGGCCAGACCGGCCCGTTGGAAGAGGAACTTTAGTTGGGTCTTTAGTGCGCGCCGGAAGGTTTGCCAGGTCAGTAATGGCTCGCATCTCCGGGGGTAATTCATTCCAGAGGGAAGGTGACCCCGCAGAGAAGGCCCGCATCCTCGGGATAATATTGGATAATATTGACCCTTCTCTGTAAAATATGTTAGTTTCCAAAGAGTTTATTACAGTATTGCAAAAGATTGCACACTTAGCAAAATATAAGTAAGATTCTTGCAGAGACTTCAGCTTTTGTGAGAGAAGATTAAACTTGAAGCCGATCAGTCACTCAACAGTATGGCTGCTGCCAAATGCTTGAGGAAATCCTCCCATCCTACACATAATGCCTGCCAAAACTTTTACCTTTAAAGATAATGAGTCCATTCATTAAATATATCCTCCAAACCTAACATCAGAGGACTTCTAAAGAAGTAATATAGCCTATAAAATAGTAAATCAGAATCAGTTTTCCAGCACAAAATAAGCTAAACAAATGCCACAACAACACTATGTTTGATATTTTTCTACTTTAAGAGATCTTATAGGCCTCTTTTGGAAACAAGTTCATTTTCACTAGAAAGTTGGTAGCCAAAAGAAATACTGCACTTAGAGTGATTTGACAGGACCAAAGTATATTTTTAACAACATCCCAACGTATAGTACATGAGTTGCTATATATAATGTCTATATTCACAACAAGCTGCAGTTCTATATCAAGCATGGGTCAATATTAAATAAAACCATGTTTAAAGCTTGAACATTTAGAAACCCTCAAATTAAAGAAATGCCTATGGAATCTGAACTATACTTAGCTTTGGAGATCAGTGCAGCGCTTGAAAAGGGATCTTGTTTTGTCTCCTAATTTTTCTAACCATCTAGGTATTAGATACCAATTAAAATATAGCTCTTATGTCTACCTTCCCCAATACAGATCTGTACGGTGTCATAGAGATGTTTTGGGACAATTACTGCCTGCACCAACTTGGAATCCTGGTAATTGTATTTCTAATCTAATACATCTGGAAGATACCTCCCTTGAGAAAGGCAGGTATAGGAAAAAAGATGTCTGGATATATCGTTGTTGTCTATATTTCATTTTTCAGAAGCAAAGAATATTTTTCCCATTCTGGTGTCTCTTAGGTGAGTTGAGAAGCATTCATTCTTTTACGCCATAAAGCAAACTAGAGTTATTTTTGAAACCATCAAGATAATCTATTGTCCAGTTGTATTCCTTGTAGTTTTAAGAAGCAAATAACATTCTGCCAGGCCCTTAAGCACTCTGAATCTATCCCAAGCTTCTGCAGATACTGACATATAAGCAGCCAGAAGAATGGCTGTATTGTTTATATGACTTAACAAGAAACACAGTGTGTAGCAGCCTGACTGAATTATAGAGCAAGCAGGAGACTGTTCACACCCCAGAAGTACTTAGGGCACCACTTTAGCACCCCACGGGTGCTGAAGTATGGACAACAAGGACCAACAATATGACCTTTTATTTTGGATATCAGCCAAACAATGGGCCAACTGTAATAATTTCATACCAGGCTGTGGAGCACAGAGTCAGAATGATGAATGAAAATTCTGGGAAAGGTTCCATGAGCTGGTCAATTCCAATTAAAACAAATTAAACAACAATCCTAGTGGATTTAGCCTCAGGTTTACAACTGCTATAACTTAAGGCAGAGGTTTCTCAAACTCAGCAATCATGGAGGTCATCAAATACATTTAGGTGGAAGAAACATGTTTTATAGGCTTTCATATGGAAAGCAGGATGCTGTCAGTTCTTACTCACTTTCTACCTGAACAAGCACTTGTGTAGACAAAGAAGTAGTGTGGTCTGGCTATGTGTGATCTTCTCTGCACCTGCTCAGTTGTTTGCTCCAGTACTTTGTTCACAGCCCTTTCCTTCACCAACCGTAGAAATAAAGCCAAATGCTGTTTTGACAGCTGAGAAGGTGGAGAAATTCATTTTCTCTTGCCAGGAAGGACTCCTGTCTGTTCCTGGTTTGGTTGGTTGGCTGGACATAAATTTGAGCCATAAAAGGATAAGGTGAAGTAGCAAGAAGGGTGAGAGAGCTGTGAGAACAAAAAAATACTCAATTTATCTCATGCCCACCCCACCACATGTGGCTGGAGATCCCCTTTTTAACAAATTGACAGCATACCCCCTCCCATATCATCTCAGCTAAGATCAAGCCTGGTTTATAAACGAAGGATAATCAGATGTCAACCAACTGTATGACCTAATTGCAAATGGGAATATTTTCTAATATTTCTTCTCATAAAACACATACAGGAATAGCAGAGATTAGGCAGAGCAGACCATAGGCTCTTCTCTCTCTAACTGCCCATCATGGTTACATTCAGAAATTTGTCATGTAAAGGATAATCAGTTTACCAGTAGCATATCCTAACTGCTCCCAAAAAACACTGCGACTTCCATAAAATCTGACTTTGGACCTCTCCCTCAAATAACAGAAAAGTCTGTTGTTTGGCAAATCAGGCCAGGCAATTTATGCAAATTGGCATAATTTTAGTAAATTTTATATAAATTGTATAATACATAAATACATAAAATTGCACAAGTTACATACATTTACCAGTTATATAAATTTGAATTTAATGAACATTTGGATTTAACAGACAACCTTTCCCTCAATTATTATCCCTATTAAAATTATGTTTATGTATGCAAAAACTAATGAGAGAAAAAAGCTTGGATTGCGAGAAAAGGAACAAATGAACCTTAACTTGTCTGAAATTATCCATTCATTTATACCCAAGATTCTTCAGGCCCTCCACCCCCCCTTTGAAAATGATGCAGATCCAACCCCTCATACAAGCTGAATGAAATTATTTCTTCACAATGCTATCACCTGCTCTAACCTTATGGCCTTGCATTTCAGGAGGCAGAATTCAATAGGGCAAATTAAGAAACAAACCAATATCTGCAGTCTGTAAAAGGGACAGTCCATTGAATGATCTCATTATAGTTTTGGGAACAAAACCATGAACTGGAGGTGAGAAGAGGAGAAAGCATGCAAGATAAATTCAGTTTTGTCTGAACAATGGTATAAAAATTGAAATGGACAATACAGCTCAAGCAAAGATATATACTGCAAGCAAAAGCAGTTAGGATCAATCTAGAGCAAACTCGCGGCCCGCAGGTCATATGCGTCATGCGCTGGCATGCCCACATCCTGTTTAGCAAAGGGGGAGAGTCATGATACGTCACGTGACGCCGCTGTGATGATGTGAGTTTGACACCCCTGATCTAGGGCATTCTCATTTGGTATCAATTAAGAGGAAGTGAGCAAGACCCTTTCCCCATTGAGTTAGACAGGCAAATAATTGGAGGTAAGTAGCTTCTTATAGTCTAAAGATTTATTTTTCAAACTCAGCAATTTTAGGACGTCTGGACTTCATCTCCTAGAATTCCCCAGCCAGCATGCTTGTTTCCCAGCCAAGGTTGAGAAACATCGTTCTAATGCAACAACCGTGTTTCATTTCTCTATTCTGAAAACTCAACATTTTAAGCTTCATGTATTGATAGAACCCCCAAATTTAAAAACAAATAAATTGCATTGTCTGAAATCTTACAAAATGACCAAATCTCACAAGATTTTTATGTTCAGATTAGGTAACATTTTGGTTTTGATGTTCAGTATCTAAAGATTTGACCTTTTAAAAAGCTGAAGCTCAACTAGGCAATCAATATTGTATCAATAAATATTATCTCAAAAGCAGCTTTTATAAATTCCTCTACAAACCTTGAACAATCTCCCCATTGATTGAGTGATTTAAATGATGTCCGATGAAGTCTTCTGAAGAGTTTATAATTTCATGTTGATTTCTCATTGTAAATTTGAAAGAAAAGAAGCTGAGCGGCGCAATTGAGTCAAGGAGTTCTTTCCTACGTTGAGCAAATTTCTAAGGAAAGGGCTGCAAAGCCCATTCCTTGGGAAAACATAATACATGATTCCCTCCAGTGGATGGATTAAAAAATGTTTACTACCGGTGCTGTGGGCATAGCTTGGTGGCCATGGCGTGGCTTGATGGGCGTGGCTTGATGAGCGTGACAGGGGAAGGATACTGTAAAATCCCCATTCCCTCCCCACTCCTGGGGGAAAGTTATTGCAAAATCTCATTCCCTCCCCACCCCACTAACCTGCTTTCCAGCTGTTCTCCTGTGCAGAGCAACAAAAGAAGACCCAGCCAACCAGCTGGGACTCAGGAGGCAGGGAATAGATGGGGGCAGGGCCAATCAGAGGTGGTATTTGCTGGTTCTCTGAACTACTCAAAATTTCTGCTACCGGTTCTTCAGAACAGGTCAGAAGTTGCTGAATATCACCTCTGCTTCCCTCCCAATGAAGGCATATGGATAGGTCAAACTCATAACCAGAAATACTCCTTTGTCTCTGCTTTTCTCCAGAATATGCTATTTCACTGCTCCTTATTCTCCAAAGCAACACCAAGCATTCATGGTTAAAAAAAAGGCTTGAGAAAGGGGTGAGCTGCCACCCTAAGTGTTTCTATTATTACATTCTGCAAGACATATAATCATGCTGACCCTTTCTGTATTATTTCCCATTATTTTAGTTCTACTTATATGGTCAATATATACAATTGAATTCAGTTGTTCATCAGAAGGGAAGCACTGAGAGTTCAGCAGGTCTTTCTGCTTTGGCATTCAATGCAATCATTTTGCTTCTTGTGAAAAGTCCAGCTTTTCAAGAGCAAACTTCCTGCCATGCCTACAAGAAGATCCAGCTGATTTATGTTTGTTTGTTTGTTTTGGGGGTTCAAGCAGAGTTGCAGCTATCCATTAAAGGGCCATCAAGTATTTGCTTTTGGTTCTTTTTCATCTACTTGCTCTAGAAAGCGACACCAACAACCATAAACTCTTAAAGAGCCAGTTTAAGTGCTCAGTGGGGCCTCTGATGAATTTCTGGAATTTGTTCCCAGAAATCAATCCAAGAAAATCCAGGATTCTAATAGCTTCATTTTTTGACAGGTGAAACTATTCTAAATTATGTGTGATGGGTTACAGTATCTAACTCCAATCTTCTATGCATCTATAATGGCTGCAGCTGGATTGCTCTGCTCTCTTTCTGATTGCTGGCACCTTGAACAAACAAAACACTTTGCCTACAGCACACAGGCACCCCATCTGCCTTGTGCCTGACAGTACTTCTGAATGGGCACCATGAAAGGAAGAGGCTGCACCCTTGCCAAAGGCCAGACATGACCCTGTTCTTTCTGGGACACAATCACAAAGCCCTCGTTAAAATGCATATGGCTGGCAGCAGGTCCATGGTGTAATTAGGACATTGTCCAAGGACTATCGAAGGGCTGCAAAGGAGACCATTCAAATACACTGTAGATGTACTTGGTGCCTTGAAACACAAGCCAAGCCATTTCAGCCCAATTATTAAAAAAAGAAAGAAAAAGTAATGAAGAGATGGGAAGGCAGCCAAATGCAAAGAAACACACATATTGACGCAAATACCCCTCTGCAAAATACAAGCAGCCTAGCATGACAAGCAGAAGGGACAGCTGCTTCTTCCAACTCATTACAGCAGGACAATGGCCTCAGCTGATGACACTTAAAGAGGTATAGAATATGAAGTGTTCTAAAAAAAAGAAAAGATTGAAATAAAGAATAGAGTCAGTGGCAGAACAGCACAGGAATCTGCCTTACCCCACATAAAATCACGAAGTTCTATTTGTTTAAATCAAGGTTTGTTGAACAACCCCTACTGGATGGATTCACATATCATTTTAAGCCAAAACCAAAAGTAAAATCCAGCCACTGACTTCAGGAGACAGAGAGGTGATCCATTATCATTTGCTATATTAACCATTTACCTTGCAATGTTAAGACTTTCTAGAAATAAAAGGATTGGGTAGAAATAAAGCTTTTACTCCAGTGTTACGTTCTCGTTTTTAAAAAGAAATGAGAACTGTTCTTAAACCATTATGATATGCAGCCAAAAGCAGGAAAGCTATGCCCTAGTTTCTAATGAATGTAGAGGCAGCATGGAAACTGTTCCAATAACAGATAATTCTGAGAACAGACAAAGCAGGTACAAGAGGGGCTAAGATCAAGCTGAATAAAAATATTCAAAATCCAACGGCATAAAAAGCCAAACACTATTAGCCTACCAAGGTTAAAAATAAAAGACTTTGAAAAATCTAAGCAAGTTCGATAGTCATTTTCTATAACAATTTTCCAAGACCTATCATGTACATGTCTAAATATGAGTATCATTTAATGCAACACCGCCTTACTTGCTGCATTTTTTCCAGATCGAGACTGGGCCTCCCAACTTTGTCACCATAGCCCTGTCGGTGTCGTTTACACGGCATCCCTTGCTCAAAGCTGCCTCCGACGCTTGTAAAAATTATAGGCCGTACCAAGGACTGCAGTCTCTTAGGAGGTGAGGCACTGAAGAGCACTGGGCTAGGACTGGCACGCAAACCTTCCACAGCTTCGACCACTGGCCGGAAGGATTTGCCACACAAGGTCTTTACTTCCTCATCGCTGGAGGAAGTATTACAGCTGTCACTGCAGCAGCCAAGCTTGCTGACCTGAGACCACTTCCGTTTCTCAGCAGCAAACTCACGGGTGATACATTCCAACTCCTCTTCAGAACTATGATGGTCCAGCCCAGAAGGAAAATGGCCCCGCACTTTGCAGCACTGATTTTCTTGATTTTGCTGTTGATTGGTTGCCAAGGGAGTCAAGGTGCAATTCCGTCTTCTCTCTGGGAAAATATTTAAAACAATGATAGAGAAGATCTTAACGCAGCCTTACATATTGATTAAAAACCACTAGTCCCATTCCCCACTTCTTCTATCAAATAAGTCCTTCATCCCAGACACTGGACGAAGTTATGACTAGCAGCAGGCAGGAAAGCTGAACACTTCTGGAATAATCAGGAAAGTGAATGACCTTTTATTTAAGAAGAACTGGCACACTCACACTGTGAAAGACACTCTATTACCCAGGGCCCACCAAGACCCAGTCAGCTACAAACATTTGAAGTCCCTTGCAAACAGAACTCTGCACAGAGAGGGAACCAAGATTAGTTTGTGAGGAGGAGATAGGGACAGTACACATTTTGGGTAAATAGCTGGTTGTGTAAAGCCATCATCACAGTATGAGTGAAATTAATGAAAAAAGGCTACATTTCTATGTGCTGGAAGAAAGTACGAAGCAGAGTCTACTTTTGATGAATACTCAAGTAGTAGCTCTGTATAATTCAGAACCCATATTCCACATGTAGGTACCTATTGACAAAGTGCTCCCAATTTTCTGACCAGTCTATATGTAGATGGAAGCCAAAATCCTATATTGCTTATCATATCTTATCAAAAAGGAAAAAAGAAAAAAACAATCATCCAATCCATATTCATTATTCATTTGGGTAACATGTAGTGCCAATATAAAACGTTGATTAGCTTGATTTTAACTTAATGATTTGGGTGAAACCAACAAATATAACTTGCTGCGCAGTTAGAACACAGAATAACAGAGTTGGAAGGGACCTTGTAGGTCATCTAATCCAACTCCCTGCTCAAGCAGGAGACCCTATACCATTTCAGATAAATGGTTATCCAGTCTCTTTTGAAAGCCCCAAGTGTTGAAGCACCCACACGTGAACCCAGTCAATTTTAATTTAATCGATATACCATGTTCACACAAACCTTGACTTACCATGATATACAAATTCTGTCAATGGTTGTCTCAGGTTACTCTATCACAAATAGAAGGTACATTAACCTAACAGAGTTTGCTTTCGATAGAATGGAAGAGAGAAATTTTGGCTAACCTCTCCTGCAGCTATCAGTACTACTCTCGTATGAAAAGGCTGACCAGCAGAAGAACCTCAAAACAAGGCATAAAAAACTGGCCAAATCCTAGCAAAGTGTTGTGGTTTGCTGGCAGCCAGTGCAGATGGCAGCGGAATTGGACAGTGAGGAAGAAAGGTAAGGAAGTCAGGGAACCTGGAGACGACTTGGACCAGGTACTGAGTCTGATGAAGGGATGGGGCCAGGACCATCTGGGAATGGGGTGTTGCCTTTGGCCTTCGAAGTCTGGCAGCAGTGAAGCAGAGGACCCAGGGGAGCCTGTTCCGAGTGTGCGTGTGCGCAGAGCTGCTAGAAGGCAAGAGCAATCGAAGCAAAAGAGCGACTTTTGTATAAGGGATAAAAGTCAGACCACAATCACTAAAGCTTTGCAGGAAGTAAAGTAGTTTGATGGATTCCGAGTCCTCCTTGAAGCTCTTTGTACTCTGGTTGTTTTTTTCTGGTACTTTGGTTGGTTTCTGTTATAATTAAATTGTATATTTCTGTTTTTGGCAACATTCCACAGCGTTGAAAGGCATGTGCTTATCTTGGGGAACTGTTTATAATTAGTTCTGGCTGGGAATGAAAGTAATTCCCAGCATTGCAATATAATAGGTTTTACTTTTAAAACAAGTTTGTGTTTAATTACACTTGACAAAGCCTGGGCCAGAACAGAAAGATCATAGGACCACAGAGTTTCTCAGATTGGGAGCAAGATCCACAACAGGATTTCCAACCACTCATACTTTTTTTACTGACTATTATTACTTCCATCATCATCTATTACCCCAATTTAATTTCATTGTTCCAAGAATAAAATCAAGCAGCCTGCCCTTGTATATCACTCTATAGAACAGTGGTTCTCAACCTGTGGGTCGCGACCCCTTTCGGGGTCGAATGACCCTTTCACAGGGGTCGCCTAAGACCATCGGAAAACTCATATTTTTGATGGTCTTAGGAACTAAGCCATAATTTTATGGTTGGGGGTCACCACAACATGAGGTGGGCATTAAGAAGGTTGAGAACCACTGCTATAGAAGAATGGAGTTGAGTTTTATGTGTTTCTCCAGGATTTGTAGTAGCATCAAGAGTTCCTGTAAAATTGTTCTGCAATCTATACACTACTAAAATTCTGATTATTCTAATCTTTAACTGGGAAAAGAGTATACCATAGGGACAAAACTTTTTGTACCAAGATACTTCAAATGGGCTAACTTACGAAATGTTTCCAAAATCCAGAAGTCCCAAGGAATTGAAATTTGGCAAATTTTGTAATATATTTAATGACATAAAATTATCATAAAACACTTTGCAACATAATACAAATGTCATAAAACATTTTATGTATTGATGTTTGACTATACTATACAGTTCAAAGTAGGATATTTTCAAGGCAGATACATCTCTGAAGGTATCCTAACTTTTCCAGTGACAGCAGAATATTAGAAGCTCTGTCACTGCTAAAGGCATTAAGAAATCTGGTCAGGAAATCTCTCTGAAAGAATGACACAAGAGGTCACGGGTTGTCTATTTATCCCATTAATCTTGACCACCATTCATGCTAGCCAGAGTTAATAGGACTTCAACAAGATCTGGAAGGCATCAAATTTGAGAAGACTGCTGGACAGGAAATTCTTAGTTTCAGGGAAGATGAAATTAACCATATGGGATGGGATTACATAAATTATAATAAAAGTAGACAAAACCTACGCTAGAAAGCAAATACCTGGAAATTACAATGCAAGTTTAACCCTAACATTCTTAGGTGGTTTCCTAAATACTGGAATGCTTTACCTCTGTCAATCTGAGCAAGTTCCTGGTTCTCTCCCTCAGAATCATCACTGTCTTCCTCATCACTTGGTGTATAGGAAATCTAGGAGGAAATGTATATTTAAAAATCATTCAACATGAAATGTGCAACAGGCAAATTCTAGTCACCTGTTTAATTTTTATACGCATTTCTTTATGAATGCATATTCCATCTTATACCCACATTAATCTCAATTTTTATATTAAAAAAACCCTTCACAGACATGCTTGTTTCAGCAAATATTTTCCAACTTCTCATTTTCTGCATAGGATGCATTTCAAAATTATTCGATATCCCAGAGGGAGAGCCCCATTGCCTATTTTGGAGAGATCCAGTGGTCTCCAAATCACATATTAGTTCCAGAGCTGATCCATTCTTAAGAGAATCTGCAAATAGTGCATTCAATTTGGCATCCCTAACATGAAAACCAACATTTGCATCTCCTGCTGCCTCCACAGATATCAATAAATCTGTATATCAACCATACAATTCACATTAGGTAAAATTCTTCTGCATTCCTTATCAGAGAGGTATGTAATTTAACAACTGAAGGACTCTCTTAGCTGCAGTGACACACCTATGGACTAACCTCCCTAAAGCAGTTCACCTGGAAAAAAACCTGTTCATCACCAAGCACAAGTATTCTTATTCAGTCAAGCACTCTAATTTACTATAATTAGGATTTTTTTTATAATGAACTACTCTGACATTTTTTATATTGTATTATAGTGTTACGCAGCTAATTGAATGTTACCTGAAATGTTAAACTTGCAAACTATAACTGTTCACTACGAACACATATACAAATCCAACCCCAAAATCTGAAAGTTAGTTAATTGGTGCATCTCAGTGCAGCCTCCCCAACTTTGTAGCTCTCCCACAGCCATGATGACTGAGGATAAGTCATCACCTAATATATCAGGAAAACTGCAACTAGGAACAAACTGATGGATGGTATCTTTGCTATATTATATGCATATTTCTTCCAAGAACCTCCTAAAGAAATCTACATTGTTCATCTGTCCCTTCTTTTCTTAGCTTTTTTAGTCACAGTGAGCATTGGAGGCTTCCTATCATCTTTGCTATTCCTTGAAATCTAGTTTGGAATATCAAAAATATAATAACTGTTTAAAAATCTCATTAATATTTTAAAACAACTGATTAAAACAACTGATCTGTTCTGTCATTTGAAACATCTTAAGAAATTGTTCCATTTGCCCAAGTTTGCTGCTATCTGTTACAATTTAATGCTCTCTTCCCCTGCCAAAAAACAAATGATTACTATACTATAGCTTTGCTAATAATCTAAATTTATTTTTATTGATTACATTTCTATGCCACCCATGTTACTGATTCAATGACTCTGGGCAGCTTACAATATAATAAAAAGTTAAATAGTGCTAAAATACCATTTAAATTTGAGAAATTGAATAGAGAAGTTAAAAAACCAAGATGATGGGAGGTCTTGGAGTGAGTATCAGTCACTCCTAGTTTACTAGGGCCATGTTGAGGCCCCAGGCTAACAGCACAGCCAAGTTCTTAGGCTCTTCCAGAAGGCCAGTTGTGTGGGGGTGTACTTCACCTACCCCAGAAGAATATTCAGAGCGTAGGAGAGGCCACATCGGAAAAGGCTCTTCTCCTGGACCTCCCAGCTGAAATTATTTGGACAATAGGATCCGAACCAGGCTCTTTCTGCTGCAATAGGTAGAGCAAGTTAGTCCCATCAGGGTGAGACAGTTACTCAGACACTTGGACCCATGCCATAAAGGGCTTTAAAGGTAATGACCAACACCCTGGATTGGATCTGAAAGTAAACTGGCAATCAGAGCAGTTTGTATAACAGCAGAGTTACATGTGCCACCCAAGGGGCCTATAGAACGGTCCCCTCTGCTGTGTACTGCACCAGTTTTAACTCCAGAGTACTCTTCAAGTGTATTCAGAGATGATCAGGATATGAGTAACTGTGCGCAGAGCCTCACAAGTCAGGAAATGGCATATCTGGTGCACAACATGAAATTGTGAAAAGCTCTCCTAGCCATGGGTGCTATTTGCTGTTCGAGCAGAAGTCACAAATCTAGGAGAATCCATAAATTGCCCACTGGGTCTGTCTGGGTAGGTTTATCCAGATGATAATCCCAGATCCAG
This sequence comes from Bungarus multicinctus, assembly GCA_023653725.1. Taxonomy (NCBI): domain Eukaryota; kingdom Metazoa; phylum Chordata; class Lepidosauria; order Squamata; family Elapidae; genus Bungarus; species Bungarus multicinctus. Next base: position 56,033,480 of record CM042836.1, on the reverse strand, counting down.
AAGCCCCTTGAATCCATAGCCACTCTTGCTTATCAGGGTTCAGCTTGTTTTCCCCCATCTCCTACAGCCTCCAGACACTGCAAGAAGGCAATTACAGCATTATTTGTATCACTGGGGATGGAGATTTAAAGTTGGGTATTATCAGCATATTGATGATACCTCATTCTATGATGTTAGATGATCTCACCCAGCAGTTTTATGTATATGTTAAAAAAAGAGCACCAAGGCGTGCAACATGCCACAAAGGAACGGCTATGGGCTTGACCTCTCACTCCCTAATTGGGATCGGACTTGAAGAAAGAAGCTGAATCAGCATAAAATTGCACCGTCCAGCCCCAGTTCTCACAAATGGCGCAAAGGGATACAATGGTCAATGGAATCAAAAGGTGCTGAGAGGTCACGAAAGCAAAGATGGATGCAGTACCTCCATTCTGTTCCCACCATACATCATCTACAAGTGGGACCAATGCTCTCTCTGTCCCATAACCAAGTCTGAAATCTGACTGAAAGAGATCCAGATAATCTGTTTCATCCAGAATACTCTGAAGCTGAGGCGCAACCACTTTTTCCACCATCTTCCCTTAAAAGGGGAACCGGGAAACTGGACAGAAATTGTCCAGATAGGTGGGGTCCAATGAAATTTTCTTGAGGGACAGATCAAGGTTTCCATAAATAATCCCAGAAATATCCCCTCCTGAAGGGATGCATTTATTACTGCCTGGATCTATCTGCGGGTTATCTTCTTGAAGGCCTTTACCAACCAGGTGGACCAAAAATCTAATAAACCTGCAATTGCACTAACAATACTGAGAATCCTGTTCAATTCCTCAGGTCAAATTGCTCCCAGAGCACCTCCAAAGGACCTGCTCCACACTTGGGATTCCAACTGAAAACAAATTTAAGCAATTTTATCTGTCAAATGCTTGACAAATTCCTCCACTCGGCCTCATAAATGTTCACCTGAGTCCTCCTTCCCAAGGAGGGACCAGATGACCTTACATCGTGCTGCCAGGTAGCAGTCTGCGAACATAATGAGAGCTGAGAAATAGTGGCTTTCACTGTTCTTACCATCACTAAGTAGCTTTTTATAGCAGTTCTGATCCAAGGTACTTCAGATTTGTTGTCTTCTTTCAGCAGCGCTCTAGCTGTCTCTTGATTCTTCATCAAGGTTAGAACTTTCCTAGCCCCCACTACCCATTTACTGCCACTTTTCCATTTTATGAAACTAATTATAGTAACACGTGTTTTTGCACTAATTTCATTGATTTGTAGTAGTTAGTTTTACCTTGATTGTATTTTGATTTTAAATGTTATGTGCCCAAATAAATAAATAAAATCTGGAAGCATGCTAAGAGTACAATGATTAGATGGTACATAGGACCTCTTTACCTACATAATCACAATTATTCTCAACAAAAACACTACAAAATATATTAGCAACAATATTATCTCCATGTTTCAAAGAATAATTACTATTACACAGTTCATCTATGGCTCACAAAAGCTACAAATCTTAGGTAAACATTAGCAGCTTTGGAAGCCTGCAGCTTCCTAGAGGTTTATGATACGAAGAGGTAGAGAGGGTTTTTAACTCATTGTGTAATAATCCTGGTGGGAGATAGCTAAAAGAACATAAGAATCCCAGATATGTAAAATATTTAATTGAAATTCATATATTATCAAGATTTTTTTTCACGATGCTCAGAAAATATTTTAATAAATGCTATTTAGCTCAGAAACCAAGAGAAGATTTGTGCTTTCCAGTTCCATATTCTATTTACATTACAGTTTCTGCTTAGTTTAACAGCTGCTAAAAGGTACATTAATTGTAGAAAACTGCAGAAAGTACATGATGTTGTTTACAAAAATGTCAATGTTACAAAACACTGTTCAACATGTTAAATTTAATTATAGAAAGCTAAAGTTGGCTGGATAACAGACAAGGATACCATACTAGTTCTCTTTCTTTCTCCTCATCAGAGATATGGGGCTGCCATCCAGATTCTTCAAAGAATAGTCCCTACATTTTCTGGATTGATAAAAATGACACTAATCAGCTTTCTACTTTTGGTTTGGCTTAGTGATAATCAATTTCCACATTTTGTGGATAATTCATGCATTTATTGCAACTTTGAATCTAACATTTTTTAATATAAAAAACAGATCTTTATTGCCATGAGGCCATATTTTACATCTTTACCTTCTCCAAAAAGATAATATAATCTTTTATATACTAAAATTCTACAGCTAACCTGGATTTTCATACAGATAATTTTTAAAACGTAATAAATTTACAACTTTGTTGCTTTGTGTTGTTCTCACTAAAGAAAGTACACTTCATGATATCTCAGTGTCCAGGGGCTAAGAATCCATTATATCCTCAATTCTATGGAGTTAAAAGTGAGGTAGTTTTCTGTCGTCATAATCTCCTTATTGGCACAAAAGATGCAATCTCATTCCAACTTGTTAAATCAAAAAGTTTTAATTATTGTTATTGATTGACTTTTCTTGGCTGCTTGTATTATGTATAATTTTGTTACATGGTTTTTATCTTGCTTTTAAATATTTTTAGGTAATCATAATCATGCATTTGAGATGGGCGGCCCTACAAATTGAAATGAATTAAGTTAAAGAATAAGGATGGCTAATTTCAAAATCTATTTCCACGAAGTTCAAGAACTGAAGATGTACCTCATAGCCAGGTGTCTATGGGACAGGTGACTGGGAGGCAGATATTAAAGCTTGTATAATAACTTCATCACACAAATGCCATGATTTATGTACTTACTTTGGATGTAACTGCACACTGGTATTATTTTTTAATAATTTTATTAAAAACTTTAATTACAATAGTAAAAAACAATACAAACTAAAAAGAAAAAAGGTTGGAAGAAAACAATAAAAGGTGTTATTTGTGCAATGATAACACTGCACACATGTTTTTTTGGTGTCACTGAGTTTGCTGAGGATGCTACTGATTTATATTCACTGATTTCTGCATATATTCACATATCATATATATTTTCTGCAACTCCCTCTCCCCAATAAAACAGCATGATAGAACTGGATTAAATAGCATGAGAGATAAGCTGCTAATTAAACCCACCTGGAGAATGTCATGTTGACAAAGACTAATCTTCAGGAAGATAATCTACTTCTTTAACATTGTATTTCAGAAAAAGTAATCTTTCAAGTAATATGAGGTAAGAATACCCATGAAAACCATTTCTTCTTCCATGTTTCCCCGAAAATACAACCTATCTCAAAAGTAAGCCCTAGCTTGATTTTTACACATGCGCCCAATATCAGCCTTTCCTGCAAAATAAGCCTAGTTAAGATCCTGTCCACTCCGGGGCACATAAGGACAAGGCCCACCCTGGAGTAGGCGGGGTCTTAACTAAGCTTATTTTAGGGCGTAGGGCTTATATTTGCATAAAAATCAAGCTATGGTGGGTATGTTGGGTGGAGCTGCCCTATTTACCAGGCCTCGCACATCCTGACACCTGCCTCGCCTTGCAGGCCCACTTCTTCTGCAGCTGTTTGCTGCTGCTTATGTGTGTCACCCCTGGCCTCCATTTTGCCATGAAAGGCCTTCATGAAAGGCCTCTGCAGCTGATAAAGAACTCCAGATCAATCCGGAGCTCTGTTATCGGCTGTTGAGAGCTTTCCAGAATGCCTCTGATGACCAAAAGGAAGCCAGGGGGCACCGCATTCATCAACCCAGAGCCCATTTCTTAGCTGCAGAGGCCTTTCCTGAAAGCCTCTAATGGCAAAATAAAGGCAGGGGGCAATGCGCATGAGCGATGGCAAGAGGCTGCAGAACAAGTGGGTAAGAAGCGGGCTCCTGCTTGGCAGGGCTGTCGGTACCGCCATTGCGAGGTGAGTCAATAATTAGATATCCCCCAAAATAAGACCTGGTGTCCTTTTTTTGGTGGCAAGAAAATGTAAGTCCAGGTCTTATTTTCAGGGGAACACAGTTTTAAAAAGATAACTATGACATATTTGACATATGAAAGATGCTGTCCCTGATAAATACAGTAATATTAAAGAAAGCCAATTTTTTCTTCCAACAGAAGTCAAGAGCAAGGAAACCTTTTCTTTACAGGAATTTCTTTTCTAAATGGGTGAAGAGTAAGGAAAACAGAAAAAGATATCGCCTCTCAGAGATTGAGGAGGGAATCCAAGAGATCAAGTCTTTCATCAATTGAATGAAAAACTTACTTGGAATTCAACAAAAAGATAAAGAAACTCAGGCAAAAAAAGCCCCCTTAATATTCTATTCATACAATCGGTTTCAATTATCTTTAACTCAGCAAATGAACCAAAATAAAGTCTGCAGAAGTAGTTACTGCAAAGGAAAGATTACTCAATAGACTGGGAATTGGAGAGATGGGGAAACATTGCTATTAATAATGGGAAAGGTCACAGCTTATAGCTAAAGAGCCCAGGACACTTTGTTGACTGAGCCACAGCAATCAAGAGCAGAACTTCCCATCGGTATGCACAATACTGGATGTTAAGTAAGGCTACTAACAAGTGCCTTCACCAGGAGCCAACATAGAACAATGATGTTAAATAACAATCTATCACTCTTTTGACACACAAAATCAAATGCATGAGACAGCTGCCTCATTCTGCTTAATCACAGAGTAAATGGCAAGTCTCCTGAAGTAGGCTTGGAAGTATCACCTTCCAGGCTTACATCACATCTAGACTCCTCAGAGGATCTTAGAAACAACATTTTGAAGACAAGAACTAGCTGTTCAACTAGCAACAGATAATTATTCTGTTGTCACATGGCCAATGCAGGGTTGACTTTAAATTCCTTTCTTGTTTGTTCATTCTTACAATGGTTGATTGGTTGTTACTTGTTGAAATTCACAATATAAACAAATACTGTTCCATGCCCATCAGACTCAAGAGCTGAAGAAACAGGTTGGCCTTCTGCCCTCTTTGCCCTGCCAAGTCAGACAGGAGTTCATATATCTTGGCAGGCGTCCACTAGTATTCAGGATATGTTGCCTTGAGGAAATTAAGGGAGTGAGAGTTCCATATGGGGGTCAAGCATGTTCTATAACAAATATTTAATATTTATAGAGCAATTTACAGAAGTTTCCTTCTTCAAGTTAAACTCTACTTCATGGATACTTTCATGTAGTTGTATTGGCAATAACACAGCAATGGTTTGTCACTGCCTTCTTCTGGAATGTTGCAACCTTTCTGCCATTCAAATACTAACCAGGCCCAAATCTGCTTAGGTTATCAAGAGTTCAATTGTTGGCTTTTAGAAAATTAGTTACAGTACAACATGTTTCAATGCTGCAGGGAGGATGGGACATGCATCCTGGAACACAAAACCAAAATATAAGTTTTGCTATGAATACCCTCCTACCCCAATAATTCTTGGTCTCATTGGAGGCAAAAGAGTCAGTCTTGTGTTGTAAAAATTGAGAAAAAACAAACAAAGGACTCTAGCCATTCTGTGCATCAGTCGAAATTGGTGACAATTATGCCAAGAAGCTACTACTAGAGATCCTCATTCATGTACATGGAATCTTTGAGATCATCAATGCCTCCTTAGACTATCACACTTTGACCCATTCAAACAGAAGAATGTTTTCTACACAAAACTTTCACAAGCTCGAGCCATTTATCAACAAATTCAAAATATAGCCACAATTGAAGCAAGAAAATATGTATAGTACTATATAGCAAATATGAGTGTAATTATTACACAGCTGGATATGCAAAAGCATCTGAAAGCAAGGAGCCATATTGCTCATTCAAATGCACCTCTAAACATGTATCTGTATCAAGTGGGCACCTTCATTATTTCTGGTTGGTCTGGGCTTTTTTTTGTATTGCAACATTTTACATATCTGATTTCCAAAAACCCAGTACTATTAACTGCAAAATACAACCAGTGGCAAACTGGATATATTTCTATAACTTGAATCACTTGAAAGTGAGAAGGGGATGGAGGGAAAAGATGCAAAAAGCAAGACCTTAAAATATTAGGTGTCTTCCTCATTCATGGGACTCTCCTCTACTTCTTCAGTAGATTTTTAATTTTAAAAGCATCAATGGCAGGTTTACAAAAAGTTAGTTCTTTGAAGCACAACATACTTCAAAATCTTGACATATTGCAGATAATCCTTTCTAGATTTATAGTTCAAGGAAGCTTCTCGGTAATAGAATCTTAAATCAGATCAATTATTTTGTTTTTGTTTGTGTGTGTGTGTGTGTGTGAGGGGGGGGGAGAGATAATAATCATGATTCTAAGCTCTAATGGTATCAGAAAGAACTTGGCTAAGCTGTTTGGACATGCATTTGATCCTATTTAACATTTGTATTTCATTTCAGAGATGAAGGAGATAAAGGGGATTCAGACTGCAGAGTAGGAAAAAAGTACAGTCTTTGCTTTAAAAGCTATAAAGGATAAAATGCAAGAAGCTGGATTCAGATCCAGTTCCATTTTATATGCAAAAGCAAACATTCAGCAAGAAGAAAAGGGCCTGCAGTCAATCTACAGTGCTATGCTGATTTCATGAGTCCAGCCCTTAAGTGAGACTTAGGAGCTGTGTAATTCAACCGTTAGTAGTACATTTAGACAGAAGCTAGTCTTGGCGTTCAGGATGATGCTTCTCAGTACTTGGAACACATTAGATTTGCAGAACACAGCTCGATTTTCAACAGTGTACAAGAAGCTTTCCCAATTTCTCCCAGATAGGGAGGGTTTCAAGCAACAATATGAACATATTCCTGGGAAACAGGTATCTTGACTTTTTTTTAAGGGGGGGTTTACAATCATGAGCACTGATATAAGGCTTTGTATTCCAGGCTGTCGGAAAATAGGCCTTTTATCACAACAGTATCTATCGGCCGGGAACAAGTTGATTTTCAAAGCAACAGGCCTCATTTCTTCGCCTGCAGACCTGCTCTCCTTTCTTTTAAGACTCCCAGCGAGCGGGGTGCCAGAGGAAATAGCACCCCGAGACCGTAAAGGATGCCCACCGGCTTCTTAGCTATCGCTAAGTTCCGCTAAGAGAGATGCACTTTCTTGAGAGATTTTTTTTTTTTAACACGTGTATTTTCTTCTTCTTACCTTCAGCTGGAAAGGCTGAATCTCATTCAGACTTTGATTCCTGAGCTTCTTCGTGAGGATCTTGAGCATGGTACAAATCCAAGGAGCCAGGGGAAGAGTTAAGCCCACACTCGCATCTAAAGAGCGTACCGTCGGCGCCGAGCAACTGCAGGTACACCCAACTTGTGGCTCGAGTGGCATATGATCTACCGAGAAATACGATCGTGAGCCTTTTTTTTTTTCTTTTTTTGCACCCCTATAACATCCCGGATCTGGTTGCTAACGCACAACTTCCTCCCCCCACCACCACCTTCCCGTCTGCTCCGTCGAAAGAACTGCTGGGGTTTGGTTTTTGTTTTGTTTTGTTTTTTTAAAGGTCGAATGCCTTGCTTTTCCAAGCTGCAGCGAAGGACGCCAAGGTAGAAACCCCGACAGCAGCTAGCAGGATTTCTATTCCAAGAGGCAGAAGGACATTGGATGCCGAAAGAGTTAAACAGGAGATGAGGAAGCTTTCGAAACTAAGGCCCGGAGCTCTGTTCATGCTCATGCTCTAATGAGATGCCTTTTCTCTTCCTTTCCTGCACATTGCCGGTCGCTCCCGCGCGCTCTTCTTCCCGTCTCCTTTCCTTTTTCCACGCTCTCCTCGCGCGCGCACGGCCGTCTCTCTCTCTCTCCTCGGGGTTCCTGCTATATGAAACTTGTAACAAACAGGACCCGGAGACCGGGCGCCGCCGATTGGACAGCCAAGGCGGACTATGTCAATTTCAGGGGGCCGGGTTTCCATTTAAAGGGAAACCAAAAGAAGAACCGAGCAGGTACCGCCGTTTCTTCTCTCTCCACAAGTAGGTTGCCGCCGATCCGGAGGGGGAAGTCCCAGATTGCCCTGCATCTCCTTGGCTTTTGAAAGCGTTTCTCTCCGCCCCCCCCCCCCCCCCCCAACAACAACACCCCCTTGGAAGTTAAGGTGTTGGCAGCAAAAGAACCAGCCAGTGATGCAGAATTGAAACCTTACAGGGTTTCCTCCTTCCTTCCTTCCTTCTGTACGGTCTCGGGTTTCTCTCTTGACGGGTACAAATGTGGTGCATCGTTTAGCATTCTTTTTAAATAAAGATTTTAATCCTCCTCTTTGCTTTATATCCTGCAATTGAGGACTTAAACCTCCTCATTTCTCATTACTCCGTTGTATTAATTCATAATAACGTATTTAAAATATTTTTATTTAAAAGGGGGAGGATGTTATATTCTAGAAAGATAGAGACTTTATGGCTATATACACTTTAAAAGCATCATTATTTTGTTGGACTATAATTCCCAGAAATCCCAATTATTATGATGGTTCATCCTATAGTCAGCCAGACTCCTGATGAATGTATCTTTTCTTTTATTTACACCAAGACAAATTCCTTGTGTGTGTCCAATCACACTTGGCCAATAAAAGTATTCTATTCTGTTCTATGTTTGGATTAGAATTGGCGTTTTTATCCACCTAATGAATCCTTCTGAAGGACTTGGAGTAGGCAGATCTGGATTTCTGATAAGCTGCCTTTTGCAATTGACTGATGATGAATATGTCAGTGCTGATCAAGTTTAAGTGGTGCTCCAATTATTTTGGGATTGCACTCAAAGCTCCTATTACTATTGGTATTACCTTTGCTTTCTTTTGCCACAGGCGTTCTATTTCTATCTCCAAGTCTTTGTATTTTGATATTTTCTCCAGTTCTTTCTCTTTTATTCTACTCTCTCCAGGTACTGCAATGTCCACTAGCCAGACATTTTTGTTCCTTTCTTATCGACATTTGTTAAGTCTGGGATGTTATGTGGCAGGTGCCTGTATGTTTGAATTCTAAAGTCTCAGAGCACTTCAGCTTCTTCATTTTCAATTACTTTCTGTATTTTATGATCCCACCAGTTCTTGCTTACAGCAAATGCTATTGCTTGCAGATCTTCCAATGCACCATTGTTGACATTTTGTTGTGCCATTGTTTGTAACCAGTACGCGATGTTCTTGCGACAGCTAACTAGGTGGTCTACTCTTTCTTCAGTTTCTTTGCAGAGCTGGCACCTGCTATTTGTTGCTGTCTTCGCAATTATGGCATTGTTCTTGGTGGCTTGGTGTTGTGCAGCCAGAATTAGTCTCTTTATCTCTTTCTTCAACTTTCCTGCTCTCAGCCATTGCCAGGTCTCATTATTATCTATTTTGCCTGCTATTTATATGTTCTGGCCATGCAATACTTTGTCTTCCCATGCCTCTTTATCAGTTTTTTATTTGGTATTTGATGTAGGTCAGTTTGATCTCTCCGGTGCTCAGTAAACCTTCCTGGTATACTAGCTTCAGTGCCTCTTCTTCACTGTCCTTCAGATATTCTTCCAATGTCCCTTTTTCTTCTTTAACCATCTGATGTACTTGCAACATTCCACACATGCTTATTTTCCTTGGTAAGTAGAATCAGCCAATGTTGCTACGAGGATGAAGAGCATGATTCATTGTCATTATTAATTTCCTGGTCTTCCTATCCAGGCCTTTTAGTTCTGCTGAAGTCCAGTCCACTATTCCAGCTGTGGAATTGCCCAGGTGTTTATTGCCTTGATGGTGTTTCCTCCACTAGGTTTTAAGATCTTCACTTCTATTTTCACTTTTAATCTTTTTTCTTGACTTCAGTCTTGCTTGATGGTGTCAGCCAGAAGGATGCCTAGATACTGTATATGTAGTAGTCTTCTTCATCCAGACTCTTGATGTCTCTCAGGGCATCTTGATTCATTGCATTTTCACTATTTTTCCCTGTTTGATGTTGAGCGTGGCCCATTTGTCCACTCCGAACTCCACTGCAATATCTTGGCTGTATATAAACAGCATTGACCAGCAATTGTATTTCAGATAATAATGTTTTTACACACCGTTGTTTTTAACTAGAAGTTGTTGGACTGCATCAGCTACCACAGTTTTGCTTTTAAAAGGAAAAGCAATGTGGAGTAAAAGAGGGTTTTATTTTTTTCCTACATTAAATACCCTGATTAGTTAATTGTGTGCCATCAAATTAGTATTGATTCCTAGTCACCATATACATTTTTCTTCCATGATCCTTAACTTGATCCTTCCAGCTGTGCATCCATTGCCACTGTACTTCAGACCATTCACGTTACTGCTGGTTACCCTAATCTTTTCTGCCTTTTCCAATAGTAGAGCTTTCCCCAAAGAGTTAGGTCTTTGCATAATGTGTTCAAAGTAGAATGATTTGGGCCTGATATTTGTGCCTCCAGGGAGACCTCTGGATTGATTTATTCAATGATCCAATGTTTGTTTTCTCAACTGCTCTGCTACGCTAAGGCGTCTTCTCCAATACTGATGTTCGAAAATGTCAATACTCTTTCCATCCTGATTCTTCAAAGTCTAACTTTCATTTCCATAGAGTGTCAGAAGGAATACCATAGACCACTATCCTGATCTTTATAGATATAGCATCTGATTATTTTTTTCCAGTATCTTCATGACTGCTCTGCCAAGTGTTAGTCTGCAGCATATTTCTTAACTACTTGTTCCTTTACTATTGATAGTTGATCCTAAAAGGCACAAGCTATCCAATACTTCAGTACATTCATTGTCAAGTATAAGGCTTGTGCTTGTACTTGTCATTCATGTGACTATATTTAATTTTAGCCCCATTTTTCCCTGTGCCCTTTTATTACTGGTTCTTGCAGATCCTATGATATGTGGTTATCAGGACAGTGTCATTAACACAGCTCAGGCTATTGGTATTTCTCCAGTTTTAAAATCACACTCATCTTCTTCCAATCCAGCTTTCCTTAATATATATTCAGCATATAGATTGGATAAATAAGGGGAGAGTATACAGCCTTGTCTCATCCTTTTTACCATAATTGTTTCTACATTCCTACTCTACTCACAGTGAAGGGATTGGTAGAATGCTTCTCCCAATTATCCATAGTATGCATACATATGTTGCTGCAGTTGCCAATGTCCAGCCTGAATAACTGGGTTATTCAGAAACCCAATATTGCGTAGTCATTCAGTAACCACCATCATTAGATAGGCCTGTCATAATCTAGTAGCAGTTATGTACCCAGGAAAGAGTATATAGTGCACTCAATCATTCATTCACCCTCTCACCCTCTTGGTCACAGCCAAACAGAGCAATAGGGGAAAGTCTTCCTTTACTAAAGAGAAACTCCAATCACACTTTTACATCTGAATAAAACCAAAGCAGTGGTATAGAGTAAGTTCACCAACTTGGTGGACATATAAAGGAAAAAGAGAAAGAGATGGAGGAAGGGAGAAAGAAAAAGAAAGAAAGAAAAGAAAGAAAGAAAGAAATCCACATGCATACATTAATTCAGAAGATTTTTAAAGACTAATATACAACCAAAGCTAGAACATAATAAAATTATGTTGTAATCATAGAGTAAGAGTTTATTTTAATTGCCAGAAAAAGCCACTTGAGTTACATAATTCTAAACTTTTGATTTAATGGTCTTAATCTGGAGTGGGTAAATTAATAATACATACAATCCTTCCTTTATTTCAACACATAGCAAATCTTTCCCACAGAGACTAGGAGCTCTTCAGTCATGTCCTGATGTCACCACCACTATCCTCTTCAGAATGTTTATGGAAAATGTTAATTTTCCACTCCTTTCTGTCCGGAAATGGTTAACCATTTTATGAAACGGTTATTTTCAAGGGACTTTTTCACATATGTTGCCATATAACTTTTTGGTAAGAATATAAACATTTTTAGTAGCTCTTCACTTTACCGTTGATGTAAACCATCATCTGAAGTGAAAGGTATTTGAACATAATCATGTGAGACAAGTACAGCCTAAGAAACATCTAAACAGTCACCCCAGGATATCTTTCTAAAAATAAAGCTTTTTTGTTGCTGATGTTCTTATATGCAATAAATTAAAAAATCAGTACTAATCTAAAAATGTTTTTATCCTCAGTCACCCTTCTGTCACATGACCTGTAAGTCACAAACTGTGGGTCACAAACTCTGGGGGAAGAAATCCAAAGAAGTTTATTCTTTTGCAATAAGATTGCAAGCTGATTAGGGGGAAATCTGCCTGTTTCTATAGGTCTCCAATTGCAATGATTCCCATTTTAGTCCCATTACCTCATCCTATAAAACCATACTGGGATCTACAGTCCAATGCCCAGATAATATTTAAATAACAAATGCCTGTTATTAAAAATAATGCATGATAAAGGAACACTTGTTTTATATAGGTGATATAAATCATTCAAAATAACTGGGGAGGGGGGGGGGGGCTAACTCTCAGTTTTACTTTTACCTATCCAGAAGGACATCTAGCTGGGTTACATTTACTTCTAAGGAAATGCACCAGAGGTGGTATTCAGCAGGTTCTGACCAGTTCTGGAGAACCTGTAGCGGAAATTTTGAGTAATTCAGAGAACAGGCAAATACCACCTCTGACTGGAGATTTTACAGTATCCTTCCCCTGCCATGCCCACCAAATCAAGCCCACAGAACTGGTAGTAAAAAAATTGAATCCCACCACTGGAATGCACAAAAGGCTTTTCCCCACTTCTGGTACATACAGGTAGTCCTTGACTTACAACAGTTCATTTAGTGACTGTTCAAAGTTACCACGGCGTTGAAAAAAAGTGACTTATGACTATTTTTCAGACTTGTGACTGATGCAGCACTTCCATGGTCACATGATCAAAATCCAGACACTTGGCAACTGACTCATACATATGACAGTGGCAGTGTCCTGGGGTCATGTGATCACCCTTTTAGGACCTTTCTGATATGCAAAGTCAATGGGAAAGCTAGATTCACTTAACAACCATGTTACTAATTTAACAAACTGCAAAGATTCACTTAACCATGCAAGAAAGGTTGTAAAATGAAGCAAAATTTGCTTAACAAATGTCTCACTTGGTGACAGAAATCTTGGACTCAATCGAAGTCGTACAGTAAGTCGAAGACTACCGATATAATAAATAGTAGGCAAGAGCAGATTCTTTTTAAAAAAAAAAGCAATTTGATTTAATTCAATTAGTTTTTAAAATTCATGACAACAAAATTAAGTTCATTAGATACTGCTAATATTTTCTTACCATGTTGTCAATAATTTATAATTTGGTGGCAGTGTTTAAAGAGGTTCTGTAAACAGATGGACAACATCAAGTTCCGAATGATTAGATGAACTTCTCTATTACTACAGCTTTATCAAGTACTAACCACGATGCAGGATCAGTGTCTTCTTGCTAGTAGCATAAACCTAACAGGCTGGTCAGGATTGTCTAGTAGTTTAGACCAACCACTTACCTGGTCATGGAAAACTGGATCAGGAGCAGGATCAAAGGAGAGTTATCAGGATGATAAGATTGCTGGACATTAAGCCCTAGGAAAAACAAATAACCTGGACATACTGTAGTTTATTTACAAAAAAAGAAGACAATGACTAAAGGTAGATATGATTAAGGTGTTTGTGCACATATAAAGGTGTCAGGTGCAGGACTGAGCATACCTGTTTTCTGATTAAACCAAAAGCACTTTTTAAAAAGGAGATTCAGCCTAAATTCTAAGAGGAATTTCTTACAGGAATAGTTGTGTGTGGGAAGGAAGACTTGTTCCCTTGAGAATTTCAAACAGGCTGCTTAGGGTTTAGAGATTCCCAAATGAGCAAGTAATTGGATCAGATAACCTAGGAGCTCCAGTTCATATGACAAGATTTGAATTATTGTTTTTTTTTTTTAAATCAGATAAAAAAGCCTACTCATTTCCTTTTCCTAATGTTTAAATATTCCTCACAGTCTGTCATGGGTCCCATCTTGTTTCTTTATAGGCCATTTGTCTCATATAATAACGTATCCAGGGGTGGGATTCTACCGGTTCTGTCCGGCTCTACAGAACTATAGCTCTGAAGAGCAGCAAACACAGAACTGGTTCTGTGTCTGCTGCTGTTTTGGCCCACCCGCCTGCCCGGACTCTTAACTGTCCTTTATTTCCTGCTTTTTCAACCGCAGTTGCTTTGCACGGCACAGCTGCAGTTGAAAAAGCAGGAAAAAAGGGACTTTTCCAACCACAACTGCACACAGCGCTGTTCAGCTGTCCGGGCAGTTCAGCAGGTTATAAATTGCACTCACGTGACTTGCGCATGCACGCATGACGCAGAGCAATAGAACCGATAGTTATACTGGTCGGATCCCATCCCATCTATATCTATCTATACACACGCACACACATACACACACACAAAACAAAAGTAATATAAGAATAGCATCAGAACAGTTTAACCATGCTATCAAGGCTGCAGACTCTATGACAAAACCAGTTTTTTTTTTACTGCCTAGCAAAAGACTGCAGGATCAGGGCAAGCCAAATTTCTGGGGGATGATGTCTCGGGTTTCTTCTTGGAGCTCAATATATACTTCCACAGAACCTGAAGCATGCTTCTCTAACCAGATGTCCCAGGACTGGTAGACACCACCAGAGAGGCAATCCCATAATTAATCTTGAATCATCCAAGGAATTATGCAGTTGCCTAGATCCAGTGGTAAGATTCAAAAAAATTTACTACCGGTTATGTGAGCATGGCTTGGTAGGCATGGCAGGGGAAGGATACTGCAAAATCCCCATTCCCTCCCCACTCCTGGGGGAAGAATACTGCAAAATTTCATTCCTTCTCCACCCCACTAACCTGCTTTCCAGTTCTGTTCTCTTGTGCAGGGCAACAAAGGAAGACCCAACTGATCAGTTGGGACTCAATGGGAGGCAGAGAATAGATCGGGGGCGGGGCCAGTCAGAGGTGGTATTTGCCGGTTTTCTGAAGTACTCAAAATTTCTGCTACCGGTTCTCCAGAACTGGTCAGAACCTGCTGAATACCACCTCTGCCTAGAACCAATTACAAGCAGAAGATGAGCTGTATTACTTCTCAATAAATAAGTAAATACATAAATGCCCTTATGAATGGAAAAATGTAGAGATATGAATAAATAAATGAAATTCAGCAGCCAAATATACAGTACATGTATGTGAATGAGATACAACGATTTTGGTCTACTTTCTTTTTTTTAAAAAATGGCAATTCCTTTGTCTTTAAAATTAGCCTAAATTTATTAAGCCTTTCTTCTCAACCAAGTATCCTCCAGATGAGTTGGAGTACAACTCCCTTCAATTTCCCATGGACACCAAACAAAGGAGAAACGTTCAAGCAACATCTAATGGCAGTATTTGTCTGTTGCAGACTAAGATCTGTGTTGTACAGAATATTAAACCATAATGCAATTGAATTTTCAGTTGTGAACTCCTCTTTATGCAAAATTATGGAGAGAGGCAGTTATGGCAAGGTGTCCTACCTTGCTGTTGCTACCTTTTTCCTGATTTGATCAACTGCAATTAATACCATTCTCCGTAGAAATCAAAGGGAGATTCAGATTTCTCCTCCTACTTTCTTTCTTCAGAAATAGGTTTTACACAGAGGGAGAATGATGGTTTGACAGAACTAATACTGCTATATCCGTATAAGTATATGATTGGGGAACATACAGGACAGCAATGTGAAAGGGATCTCCATGTTTTATGGATCAAAAGCTGAACATGTGTCAACAATGGAACATTGTTTTTTTTAAAAAGGAACAAATAGAATTTGAATGTCAAGTTTAGTGTCAAGATCAAGAGAAATAATTATGTAATGACTTCCACATAATTCTTTTATGCACTGTAATTTTATGAACTTTATCAATCAAACTGGTTCAACTGGGCTGTGCTGCCATGAATCTCAGTTTTTTCTTCCTTATTTGTGTTCAGGGTAAAAATAAAACCAAGAGCGGTGGAAATACTCTATCTGCAGTCACTCATGCCTTCTGTCATTATGGCTAGAGGCCAGAAATGGCATCTCATAATAAATTAACATAGAGTCTGGTTTTGAACACCCCATTAAACCATGATTCAGGCAAATACTGGTGTTATTTAACCACAATTTAATTTATTGTCCAAATTTGATCACATTAGGTAAAACTACAAAATAATTTAGCATTGTGGTAAGATATAAGGCATAGTTTATAAATTACAACCATAAGGTTCACCCAGGACACTAAATCAAAATCAAACAAAGGGCATTGTGATTTAGTGCAATATATATGTATAAAGCCAACAAAAACTGAAAGGAAGGGGAGACCGGTTGACTTAATACAAACTGCTTAAAACCTGGCTGTTCTCCAAGGCCCTAAAAAATTGCATGTAGTCAGGCAGCCTTGAAAAATGGAAATAAATAAATAAAAGAATGTCACATCAGAAATGACTAATTTGTTTAAAGGATCACAGTTACAATTATATAATTAGGAGAAAGCAGGATACCGATTTTAACGGACTATCAGTGCTGAGATCTCTCCTTAAAGACATCCTTTATTTAAAGAGCAGTAAGCTAAACATTTTGATCTTGTGACTGGCCATGTATTTTTAATTGCAACAATAGAGGAATGCCTTGTCATTAACTTATTTGGCGATGTTTTTCAACCTCCCAGTCTATCCTATGGCTTTAGTTTTCCTTGCAACCTCCCATCCAAGTGCTAACTTGGTCTGACCCTTCTTTGCTTTTTCCATGAACAGATTTAAATATAAAACCACTCTAAAAAAAAAACAACAAGATTTGTAGAATCATTAGCTCCCAGACAGCAGATTGAGCAGGCTATGGTATGTGCCCCCTCTAGAGTTGTGTTCAGCTCCTACCCCACTCTGTTTTGAGAAAAAGTCAAGACCTTCATCTTTAGCCAAATGTTTTCAGTTAAATTAGTTAATGGTTGATCCTTACCCTTAATTTATTTTTTTAACTTGTTATTGTTAGTCACCTTAAATGCTCTCGGTTGAGAATGCTTTCATTTGTTCCTCCCTTGCCTGAGCAACGATACAAAAGCTTCATGCTAGTTATTATAAGGGCTTATGCTTCTCGGAGTACAGCTTGTCAGTCAACTCTACCTCCAAGAAGGCTCTGCATTGAAAATGGTCTTTGGAAGGAGCATAAGAAACAGCAGGAACTCAAAGTGAAAAGATGCCCAGCTGCCACAATCCCTGGGACTGATGGATAATGTCTCCACTGACTTCCTGGCATTCTTGGTCCTTCTGCTTCTCTTTCTCTATCATATCTGGTGACAACAGAAGCCATAGACCAGCAGGGTTGGGGAGTATCAGACAGAAAAATTAATGCATTGCTCAAGTGAAGAACTTGATGGGTTCTGCTCATCTTAGCAACATTACTTGCCTGTGAACCTTCAGATCCCTGGAATGTCATTTATGGGCTTGAGTTGAATTCAGACTCCAGATGCCCTGAAATTGAAACAATGGTGTTGGCTTGAATTTACAGAATCGATACTCTTTCTGGCTTAGCAGAAAGTGCTTAACACCTCTTCACCAACTATAAAGTGAGACAAGGTTTGATTGACTAATCCTTTGGGTAAATCTTGCACATCCTGACTAGCAATAGGCTGACTGGGCACAAGAATGACTGAGACAAATTTTCTCCAGTCTGGTATCCTTCAAATTGATTGGATTTCTACCTCCACTATCCTTACTTAGTTTGCCAAAGGTCATGATCAAAGCTCTGCCATCTGCCCAATTCGTTCCAAGGATGCTCATTGACCCTACAGGCTGCCTGCCCCCATCTGTGCCTTCTCCAGTCCCCTCCTGCTTCCTACCTACTCAAGCAAATAAACCAAGCAGCCAGCAGGCTGTTGGTTTCTACTTCCTACCGTCTGCTTTGTAAAGCCTATGTCACCACCTTTCCACCTCCTCCAGTCCCTGGCAGTGATCAACATGACATGTGGCAACAGTTTCTTATAGTCTGCACATGGAAAAAAGGGGGCTTCCCACAGGGGTCAAAGCCAGCATGCAATGAAAAATATAAATTAAATTGGTGGGGAGATCATAAGAGTAAACCAGCTCTCATCTTTTCCATCTGGGAGCAGTTGCCAAGGGAGGGGTGTGGAAAAAGAAAATATTTGAACTGGTTTGTTTTTTCTGACTAGTTCACATCACGGCATGCTGTTCTTTGTGGTAGCAATTGGCTTTAGCTATGATAAGACTCATTTTAAGAAGTCCCTAATTATTACATTCCTTCCTCAACCAACACATTCAGGAACAGGCTGTAACATTTAGTCTTTGGCAAAAACATTTGAAGGCACCCTGAAAGCCCTACTCTAAGATTTGGCGGGGGCTGGATAAGGCCCTGAGGATATTGGGTTGTGCATTTTGAAAGGATTCAGCCATATTGATCATCTGCTCGAACTATTCAGATGCTGATTCTTCAGATCAGCACTGGAACTTCTCTTCTACAAATAGAACTTAAGAGTTAGCCAGAGGAAGAAAACTCTGATTCCTTTTATGTTGGAACCCTCTCCTGCCAAGTAACTCTATGGATTAAGCACCCCACATTTTTAAAAATGAGCAAAGACTATCTGAATATGAGGGTTGAATATTATTTTCTGCTTTCTGTAATGAGTAATGCTGAACAGCAGGAGGCAGCATGATACCTTGAAAGTCACCCCACAGTACAAAAGCCAAAGGAAGTGTCACAAGAGGGCAGCAAAGGTACATTAATGCTGTTAGTAGCTAGATTAGTTATGGATGAAAATAAAATACGGTACTATGGGTACCTGGGATATATCGAATCTATTTATTATGGTATATGGATCATCACTATCCCAGAGCTAGAAGCTACCCTAGATAATTTACAGAAGTGCCTCAGTTGGGTCAAATCTCAATCAGTGTTAAATATTGCATAACAGCGCATGGCAGTTAAGCTTGTTACAAACAAAGGATGTGGGGAATGAGAAATATCCCAAAGTGCAGCTGCCTATGTTTTCCTCGTGAAGCTTGCAAAAGGGAGAAGAGCTGCCTACATTACACACACACACACACATATACACACTTTAATATCTTTGAACAATTGACTTATATGTTGCTGAACTTAATCATAGCTGGAATTAGTCCTGTTCTCTGGGTTCGCCCATATTATGTATAAGCAGAGTTGGTAAGGGCCAGTACATGAAGACTGAATCCCAACAAGACAGAGACCTTGTGGGTGAGTTAGTGAGATGCTTTTGACTATGAGAACTGGAGGAACTCTGTCCTTTCTGAATACAGGTAGTCCTTGACTTATGACCACAATTGAGCCCAACATTTCTGTCGTTAAGTGAGACATGTGTTAAGTGAGTTTTGCCCCATTTCACAACTTTCCTTGTCAGCTGTTAAGTGAATCACTGCACTTGACAAGTTAGTAACCTTGTTGTTAAATGAATCTGGCTTCCCCGTTGACTTTGCTCGTCAGAAGATCTCAAAAGGGAGAATCACATGACCTTGGGATACAGCAAAGGTCATAAATACGAACCCAGTTGCCAAGCATCTGAATTTTGATCGCATGGGGATGTTGCAAGGGTTTGGTCATAAGTCACTTTTTTCAGTGCCGTTGTAACTTTGAATGGTCACTAAGTGACCTGCTGTAAATCGAGGAGTACCTGTGCAACTGCATGCCTTCAGAAAGAACAGAATTTGAAAGTGTCCCTGGGATCATATTTGCTGTATGAAGCTCAAATAACTTCTGTGGCTAGGGGTGTCTAGCATCAGCTTTTGTGATCTATCAACTGTAATTTTCCTGAACAAGGCTACCACGGCTGTCATAGATATGATGGTGAAGGCATTGCTGTTACAGGTAGGTCTTGATTAAAACCAATCATTTAGCAACCATTCAGAGTTATAGTGGCACTGAAAAAAGTGACTTATAATCAGAACTTGTATTTAAAATTGTAGCAGCAGCCCCTGACTCACATGAGCAACTGACATGATGGTTGCAGGGATCATGTGATAGAATAGAATAGAATACTTTATTGGTCAAGTGTGATTGGACACAGAAGGAATTTGTCTTGGTGTAAATACTCTCAGTGTATATAAAAGAAAAGACATTCATTAAGAATCAAGAATCATAATGTACAATACTTAATGATAGTCATAGGGTACAATCAACAATCAAATCATATTAGGAAACAGTCAATATAAATCGTAAGGATACAAGCGACAAAGTTACAGTCCTACAATCACAAGTGGGAGGGGATGGGTGATAAGGAGTGATGAGAAGATTAACAGTAATAGTAGTGCACACTTTGTAAATAGTTGAACAGTGTTGAGGGAATTATTTGTTTAGCAGAGTGATGGCTTTCAGGGGAAAACTGTTCTTGTTGTTCTGGTGTGCAGTGCATCGTTTTGAGGGAAGGAGTTGAAACAGTTTATGTCTGGGATGTGAGGGATCTGTAAATATTTTCACAGCCCTCTTTTTGACTCATGCAGTATACAGGTCCTCGATTGAAGGCAGTTGGGTACTAATTGTTTTTTCTGCAGTCCTAATTATCCTCTGAAGGATAATTGTGATTGCCAGTTGTAACCTTCCCAACAGACTTCTAACAAAACCAATTGGGTAAGCTGGATTCACTTAATGGCCACATGATTCATTTAATAACTGCAGTGATTTGCTTAATAACCACGGCCAAAAAAGTCATAAAACTGGGCACAATTTGCTTAACAACCACCATGCTTAGTAATTGAAATTATAGTTCCAATTGTGGTCATAAGTCAAGGACTGCTTGGATAATGTCCTCCTCTTGTGTTTGGTGCAGACGGTAGTATTGTTAAAAAAAAAAAAAGCTGTGCTGACTGCCAATCAGCAAGCCAGCCAGATCAAAAGCTTTGTTAGAGAAATATATATTGCCATAAGCAACTTGGGACCAGTGATAATCATCAGTGCAGTTTCTCCTGCCTATGCCAAGAGCCACAGAATAAGATCTTGCAGGTCACCGCAATATCTTTCCCCTGGAGTGGGGTGGGAATGGAGATTTTGCAGTATTCTTCCCTGCCACACCCACCAAGCCATGCCCACAAAACCAGTAGTAACAAATTTTGAATCCCACCACTGGTCAAAAGGGACTTGAAAAGTTTTATCCTGAACAAAATTGAAGAGGGAGGGCATTCAGGATACTCTTCCCATTGACTTTGTAAGGAGCCCTTCTTAACACCTTTCAAGCCCCTTTTGACCAGTGGTGGGATTCCAAATTTGTTACTACAGGTTTTGTGGGCGTGGCTTGGTGGGCATGATGTGACTTAGTGGGCATGGCTTGGTAGGCGTGATAGGGGAAGAATACTGCAAAATCTCCATTCCCACCCCATTCCAGGGGAAGGATACTGTAAAATTCCCATTCTCTCCCCACCCCACTAACCTGATTTCCAGCTCCATTCTCCTGTGCAGGGCAACAAAAGAAGACCCAGCCAATCAGCTGGGACTCGGGTGGCAGAAAATAGATGGGGTAGGATCAGTCAGAGGTGGTATTCCACACTACTCAAAATTTCTGCTACCGGTTCTCCAGAACTGTTCAGAACCTGCTGAATACCTCTGCTTTTGACATACTTCATCACCCACTTCTTGTCTGCATGTTTATAGCATGAATATGTATATCTACAGTATGTATATATCTGTATTCTTTCTTGTTTTTCACTTTTAAAACTGAAACTTTTGTTTGCATTTGGAATTCTACTGTTGACTGTAAACCGTTTTAATATTTCTGCCAGAGGGAAGAAATAGACAAATATAATACATTAATATAAAGAAGGAACTGCCTGGGTTGATTTGCACAACATAAGCCTGAGATGTGATTGTCTGGTCTTTGGCTTCATGTCCTGTTATGGAAGCCATTGGCTTCTGCAGGGGGCTGGTGACATTACACATGTCATAATGTCACATATATCATAGCATTATTGCCTAAATTATATAATTCATTTTTATATGGAACGCATGACATTGTGATTGTCATTGTGCCTTGTGCCAGACAACAGTGAACACAGTTCTAACTGGCAAAAGCTATCCCTGGTCCCAATAAAAGTGGTTTGCCAAGGCTGGCAATCAAGGATTAATTCTCACTATAAATGCTTGTTCTACTCTTAACCAACTTCACACATCTCATTAAATTAAGCAGAACTGGCTGTGTTAACTCAACATATTAAGTTATAAACCATGGCTGATTAACTGGCCCTTTCTGAAATGATTTCTAGTTGTTTTATATTTATATCTCTGACAGGATTATACAAAGGGAAAGATAAGCTGACAAATATTCACATGTTTCATTTAATCATAACATGGTTTGGTTGGGTCTTGCTTACCCTACTGTCTATAGGCATCCATTGTGGGCTCTACGGGATGATTTATGACCAAGTATTATGTGTATAAAATATCCAGCATATATTGGCATAGGCAATAAACCAGTTATATACAAGCTTTGGTTTGGTGTGAGCTGGTAAACTCAGTATTATATCCGTAAATCCATATAATTAGTCCATAGCAGATACGGGATTTAAATTGATCTTTTATTGTTTCTCATCTTCCTGTTAAGGAATGGAAACTGGAGAAAGAGGGAATAATATTTTAGAGCTGCAGTCACATGTAAGCTTTTTTGGGAGTCAGCGGTGCAACTAGATAATTTTAGATTCTGGATTTAATGACTTGTTTTCTGTCTCTCTCACACACACGCATCTTCATTTTATGTGGTAGTTTTGTTTATTTTTATTTTAATTATAATTTTTATGCATATTTCTCAATGTTAAAAAAAATCCAAAGGTAAAAAAATACAAGCTGCTTCAAGGTTTCTGTGGGCTGTTGCCCAATAGAATGTTACTGGGTTCTCTGTAATCACATCCTTTCAGCCCTCCTTATTTCTATTTTGTTCTTTAAGTCTTGTTTAGGAACCTCCTGCTTGTCCCCTCTACTGAACAGTGCCCTGGAATTCTACCCACTCCTTCTGTCCAAACAACACCACTTTCAGATTATAGCAAGACTCAGATTGTACTTCTGAGTCAGGCTGAGTTGCTTTTTGTTTAAGAAAGCCCAGACCTCCAACGCAACTATCTTTGATAGCACTGATCTCGGAAAATTGATAGATCTTTAATGTAATAAGAACAAGGTCTGTTCCTGTGGGCCAAAGGACAGGTCAGTTTTCAGATAACATGACTTACCTCTGAACTGAGAGAAGGGAAAGATGCAACCTTGACACACCTGTTTTTGCTAAAAGGGGAGTGAGATGAGATGAGAAAACTTTGTTGGCAGGAGCATGATCTGACAACGTTGATCTCCAAATCAGCCAAGCTGAAGATGCCCTGCTATGCTCTCCTGCTTGTAAAGGCTGCTAATATGGGAAGCTGTCAATTCAATTTGCTGTCAAAGGTTATCTCATTTCAAGAGTGAGCCCTGCAAGCACAAGAGAAACCTTTGAAGTACAGAGAGATTGATCATGAAAAAAAAATTGTAACACAGCAGCTCCGGCCCTGTTGTCTACTGTACAGTGCAGCTTCAAGCTTTGCTAGTCTAGAGAATGGGATTGTACTACATCTCCCCTCTGTGCAAAAACCTGGTTTTTTTTGGAGGGGGGAGGAGAGGGAAATTTGAATCACCATTTCATCTCTTCCTGTGGGTGGTATGGGTTGCATTTGATCAAATCAGGGAAAAGGATGAAAGAGGCACTTCAAGGCAGAAACCATTGCCGTATTTCCCTCATTGTACAGAGTGAGGAGTGAAATGAATAAAATACACATTATAATGATGAAATTCTTCTACCAAAGCAAGACAAGGGGATATACTTGGCTTTGAAAAGGGTATCCATAAGGAAGTTGTGACTACATCATGGAAACCCCACCCATTTTACATGCATCACATATGCAACAAACATAAAAAGGAACGACAATTGTGTGGTCATGGCCATGATTTGGACTTTTTTGACCTGTCCTTGCCCTCTGTGTGCTCCTACCAGAGGCCAAAACAAAACAGGGTCCCCCAAAACCACAAATGTTTTTTTTTCAGTTTATTCAGAATTCAGAATATTAAATTCAACGGATATGATTTCTCTATTTACTTTCCACTGAGTCGCTCAAAATTGGCTAAGATGGACATCAATATATATTTGCTAAATACACAAATGACTGAATGTAATAATTTCCAATACATGAAGTATTGTTACTACTATTTTTGGTAGGGTTGTGGAGACTGAATCCAAGATTTCAGAGAATCTTATTTGTAGCCCTCACTTCTGGTATTTCAGAGGCAAAGAAACTGGCCTTTCCCAATCTAGTGCTATCCAGCTGACAGTTTTTCTTCACAATATATTTAAGTGAAAGCTAGTTACTTGCAATTTATATCTCTTATTTTTAGTCTTGGTTTCTGTGACCATGGAAAATAGTTCATGATCATCTTCCCTTTATGCATCTGACCGCAGTTATAATGGCTCCCCTCAGTTTTTTCTTCAGAGTAAACATCTCAAGTTCATCAGCCTAAACTCACAATGCATGTCCACTCCTGTTTCATTTTTGTTGCACTCTTTATTCTTTTCAGGAATGGGGCACTCAGAATCATGCTGAGGTGTTGCCTCATCAAGGCTGAGTAGAAATAAATAAGAACTTCATGTATCTTGGCATTGTGCTTCTTCTAATGATCTCCAGAACTTTGTTACCATATCTACCACCTCCCTTCTTTTCTGCTTCCGATGTTGCATTGGATAGAAGCTTTTGGCAAAGCTCCTGTGACATGGATAATAATGTATACAGTACATTCTTTTAAGGAAAGAGTTTCATTGTATGTGCAAGTAAATTTGGAAAGGGAGCTTGCTAAATTGCTGAAATGCATTGCCAAAATCAGATTAATCTCTTTTGGAAATAAACAAAAACTTGCAGTTTGGACCCATCTTGGCTAGCCCTCGGTTATTTAAAATGAAGCTTCTTTAGCAAATTTGAAACCCATATAGAGGCTGAAGCGGGCTGGGATGATCAAAAGGATGAGAATGAGAAACGTCAACTAAGAAAAACAAAACCATCTGAACATATCTATGCTCAAATCACTTACTAGTGGGCCTCCAAGTTGCACTGAAACCAAAAAGCAAATGAATAATCCTTTCTTCCACCCCCAAAAACTAAAGTGTAGCTTCCAAATACTTATTTGGTGGCATAGTGATGCAGTGGCTAGAATGCAGTCCTGCAGGCTACCGTTGCTGACTGCCGATTGTAGGAGTTTGGCAGTTCGATTCTCACTGGCTCAAGGTTGACTCAGCTTTCCATCCTTCGGGGGTTAGTAAAATGAGGACCAGAATTGTTGGAGCAATATGCTGACTCTGTAAACTGCCTAGAAAGGGTTGTACTGTGAATATAAGTCTAAGTGCTATTCCTATTGCTTTTTCCCCGCAACAGTAAATCCAACCATGTTTCTTGATTTCTAGTTTTGATGGAACTGCAACTTTTTTTTTCCTTTTCACTGTTTCTTCATCCAACATGTCTATGCTCTACACTGCTAATTTGATTGTAAAGATCAGGGGCATTTTGTGAAGAGAGGGGATAATAGCATCAAAATTGGTGCTACTAGCAATCAGTCCTGTTCCTTTTTAATAAATATTTTGACCATGGCATGTATATAAAAAGAAACAGGGCTTTTATCATCCTAAGATGTCCACCATTTGGATACTGTTGTCCCCATCCCATCTCCCACAGTCACTTGTGGAATATGCTGTAATCAGAAGTATTAAGAACAATTATCAGGACAGAGTAGCCTACTTCTTACTCAGTATTGCCTCACCTATTCTTGATCAATATGAGGACAAAAAAAAGAGAGAACATAAACCTGCATGCATATGCACAGTTGTAGATTTAGAGAAGAAAGACTTTGGCCAGCTGACAGGTGTCCCTGTTCAATCTGATATTTGATCAGCAAAATACTGGGCCTTCATGTCTTTGCATCCATTTCTTGGATTGGAAAGTCCTTCAGAAAAAGGACTTTTTTAGAATTAGAATTTTAGAATTTATTTGATTTGTCAATCGCTTACAAGATAATAGATATAAGTATATACATAGTTATGAATACATGAAATGGGTACATATAAGAAAAATAAAAGAAACAATAGGACAGGGAGAGTAGGCACGTTGGTGCGCTTATTCCAGCCCCCTACAGACCTCTTAGGAAAGGGGTGAGGTCAATAGTAGACAGTCTAAGATTAGTTTTTGGGGTTTGGGGAAGAGACCACAGAGTCAGAGAGAGTATTCCAGACATTGACCACTCTGTTGCTGAAGTTGTATTTCCTGCAATCAAGTTTGGTGCGGTTAACCTTGAATTTGTATCTATTGTATGCTCTTGTGTTATTATTGTTGAAGCTGAAGTATTCATTGACAGGTAAGTCATTGCAATGTATGATTTTATATACCATACTTAGATCACACCAAAGACGGCGTAATTCAAGGTTCTCTAGGTCTAGAATTTCAAGTCTGGTGGCATAAGGTATTCTATAACGAGTAGAGGAGTGGAGAACTCTTCTTTGTAAAGAACTCTGTTCTATAATTGGCCAAAATCTAAACAGAAGCACCTTGTTTGATTGGTGGTAAGGTACTACAACATTCTGATCAGGGGTGGGATTCTATCGGTTCAGACATGTTAAAGTTACAGCTGGTTTGCCCGAACCGGTATTTCAAATGAGTGACTGGCCTCTCCCCTCCCATCCCTCCCAGAAGTCTCTACACGGCCCATTTTCAATGGAGGTAAGTGCAGGATCTGCGCGGAGGCTCTAGGTGGGGGGAAAACGGGCCTTTTGGAAGTCTGGAAACGGGCCTGTTTCCAGCTTCCAGTGGGCCTCCAGAGGCCAGGGGAGGCTGTTTTCACTCTCCCAGAGGCCTGGGGGAGGCCTCTGGCTCCTTGGGAGGGCGAAAATGGCCTCTCTGGCTCTGAAGGCCCACTGGAAGCTGGAAACAGGAAGTTCTGGTAGGCCCTGCCCACCCGATTCTGACTTTGGCTTTTTCACACATTGTATGAAATATTTGCTATTGAAACACCACAATGTGCAAGTCTGGCCCTTGAGGTTTGAAATAGTACTGTATGGCTTAACATCATGTGTGATTTATTCAACAAACATTTTTGCTTTAGCATGGTATAGAAACTCACTCTATTTTTTCTTCTAGATAGAGACTATAATTTAAACATAAATATAGTAAGTTGGTCCTGTCCAGTTTACTTACTAGATACTGTGGATGGACAACTTCAAGAGCCATACTACTCTACCTTACTAGATTAGGACCTTAAAACTGAGGACACATACAGTAAGAAGACTGACCTGTGTACTATCACACCCAACCCAAACCATTTGAGCAGAAATTGTTTTTCTTCTATCACAAAGTGTGATCAGTATCAATTATATTCCTGCAGAACAATGTTTTCCAACCCTGTCAATATATAATATGAAATGCTATTGTAGAAGAACAGGGTAAATTCAACTTTAAATGAATGCGGCTTAAAGATACTGGTTTAAAATAATGCTATGTTCACCCTGGCAAGAGAATATCTGAGGCTAAACTCCTTGGTTTTCCTCAAATTTAGGAACCTGCCAGTTCCATCTCACCCAGTTCAAACACTCACATGCTTATTTTTAAATTCCTTTTAAGAAACTCTGCAATTTCCAACATTTACCAAAGCAATAAAAAGGCAGCTACCAACACATTTTAGTAAAACTCCTGTACAGTCCTGAGAGAGACCAGTTTTCACATATATAACTTTCACCCAGAAAAGGGGTTACTCGTACTTCCAGATATTATGAACTCCTAGAATTATCTGTAATTATCCATATTAATGGTAGGAGATGGAGTTGGAAACTAGGTTTTATTTTCCTTGCTTTAGAAATACAGTTTTCCCTGCCTCAATCACATGGTTTATATAAAATCTGGCTGCTTCAAGAGTAGCACTCTCTGGAAATACCCAGGCTAGTTTTAAGGACAAAAAATGCCAAGGTTAAAAGATAGTGTTTGCCATAAAAATTCTGAAAGTCACTGGATTATTTGAAAGTCACTGGAATCTTCCAACAAAGGGACTTGATATAAATGCCTTCTTTCTCTAAACAGTCCTTTTCTGCAAAAACATTCTGTTGACGCTATTATTGATTGGTTTGTAACATTTATTGGCTGCCCATCTTTCCTCAAGGTAACTCTGGGTGGGTTACAATCATAAAAGATAAAAACTGTATAAACTAAAAGACATGAAAGTTTTTGCAGAAGATTCAACATAATTTCTTCGCCACCAATTCTGAAACTGTATGTACATGATTCAGTATCCTAAATATCATGATAAGAGTTGAGCATAAAGAAAAAACCTAACATTTAAGGACAAAAAGGTATCCATGTTCAAATATTTGATAGATTTGGAAGAAATCTGAAAAGACTGAATATCTAGTAGATAGATAAACAGTCAGGTTGGTAGAGGTTGAATTACATTTTGCTGCATTTCAAAAGTCAGCTTCTCCTTCTCAAACATGTTCTATGCATTCAGCAGAGACTTGCTTCCTAGTAAGTGTACACATAGGACTATAACCTAAGCATTTAATGATAAACCATTCCAGACTGGGGCTTTGTAAAAAATCAGAACCAAAACAGAAAAATATGCTCTCAGTTATTCCTCTGATTGTTCTCTACCCTTCCAAACAAGGCATTTTGTTTTATTTATTTTCCAGTCTCCCCTCTCCCTCCTGTATTTTATCTCTGACCAAATTCAGGGCAGCAGAGATGTAATACCACAGAGTTGCTCAGTCCTTGGAAAACATCAGGACTTGGGGTGTTCGTGCAAGAAGAAATGAAATGGTGACAAAATATTTCAGAGGCAACCAGCCAAATATAAACAGCATGTCCTTTGTTTTCACTGAATCATTCCAGTTATTGACCCCAATCTAGAAGCATTCTTCCCTAGTGGCACTTTTCCAATGCAGCCAAACTGCCTTTCACATTCAAAAATTGTCTTTTGCAGACACCAAAAATCAGCCTTGTTAAAAGTTGATCTTTCCACTTCTGCAATCAGGCAACTATGTTGACTGCCACAATTCACTTTTCAACTAGCAATCATTAATGCCTGGCAGCTGTGAATGACTGGATGCTATGACTTCTTAATACTATCTGCAGGGATGTCATTGCAAACCCTGATAAGTAAAAACCAAAAAGGGGCTTTTACAAATATTGGTATAAATGAGGGGTGGAAAAATTGTCCCACCAATTAGGGAGGAAGAATTTATATAAGATCTGCCGTTCTCGGTTCTCCAAGTTTCTAATGGATCTTTTCTGGTTCTTGGGTAGCCAAATCTTTCTTGCACTGATTATGTTACCTTGTTTGGGAATGAAATATCTGCAAGCAAACAACCAAGCTGTTCAAAGAGCACCAAGAACACCCTCCCAACTCAAATCTTTTTTTCCATTTCCCCTTTCTTCTGCTTTGTTTGTAAGTTCTTCTTAGCAATGCATGGGGCTTTCTCAAGAGGCTTCCACAATAAACAAACAGTTCCAATTTGGATTTATTGTACAAACATGCATAATGCTGGAAATAGAAGTATTGTTTGTCTGTTGATTATTTCACCATATCATCAATATATTATTTCTGAAAGATATATCTCAACTGCCCTGGGAAACTTTACACCACTAGTCCAATGCTGACTTTATGTCTGATCATTGATGATCTTCCACCAACTGAGGCTAGTAGGATTTGGCATCCCCAAAAAACAGGTGAGGTCCAACTATCACATTTATGGCTGTCAAAATTCTTTTCACTTGGATTGTTTTCATCCGAGTCTGCCTCTTCGAAATTTCATGGAGGCATCCAGGCCATTTTCTTAGCATGACACAAAAAATGGTTTAGCCCTACCTTCTTAATCTAATGCAGGGGTGTCAAACTCATGTCATGGCGGCATCATGTGATGTATCATGACTTTCCCCCCCTTTGATAAACTGGGCATGGGCGTGGCCAGCGCGTGATGCATTTGCCCGGCTGGCCGGGAGTTTGACAGCTGGGATCTAATGCGAAAGATCATTTCTTTCCTTTTTGGTTTTAATTTTTTGCATGAAATTCTCCATCATTTTCCTTCTTTTATTTTCATTTCATTTTCAACAGCTACATACTGTAGAATGTGTGGGAGTGACAATTGACTATCACTGATTGATAGCTCAATAATTATGTTAAATTTCGTTTTGGCTTTGTTCTCAAAATCAGGCTCCTTTTGGTAATACATAAATGAACTTAATTGTGACGAGGTGTTTAATCAATATTATCTAGAATTTCTGGGACTAAAGAGAATACTTATTTTTCCCTAGACATAGTTGGCGTAATCCCTTGCTATATAATTGATGATCAAGGTTCAGTTATGGGGACTGACTTCCAGGCAGTTCCTGACAACTCTTAAGCTTGGTTTGCTTTTGGTAAGCAATTGTCTACTTACCCTTGTTGGTGAACTACCCCAGCTGTATAAATTCAAAGAAAACCCAATGCCATAAACCCTAATTTACAAACCATGATGGCTGCATTCACATAACATAGTGTTTCTCAATCACAGCAACTTCAAGAGGTGGGAACTTCGACTCCTGGTGGTTTCCCAAGTTGGGTGAAGAATTCTGGGAATTGAAATCCACACCTTTCAAAGTTGCTTAGATTGAGAAACATTGATGTAAGATACTGTGCCAAAATCAAAGAGAACACATCATATCTTAGCAGAGTGATTCACAAATATTATTAAATGTAGCCTTCATACAAATAATAAACAAAACATGACTGGGATCATAGAAAGTCATAGTGCAGCTGGAGGATTAGGATTCATGGGTTGGTGGATTACAGAAACACAATCAATAATGATTTAACTATGATTGAATGAACCAGGGTTTAGTATGTCACATGAATGGGACAGCCAGTGTAGGGGTGAGATATGACAGAGTTAACTATCGGTTCGGGTTTTCTGAGGTTCGGTGATTTATGATGTGGTTTCCTGCACCTGTAAATCGTCAATGCTGTGCAGAAAAGCAGC
Source organism: Bungarus multicinctus (assembly GCA_023653725.1). Taxonomy (NCBI): domain Eukaryota; kingdom Metazoa; phylum Chordata; class Lepidosauria; order Squamata; family Elapidae; genus Bungarus; species Bungarus multicinctus. The sequence continues at coordinate 56,002,532 of CM042836.1, read as the reverse complement.
CTTTGAAACAGCCCTCTTTTCCTGCTTTTTTAACTGCAGCTGTGCCTCGCTCGGCAGCTGAAGTTAAAAAGCAGGAAATAAAGGTCAGGTAAGAGCCTGGGCGGGCAAGTGGACAAAAACATCAGCAGACATAGAACTGGTTCTATGTCTGCTGATCTTCAAAGCTACCGGTTCCACAGAGGTGGACAGAACCGGTAGAAACCCACCCCTGAGCCAGTGTAATGTTGTAGACTGGCTCTAGGGAGCTCTGGGTTCAATCTCCCATGATAGCTCACTGGATAATTTTGGGCCAATTACTCTTTCTTCATTCAGGGGTGTTGTGGAATAGTCCTATTTCACAGGGATGTTGTGGGGAGCAGGGAGAAGTGAGAATTATATGCACCACCTTGAACAAAAGGCAAGACATGCATCTAATGAATAAAAATAACAGCCTTGTCTCTTCATTTGAAAAGACAGAAGGGACTAGTAAAAATATACAGATTCCTGCAGGTTTTTCAAGCTATTTGCAATTTAAAAAGAAAAACAACAACCAAGCACAGATTTTTGTGATAAGCCCTGGCCTGGGGAAAGAAACTGTCAGATGCTTCCCTCTGAGACAGACAACAGTTTTTCCAGTAAAAAAGCAGAAAAATGGGTAACAGGGAAGGGGGGAAGAGCAAAAGAGAGAATTAAAAGAAGAAAACCAAGGAGGTGGGAAAGGAGGGCCGTATGTGTCACTGCTTACCTCAGAGCCCAAATTAGAAGCCGGGTAAAAATATAAAATCACAGCAGGAAATAATGTGTTTCTTAATATAGCAACCTCAAATGGGAGCAAGAATGAGAAGTGGGCGGCCTCTAAGGGTTGCTACTCGGTTCCACCCCCTCCCTGGCAGGCTGATTAATATGTCTGCACTATGGGTGTTTATGTAACAAAGAGCCCCAAAAGCCAAGCCTGCATCTGAAGGATCCCTGCAGGGGTCTGCAAGTTTTGCCTTTCACCCCCTAGGGTATTAAGTGGGAGGACACACATTCACAACTTCCTCTCTAGGAAGACAAGTCCTGTTGCAGCAAGATGCACCAAATTATGTTTCTCCTTGAAAGCTTGCCTTTTCCATTCTCTTATTTTGGCCTCAAACTGCTGTCCTCCTATTTTGTCACATCTACGAAGAGCCTTTAGCTCTTACAGCAATTTCTTGCTATGCAGCCCATCTTTTGGGTCAAAGAGGCCATATACAAAGGCAAGTTATTACTTTTATCATCATGAAAGTAGCTTGATCTTTTTTCAATGTGTTAGGGTAATAAATAAAGGAAAAAAATAAAACATATTATAGCATTAAGTAGAGAGTTACTTTATAGGCATGTCTTATCTTGATGTTAGGCAGTTGTTTTCTTATATATGTAGAAGTATTTATCTCTATAGGCATTTCTTATCTTACTGTTGCAGAGAATATTTCTTTAACCATTCACTGCTGTTGTAAAACTAATAATAACACATGCCTGCAATTAGTTACATCTCTCTCATATGAAGACACATGATTATCCCATCTAAATCAATCTGAATGGAACATACTCCCGTAACTCCCTACATCTCTGGAGCAATATACACCTTTTGAAGTATGCTGTTAATAGACCTCTTAAATGGTAAATTGTGATCAATTAACAGACAATAGGAGAAAGGATACTTAAAGATAAACAAGTGCCAGGAGGACATTTGTCTTTTTGCAGGAAAGATATAAATCTAACTTAGAGTGTTTTACAATGCAATTACTCTACTTCTAAAAGAATCTTAAGGTATAAGAAGAGTTACTTTCGCCTATATGTTTTGTAACTTTCCTCACATATCTGTGTGTATGAGAGGAGAGGTCTTACCCTTTTATTGATCAATAAAAGTTAGGTTTTGTTCTTCAAAGCCTCTGCTTAAGTTCATTTTTGACACATCATGATCTTAAGTTATAGCTGAACTTTACAAATGTTTTATTAAGTTCTTAAGGGTTAGTATACGCTAACAATATATATATATATATATATATATATATATATATATATATGTGTGTGTGTGTGTGTGTGTGTGTGTAAGGTTTTTGAGCTGATAATTTTAAATTTTATATATTATATTTTATATATAATTTTATATATATATATATATATATATATATATATATATGTGTGTGTGTGTGTGTGTGTGTGTATGTATGTATGTATGTATGTATACGCTGCCATGTGAGAATTCCTTTTTGTCTCACATCATGTTATTTAAACAAAGCCTAGAATAATAGGTAACCTGTAATGGAGGCTTCCATGTTATATCTTGATTCACACAGCTTCTTCAAAAATCAGTGTGAATCAGCAAATACTCCTTTATATACAGACAGAAAGATTTCACAAATTTCACAAATACTTGGTTCAAGTGAATTTCCTTACTTTCTCCTGTAAACCCTGCTTTGATAAAAGTATGAACTTTCATATTTTAATTTTTTTGCAAGTTACTTTATTGCATCTCCAAAAAAGATGGAATATGTTCTAATCTAAGTAACCTTGAATCTGGGGGAAAATTCTGCCTTTAAGATTTTTGAACCATCTTGCCCACATTAATATTCTTGTAAAATTCACCAATAATTTATATTATGTTTCTATCTAAATGCAACCCAATTTGGAAGAATGTCCTACCTAAGCTTTATATGGTTCAGCCAATTAAACATGCAAGAAGTAAAAAAAAAAATGAAAACATTAAATATCTGGATCTGTTTAGGGGCCTATGTGGTTTACAACTGTTTCTGTAGACACATTTCATTTGTTTATGAAAGTACATTCATAGGATTTCAAATATTTTTTCAAAAATGGGGAAGAAGGGAGAAGATGGGGAAGGAGCATCTCATTCCAGCTGTAATTTTCTGACTTGCCTATCTGGAGAAAACAAGCATGCTTTTTTGGCAATAACAGAGAGCATGTATCCTCTCTGCCATCTGGAAGATGAGATTTTATTTCTCTACTCTTGTCATTGCCAGCACCATCATTAGATCTTTACAGGAAGAGAGACAGATGGAAAATGAAGAGATGGGGCTTAAGTACACAGCACTGCCAGATAGATCTCTTCAATTCTATTCCGAGAACTCTGTGTCAAATAGTTCACAGGCTGCCTGATCCTTGACAGATTACTCAGTGCTGCTTTTTTCCTCCCGCCCTCTTGTTGCTCTAACTAGCTGGCATTCAGAGATGGGGGTGAGATCAGCTATCCTGACAAGAAGAACAGAGTTACTTTGAACTTCCTGAGTATTTATTGCTGCACGTGATACAATCATAAAAACACTCTGTGAATGAGTTTTCCTTTTCCTTTCCTGTACCCTTTCCTTCTGCGTCAAGACTTTTTTAATTGTAAACCTGAAGTAGCAGCGGTAAGAGCTTTCAGGCTGGAGGGATTTAAATGCTTTATATACATAAATCACCAAGGGAACAGGCAAGAAGCAGGAGCCACTGATTTCTATAGTACTTACAATATACTGCAGCATTCAAATAATGTTTTTATAAGACAGACAACTGCTTATTATAAGTCACAGCTAATTCCAAATCTTTTTATCTAATATCTTGCAAAATCACTATATCTGTGCTGTACTTAATCTATTCATTTATTAGCTTTATGCCACTTTAAACTATTAATACACTTTGGTGGGTCAGAAGTGTCATTGTAGGAGATGGCATGGCATATTCTGCTAGTTTCAAATTAAATATTTGCTTCTTACTTGCTTTGCTGTCCCTCTTATTCATATTTGTAACAAAAAGGTCTCAAGCTGTTATTTAGACTAGAGGAAGACAAACTAATGCTTTTGCTAGGAGAGTGTATGGGCTGAGTCTTTCAAGGTCTTCCTTCTTTTAGCCTGGCAGTTCAAAAGCCAGGATAGTCACTATAAAGAGGCAATTGTACGGCACAGATGATTGTGTTAGTTGTGCAGTTTGGTCTGTATAACCTCCTGAAATAGCCTATGGCTAAATGCCTAAAATAGCCTCAACCTGAAACAATTTGCCCTGGTCACAGTGTTCCTTTGAAGACAAACTCATTTAGAAAATAAACTCTCCTGGAGATGGAGGAATTTATTAAAAAGAGGGGCCTTTATAAAAAAAAAAAAAGACTAGCAGAAGGAGAAAAAATGAATTACGGAGTACTGCATACCAGATATGTCCATTAGTGTAGATTGTCTTTTGCCAATCTACAGGAAGAGAGAAAGGAAAGGGGATGTGGATCCATGCCAGTGGGTTTGTCCTGCTCATGGACTCCGGGCTGAGAATGAATAGCATCTTTCCTGCATTTTGTATCACAGCTGAAGCAGTTGCGTCCTGCTTCACAGCAATGACTCAGCCTTTGTGAGTCATGGGCTATATCTCTGCCACAGAGGATTGTTCCCAATCTGGAAATGAGAATACAGCAATCACAGTTTGTCCCAGGAATTGCAGTTGCTAAAAGGCCTAAACTAAAAAGAAGCAAGGGAACTGGAACACTGCTGCCTGTGACTCTTTTCCAGGAATTTACTAGCAAAAATGTGAGGCTGCCTCCCAAACATGTTTATTTAAATAGGCTAAAATTAACTCCTACTTTTTTTTAACATGGCATGATGTAAATTTCTCAGGAAAGAGGGATAGGATCCGGTCTGGTTCCATCTTTTATGGATAGGAATGGAAATTTGATTGTGATGCCAAGGAAGCTTTTCTTCCTCCTTTCCGTAATAGCACTAACAGAAATACATCTACTCAAAATAGCAAGAAAGAAGCTGCACTTTCCTGTAAGTGAATTCATTGGGATTTACTTCCAAGTAATGCACATAGGTTACCTCCTCTTGAAGGATTTTTGAAATAAGTAAGTGTTGAGATACTTATTTATTTTATTTGTCAATTGCTTACCAGATAATAGGTATAAGTAAAACATAGTTATGAATACATGGATACATATAAGAAAAATAAAATATAAAAAAAAAACAATAGGACAGGGACGGTAGGCACGTTGGTGCGCTTATGCATGCCCCCTACAGACCTCTTAGGAAAGGGGTGAGATCAATAGTAGACAGTCTAAGGTTAAAGTTTTTAGGGTTTGGGGAAGAAACCACAGAGTCAGGTAGAATATTCCAGACATTGACCACTCTGTTGCTGAAGTCGTATTTCCTGCAATCAAGTTTGGTGCGATTAACCTTGAGTTTGTATCTATTGTTTGCTCTTGTGTTTTATGGTTGAAGCTGAAGTATTCATTGACAGGTAGGACATTGCAATGTATGATTTTATATACTATACTTAGATTGGACTGAAGGCGGCGTAGTTCAAGGTTTGGACTGCTGATCATTGAGATGCTGTAAATTTGAGTAAGTCAACTTATCTGAAATCAGTGGCACTGATTTCAAGGCAAAAGGAAAATGCCCTTACTTAGATGAGTAATTAGGTCTCATTGGGCTGGCACTTTGCATAAAGCAGTGACTTATCTACCATAATTTGTTGAATAAACTACAACTGAAGGAGGCAGAAACTTTGTGTATGCAGACCTTACTGCTTTCATACATGCAATCTCTGCCCTGGGTCTGAGACAACTCACCATGGCCAACTCACCACAGAACAAGAGTTACACTAATATTGAAGAAATAATGGAATAGAATTATTAAAGAAAGGATGCCAAAGGAGAGGAAAAATGAAATGTGAATGACAAAAATTGAAATACTTTTAAAATTATTTTAAATATTTAAATTGAATTGTCCCATGGAGAGTTGTCCTGCAGTGAATTGTCCCATTCTGCTCTGCCCTGTTGACTTCCTTTCCCATGTTTGGCACATAGAAATATGTTGTCAGTTTGTCTTTATCTTTGTCTTCCTAGGGAATGACAGAGTTTCATCCATGAAGGCAGAGGATGAATTTGGTGCAATGACAAAAAAAAAGCAATTCAAATTATGACTACTAAGAAATCCAATTGTTTGTGACAGCTTTGACAATGGTATGAAAGATGTATTTTTGTTCTAAGCAGCCATTACATGTCCAGATCTGCAGAGGCTTCCAAATGAAGTCAAAAACTTTTGTAATTTCTAAGCAAGATGACCAACCTCTTGGATATGGATTACAGGAATTATAGCCCAATAGAAGTGGAGTAACACATTGGTACACCTTCCAATCAAATCTTTAATCAAACAGGCTATTCACATTTTTCAAGATCAAACACTCTGCAGTACTTAATTTTAAAAGAATGTACAAAATGTAGGCAGAGTTGTGTTTGCCCATGAGAACTTAAGCACTCTATGAAAATTATTATTGGTTTCCGCTCCAGCTGGTCAGAAGGAAGCTTCTACTTATCTAGGGCCAACATGAAACCTATAGCAGTGAGCTGAGAAATGCAAAAAAAAATTGTTTTGAAGCGTGTGATCTTCAAAATTGCCTTCTGTGTAGTATTTCTGTTGCAAGCATAGTATGCCCCATATTAAACATGTTTTTTTTCCTATTTTGCAAACTTCCCCTCTCACATAGATTTGGCTTATCCACTTGCTCATAACAATGTTTTCTTGTGTTTGTTTTGCATGTTTTCTCACAAGTAACATCATCTAGTCCATGGAGACCTATGCCTGTATGTGGCCCATTCTAGGAAAATTCCTGAACACAAAATGAAAGAATGAATGCAATCCTGCCAGCAAAAGGTTTCCATTCTTATAATAGAATTTCCTCCAGGTGTCCTTATCAGTACTACCACAAGTATGTATGTTCGTTAACATCCTTTTTTTCTTCCTTACTGAAAATCAGCTGTTCAAGCTAATTCTGACAATCAGATGTGAAACTGATATATCAGTCAACAAGTCTGTACATTCCAGTGGTGGTATTCAAAAACTTTTACTACCGGTTCTGTGGGCATGGCTTGATGGGTGTGGCCATGTGACTGGGTGGGTGTGGCTTTTTTTGCAGCCCCCACCCATTTTGGGGAGCTTCTTAGCCACAGAGGAGCATCTGGGGGGGTGTTTTTGCTCCCCCAAGGCTCCTCTGGGGCTCAGGAAGAAAAGGAACAGAGTACGGGAGGGCATGCAGCACCCCTCCAAGCTCCATTTTGGGAGCTTCCTAGCCTCAGAGAAGCCTCTGGGGAGCGTTTTTGCTCCCCTAAGTCTCCTCTGGGGCTCTGGAAGGTGAAAAATGGAGGGGGAGGGCTGAGCTCCTGCCTCCATTTTTTGCCTTCCTGGGCCTTAGCAAGGGGAATCCCGGCACAGTTGATCTTATCTACAGCTGATTATCGGGAGGGGAAAAAAAGAAATACTTTAGGCGAATGTCAGGCAGGTGGGCGGGGTGAGCGAGCATCAGGCGGGAGGGCAACCAGGTGGGGGGTGTGGCCAGCCAGAACTTACTACCAGTTTGGCAACCCATGCCAAATTCTTGCTACCGGTTTGCCCGATCCATTGTGAACCGGCTGAATACCACCACTGGTACATTCCCTTGGCTGACCCTAGCACAAGAACAGGGGATATGGATTTTAGTTCTATGAAGAAGTGTTAATTTTATAGAGATAACCCTGAGAAATACACAGGACTTGTAGTTCAAGAATAAAGGTGGATAGGCAGCAAATTTTACAAATAATGTATTCAAGAAATATATATTAAACAAATTGACGCATTCAGTTTCTTATCAGCCATCTGCATACACCAGCCATTTCCTATTTAAAGCTACCCATATTAATTCCCTTCCCCTTCAGCTTTGTTAGTTGATTTAATCCCTCACCTGACTCTACTACTAAAATTAACTGGACTAAATTAAAATATAACTTTCTGATCTGAATATAACTTGGGTTATCTAGGTAAGCCCATCAACTTTGATACATTAGCAGAAGAGAAGAAGCAAATGGAAGCCCAAGGGCATAATGTTAATTCTTACCTTACTAAATCATATACTTCATATGTACATTTCACAGTTGCACAGCTAGCATTCGTAGTCAATCATCACATCTCAGCCATACATACTTCAAATCTTGGCACTTGATGTTTGGTGCAGGAATTTTTGGTTATAGTTCTGTACACAAAACTGAACATATGTCAATAGAAGTACCCTACAGGTTTAATGAGAAGATATTTGCAGACCAAGAGTGGGTTTCATACATCACACTAGGCCATAATTTTGATTTGCTTTAGGGTGTTGTATGAATCCAGCTGTTGTGATTTGAGGTGTAAAATTTACACCTCCAATTAAAACATTAATTGGAGGTGTAAAAGCTTAAATAGGGTCTTCCTGGATCTGAAGGCTCTAAAGATTATTGAGTGTTCCTCTGCTGTTCAAATTAGAATGACAGCTCTCTTGTCCCACCTGCTGGGATAAGGAACAGGCAACCAAGGATGGGAATATAAGTTTAAAAACTCTTGTTTTTCAACATGTGGCATGAATCATGTTTTATGGATTAAAAGATGGATTAAACCACCTGTTTGATTTCAGCACAAGAGTTCACCTGATTGTCCCATAATGGTTGTATCATATCTGCTAATTTGCCAGAGAATGTTAATGAACAAAGGCACCAGAACCACATAGGTCCCCCCCCCCCGCCAAAAGAAAACCCATTTCCTCTTTTTCAGCTGCAGAGTTTCAACATACCCAAAGTTTCCTGTTTTCCATTTTGTTCCCAGGAGTTCCTGGAATCAGCTATTAGACATTAATGAAATCCCATAATAACCCAGGGGCTTGCAAATTCTCCTTCCCACACCCATTTCTTCACTTATATCATGTGAGCAAACAAAAGATTGTTTCTTGTTCCTTGATGTGAGTCACTGGTGTGACATCAGAGATAGATCTGTTCCAGTTTGTTCAATAATCAACCAAACTGGAAATGTTTCTGTTTCCCTCTATGGTCTTATTTACCTAAGTATGCCTTTGTTCCTCTCACTTGTCATAAGAGGTCAGTATTTATCTTAAGGTGTATTTTTAAAAATCTGCTCGCTTTGAAGGCTGGTTTTACTTGTTGAAAAGTCTCTTTCCCTCCCTACTTCTTTTCCCCTGGACACTCTGCAACACATCCTAATCACAACCCTGCTGTGAAACGGCCTGCCTTGCTTGATGACAGCAACGGCGGCATGCCCTTAATCTGTTCCCATCTGTTACACACTGACATTTCAGCACCAACATCAAGAGCAGCCAACATTTTGTTGCCTCAGCTAAAAATAGCAGCCCTCTCCTTCCAACAACTCACCAGAAATGATTAATTACTTATTAATAAGATGGAAATGATACCTAATCTGGGGCAGTAACTAGGCGGGAGAGGACCTGAAGCATTAGAAAATACCTAGAACTATTCTGATAAGCTTTAAGATAATATCCTTTGGGGTGGGGGGAATGTAACTAACATAGGGCAGAGAAATCCCCCAGTTCTTACTCAACTCGATGAAAGAAGATTTGATTTAAACATTACTTCAGAGTGGAAAAGAATTTCAGAGGGGTTCTCACTGGTGAAGTGGGAGTTCTGGTATTTATTTCATTATCAAGTGGAGAAGCGATGTTTGGACTGACTTTTCTTTTGCTGTACAACCAGATCTTCAGACTCCCTGGCTTCTCACACGTTAATTCACCCCAACATCTTTTCCCACTCAGCCTTCTCAGAAGCTCTATTTCCCGTTAAGGGGCAGTCCTGCTCTTGGAAAATATTAGAGTTTGTTTTTCCTTTCCCTGGAAATGGGGATTATTCAATTTCACTGTCCAAAAACCAGATGGAAATTCTCAGAAGGCCAGTGGTGCCCAACTCAAATCACACTTCAACATTAATAAGTATCAAGAAATATGGCTTGTATTAGCAAATTATGATAACCCATAGTTAATTTAATGATTAATTTGCTTTATGACATCAGTGTAAATTATTCATTGATTTCCTTTTCACATGTCATACTGAGCCATAAATGAATGGGCTGAGATTTTAAAAACACCTCTAGGCTTAAATATGGCTGCTGTATAATACGTCACACAAACTCAATTATTGATTTCTCTCTCTCTCTCTTTCTCTCTCCTCTCTCTCTCTCTCTCTTGGTGCCTTTGAGTCAGTGTTAACTCCTGGTGACTGCCTGGACCAGTGCCTGAAGTTTTCCTGGCAAGCATTTTCAGAAGTGGTTTGCCCTTGTCTATATCCTATGGCTGAGAGGAAGTGACTAGCCCAAGGCCACCCAGCTGGCTTTGTGCTTAAGGCAGGACTAGAACTCACATTCACCTAGTTTCTAGTCTTAAGCACTACAACCGACTCTTTTTCTCAAGTTTAGTAATGGTGAATAACCAAATATACTAGGTTGATTCTGTGAATGAGTTCACACGGTACACTAGACTATGGTCTGTTTAAGGATTTTATTAAACTACAGTTGGATAGATTCACACAATATCCTAGGCCAGGGGTGTCAAACTTGTGTCATCACGATGATGTGACATTTCTCTCCCTTCGCTAAACCAGGCATGGGTGTGGCCAGCACTTGGCGCATCTGGCCCATGGGCCATGAATTTGACAGCCCTGCCCTAGCCTATAAACATTAGTGAGTTCATGCAACAGGTTAAACCAAAGCTATCATATTGCACAAACCTATTCCTGTCCAACCAATTCCACTTCTTACAAATGACTTATAAAGAAAGAATTCAGTGGTTTGCAATTCAAGCTAAGTCACAAATTGTTATTAGGAATTATTTTTGTGGGAACAGATAGGCTAAATGTGTTGTATGGATCCAATATAAGTATAATTTGTAAGCTATGGTTTATGCCAGCTTAGTGCGAAGTGCGGTTACAGGCAACTGTAACTTATTCAAAAACATGATTTAATGCAAAGGATGACTCAGGGAGTTGCATGAACCCAGGTTTATGCAGCGTGTGTTATACAAACTAAAAAGATATACAAGCTAAAAGTCAAGCAAATTGCATTGCAACTTAGCTTAATGTTTGAACCAGATCAATGTATCAGAGAATTCAGAGACCTCTGGCAGATTTAACACCCGCAACTCCATTGTAAGCCTGACCACTTGGCACAACTAGAAGTTCATTGGGATCATTTGAATCCCAATTATTTGGATCATTTGGATCATATACATGGTCACATGTAGTAAAAGATTCGAATAGAAGAAATGGGATACTCCTGCAAGCAAGCAAGAAAGCTAACATGGAGTTTCAGCTCATCTCCCATGTTCTGAATGAAAAATGGGGGAGGGGGAAATTAAATCAATCTTTTGATATTAAACTATGGTTATTAGCAGCAAGAGGAAAAAATCAATCGGTCTCACAACAATGGAACTTTGATCTTCCCTTGACCCCATTTCTATTGTGGATCCGAAGGCTAGCAGAGTTCATTGTCTGTGAGATGGAATCATGAGTATCTGGAGGCAAACATCCTTTTTCCTAGTTTTCAGGAATTCTGCCCAGATTACTATGGCAGGAATTCCCTCCGCCAATCTGTTTCCCTTGCCCCATTTTCCTCCCTTAAGTAGCCCTTTCTTTACATAGTTATTTTATTCTCAATGGGATTGAAAGACATAGCTATGCAATGCAAAGAGGTAAGAATTCCTTGCTTTTGGCATTGAAATCATAAGCATTTCATATATTCATCCAACCATTTTATATTCAAAACCAGTACATCAAAATTAGAGAACCGGAGCAAAAATTCAGACTTCTCCTTTCAAACAATGGACACCGAGATCTTCAAAGGCAACAGAGGTGAATTTTCCCTTTAATTGGCAATTCTTACTCCCAGAAAGCCATCAGGTCTGGAATGAAAATACCACATTGCTCCAATGGCAAATAGCCAAGTTCACCCATCATGCAAAGCCACAATTTTCTTAGCTATGGTTACGTTTAAAAAAAAAAAACATAATTGAATGTGTTACTACATTATATCAAACTATTAATAAACAATCTATTGTATGGTTTAGCTTTTCAAATTTAGTGTTGTGCTTTTCAAGTTTGGCAACTTTTAAGATGTGCAGTTTTCAACTCCCAGTATTCCCTAGCCAGCATCATGAACCTAGTCTACTGTAAGAAATAACACAATTACTATTAATAATTAAATAAATAATAAATACATAATTGTGTATGCGGCCACACTCACAACTATTCAATTTGCTATATAACTGAAAAACAGAAAGTATATTTATTAACTGAACTTCATACGAGCAAGAAGACATAGGATGAAATATACTCTACACAAAATATACTATCAGAAAAAAAAAACCTACAGAAAGCTGATTAACAAGCAGCAGCTTAAAATTTTATTTATGTATTTGTTTGTTTGTTTATTTTTAGAACATTTATTTGCTGCCCATCTCATATCCAACTACTCTGCTCTCTAAGGATGCCATATCTAGTGGCCATCCAGATTTTTCAGTTCAGATGTGGAATCTCAAGTTAAAAGGCATTGAAGCAATAGAGTAAAAAATACATGATGCGCCTGTTTCACATGTTTTCTTTCTGTTATAACTCTATCCAAGATCTTCAAGACACTTCTCACCTATTTTTTCTAAAATACAACCAGAGAAGAACAGTATCTTTTAATTATTTTTCTGTTAATTATTTTTCTAATTATTGTGCAGTCCATCATACAGACACTTAGAAAGGAAGCTGTTCCTCTGATGCAGTTAAAGTGAAAGAAAGAGATTTTGTCCCCTTAATTTCAGGAAGACATCCTGCTTTTAAAGGATTAAGAATAGGTCCAACTATAAAAGATGGCAATCCTGTATCTTAAGTTGATTTGCAACTGCTGATGTAAGGAGATGATCAATGGCAATGAATCATTAACTTTATGGAGAACGTGAAGCTTTGTACTCAAGACTATTCGTACTATTTCCAATAAGAGGGTTCAAGCCAGAATTATTTTGGCCTGAAGGGTTTCAAGCTAGCAGAGCAGACCCAAGCTGGAAAGGGTTGGACTGAAATCCACACCACATTTTAAATTTAGTGGCTGACTTTAAGCCAATCTATCTCTAATTCACCCAATTATTGGAAAGATAAATAAAGTACTTCAGTGCTTTCAGAAGAAAGGGTGCTATTATATATAAAGCTGTCATCAACTTAGAGAATTCCCACAAAAAGGTTATACAGAAAGAGCAGGGAAACACTTTCAGAACAGTTCATCATGTTCTAAATCAGCCTTTATCAACTAGTATCCTCCATCCCATATGTGTTTCAAATATTTGGGGAAGATGCCAGGTTGGCAAAACCTATCTTAAATCAACAAACTCTTGACCTAAATTTTGTTGTTCCTTGCTGAGTTTTCTCACTACACAGAACTTCAAAGCCACAAGCCACATGCTCGATTAGAGTGCTGTGCAAACCAAATTCATATGGTTAGTTCCACGGTTCATGCAAAGCCAGAAAATTTGGATTGAGAGAAAGCATGGGCAAATACATGTCAGGCAAATACAGTTGTTTAATTTTCTGAAACTTGCAAAAATGCATAGGTAAGTAGATACGCAGATAGATGGATCATTGATAGCAGATTTATAGATTGGTGCATGAAATACGTCTTCCATGGCACCCAAAATACTGGCACCAAATAATCCAAATTAAAAGGCATTGCAACTTAGAACCAAGTATAAGATTGGCCCGATTAACTCAAAGACATCAGAACTGCTGGCTTGAGCTATGGAGACTAATTCAAACCCTCAAAAGTATTTGGCGGAGTGGAATAAAGAGAGAGAGATAAATCAAAGAACTACTTGGGAGGAGCTCTATGACCCAGAGTTGGAAGGATTGCATTGGAGAAAAGCAAAGGCTTCTCCTGAATTGTGTCATCTTTGCCATGACGATTGTTGGATTTTCCTGCCTCCTTCCCCCAGAGAGATTTCGTAAGAGAGCACTACTTTTCCCGGGGAAACAGAGCAGTGGGGGTATGGAGAATAAAGCTGCCGCTCTTTTTGGGAAAGGCCAGAAGTACCACACCCATTCCCACTTGAAGGCCTGGTTGAATTCAGTTCAGCAAAGCTTTATTGGCATCGTGTACTGAACAAGAACAACAAGGAAAAGGGGGGAGAGGGGAAAAAAGTTTTGAGCTTGTTATCAGTTTCTTGGTTCTCTCTTCTGTAGCTTTCTGAGTCTGTGGGAGAACAAGCCATCCTGACACCAGGCATCTTTTCTTTCTAGAATTTCTTGTGATGAAAGAGGGGAAGCAGCAAAGGACAGCATTTCTGGCTGAGGAATTCATGCTGGCTAAGGAATTCTGGGAGTTGAAGTCCGCAAGTCTTAAAATTGCCTACTTCGGAGGCCCCTGTGCTAAATCAATGCAGGGTATCAATGAGGCAATTCATGCTGGCTGAGGAATTCTGGGAGTTGAAGTCCACAAGTCTTAAAGCTGCCCACTTTGGAGACTCCTGTGCTAAATCAATGCAGGGTATCAATGAGGCAATTCATGCTGGCTGAGGAATTCTGGGAGTTGAAGTCCACAAGTCTTAAAGCTGCCACTTTGGAGACCCCTGTGCTAAATCAATGCAGGATATCAATGAGGCATAGATCTGCATCAGGTGATACAGCTGTAGCAACCCCAATACAATAAGGCCTGGTCAATAGCACAGGGTGCCATTCCAGCCACAAGCCTATCAATAGGCCAATATTCTAATCTAGTGCAACTGAACCAGAATTGGCTTTGAATACCCAGCAAGGAAGAATTATAATCTCCCAAAGCTGGAATTAAGGGGCTGGGATGCCATTAAAAATGGCAGATTTTCTTGGTAACAGACCAGCAGAGCTGGAAGGGATCTTCGAGGTTTTCTAGTCCAACCCCCTACTCAAGCAAAACAACAACCCCATACCATTTCAGACCAATGGTGGTCCAATCTCTTTGTAACGAGTTTAATTTTCCCAAATAGTTCTCCTGGAACTATCCCAAAAATGACATTAGAATTACACCAACATGTTCCAGAGTAGGCTTGAGGGTAGCTCAAGTTGCTTTCCTTCTGTATTGTTCCACTAGACTTTAGTTTGGCTGAGTGGCCACTTTAAGAGGAACCGGGATATGGCTAAGTGCATGTCGAAAATCAGAAATCTGGATCCAGAGCAAGAACAAAAAGAACAGAGGATTTGTTTCTTGCTTGGAATCTAAAAGAGAACAAATAGTAAACCATGCATGGTTTCAGGTGGCGTCTATATGGTCTGATGTCCCATACTTAAACGGAAATTAATGAAGCAGAGTGCAATCCTGGCTATCTCAGCAAAGCCAGGATTGTACTCTGCCTCATTGAATGATTGATAAAAGCATTCACATGACGACCTGTACATCCAATAAAGCTAGTCTTCTTTGAGCTAAATTTTATTCTTGGCCACTATGTGGACAAACCCACGAGTTTTCTTGGCAGTTGTGTGAATGTGATTGGCTACTGCTTTCTTCAGAGATACTTTTTCAACTCACTGGCCTCTAAATTATCATCTTGGATTTCCAGGTGGTCTCCTATCCAGTCCAATTCTGTTCAGCTGCCTTCAGGGTTAACTAAATATTGTTCAAGTAGCTAACCTATATTACCTAGAAGGACACTATGCATACCCAGTCTATATGGTCAGATCAGGGTGCCATCAGAGCCCAAAAAGTGAGATAATTCAGATAATTGACCAGTTCTGATGTGTTAACACTTACAGTATATGTGAACACAGGCTAAAGGAGTCTGTCTGTCTGACTCACTATCAGTCTATCTAATAAACAAGGCTGCTTAGTTTATTCAGAAGTTTTCAGAGGCTTATAGAAACTAAATAATAAGCAGAATTAATGCAGTGCCAATCGCAGAACTACAGAGACCTCTCAAACTGTCCGTTTCATCTCATTTTCTTCTTCTGCAGGATGTAAATCTTCTGTTCTGAGTTAAGATAAATAGATTTTGCTTTGGGAGTGGTCTGCGAAATCGACTTTTCCTTGAGGGCTCCGAGTGGTCCGTTTCGCTCTTGAACTGGTGCAATCAGCCGGAGAAGCTGGAAAATTGGGACTATCCGAATTGGTGAGCTGGCCCTGGACGCTTGCCTCTGAGCAAATACAAAGTGCACTGTCTGCCTTGACGCAAATCTCTACCCACGTCTTCCCGCCAAGAAAGGCGATTCTTTTGCAGCACAGTTGGCCCTTAGACAAAGCAAAGACATCCCGCGCTTGCTTCCTGAGTCTTCCCTCCCCAGCAGATTCCCATTCCATAAAAGGGGGCCACGCAGTTATATTAATTCCAAACTTGCGAAGTAGGACTGGCTCTTCGGTACCTTGGAAAGAATTAACTGATTCAGCCAGCCAAGGTGTCGCACGCGAGCCTCAGAGGGGAAAAGCCTTGCGTCGGTAAACCTGCTTTTCTAAAGCACGCCCACGGTAGCAGCAAGCCAATCAGCGTCAGCAATATTTGCATATCCCCATGCACGAAGGAAATATATACATATATATATAAAGCACATTAATATTAAAAGAGATCCGAGTACGACAATGCATCATAACACTATAACTAAAGTAACAGAATATTTTATAAGCTTTAACACCTTCTAATTTTCGTCGACATATCTCACTGTATCCTTAAAGGTTTACAGTTTAAAAGCTTTATGTAGTATCAATAGTGCATTATTTTCTTGCCCGGATGATCCTCAGTGGTCTGGGGTGCAGGCTTCAAACCTGTAGCTGTCTAGCGACAGAGTGGTTCAATTCCACCTTTCGGGCGATAGATGACGATATTATCCCACTTCCCAGATTTTGTTTTTTTAGAGCACAATATACTCTGGCAAGGATAGTCCAAAACCTTATATGCTTGATATTGGTCCTTAAAATATTCTGCCAACTGGCCTGGCAGCTGGTCTGGTTGCAGGTTCAACTGTCAGTATTACCTCTGCACTCATAGACAACAGCTTCCTCTGTGAAATCATGACTAGAAATAGAAAATATTTCCTGGTTGTCCACCCCTTTTCTTTGGGATTGCAATGGCACCCCTAATAAAAGAACAGTCCAATTGGAGATCTCATAACACTACATTTTGAAAGCACAAATAATACAGTATAAAACAATATTAGGGAAGGGAAGGGAGGGGCGGGGAGGGGAGGGGAAGTAAGTAATAAGTCAGTCAATCAGTCAGTCAGTCAATCTGCAGGGTGTTGGTTGAAATATCCTTCTGGGTTCAGTTCCAAGTGGGGAAAAAGACACTGGAAACATGGAGGCTGTTTGGAAAGATGGTTTAATGGTAGATAGGACCACATGGCTTGAAGCTCCAAAGTGAAAGGGATGATCACATGCTTCAAGGTGAGAAGAGAAAGTCAAGAAGGGCTGAGATGCTGAGAGTGCCTGGGTTTTATAATCTTTGTTGGGATTTGAATTGGAGCTTGTATTCTGATTGGTTGTCAGACTCCTATGGGGCCATGCAGGGGCAACTCTGTAGGCTGTCCTGAGTTCCAGGCTTGGTTGAATCTTGCTGGATGATGATGCACTGAAAGGGCTTTGGGCAATTGCTATAGCTTTACCTGGAGATCTTTGTTATGTAAAGTATTCTGGCCCAGGCCTTAATGGCCCACTCATTAAGAAAGGTGGGGGTGAGCTTCTACTTCTGAATTTCTACTCTGAATTTCTACTCTTTTTAGGGGAAATATTCTGCCTTTTTAATATTTCTTAGGATATTTCAATTTTCTATGAGGGGTGGGGCTAACTTCCTACAAGGGGAAGCAAATAAAGTTAACATTGAGGCCTCAATTGTACTATGGTGGCCAACATCTTGACTTATTGAATGCCCCACTGTAAATACCAGTAAGGAAAATACAACTATCCCAACTGCTGATCCTGGTATTTGCTCCTGCCTCCCAGGATGGTATCTTAGGAGAAAACTAAATCTGGACTTTATGCTTGGATTTTATATCACTGAGCTAGCAGGTGGCTTCCACATTTGAATCAGTGATACAGATTATGTGACTGTCTGGCAGTCCAAGCTAATCAACGGCTGACCAAGGCTTGCGCTAGCTGTGAATTGACAAAAATTGAAGGTCAAATCTGAGTTCTTAGTCAGTGCTGTCACTTGGTGTGTTAGAGCTATACAGTAACTGGTGTGCCTGATCCAATGTGCACCTTTCTCTAAGTTAGCTATGCATCACTCCGTCTCATCTCATGTTTTCATTATCACCACAAGCCATACTTGATTTTGGATTAGTTAATTGTGCAAGCTCAGTTATTGGTAGTTTATGCAATAAACTATGTTAGTAAACCATGAACCTTAATGATACCACATTTTCAGATGCCATGAAGAACCAATGAATAAATCTTCATTTAGTGTGTCTGTTCACTGGATTTTGGAGCCAACGTTCAAACTAAATGAACCTCATATGCAATAGATATTGATCATCATCATCATCATCATCATCATCATCATCATCATCACAGAAGGTCTGGTTTCTACACAAACTGCCTAAAATTGCCTTGTTTAGAATGTTGCATTTAAAACTAAGCCAAGTCTGTCCATGTCACTTAATTTGCCAAACCTCTCGTGCCCTCCTATCACACAGAAGCTTTTTGTATCCTTGTTTGACATTTGTTTGAATTGTCCTACAATAGACTTGTGCGTACCAGATGGCCATTTATAATTTTTGCAATTCCATCTGTTTTTGCAAATCAGCATGTCTGGGGTTGTAGCCCATAATGAACTTTAAGAGTCCAAAGCACTGTGGCAGCCCTTCTTCAGCCCTTCAGAACAATGTGAGGTTTGGCAATGGGGATCCATTGTCTTCAGAGGTAGCTCGGGAGAGAAGGCCTTTGTTCAGCAACTGTTGGCAACTGGGAACAGCTAATCTTGATGTCAGTTTCATAAATGAGCATAATAAGTCCCTTTGAATGTGCGGTTAGAAAATGAGCGTGCTGTTTCTGTCTGGTGTTTTGATTCCAGAAACAATTTGGGATTAAATCTAAGCAATCAAACTCTTAAACCCAGTTCAGCTCCTCCCGCTCTGTAAACAACAGAAAAATAGTGCTGTGTGCTTTGCAACAAGCTAAGATTAGAATGGGGCAGCAGGCCAGCCCATCCGCCTGTTCCCTTGTCTGTTCTCTGCACTACCTTTCTGTCTTTGTAGAGAAAGTCTCACGTAAAAAGTTGAAACTTGCCTGACTTGGGTGCAAATCCTGATGACGATATCAACGTATTTAGATCATCCATGTCTATTGCCTTCTTCCCAGATGTCTGACCTATAAGTCTGTGCATTATTTTGGTCATTGTCCATATAAATGCTGGTCACAGTCAACCATATGATCAACTAGATTTGGCCATTGCCCTAACCTTTGGGGGAAAAGAAATGGCCAATGTGTATTAGGAGAGCATTGAACTTATTCTTAATAATGATTGCTTATAGATATTTCTAACAATCAAATCCTTCCATATCTCTAGGCATTGACAGAGGGATTGCTCAAGTATGTCTTAAAATCTTCTCTGAAAAAAAAATTGTGATGAATTTTTAATGTTGTAAGTTGCCCAGACTCATCTCTGTGTGAGTTGGGTGTGCTTATACATTTGTTTAATAAATGTATTTCTTTTGTAGAAATTCCTCCTTAAGCCTTAATGTAATCAGTCAGGGGTTTAGCTTTTTTGGTTATGTGAACTTAGCTTCACATAATAAATAATAGTTTCTGGATTTCCTGCCAAGTAAGAATCCAGCTAATTGCACGTTATTTAGCAAACCATTATTTAAAATAATGATTTGGCACTAAACGTGAATGCTGTTACAATGGCAAATGTTAGTTCATTTGTTTCCTTTTTCTTTGCAAGATCCTGACTTCTAAAATGCTGAAAATTTGACCACCGATCTCAAAATTATAAACTCTTTGCTTCATTTAGGCCCATAATTAATCTAGTTCTGATTGTGGGATTCATCACACAGCATGTAGTAATTTGGATCTGACCTAGTCTACAACTGTCCGGATCAGCTAAGGCTACTGTGGAACACCTTTGGTGCAGGGTTGATGGTGGCTCTGAAATGAGGCTGATAGATTGTCTTCTTGCCTGTGCTTCAAAAGATCCTTCACAATCTAGATCCAGGTAGTAACCTTCTGAACAGGAAAGGCTAGAAAATATTTCCAGCAAAATTAGGCCTCCTCTGAGCAATCAGGGGTTTTTTCAGTCAATACATGTCAGAGCACTTCCTTGGCTTTTACTCTATTATGGCATTGGCCATGTACTGCCCTAAGTCACGATTTACTTAACTATGGTTCATTGACCAACCCCATTTGGCTCAGTTCACTTGATACTGGCTTACAAAGCTGAACAAACTTTGTTGGCGGTTGCAATGTTTATTTTGTCTGCCAATTTGTATAAATCGTGATATTATTTTACTATTCATTGTTTTTATTTAATGTTTTTAACCATTGTTCGCCACCTGGAGTCCTGAGACTGAGATGGGTAAGCATATAAATTGAAATAAATAACCAAAGAAATAAATTTAGATAAATTTATGGATAAATTTAGTTTTTGTGTGACTTCAGCTATTATAACAAAACAATTCTATGGATATTACTTGACAAGATTAAATAGCATAGATTTGCTGATTTTTTTCCACTACAATGATTTGATATATATGGAAAAATCAACAGTGTAAGTTGTTCTTATCAGGAAGATATGAAAAATTAGAATGACGTGTCTTCTTATATTTCTAAAATGGTCAGTCTATATAGATGTCTTTTTTAAAAAAATAGCTACTCCAAACCCTGCTAATCCCAAAATTGGAGAGAAACCAATTTTTGTTTGTTTGTTCCTAAGAACTCCAAAGCACCATTACTAATGCTCCTAAAATATTTTTTATGAAGGAAAAATTATCACTGAGTAAAGATTTTCTGAATCTGGTGATAGATCTTGTCTCCCATCATTGCCAATCAGCCAACTGACTACACAGTATGAATTCTAGAAGTTGAAATTTATAGCATTGGAGAGTATCAAATCTGGGAGGACCAGTTTAGTGTGAATATGTTAAATTCTCACTAAATTTTCACACTAAGTCACAGATAAATAATGCTATGACTAATGCATTAGGCAAACTCAATCAGTATGTTCTTGAATATGGTTAACTTTTTTAATTTTTGAACAATTACCACAAAGATCTTCTTGTGTTGCTGAGAGCAAATAATTGTAGCTGTCCAAATGTAAATTAATAATAAAGGAATTAATTGGGAGAGGATGTTGGTGCAAGAAATCAGGTCCTGAATGCCGTTAGTGACTTTTGGGGGGGTCAAGATTTTTTATTTTACTTAGTTATTTTTTTTCATTCAGTGATTAGTTGCATTTGTCTGACTTCAGCTAGATGGCAATACCAGCTGATCAATAGCAAACCATCAAGAAATAATACTAGTTTTAAAAATGCTGCTGTGAGCATTAACAATGCAACTAAATTTTAGATTAAACTATTTTCTGTACAAATCATGAACATGGCTTCTGAACTAACTATATCTTTATTTTAACTTGAAATTGTTCCAGTCTATACAAACTGGAGCTTAATAACATTGAAAGTGATTTCTTAAATGAAATGAGTCAATAAAACTCATAACACTATTTTAATATTTGTTTAAATGCAATTAATAGACAATTTAAATTTCCAGCAAAATGAATGGCTATTTTTGATTGAAACAAACAAAATAGAAACAAAGGAGATCCTATTGTTGTCTAAATGAAGGAACGATGTGGTTTGAATAGCGTGTATGCTTAAAATTGTTGTATGGATGACATCATTTTCTGTATTGAGTTGGGGATGAGTACATTCTGAATCAGGGAACATGAGTTTATGGGGGAGTATAACAATGTCATTGAACTGACCACATGATGTGTATTTTGTATGCGCTATAGACAACAGCTTTGGTGGTGCCATCTGCAAGGCCTGAAGGGCAAAGATCACAGTATTTATTCAGATTGGGAAAACATGCCCATGTGCCCAGGCTGAAGGGATAGTAAGAGACTCCAAGTGAAATCTTTTCTCTCCACTGAGCTCATCTTATGTGCTACCAGCAAGGACTGGTATGGTGTGGAACAGAGAGACAAAGAGACTTTTTGTCATCCTTTGATCTTATGGTAGCCTTTATTAACCCACTGCAGAACACTTCAGATTGGTCATCGCAGTATACCAGCTCTGGCAGAAATGAGTGAGCTACTCGTGATTTATTCAGTTCTACTGGAGTTCAGTTTTGCCATATGTTCTTCATTGGAATAAATAAGTACATTGAATGAACTAAACTAAAAGCCAGCTAGGGCTTTTGGGAAATACTCGTTTAGAATTGTGATTCTCCATTTAGATTTGATTGGCCTTGACAATGAGCCACCATCTCTTCGTTAGGGCCAAAAGCTTAATATGAGGGGGGGAATGGATTACTCTTTAAAATGGTAGAATGGTAAAATGGTAAAAGGGAAGACATAATAGCAGCATTCCAACACTTGAGAGGCTGTCACAGAGAGGAGGGGAGTCAAGCTAGGGGTGGGATTCTACTGGTTCATACCGGTTCGTACCTATTCTCTAGAACCGGTTGTTAACATTCTAAGTAGTTCAGAGAACCAGTTGTTAGAAGAAATTACTGGCCTAATCCTGTAAGGAAGGCAGGAAGGAAACATTCTGCTGTTGCTTACAGAAACTGCCTCTCAGTTAACCCTTATTACATTCTTGGCAGGACTAGACTTCCTGTCTCTGGAACTTCTCTGAAATTTTCCCCCTCCTTTGCTGGTACTTTGCTTGTGTGGAGTGACCATTCAAAGTTACAATGGCACTGAACAAAGTGACTTATGACCATTTTTCACACTTACAACTGTTGCAGCATCCCCACAGTCACAAGAAGCCAGGCAAGGAGATGTGTGCCTTGATGTGAGTGATGTTGAGTTGGCCACACCCAGCCAGTCACATGACACCCACCAACTAAGCCACGCCCACAGAACCGGTTGTTTAAAAATTTGAATCCCACCCCTGAGTCAAGCTATTTACCAAAGCACCTGAAGGTCAGACAAGGAATAATGGATGGAAACTGATCAAGGAGAGATTCAACCTAGAAATAAGGAGAAACTTTCTGACAGTGAGAACAATCAAAAAATGGAACAGTTTGCCTTCAAAAGTTGTGGGAGCTTCATCACTGGAAACTTTCAAGAAGAGACTGGGCTGCCATCTGTCAGAAATGGTGTGGGGTTTCCTGTTTGGGGGGGGGGTTGGACTAAATGACCTTCCAACTCTCTTATTCTTTTTCTGTTTTTCTGGTATTGTTGCTTGAACTGAAACTGACCGTCATGACTATTCCTATTAATAAAGTTATGGCCATCTTTGTAGGCCCATACAAAGTCTTGTATGAGGACAAGGAATTTAGGTGATTTAGGTAATTTTTTAAAAGCCTAACTATTTTTATGGGCAGGCAAGAAAATAGGACTTCCTAAGCAGATCTTAGATTAGGGCACAAGTACAAAATGGATATCTGAGGCCATCCATGGATCCTGCCATGGTTCACACAGTGCCCACAATATCTCTCCCATGGATATTGCAGAATTGGGAGAAAAAGTTTCTCATATTTATTTAAAACCGGGGGGAGGGGGAGAGAAACATAGACTTATAGATGAACATATGTATGTGACTAGAGGCACTTCATGATTGAGGGCCATATTGATAAACAAATACATATATTAGAACCTCAACTATACATCTGTATTAATATGTGCGCCCATATTGCTTAAAACCTACAAAACCGCATCAGTTGCTCATCAATCTCAAACTCTTATTTGAGAGAGCCATGGTGAAATACTGTACCGTATCTACTTCAAGGGTGAGGAAAATCTGCCATTTGACTTCCAGTAGAGGGCTCCAACACCCCAACAAAGGGGCTGAAGCTGGCAATCTTTGGTGGGGGAAAGTGTGGCTATTTTCCAAAGCTGCTAATTAACTGAGTGCATGTGCAGCTATGGAAAGTCACCCTAATCCCACTCAAAACCATTAACTTGATCTCATTCTGGTGGTGAGCTTTTTTTTTTTTAAAGTAGGGGATATGATGACTGTCCTTTGTGTGCATCACAGGAGAAGGTCCACAGGCAGGCTGAGTTTCATTCAACTGCCGGTTCTGACTGTTGTTTTTCTTCCCTTCTCATTTTTAAGAAGCACTTAGGCCAGATGGTCTGTTTTTCTTTTTCTTTCTTTCTTTTCTTTTAGTTTTTTTTTTAAATGCATTGTGCGTTGGTTGGATATGTGTTTGGAGGAGCTGCCAATTTCATTAAAAAGGAAGAAAGAGCAAGAGAAAGCACCATTTGGTGTCTATCCTTGGTTTCTGGCCAGAGAGCTAAGACACTGTTCTAAGAAAGGAAGAATCTTAGAAGTAAAATAATTCAATTCTGGATAAACTTTTGTAAGAATATGCAAACTGTTGGATTCATGGAGATCTCCCCATATGTGGGATCAGAAATAGTGGCATGAATGCAGAGGTGGTATTCAGCAGGTTCTGACCAGTTCTGGAGAACTGGTAGCAGAAATTTTGAGTAGTTTGGAAAACCGACAAATACCACCTCTGACTGGCCTCACCCCCATTTATTCTCTGCCTCCCGAGTCCCAGCTGATCTTCTTTTGTTGCCCTGCACAGGAGAATGGAGCTGGAAAGCAGGTTAGTGAGATGGGAGGGAATGGAGATATTGCAGTATTCTTCCCCTGCCACGCCCACCAAGCCACACCCACAGAACCGATAGTAAAAACAATTGAATCCCACCACTGCATGAATAAATGAATTCTTTATTGGCCAAGTGTGATTGGACCCACAAGGAATTTGTCTTGGTGCATATGCTCTCAGTGTACAGATACATTCGTCAAGAATCATAAGGTACAACACTTAATGATAGTCATAGGGCACAATAAGCAATCAAATCATACTAGGAAACAGTCAATATAAATCGTAAGATTACAAGCAACAAAGTTACAGTCATACAGTCACAAATGGGAGGAGAGGGGTGATAGGAACTATAAGAAGATTAATAGTAATAGTAACATGGATGTTACTAAGGGCTGCACACAGTATAGTATACAGTTGTTCATTGCTCTGCATCTTTCCACAAGACCCAAGAATGGTGAATGCCACCATAAAGCAAGAGATACCCCATTACATTAATATTTGGAACAAAGGCTTTTTTTCCCTAAGTCTAGTCATTGCAGTTGAGAAGGTAACTTTTTTTTTTTTTTGCCTCTGCATCTGGGCTGCAAAAATACAGACAACCACTAGATGATGACAATGAGTGACACATTTCTGAACTTTTTTACAGCCATCCAATAATCTCCTGGATTTATGCACTCAAATATGATAGCTCAAAGACCACATTTAGAATAAGCCCTTGGTTTATTGGATCTTGAATGCTGTGGACAAAATCTCATTTATAAATGAGATGAATGTATAAAATCCTATTCAGATTTATAGGACTTTCAGATCTAATACATTACCTTTTCCCATTCATTAATTAAACTGAGGGTTTATATTTTTTCCATTATGAAGCCCACTATGACATGTTAAGAAATCCTAGCAAATGTTTCTCCAAAAGTATATGTTGGTATTCCCCTTTTCTGCTGATTTTATCCTCCTGTGCTACCTACAGAATACGAGAAACTGAATGATTTCATTTTCAGCACATAGGAACAATCTTTTTTTAAACTGTAAAACACTTTTTGGGATAAGCGGTGATTTAAAGATGTAAGCATTTTAAAAATATTAAAACATTTCAGCTCAGTTTCAGTTCTTAAGCCTTAGGAATAAAGTTTTTTTTCTCTAGACAAGGCATTTGGATTGAAGCACAATCCATTTTTGAAAGCAAAGTATTGTTCTAAAGAACATGAGCATTTGAGCAGGTTTTTTAAAAAATAATATTATTCTGGATTAAAAAAAAAAGAGTTTAATTTAAATTCTGAAGGGATTCTTAGAATCAAATGCTGTTTTAGGTCAGCAAACCAGCCCTGTATTTCACTCCTCTAAGCTCTTCTGGAAATAAAAGTAAACAATCTTGTTGGCCCTAGCAACCGTGAGGCCCACCCAAAGCTTCTTCTGCTCATCCTGTCCCTAGACCACATTGTACCTTCTGCCAAGTCTTGTCCAGCAGCTTCTGAGATACAGCATAGTATTTTCCATCCTTTGAAAACTCTGCCTCTGAAACCACGAGGTCCTCACCAATGTGTCCACTGGGAAAGCTGTACAGCACGTCCAGCCTTTACAGTATTGCAATTTCCAGCAGATGCATTTCAAGATCCTGTGCCAAATTGTTACTTGGGAACTGCAGGCTCTGAGACACCCTTTCTGCTTTATCCCTTCTCCAGGAGTTCATATATATGTATATACATGTCTTACCTCAAGATATATATTTTATACATCTTACCTCAGGAAATTATTTAATATATACCATTTTAAAGAATTTCCTGAAGTGACATGTCCCCTTTCAGACTGGTATATTCAAACCCAAGATTCAAACTCTAAAGTTCACTATGTAAATTTCCTGTTATATTGGTTGGGTCCTAGCTATGTTCACACAATATACCAAGTCATAAACTTGGTTCTTCTTCTTCTCTTCTTAACTTCCCCTTTTACTACTTCCTATAATGAGTCGTTATCTAAAAAAAAAAAATCTTCACAAGATTTTCCATATTTGTTCCTTTTGATTTTTTAAAAGCTGTTCAAACAGAATATAAATCATCTTTAGATAATGCTCTTTTAATTTTTTTTTAAATGGTCAGTTTTTATTCTGTGACTGTTTCTGGGCCCTAGTTAAGTAATTTCTTTATTACTTAAACTTTGCATACTGCAATGAACAGATCTATACTATAACTTCAATCTGAGAGTTTACTTACTTAATTTAATTATTTTTATATAATAATACAGAAAAAATCTTAAGTACATATTCGAGGGATTGCAACTTCCTATTTCGGTCAATACTTTCATTGATTCAAACGTAACAGCTGAAAGACAACAAGTAAGAGTGGAGAGGATTAAGAACAGTTACATATAAACAATGCCCATTTCAATTCTGTAGCCCACTTATATATTAAAGTTAAAACCCACCCCTCTCGGAGGAAAATAGGATATACTAAAAAGAATATTTCCCCTAAAAAAGAAGTAGAAATTCATAGAGGCAGAAACTCACCCTCCTCCAACTTTGTTAATGGCCCATTAAGGCCTGATCCAGTCTATTCTACATAATAAAGATCTACCTCCTTCAGGCCGAGCCATAATAGGAATTGCCCAAAGCCCTTTCATTACATCATCACCCAGCAAGAGTCAACCAAGCCTGGGACTCAAATGATAACCTACAAAATTACCCCTGCATGGCCCCATGGGAATCTGACAATCAATCAGAACACGAGCTCAAATTCAAAGCCCAACAGAGGGCATAAAACCCAGGCACTCTCAGCATCTCTTCCCTTTTTCATCCAGGATTTCCAAGCTATGTGGTCCTGTCCACAATTAAACCATCTTTCCAAACAGCCTCCATGTTTCCAGTGTATTTTTCCCCATTTGGAACTGAACCTAGAAGGATAGTTCTTCCAACGATATAAATGCAATGCAGTACTATATGATTAAGATCAATCCATGTGTATTGATGTTTCCAACACACAAAGAAAAATATTTGATATAAAACTCTCTTTTTGAGGCTATTAACTCCAGCAAATCACAACTTTCACAATCTTTCCTTTCTTCTGAGCTTTTGTAATGTGATCCTCGTTCATTCATTCTGTAAAACCAAGTCACATTACTATACTTTTTTTGTGCTGGTCATTTAGTTTTATATATAAACCACATTCATATTCATTCATTCATTCTTGACCATGTTCCTTCTCCCATATTCACTTTTTTTCCAAAATCCATAGGCAACAACAGCAAGATCACATTGCAAGACCTTTAATCATCCTTGTATGTTATATTTCTGGAGTGATTTGCAATGTTATGCTCATGCACATCTTTTTTCACTTCATCTTTCCACTGTGTCTCTTTTCATACTTTTTGTTAGGCTGACTCCACACATTTCTTTGGTGCTCTGTAACAGCATTTTTGTTTTACTTTTTTGAAGTAGCTTCTACATTTTGTTTAAACCATATATTCAAAAGAGAAATTCTCCTAAGTAGTTACTATTACACATTTTTCATTCCTATTCATTCTTCTTGCATCTTCAAATTGGCCAATCACTTTTCCTTATTTTCATTTTGTTCCTTATATTTTCACTTGTGTGAATGATTTATTAACCTTCATTTAAAATTTATTAATTTATCTATTAGATAAATGTTATCTATTTTTTTAATTTTGATCCTACTCTTTTCTCTTAATTTCATAGAAACACTACCAAGCTATTTTCTTTCTTTCTTTCTTTCTTTCTTTCTTTCTTTCTTTCTTTCTTTCTTTCTTTCTTTCTTTCTTTCTTTCTTTCTTTCTTTCTTTCTTTCTTTCTTTCTTTCTTTCTTTCTTTCTTTCTTTCTTTCTTTCTTTCTGCCTTTCATTTGTTAACATATGCTCTTTACAGGGGTGGATTCCTGTCCACCTCTGTAGAACCGGTAGCTCTGAAGAGCAGCAGATATAGAACCGGTTCTATGTCTGCTGATGTTTTCGCCCACCCGCCTACCTGGGCTCTTACCTGATCTTTATTTCCTGATTTTTCAACTTCAGCTGCCGAAGGAGGCACAGCTGCAGTTAAAAAAGCAGGAAAAAAGGGCTTTTCAAAGGCTGCTTCTCTGCATGCAGCATGCTGATGACGATTTACAGGCGACCACTCGCAGCATGTAGGAAACCACATCATATATCACCAAACCTCGTAAATCCCGAACCGGTGGTTAACCCTGTCGGATCCCACCCCTGGCTCTTTACCACTAACTCCTACTACATTCTATATCTGCGTATCATATGGCTATCCCCAGATGACCTATAGATATTAATTCCACCACCCACCATGGCTCTGGTCAATTAGGAAAAGATAAAGTGTGGATTAGATTACCAGCTTTAGTTCTACCTTCCCACCTGCACTGTTCCCTGCTAACAAGAAAGGTAGAACTAGTCAATTAGGCTTGTCTTGGCCAACATCCCACAAAGATAACCAAAGTCCAATTTTATTCCAAGCATGGTTGTCCTAAACCACCAGAAAGCAAGACAAGAAACAATGGATGGAAATTAAACAAGAAGAGAAGCAACTAATGAGAACAGTGAGAACAATTAGCCAGTGGAACAGCTGGCCTTCAGAAGTTGTGGGTGCTTCACCACTGGAGGCTTTTAAGAAGAGACTGGACAGCTACTTGTCTGAAATGGTAAGGGGTCTCCTGCTTGGGGGGGGGGGGTTGGACTAGATGACCTCCAAGGTCCCTTATAAGTCTGTTATTCTGTTCTGTTAGGCAAGCTATGAAATTTAATCTAAAGCGCACCACATACGCTTAACATACTGTTTCTTGCCCAGAGTCACAAGTAGCAGGTATTTGAAAAAGCTATCCCAAGACCCATCACAAGCTAGTGCTGGAATTGTCAAAGAGGGGGAGGTTAGAAGGTCATGTGGCCATTTTCAGGGGAAGTGTACATCCATTGATTCGTTTATTTAAACTATATATCCCTCTGTATTAAGATAAAACACAACAAAATAATGAAGCAACAAAGAAAAAAATGCACTGTATAAAAGTAGAACTTATATGCATTTGCCACAATTCTCTGTTTCATATGATAAATCAAGAATCCTTTCTCTTTTGTTCACTCTATGGGCTTCTCATAAAAAATTTAAAAGGAAAGAAAAATAACCAAAATGGTTATATGGTTATATTAGGCTCCACAAGAGAAAAGGGCAGTTTGTTTTCTCCATTAAGAAAACAAATCTCTTGTTCTTAGAGAAGAACTTAATGCATTGAGCAATGGAACAATTGACATCTGAAATAATATTAGATTTTTATGTGAGTTCAGACCTGGAAAATATTTAAATGGCATTTGAAATATGAATTTCAGGGAGATGCGTTGGTCTGGAAGACTCAGCTCATGATGAACTTTAAGATAATTGCAATAAACCTTTCCAGAGGCTACTTTGATGTCAGATTTCTCTTTTACCATAAACAGACGTTTGAATGATTAATGAAAAAAGTGACTGAGGTTTATGTCAGTGTTTCAAGGCATTTGTGTCAGATAATAGCCATCCTTGGCTTTATCCCCTTAGGAGCTGAAGCTATATATAGACCTGGTTCATTTTGAACAATTTGCCCCCTGGTTAGAAATCTCTAGCAATAATGACCCACACTACACAAAGGGCTTAAAAATATTTCCTCCCCTGCAAGACTATATTACATCCATTGGCCTGAAGTTTTTGAAGACCAGAAGCGGTAAAAACTAGCATTCCAAGTACACTCTTAGTATACTCATTTAGTATACTTACATATAATATATAGTATATTTTATACCCAAACACGCCAAGACCTGCATACACACACACACACACACACACACACAATAATATACTATAATATATAATATATTATATAATATATATAATATATAGTATATTAGTATCCATTTCATGTATTCATAATCATAACTGATCGCTTATGTGCATTCTTCTTTAAAAAGCTCTCCACTACTATAGCAAAACCCCTAAGCATAATATATGAGATATCATTCAGAACCAGTTCCTTTCCAAACCTATGGTCTTTAGCAACGGTCATCCCTATCATCAAAAAAGGTGACCCCTGTCTGGTTGAAAACTACAGGCCAATCTCATTGTGTTGTGTCACATGCAAAGTTTTGGAATCAATTATTAATCAATAATAATTCCACCAAGAGTCAAACAACTTACTCTCCAATAAACAATTTGGTTTCAGAAAAAAATTGCCCTGCAATTTGCAACTTCTACACTGCAGAAACATATGGACTACACTACTTGACCAGGGTCAAGCAATGGATGTAATTTACATTGACTTCTGCAAAGCCTTTGACTCAGTGATACATGACAAACTACTATTAAAATTAAATTCTTACTGCATTTCCGGATCCCTTTACAAGTGGATTACTGCCTTCTGTCAAACAGGCAACAAATAGTAAAAACAGGAAATTCCCTATCAAACCCTGCACCAGTTAATAACATTGTCCCTCAAGGGAGCTTTTTAGGACCCACACTCTTTACACTCTGTATAAATTGATTATGTGTCAGAATGGTCTAATAGTTGGCAACTCCAAATCTCAACCAGCAAATGCTCTGTTCTATACATTGGTTTAAAAAAATCTATATACCAAATACAAGCTAGGCGGATATGACCTTGTTGATGACTCTCACTCAGTCAAGGACCTTGGAGTTCTCATATCGAATGACCTAAGCACCAAAGCTCACTGCAACAGTATTGCCAAAAAGACTTTAAGAGTTGTAAATCTAATTTTACGAAGCTTCTCCTCTGGTAATACTGATTTGCAAACTAGAGCATTCAAAACCTTTGCTAGACCAATACTTGAATACAGCTCTGCTGACTGGAATCTGCACTGTATATCAGACATAAATACAATTGAGCAAGTCCAGAAGTATTTTACCAGAAGAGTACTACATTCCTCTGTTCGCAACAAAATACACCACCAGACTTGAGATTCTAGGCTTAGACAACTTTGAACTACGCCGGCTAAGATTGGACATAGTACATAAAATCATATGTTACAATGTCTTACCAGTTAATGAATCTTTCAGCTTTAACCACAACAACACAAGAGCACACAACAGATATAAACTAAATGTAAACCACTCCAAGCTTGATTGCAGGAAGTACGATTTCTTGACCAACAGAGTGGTCAATGTCTGGAACTCACTACCTGATTTTGCTATCACCTGTTCAAACCCCCATTCCTTTACCCTCAAACTAACCTCTATTGACCTCACCCCATTCCTAAGAGGTCTGAAAGGGGCGTGCATAAGTGCACAATCGTGCCTATCGTCCTTGTCCTATTGTCTCCAATTATTAGTTTCTATTTCTTATATTTAAACTTATGTTTATTCTTATTTCTATTGTATTGTAAGCTTTTGACAAAATAAATAAATAAAATGTTTATACTTATACATGTTATCTAATACATGCTTGTCAAAATAAATAAATACTTCATTTTGAATGAAGTACACTAAGCTCTTCTGATTTTTCTGAGATAATTTTGGAGAACCAGGAAATCAGCAATATACAGGTAGTCCTTGACTTACAACAGTTCATTTACTGACGGTTCAAAGTTACGCCAATGAAAAATGTGACGTATGACCGCTTTTCACAGTTACGACCTTCGCCGCATCCCCATGATCACGCAATCAAAATTCAGATGCTTGGCAACTGGTTCATGTTTATGACCGTTGCTATGTCCCAAGATCATGTGATCCTCTTTTGAGACCTTCTGATGAGCAAACTCAATGGGGAAGCAAGATTCACATAACAACCAGGTTACTAAATTATCAACTGCGGTGATTCACTTAACAACCATGGTAAGAAAAGTCATAAAATGGGACAAAACTCGCTTAACAAATGTCTCAGTTAACAACAGAAAATTTGGGCTCAATTGTCATAAATCAAGGACTACCTGTAGCAATAACTATGTGCATGAATTTGATTATGCATTACAGATTGGCCAAGTCACAGTCACTCTTTTTGGTTGATGTGGGAGGTTGTATGCCTTGCCTCAAATTATTCTTGAGTCAATT
The DNA here is from genome assembly GCA_023653725.1 of Bungarus multicinctus. Lineage (NCBI taxonomy): Eukaryota > Metazoa > Chordata > Lepidosauria > Squamata > Elapidae > Bungarus > Bungarus multicinctus. The sequence goes on along the minus strand of CM042836.1, from coordinate 55,970,009 downwards.
TATAAGTAGCAGGTAATTATGGAACATGCAGCCAGGGACCTACATTCCTTTGTCTGATCAATGACATCAGATTATTTTATTTTTCTTCTTCTGCAGTCCTACAGCAAGGTGTTCTTTCTAATTTAAAAAAACAGTCTTCAGTTTGTATGACCTTTCTTTTGTTTTCTGTAACGTGACTAATGGAATTCTCAGGGTTAGCCCTAACATACCAAAAGAACAACATAATGGGAAATGCAGATCTAGATATAGCACTTTCTAAAGTTGCCAAAGGATTATTTCCTATTGTCTAACACTCTGCACAGTTTCTTTCTTTCTGCTGTTGATTGTGGCAGATAAGTCAGGATTATCCATAATGAACATATCTGGAATGTTGTAAACCTCTTGGTTATGGAGAAGACTATTGACAATAATCTTCTTTTTTTTAGTTCTGCAACTCAATGCAAAGAAGCTTATGAAATAAGATTTTCTTTTCATTTGATAACATTGTGATTACCTGACAGTTTTAAACAACTTTTGCAGTAATAAACCTTTGGTAAATTCCTTACAATTCCTTGAACTTCTCACTGACCCCCCCCCCCACCAGTTCCTCTGGAAAGAGTGGTTTGTCCAACTCTTTAGGTTGGAAAAATGCAGGATGCGATGGACTATAATAACACAGCAGGTTCCTGGGAAGGAGGGGGTCATATTCCAAGAAGGGGGGCAACCAGTGGTGGGATTCAGCCAGTTTGTACCAGGAGAACCAGTTGTTAGCTTTTTGAGCATCTTGGTGAACTGATTGTTGAAAGAAATCATTAGGGCAGAGAACCGGTTATTAAATTATTTGAATCCCATCACTGTGGGCAACACAAGATAACAACATAGTACAGAGCTGGATCATGGAAAGAGGATGATATTTAGGATAGGCACTCCCTAGAATCTCCCAGGATATATACAAAAGATTAGTCTAGGTAGTCCTTGACTTATGACCATAATTGAGCCCCAAATGTCTATGGTTAAACGAGACATTTGTTAAGCTTGTTTTGGCCCATTGTATGACCTTTCTTGCCATGATTGTTAAGTGAATTGCTGCAGCTGTTAAATTAGTAACAAGGTTGTTAAATGAATCTGGCTTCCCCATTGCCTTTCTTGGCGGAAGGTTGTAAAAGCTGATCACAGGACCCCGAGACAAAGGGTGCAACCGTCATGAATAGGAGTCAGTTGCCAAGTGTCTGAATTTTGATCCCATGACCATGGAGATGTTGCAATGGTTGTAAGTGTGAAAAACGGTCATAAGTCACTTTTCTCAGTGCTGTTGTAAATTCAAACAGTCATTAATCAGACAGTTGTACATTGAGGACTGCCTGTATAGGTTTAATCTGGAAAGATTCTATATGGTGTGAGTAAATAAGGTATTGAACTTTGAATTGGATTGTTACATCGTTCTTGGGCTAGACCTGATATCTGCATTGTATGTTCTGTATCTGTTAAGGTTAATTTTTAATTCCAGCAGATTAAACTGAAAGGTTTAACCCATGCAGAGAGCTTCATGGCCGAATCAGGATCTAATCCTAGCTTTCATTATTTCTCTACCATGACTCTAACTATTGCATTATGCTGGCATTGTCTTCGTGTGCTGTTATCACATTAAGGCATAAAGGATAATGATTAAGATGCTGGACTAGAAATCACGAGTCAGATTGTCCCAAAAGTGCTTTTTCAATAGGAAACTGGACTTTTGGATTTTTCTTGGAAGACATTTTGCTTCTCATCCAAGAAGCTTCTTCAGTTTTGACTGGATGGTGGGGAATGGAAGGGTTTATACTCCTTGCAGGCAGCTGGTCATTTACATTTTTTTAGAAATTCATTAAGATCATCTGGAAGTTTATCTGTGACCTTAATGACTCACTAAAAGAATGCAAATGTCTTCAAGTACTATAAATCTTGCCATTCTCCACCATTCAGTCAGAGGTGAAGAAGCTTCATGGGTGAGAAGCAAAATGTCTTCCAAGAAAAATCAGAAAATCTAGTTGCCTCTTGAAAAAAAACATCTTTGGGACAACCATGATCTGGATGAATTTCTATAGACATGAGGCAGATTAAAGGGGAAATGGATCAGAGATGATGTTGATATACATACAGCAGATTTAAGTGTAATAAACTAATGAATTATATGATATGGAAATCATGGTAGTAAGATTTTGACTTTTTGACCAAGTGGGTAACCACTTGGCATTCTTCCAGCTCTGGAATTTTTAGCAACATCTTGGGAAATAGAAAATGAGATAATTCTAGGGAGAAAGACAATGACAAACATATGATGAAAATAAGAATATTTCTATGCCAATAAATATTGGGATAGTTAAATGCAATTGTTTTCCGGTGATAATGTAAGTCTTGAAAAGAGGGGCATAAAGAAGAAAGACATTTTTGAATTAAGGATTTGTATACAAAATAAATAAGCAGAACCAATCAATCATTCCTGAGTAAAATAAAGACTGAGTGTTCCTTTGAGGCAATGATTAGATAGCAGAAATTAACATACTTTGGGCATCTGATATAGATGGACATTGTTCTAGGAAAATAACTATGCTTGGCAAGGCTGAGAGAATTAGAAGAATAGGAAGGCAATGGACAAGGTGAGTGGACAGGATCAGAAATATCATTGCAGTGGTTCCTGGAACCATGGATTATATTAATTTATTTCATAAATTTTATATACCGCCCTTCTCCCGAAGGACTCAGGGCGGTGAACAGCCAAACTAAAATGCATATAAATAGAGATAAATATGGTTAAAAAAGAATTAATTATAGGCTGCCCCAATAAAAATCTAAAACCCCCAATTAAAATAAATTAAAACTTTCGTACCCCACCCCAACTAATCTAAAACCCCATTTAAAATCCCATTTGAGTCAGCTCAGGCCGGCCTGCTCAAAGAGCCAGGTCTTCAGGTCACGTCTGAACGCCCGCAGGTCAGTGGTCGTTCGTAGCCCCGGGGGCATCCCGTTCCAAAGGGCGGGTGCCCCCACAGAGAAGGCCCTATTCCTCGAGGTCACCAGGCGGCACATAGAAGGCGTCGGGACCCGGAGGAGACCCTCTCTGTGGGAGCGCACCGGTCGGTGGGAGACTACTGGCAGAATGCGGTCTTGTAAGTATCCTGGTTCGATGCCATGGAGTGCTTTAAAGACCAAAACCAATATTTTAAAGTGAACCCAGAAGGCCACCGGCAATTATAAAATAAAGGGCATTTGTTTATACAGACATCAGCCAGAGTGGAGGGTACCTAACTGTTTATTATTGGCTGTGTACATTTCTGTATACTACTTCTTAGAATCATAGAACTGGAAAGAGTAGTTTAGACCATAAGTTGCATTATTCTATTCAGAGCAAAGTCTAAATTAAAGCACATTGTCAGCAGGTTATTGAATCTCTGCTTGTAACTATCTGCCAATCGAAACTCTAAATCTCTTTAGATATGCCGTTCTCCAAATATTCTTACTATTTTGAAATTTTCTTAACAACCAGCAAAAATTGCTTTCCTAAAACTTGAGACAATTGTTCCATACTTTGCATTCTGTGATGATAGAGAACATTTCTGTTTTTGGTGTGATAACTGTCAGATACTAAAAAAATATTAAAATATAAGAAGAACCATTTCAATCATTCCTGGATGGAAAGATGGAGTTTTCCCTTGAGGCAATGATTAAATGGCAGAAACTAATGTAGATATTTTACTCCATCCTATATTTTTTAAGACTAAACGTACCTACTTATTTCAACTTCTGTTGATAGTCTTTATTTCCAATCTCCTGATGATCTTAAGATGTTATTAGGCAAGCACTGGACCATTCTGACAAGCAGAGAATAGCACAAAACACATTTCATAATATGATATTGAAAAAGAGATGTTAACTGTTGCAGAGTAAAATTGTGTTTGGATTATTTTGCAGTTTGCTTATTTACTTGGGAAATTGAAATGAATTCTTGTTGGAGATTGTAGAAAAAGTTCATGCACAAACCTCTTACGTTCAGTTTTTACTGAGCAGTCTTTGGTAACAGACAATTAATAGCACAAAAGAAAATACAAGCACCAGGCCAATATTTACATTGTTCTGGGTATATTTATCATCTTCTCTCTCTCTTTTTAATATCTCACCTTAACAATATGGTTGCAGGTGGAGATTTTTTTTCCTTGCCAACATTACAGGTGACACCCTCGGTTTCTTATTTGCTGCCAGGAACATAACCACACCTGTTTGGCAGTGAATAGGGAGCCTGTTACACCCTGAAGGCACAAAGGGAATCACGTGCATAATGATGATTTAAGTAAATGAAATTTAAAAAGGAACATCTCAAACACAACGTGACAGGCTTTATGTTTTCTGTACTCAGGAAAAAGGCTTGATGTGATCCCAAATAACTCCCTCCCTTCCCTACCCCCTCACCCCCCCCAGCAGTATTTTCTCTGTTGGAAATATCATGTTCTGAAAATCTATCGATTATTTAATACTCTGTTCTAAATATGATTGGTTTATACTGGTAATATGACTTTCATATGGTCTAATTTATGGTCTAACTTCTTCTCTTTTATTCTTTTCTTCTTTCCTAATTTTATTCAGAATTATAAAGAAGCCAAATTTTCACAGTATGATAAGTAAATTTTTAACCATCCTTTAGATAAGATAACAGATAACAGATAATCAGAGTTGGAAGGGACCTTGTACATCATCTAATCCAACCCCACCGCCCAAGCGGGAGACCCTTCACTATTTCTGACAGGTGGCAGTCCAATCTGTTCTTGAAAGTCTCAAGTGATGGCGCTCTCACAACTTCTGAGGCAAGCTGTTCCATTGGTTAATTGTTCTCATTGTCAGAAAGTTTCTCCTTATTTCCAAGTTAAATCTCTCCTTGTCCAGTTTCCATCCATTATTCCTTGTCTGACCTACAGGCGCTTTAAAAAATAGCTTGACCCCTTCCTTTCTGTGGCAGCCCCTCAAATATTGGAAGACTGCTATCATGTCTCCCCTGGTCCTTCTCTTCACCAGACTAGCCAAGCCCAGTTCCTGCAACCATTGTTCATATGCCTTAGTGTCCAGTCCCCTAATCAATCTGGTTGTTCTCCTCTGCATTTTTTCTAGAGTCTCAACATCTTTTTTATAATGTGGTGACCAAAACTGGATGCAGTACTCTAGGTGTGGTCTTACTAAGGCTTTATAGAGTGGTATTAGTACTTCCCTTGATCTTGATTGTATCTCTGTGTTAATACAATTTAGGATTGCATTAGCTTTTTTGTCTGCTGCGACACACTGCTGGCTCATATTTAGCTGGTTGTCCACTAAGACTCCAAGATCTTTCTCACAGTTACTGCTATTGAGCCTGGTTTCACCCAGTCTATATGTATACTTTAGGCTTTTCTCTTTATTGAACACACAACTGGATGGATTTAATACAATACATTAAGCCTTAGAAATCATGATGGCTGTATTTAATAAGCTGTAAACCAAACAAACTACATTATGGTTTAATGTGTCATATGAATCAGGCCAGGTTAAGAGTAAGAAATGGAGAAACAGTTTAGTGTGTACTACATACTTACCCATGATTAAATGAACATACAGCCCAGTTTTCCAGATTTCCCATGAGAAAACATCCATTTGGTTAATGGAGCCTAAGCAGTTTGTAGTTTAGCATGTGTAAGAACATAGTAAAATATTAAATGTGAAATCTGCTGTGAAGATTAGCTAGGCTAAGCAAATCCAGCCAACTACAATTTGACTTAAATATGTGTATGACTCCATTCCAGTGGGGCACAAAAGAGACCAGAGTTAATGTAAACTGTTGAGGGGATTCCAACATTTACAAAGATTGCTAACCGTACACTAGAACAAAGGGTTCAATATCGGAGGTTTCACAGTATTAACTAATTCAGTGGAATGCTGTATCTCACTGGAACTCCAGGGAAACCTATAATCTCAAAGGATTCTTGGCAGTGACCATAAATAACTGTCTGTTCCTCACTCCAGGCAGACAAGAAAAACAAGTCTCCAGAGCTTTAGGAAGAAGAAAGATTACAATCTGAATCCATTTCTTGGCTACTGAAATGAAGTCACACTTATTAGCTAGCCCTTTGTCATGTATTAAGAAGTATTACCTGCTAGCATAAACAATGTGATAGAAACTATAGGATAAAGATTTACTGGAAGAAAGGAATCCTTCTGGGCAACCTACAATCCATTAGAGTTCAAAGAAGAAAATCTAATCCTATTTAATGTACAAAGGGGTGGGTGGGTTCCATCTCAGCATTTCTTAACATGTCTTTAGTTTTGCTTCTATGAACAGAGTGTTCTTTAATGCTGACATCTGGAGTTGTAACACATACACAAGCCTAAAAGGAGAATGGCCATCTAAAGTTTTTACCATTCAGGGTGGTACTTGAGACTGCGGTGGGAATGGAGCTTGGTAGTAGTATCAGACATGTCCTGATGCCAAGTTTGATGCAAAACATGTCTATTCTCTTGAAGGGTACAGCTTTAAACAAAAGATAACCAAACTGGGGAAAAATATTTCTTCTTGTTTTTCTGGCAACTAGCCTGAAACAAGAATAAAATAAAAGCTCTTCTAAGGTCAGTTTTATTTTCCCCTCTGGTCACTTGGCAGTCTAAGCTGGAGGAATACCAAGATCCAGCTAGAGGAATTGAACCCACATTTGCTCGCTACAGTGATGCCCTTAAAATCTAGCTTCATTCGGGGATATACGGAAGACTCTTTCCCCCTTTTTGTAATCCAGTATAGTTGAAACAGGATTCAAATAAAGATATAAACACTGCATGTTATTTCATTGTATACCTCCCTGTATGACTTAATGTTACCTGGCTATTCTTAAAACTGCCGATGCACATTTAGTGTCTTTCTATAAAATGATTATACTGTATATTCTTCATACTATAATGTCTAATCAGAAAACCAGTGATGAAAGTAAAAGGGCTGGCTTTTTTAAATCTTAAAAAGTATTAGTTTATTAATAATTCTGTCCTATGTCATGACTATTTGGGAGAATATTATTGAGAGTTCTATCTGTGTTACATCTCCAACTATCCTTCAAACTTTTGATAGATCCAGGCTGCCTGATCTTCTCAATGCTGCATAACACAGAGTTTGTGTATGTATCTGTTTGTGTGTGTGTATGTGTGCATGTGTGTGTGTTTGCAATGACATTGTTTACAATGGTATGGCTATCTGATTACCATTAGTGAACACCTGCACACACCAGTGTGCTTTCCCCCCTCCCCCAACAGTTGCCAATAGAGAGAACTGGAACTGTCGTGTCAAAATTTTCATATTCAAAGTCCCCCCTTTTTCTGTTTATTTTATATAGTAGCAATGGCCTGCTATTTCTAATTCTAACTGTACCTTTAAATTAGTTGAACAAAAATACAGGCAAACATAAGAAAATTGTACATGTGTTTGGTCACTCTAATCAATTAAAATATATTTCCTATATTTTAGAATATTTTCCTATTGCAATGTTTTTTTTTTTAAAGGAAAGAGAAAAAAAGTAAACCGGGCTGCCTGTAAAATGTACTCAGTTTTAAAAATATTTCCAGAGATTTGCTTTGCATCATTTTGGTATTTTATTCGGACTTTTTTGGGGGAAGGAAGTGAGTCAATTTCTTCCTTAGTCTGCTCTACTTTATTTGACATTGTAATTAAGCTGGTATTTATTTTTGAATCACTGTACTTCTATACACCCTCATGTGTATAGAACTGGCCACAATGATATACAAATGACGGCATGCTATTGGTGACATCATGACATAGTTCTGTCCTTACTTATTTGAATCCCAACATCTGATGCAAGTTCTAAGTTGGCTCTTTGCATCATGACACATGTTTTGTTGCTTGCCAACTTTCCTTGCTGCAAATTTCATTGCTCGCTAAGTATTTCATCTTATTTCCTAAGCTCACTCATCATCACTCCCTCCCTGACCCCCAAAATTAAACTTTGATAGAAGTCTTTATTGATGGTTTCTTGAGATGTAAAATAGTTTAATTCATAATTCCACTGAAATATTTGCTTTATATCCCTATCAGTTAAAATGTAATCCTTATATTCAAATTCTATTTCAGCCTGTGCTCTAAATGAAGTAAAGAATCTGTAATGGTTAGACTGCCTCATTATCCTTAATGATTTCTCTTCTCTTCTGATATTCCTGGAAGGCTACTTTTTATACAATAGAGCTGGATTTGAAAAGGACTGTTCTGAATGGTGATACAAGATATATAACAAATAGAAACAAGGCACAATATGTAAAATCAAACCAGAGAGGCCTCCAAGAAACCTCTCAAATTGTCTTTGAGTCATGTTACTCCAGAACTCAGAATGTCATGTTACTCCAGAACTCAATTTTACTGTCATCTATTTGTTTTCATGCCACACAACACCATATTAACTAGCTCTTATTATGCATTTGTTCTTGGCCTCATTAACGTGCATTCGGCATGTCAAGATGACATATTTGTTGTACCGATAACTGCAGAACGTTCAGGGACATTATTATTCTTGTATTAAATTTTTGTGTGTGTGGGGGGGAATAATTGCTATATATCCCAGTCTATTTACTGTGCAACAGCCTCCTGTTGTAGCATTTATTACTTGATGAACAAGCAGAATGAAAAATGCCCTGATTTATCTACCCAGACTTTACCTCTTTTAATTATTTAGCTGGCTCCCAAAGACATAGATCTTGATTATGTTATAGTTATATAACATAACAACATAACACAACACAACATAACACAAAACACAATAATTTAGTTATAGATTTCTATTTGATCAGTCAGATAGTAACCTTAACTTGCACATTTGTTATGTGTTCATTACGAGGGCTTTCAGTGCAGAACAATGTTTTGCTTTCCTTAAAAGGTGATTAGAGGCTTATAATATTTATCTAATATAGTTTTTATGTGCATGTGCCTATCGGTTGAGCATAAGATGGGCATTCACAGCACTACTGTTCCATTATATTTCTCTCTCAGATTTCTACAGGAAATCTTAATTGACACAGAATTTCTTTCCCAAAGCTAACACAGATATTTGTACATTCTAGTATAGGTCCTGCTGTCCACAAGATGAATAAATCCATTTCTATCGATTAATCAGCCAGGAATGATGATGGTGATAAGATAAAGCATCTGTTCTATCCTTGAACCATCCTAGCTCCTATTGAAATATTTTATCTAAACATTGCCATCAGTCAAGTGGCAATTGTCAGCTTTTATATATTACATAATGGAATACACACCGATACATCTACTGAAAGGGTGAATTTGCACAATTGCTTTAAATTCAACTATAAACTTCATTTAACATGCACAGCAATATCCTCACTAACGTCTGATAGTATCATCAACCTACAGGTGGTCCTTGACTTATGATCATGATTGGGACTGAAATAATAAGTCGTTGCAGTCATAAATTGAGGTACTCATGTAACCTGATTTTTCAATCATTTACGATGGTTATTAACAAATCACAGAGGCATAAGTTTGAATGATGAGGTCATTAAGTGAATCTATTCTCCCAAATGGGCTGCAGTCCCATGAAATGGGACACTGCAACTGTTCATAAATGTGAGCTAGTTGCCAAGTGCCTCTGAAATGCAGTCATGTGACCTTAGCACAATGTTTTACAATAGCCAGAAGTACTTTATGAGCCATAAACCACCCTTTCTAAGGCCAGCATCATTTTAAACACTCATTAATTGACCCACTGTAAGTCAAGGACTGCCTGTATTGCTTTAGTAATGAATTTCTATTGTGCACAGACTTCATATTACCCCAACAATGATTAGATAAACTTCCAGTATGGATAACTGGTGGTCTTGGAATGGAATATGATGATCCAAGAGGGTCCATGATTTACATTTGAACAACAAAGGCTGAAATCTCGGTTAAAGTCTTACTATATTCAGTAGGATTCATATTCTAATAATGGTAGAATTGCCACTTTAGGGAAGTTTTTGCTGTGACATATACATTACACTACTAGTAACTGTGGAAGCATGATGAGAATACAGTATTGCCGTCTAACTCTGTCCACAGCCATAAGTTTAAACCTGACGGGCTCATGGTTGACTCAGCCTTCCACCTTTCCGAGGTCAATAAAATGAAAACAATAAAATTGTCTAGGAGAATATGCTGATGCTGTAAACTGCTTAGAGACTGCTGTAAAGCACTATGAAGTGGTATATAAGTTTAAATGCTGTTGTTCTTACAGGTAGTCCTCAAGTTATGACTACAATTGAGCCCAAAATTTATGTTGTAAATGATACATTTGTTAAGTGAGTTTGCCCCATTTTACAACTTTTCTTGCCACTGTTTTAAGTGAATCGTTGCATTTGTTAAATTAATAACATGGCTATTAAGTGGATGTCATATTGATTTTGCTTGTCAGAAGGCCACAAAGGCTGATAACACTGCAACCATCATAAATATGAACCAGTTGCCAAGCATCTGAATTTTCATCAAGTGACCATGGGGATACTGCAATGGTCATAAGTCTGAAAAATAGTCATGTCACTTTTTCAATGCTATTGTAACTTTGAATGGTCACTAAATGAACTGCTGTAGGTTGAGAACTACCTATACTCAATCAGCTCCTTACTGATTAGGGAGTAGCTAATATCTCCAAATGTCTCCAAATATCCAGATGTTGGGGAATAATGGCGGGAAAGAAATGTATTCTACTTGGAAGCATGTCAGCAGGAAGGAATCTGTTATCTGTCACAGGTATAAAGGAAACAGTGTATTCAACAATCTTTGGGTTTTATTTGGTATGACTGTTCTTGCAGCCTCATAGTAAAATGTAGATATGCTCTTGGACTATTGATTTTCACCCCCTTGTTCAACTCCATTTTTCACCCAGGTAATTAAGCTATTTAATAGTGTAAAGGTTCCCATGTGTGTTTCTGAAGTTCTTGTCTTTAGCTTTACAGACCAACTAGAGAACATGTAAAAGACTTAAAATTTTACAAAGCAGTTAAAGCCACAGAATAATTTTTGTTATAATACTTTTTTTCCACTACCAAAGTACAGATATAAGGCTTTTCTTATTTGAACAACTTTGGAGACCTTAGTGTCCTCTGAGCTTAGTAGTTTTCTTACAGATGTTTCATTACCAAACTAGGTAACCTCATCATATTTACACAACTATTTCCCCAGCTTTCAATTCTGTTGATACATTAAGAATTGCTATTGAGATGTACCTTTCTATATCTCAAATACATGCTTCCCTGTCTCCCATTCATGCCTGAGAAGTTTGCTAGGTTGCAGCTCTAAAGAGTGCAACAGACTAATTAATATTATTTATTTTTTCTATAGAAATATCTAGGGTCCATTTCAAATCAAGTACTGTTTATAAAAATGTAAAGAAGGATGGAGCAGACTACAGCAATAGTGAGATAGAAAGGACCTGCAATGCATAGTATTGTCTCTAATGAACCACAAAGAACAATTCAGTAATGGATAGATTCCTCTCTTGTAATAGTTAGAAGTCAATATAAATAAAATGTCTATGGAGATTCTCAGTCATTCAGTTCATGGTTGTCCCAAAGGTGCTTTTCTAAAAGGCAAGTGGACTTTCTTAGTTTTTTTTTTTTAATTTCTCTTCTCATCCAAGAAGCTTCTTCAGTTCAGTTCAGCACCTTTGGGACATTATAAATAGAACGGAATGGTAAGGTTTGCCTATTATATTGAGCCTTAGACTAGCCGATAGTATTTTAAATTTTCAGGAAATCACTGTGGTCACTATGTGGCAGAAAACTGGGTAATCCCTAATCTGGATAAAAATACATATTTATTACATACACATGGATGGGTAAGTGTGAAACATGGTCCGATGGGGACAATTTGAAAAAAAATGTGTATTCCTTCAGGTCCTCCAATACTAGGCAAGTAACATGTTTTCGATCTGGAGCATTCTGCCTAGTGTTTTATTATTCCAGCAGCCTGGTATAACCATCTAGCAACGAAGATGGAGCACAGGAACCTCGGTGCCTAAAGGGTTAATTGACGCTGCCGAAAGAACGGCGAGACCAGCGGTCGTCAGAGCAACCAGAGGGGGAGGAGCCGGCAGATTCAGGAAGAAAGAGGAGGAATTCTACAATAAATGCCCAGTTTTTCAGATTGCAAGGGGCGGGCTTTAGCGAGGCGGAAGTAAAACCAACAACAAGCGCTCGCTCCGGAAGTACTTAGAAGAGCTCGATGGTTACTTGGATTTGAGTGACTTTAGTTGCCGGCGTCGTCGTGCTTGCCATGTTTCTGACGGTGGTCAATTGTGAGTTGATTGGGAGTTCCCTCTTTGGGGAAGTTTCGTGTGGTGCGGCCGCAGCACCACCAGTCCTCCCTTGATACGAAGCCTTTGCCCGGTTCCCCGGGAATACGGGCTCAGAAACCCGAGGTTATTCCTTGGATTAAGTTTTAAGATTAAGCCTTTTAAGATGCTTCTTGAGGCTAAACGAGAAGCGGCAGTGGGTCCACGCTTCCCTTAGCGCTGACGGGAGTGGCAGCAGGGCGAAGGTCCGATGTCTAATACTATCTTCCCCTCTGCCTGATTTCTGAAGGGCCAGCCGCCTAGGGATTCGCGGTCCTACATGGTGGTTACGCCAATCTTATTCATCATTTGAGAATCGAGTAGAGATTTTATATACAGGTAGTCCTCGAACTTAGAACTGTTCCTTCAGTGACCGCTCAAAGTTACAACTTAACGACCCTTGCAGCATCCCCATAATCATGTGATCAAAATTCAGGTGCTTGTATGGCGACTGGTTCATATTTATGACCGTTGCTGTGTCCCAAGGTTACGTGATCAACTTTTGGGACCTTCTGATGAGCAAAGTCGATTCGCTTAACAACCAGGTTACTAATGTAACAGCTGCAGTGATTCACTTAACAAAGATTGTGGCAAGAAAAGTGGTAAAACGGTGCAAAATTCACTTAACAAACATCTCATTTAACAACAGAAATGTTGGGTTCCATTGTGGTCGTAAGTTGAGGACCACCTGTACGTTAAATCGTCCTTTCTGCACAGAATGTAGGGTAAAGGAGGTTGCTTTCTCCTGCCTTCCTGAGATAAATTTGTCAGGGTTTATAACTGAAGTAGGGATAAGACTGAAAAAGTGGAGAAAAACGAATGAACAATATGGATTCGTGGAGAGAAAGTGTAGGTGGTTCATATAAGAACCTGTTTGCATCTGTTTAAGCAGTTATGTCTTTTCCTAGAAACAAAGGGCTGCCCTATGCAACCTCTGCACACTCTTGGAAAAAGGAGTTATGATAACTGCAACATGCTTGTCCATGCAAATTACCTCAATTCCAGCTTTAATGAATAGCACATTTTCCCAACATTAAAAGCAATGCCCCGATTCTCTTTTACAATCTGGAAATTGTTAATGATTGTAACTAGTAAACAATTATACTGTCTTTAAAAGATGAGATATTGGTTATAGAACAAGGTTAGATAGGAAGGAAGAAGTTGTAGCTGTTTTGATGTCACTGAGCTACAACTCCCAGCAGTTTTCAGTAAGAATAGATGATCTTGGATTGTTAAGAACTGTAGCTTAATTCTGGGAAGCATACAAAAACAGTTCTAAAAGCAAAATATGTAATAGTAATGATAATAGGAAACAACTATTAATCAGAGACTCAAGTTTAGTACAAGTCACTAGGTGGGAACCCTACTCATTTTAATTCAAATGCCGGGGGAAAAGCCAGGTCTTCACTGCCTTTAGGGCAGGGCTTGCAAAGTTTGAACCAGTGTAAATTGGGGGAGATTGTTCCAGAAGGCAAGTGCCACCCCAAAAAAGTATGCCTCCTGGGTCTCATAAAATGATCTTGTTTTAGAGGAGGGACCTAGGACCGTGATGGCGAACCTGTGGCACGCGTGCCGGAAGTGGCACGCAAAGCCATTTCTGCCGGCACACGAGAGGTCGCCTGGAAGAGGCCCACTGTGCATACACACGCCAGCTGATTGTCGGGTATCTGCCGTACATGCGCGAGGGGAGACTCGTGTGGGAGATGTGCACACATGCGCAGGGAGCAGGGCACGGGGGTCACACATGCATGCACATGCGCAGGGAGCAAGGGGGTTGCATGCTCATTGCATCATGGGTGCAGACACATGAGTGCCTGCACTTTCAGCACGTGACATGGAAAATCACTGACCTAGGGTGTTACCTTTCTGTTGAAGGGTATAGGACCAACAGAGGACTTGAAACATTCTGTTTTGGAATCTGTTTTAAGAATTATTGATAGCAGCCAGGAGTCAAAATACTTAACTTGAAGGCACAAAAAAAGTGTATGTATATAGTGACTTTGTTAGACATCAAGAACCATTGGGAATAGAGGGTGTACAAGCTAAGTAAATAAACTCTATCTAGTCTAAAATCCTTAAATTTGCATTAGAAAAGAATGTTAAAAATATTGTGAGTCATGAGTTTTCTTTGAATATTATTTAAATGGTTTTAAACGCTGTTCCTTTTACTTCCACAGTTGGATTTGCAATGTGTTGTATGTGGGACTGCCTTTGAAAACAGCCTGGAAACTTTAGTTAATTCAAAATAGACTGCTCATTAGGCTAGATTGTTCACTGAGATAGTTGGTAAAAACATGTCATAGTTCTTCACCATCCAGACTGTTTGCCAGTTCATTTTCAGACCTAATTAAAATTATTGGTTTTGATCTTTAAAGTCGCAAACAGCTTAGTACTAGGTTACCTGAATGTGAGCGCCTCCTATATGTACTTAGCTGGACATTAAGATCATTTAATGAGACCCTCCTCTCACCAGGTCTTGTCACCGCGGAACAGCCTTTTCTGTGGTGGTACCCCTTTTATGAAATCCCCTTCTCTAGAGAGGCTTGCCTGACACCCATGTTGGTTGCATTTTAGTGCCAGGTAGAGATATTTCTTTTCCCCCCAGTCTTTTAACTGATTTAGTTTCAATTATTAGTTTTTGACTGACTGGTGTTGCTGCCTAACTAATAGGTTTTTTTTTTTAATATGTTATTTGACTTTTATCATATATGTTTTGTCATATTTTAGTTAGATTTATTGTAAATTGCTGAGAGGTTATTAGTTGGTTTAACAAAATAAAATAAATTATATGGCAGGAATAATTTGGTGTATTGGTAAATAAATTAAAACGTTTAAATATTTTTTCTTTTTTGTTCTGCAATGCCAGTGGCCAAGAAAACCAAATCAAAGTAAGTAAATTTGAATTGCATTTACTATTCTAAAACTATACGGTTCAGATAACTGCTGCTATTAATGGCAGTTAGGTTCTTTCTGTAATGATTGCCTTTTGTATCAAAAATAATTAAGAAATCAGTCTGAGATTATCTGAAAAAGAGCTGTTCATTTAAGTAAATATCAAGTGAACACAGCTTTTCCTTTAATCTCTCTGGTTGATACAGTGCCAGAAGTTGCAGAATTTAGGAGATGAAACCAGCATATTTAGTTATGTCTGTGTTTAATATTTCTGTTAAGAGCCAAATTCATTATTATACATAATATGGCTAATTCAGTTCTCTTTAGAGAATTGCTTTCTTGATTTCAATATAGATGGTTTTAAGAATTTATTGAATGTATATGCCACACAACTCTTTGTAGCACACAATGATGGATAATGCACCTATCACACCCTTTCCTAGAAGCTCTTTATGGGTATTGGTGGGACATGCAGGGCTATAAGAGAAAAAGAGATAGCTAATAAAGCTTTGCTTTTTGGGCTTCTCATTGCAAATAATTGTCTTATTAAAAAAAATACCTTAATTTAAAAATATTAAGGAAAATTTAAGTTAAATATGCTAATAGACATTCATGCATGCATCACAAAGTAAAAAATGAGTTACAGAAAATAATCATAGCTAGCCAAATAAAAAGGTGTTCTTGATATTATTTTTCTAGGTATATACTTGTGAGAATGCTCAGTGAAGCAGGAACGGGCTGTTCTTTTAATGTAAAAAGACTCCGGCTTCAAGACAAGCTGGTAATGCTAAGCTATGATCGCTTTGGTAAGAAATTGAAGAATGTTTTGCAGGGGTATATAAATGGGAAGAACATTTTTGTATATTTATATTTGTATACTTGAATACAAACAAAACATAAGTTGAAACCTCTGGTGTAACAGCAATACTTATAGTATTCAAATCTCCCAAATATTATGAAAAAATATCAGACTTTGGTACATACTACAGTAATGGATAAAACTGAGGCCTGTTAATGTAATAAATTTGTTATTAAACAGAAGCACCTGTCAAGATTGAATAAAAAAGTAAAAAGCTGAAAAAAGTATGGTGATGTGCTAGCAATAATCTTCCAAAATACAAATAATTTTGCAAAGATATTGAGACACAGAAAGGTTTAAGGAGGGTTTTCTCAATTGGAAAGAAAATTAGTGTTCTGCCATAAATACTTGAAACTGAATGTTGTGTCAGAGCTTGTGGTTCTTTTGGTTGTACAATGTAATTGCAGCAATGTGATGGCCTACATTACCTTTGTAGCCATATGTATTCTATACATATGAGGAGGTTCCCCCAATAATGTCTGTTGTACACAACATTTATTAAAAGAGCTGGCTCCCTAAGTAGTATCCCCTCTGTAAGGTGTGTGATGTTCAACAAACCCAATACAAATGCCTACAGAAACAGTCTTGGACTTTATATTGGTATGTTGTTTCAACCCTTCAAGCTAGAATAGGAAACCAACGTTATGAATGCCAATACAATTTTATTATAAGAATCTTGCAAGTCTGAATGTGCTTCTCGTCCCTCTTTATCTACAAGAGGGGTCAAGCCTGAGATGCTTTCTCAAATTATAATTCTGTCTTGGACTCAAATTTATTTAGCCTGCCCAATATCTTGGTTGCAGCTCTTCCTCCTGTTCTTCAAGGTTACTCTTACAGTCCCTTTCAGCTCTTTGAATTCCTGCTTGGCAAGGTTCTTTCTCTGCAAATATTTGTAATGTGTGCCTACATCCCCGAAGGAAGCTTATATCCCATTTTTAATTTAAGAATCATATTTTCTCAGCAGGGATTTATTCCTAAACATTGTGATTATACGTCAGTAAAACTGCAATCCAATTTAGATCCACTTAAAATAAGCAGTCAATGATACTGATCAAATGATCCAAGCAAGAAACCATATCTTGATGTAAACTAGAAGTTACTGCATATACTTTGCTTTAGATGGATTATTTTAGAAGTTATTTCACTGATATAAATTAGATTGGAACTGTAAGACAAATAGGAAGAAAAACTATTCAGGGAAAATGTACAATTACTGATCTCAATATTTTTAAATTTTGGTGTTAAATTATTGAAACCTATAGAGAATTTCATATACGTTGATATTCTATTTATTTCTTACCATTTAGGTTTCAAACTCCTTGGGTAAAGTTTTCTTTACTTATTTTACAATAAATGATATAGATTCTAAATGACCTACTGCATATTTGCTGTATATCACACCCATATTCATCCTCATGATAAAAGGCATGCAGTTGAGCCAATAACTGATTTAAGTGTATTTATGTAAAATGCAAGTTGGCATAATTTTAAGGATTTTCTTTTTACTTGTCTTTTCATAGTCAAACAGAAAGTCCTCTTCAAAGAGCAAAAAAAGATCTGTTCTGTGTAACTGATGCTTGGCTAAGATTTGTGAAGATGTATACAAGGAAATACAAAGTTGGCAATGCTGAAAAGAGAAAATTGAGGTGGTCAAAGTCAATTTTAAATAAAAACATTGAAGGATATTTAGAAGATGGATCTTTATCAATAATTTTGTTTTTACAATTATGAATTAAAATTCTGAATCCACTGTGTGTATGTTTCATTTCAATCACAAAAGGTGAAACCACGTACTTCCTCAGTTTTTTGCACTCAAACTCTATAGATTGCAGCAAATGGTGGAAACTATAGTTCAAATACATCTGGGAGAAACAGGTTTATGGAAGTTTATTCTCTCCTAAGAAACATTAATTCTACGTAGCTACAGAAACAACAATGGAATAATCTGCCTAGCTTGATTGGCTGTCCCAGGCATGCAGGCAGGCAACAGGACTTATATTGTTTTTAAGGAGTTTTATTTAGCAGCTACAGTTTGTTGTACAGCCCCCTCCCTCCCCAAACCATACCCCATAAACATCCATAGCACAAACTCAAAAAGTTTTTAAAAATTCATACCAGGATTTCATCTCAAATATAAAAAGGGCTTCAGGAGAGGTCTGTCAAATCCCCCATTCCTTGCATGAGCAGGGAGTTGGACCTGAAGACCTCCAAGATTCCTTCCAACTCTGTTATTTGGTTAGTCTTGCATTTCAAGATGCTGGTCATTGCTTCTAAAATATAATGCTTAATAGAACTCAAGTATCTTAACAGAATATTTGGATTCTATTCTCCAATTAGAATCTACCCACCCAAAATATGCCTGCAGAATTTTCTCAGGAACAGCTTTCCTGTGGAATGTATTTAACCAGAATTAACATGACCCTTGCTTTTAATAATTAGGAAGCTTGTAAAACTTGGCTTTTCCAGAGTACTTGGAATTGAGTATGTGGTAATTTTACATGTGATTGTGGGAGCTTGGATTAAGATTAGTCCTATTGTGATGGCTGGCTCCATCATATAATAGTTAGAGAGCTGTTTTATGTTTATAGTTTATTATTGCATATATGTTGTGAACTAGTGAGTTAGTGAGTGAAACAGTATAGAAGTCTTCTGGCATATGTCTTATATTCAGGAAAAAAGTTGTTCCAATAATATAGGGACCATGTCAGAGAAATTTCAAATTCCAGTTTTTAAAAGTTACAAATTCTACAACTCTCTCTGGAAGTTGAGTCATGGCAACTGGATTACCACAAAAGTGAGCCTTGCCTTTTTGTGTATGCTATGCCTCAATATATTCAACAGTTCTTTCTGCTTTGATCATCCCATTTCATTCAGTGCAAACAAAAAAATTCCAAATTGCAGAAAAAATTTATTCTCTGGGTAGGATCACAATTTTAAAACTTACAGTAATAAAAGGGTCCTTGCTTAGGTGACTATGGAAATAATCTCACTGTAAAGCTGAAATGCTGTATCCTAAACTGGAATTGCAGTGTGTGACACCATGTGCGTCTTGTTCAGGAGAAGGCTAAGCAACGATATGCAATTTGTACCATCTTCATTCTGGCATCCGTGTAGTTGGCATTTGTTTAAAAAGTTTGAGCAGAGAAAAATCAAATGTGTTACACAGCTTAAAATAGGTTTTGTGGCAGATCCTTTCTGTAAGGGTAGGAAGTCTGTGTTCCGGTTGTTTGAGTGCTAATGGATGCTATGAAGTTACTTCTCCTCAGCATTTCATGCAGAGATAGATTGGGATAGTGAGCCAAGTAGAACGCTAGTGCTCCAACAAAACTGTCACCAGCTCCCTAGAAGAAAGTAAAAGGGGAAAAATGAAATACTACAAATGGTAAATAGAAAATCCTGTAAACCATGTACTTTAAAAATTACCACCTTGAGTTTTCATGAAAATGTCTTCAATGCATAGATGAATGTGAATGAAATGGACATATCTGATAGCCTTGTTGTTTAAAGGTGACTCATCTTTTGCTATCTGTGGTTCCCAACTGATGCAACCATACAAGGGCAGAGGATGTTTCCCCACCCCTAATTTAGAATGGCTTTGGTTTTATGTTTTGGAAGCTACTTCCTGAAAAAGGATTGTGTTGGCAAGAGAATACCTAGAAAATAAAAGGGATAGTGGGTCAGAATTCAGGGATTTATTAGGTTGTTCATGGCTTGAAAATGATTTGGAAGAAGTGTTAGATCTTACTCAAGTGAAACCCATTTCTGCCTCATTTGGGAAAAAAAAGGGCAGCTTAAGAAATAGCAATCCGCTACCTGATATTAAAAACAATTGTTCCAAATACTGCTTCAAATAGCAGTAGAAATAGCATTGTTCTATATCCATTTGCTGGGGAGGGGTTGTCATAAAAATTAAGGACAAAACCCCTCTACCTTTTATACAGGCACTGAGAATTGAATACTTTATGTGCGGAAGCTATTTGTCTCTCAAGAGTTGGATAAGAAAGCCGCACACAGGAAATCTTAAATGTAATGAACTTATTGTAGCCTGTTTTTAGAAGGTTGTTTACTTATCCAAACAAGCCTCTGTAATATTCCTTTGCATTCTGTAAAGCTGAGCCACAGACTTCTACAGTTAATAGAAGCTACATCCATCTGTGGCTAGTAGAATTAAAATTTCTGCAAAATATCACAATATCCAGAATGTTTCCTTTTCAGATAATTAATACTTCCATTTTCCTGAAAAGTTGAGTTCTGACTCATGGTATTCTATATCCTTCATGAAGCTAAAATCATAAAACCAGAAGTATGGCTAGTATTAGGTTGTCAAGTTTTATTCAAGTTAGTGCCCTCCAGTTATGTGGGGCTATAATTTCCAGCGAACATTTTGCTTCCTATATTTATGCTTTCTGTCCTTCTATTCAACTATCAGCCTTTTTTTAAACCTCTGGATGGTAATGCTATATAGGTAGTCCTTGATTTATAACCATAATTGAACCCAAAATTTCCACTGCTAAGCAAGACAGTTAAGTGAGTTTTGCCCCATTTTATGACTTTTCTTGCAACAGTTAAGTGAATTCCTGCAATTATTAATTTAGGAACACAGTTGTTTAGTGAATCAGGCTTCCCCATTGACTTTGCTTGTCAGAAGGTTGCAAAAAAATAAATAAAAAACATATTACAATGATAAATGTGTTTATATGTTTTTTTTTCATCCATTCAATTGTGTCCAATTCTCAGAGTATCTGGATAAGTCCCTTGGCAAGTTTTTTCAGAAATGGCTTATGCATCAGAAGTGGTTTGTATATTAATCATTAATTTAGAAGGATGAGTTCATAATAGGATATTAAATTTTATATTTTAAGAGCTACTGTATGAATGCCAGAGAAGTTATATTAAAATATTCAAATAAATAAACAAAAAATCCTCCATGATGATTACAATTTTCCAACTATAAAATGGCAACTGCCTCCAGATATGACATGCATTTAAACAGGAGAACTCTGCACAGGATTTATAGTTAAGATAATTTTGCATGTGAAGCACTTATGATGTCCAAAAAAAGCTACGTAGTAGGGAAATGACAAAGCAAAATGAGCACAAGACACAGGCCTCATCACAGCTGATGGCAAAGCAAGCAGATAAATCTGGTTTTTGAGATAGTGTAATGTAAACAAGATACAATGCCTATAAATCTAGGCTTGCTTTGAAAACCCCAGCTGACTTGGCAGGCCATTAATATTACAAAAATACATAGGGTAGTATGACATTTATATTACCTTGAATCTTTTGGGAAAAAAGATTGCAAAAGTTCTGTAATAAGCCTCCCCCCAAAAAAAGATTTACTATGTTCTCAAATGTTGGTCTGCAACATCTGTAATGCTGAGTCAATATGGTCAATTGTCAGAAATGCTGAAAAGAGAAGTACACAAGTTCTGTGGACAATAATTGGGAAAGATGGCTAAACGATACAGCAATATAGCCAAGAAAGGTTTATGCAGGCCTATCAAGCAGATAATTCCAAACTGGGAAGAAAAAAATAGCATTGCTATGCAAATGGTCCATTGAAGGAGACTTCAGTTATAGGACTAGAGAATTAAGACATTCTAATTTTGAAAGTTTTTTCACAAGCAACTCCCAAGAAGCTGGGGAAAAAAATACTATTTTACATTCCTACCTGGCTGGATGTTGTAAAGAAAGTTCTTGGGTTGAAAGTTCGCTGTTTTGAATCTTGTTAAAAATCCATAGCTAAGCTATGTAACCCTTGGTGTCTTCAGTAAGGATTATTTAATTCAAAAATAACAACTGCTGTGTTAGAAAAGTGTACCCATGCAATACTTTGCATCAGTGCTCAGGAATCTATCCATTTCCTGGCTGATTTCCTGATAGGTCATTTGCACATGATTAAATAGTGCTTAGTGTTAGCCTCATACATTCTTGAAAGATGAAGTCAGATAAAGTGTCTGCTGTATAAATGATTTTTTTTCCTATTTGAAAATATCTTATTGCACAAGACTATTCAAGATCAAAAAGCTAGGATACTTTGGAAAGTTATCTAGTTTGTGGTTTACTTTATAAAAAAAAACATCAGTATAAATCTCTCCTCTTTGGACATACAACTCAAAAAGTTCTGCAACTTGTTAATTCTTGTCATCTCCATAATAATTTATATTTTCAAAGTCCATGGAGTCAGTCACCAGTCAGATAGGCAATAGGCCGACTTCTGGACAGACTTGAAAATAGGTATATCAATAAAATAAGTTTGTCATGTTAACTGCTAGTTGTCAACATCCAGAATAACATGCTCTGGTGATTTTTAAAGAGTTACCACAACATTTCTCTTGCAACACATTTTAAGGGTCACTCATCAAAGCATTGCCTTCTGTTTTCACTTACAGTGTAGAACGGTCATTACTGATTCCTTGGGATGCAATTCCCCAGTTCCTACTTCTGGCATAATTATTTTGTTCTCCATGATGTTTTGTATGTAGCATCAAATTGAATGTGGAATAATGTTAAGAAAAATTAAATGTACAGGGCTTTGAAAAGTAGCACAGAAAAAGAATAATTAGATTAAATAGATCAGTTATCATCTGCTATAGAAAATAATTCTGCTAACAGAGAGAGAGAGAGAGAGAGAGAGAGAGAGAGAGAGAGAGAGAGAGAGAGAGAGAGAGAGAGAGAAATACTACTATTATTCATAAAATACCATCTGTGGGCCTGATGTTGTGCAAACTGTTGTACGTCATTTCCCAACTATCAGAACTGATTGGAACTAAGCAATAGTATTTCAATTATGTAAGTATTTTGCTATTTCCATTTGGACAATGTTTAACAAGAATTTCTAAATGGGCTGATTTTCATGAATTCTGAATTTTTGGAGAAAACAATGCAACTTTTTAAAATTTAAATGTAATTTTGCAGGGGAAGGTCTTTACTTTTAACTGTCTGAAACCTTAATGATTGTAAGTTTAATTTTCATGGCAAGAGAATAATGATATTTATCTCATAACCAATGTATTCTTGAATATCATTCAAATTCTGCTGCTTTAAAAGAAGGAGATATTACATTTAATCTAGGAGGCAGGTTCTGATGACTATTGTAGTTAAGCTATTGATATTTGTTTAAATGGGTATCGATATCTAACCAAACCAATGGCAAAGCAAAACATCTTGTGGTACCACATTTTCTAATAAATTAAGGATTTCATTTAGCATTATATATTACAGAAGAGACTACAACTGTACCAATTTTTTCTTTATAACATTCATTCATTTACTTCTGTAATAATCTTCATTCTAAATTATGATGTGCCAGGAAGGAAGTGCTTTAACCTCCTGATCCTTTGTGATGACCTTTTCTGTAATGTTTTAAATACACCACAGATTTACCCAGAACATTCATGTAGCTCTCTTTAAATTTTCAGTAAAATTTCAATTTGAAACTACTAAATAAAGGTGTATTTAAAGTGAGGAAAGTAAATAATACAAACATTAGTCTTCAGATGTAAAGTTTGGAAGCAACCAGATCACATTAAAAAAAATATGCTATTCTGCTTAGCACATTGGCAGATTGGAAGGAAATCATATTGGAAGTTGTATAATAGAAATTTGCAAAAATGTTGTAAATCACTTGGCAGTACCATTCAGTTTGTAACTGCCAGTCTAAAACCTGAACTATTTTAGACAGCCAGAGGGCAGCAGATTGCCAATTATTTATTATTGTATTTTGACTGTACAGGTGAGGTGAATTTTCCATCTCAGGCATCTAAAGTTTTATAAACATTTAAAATTACAAAGAAGCAACTTTTGAATTCTAGGCCTTTGGGATTTTTCCATTTCTAGCTATTGCTCATTTCGATATTTAATTTGAAAATAAGAAATTCATAAGATTATAGCTGATATTAAGTAAATTATCAAGCATTACGGGTGGCAAGACTTTGCTATTACTTGTTTGCCTGCAAGTATTCAAATCCTGGACTTCTGCCTTAACATATCATTATCTTTAGCGCCCCAAGCTTTGGTCCATAACTCATATACTCTTCTCTAAGGATTAAATGAACATCATTAGTCATTAAATAGCAAATATGGCAAAGAAAGTAGTCAGACAGAGCTCCTACACACCTAATTATCAAATACTTCTTTACAATCTTTTAACTCCACAATGAAACAGCAGATGTCTATTAGGACTTAGATTGTCATAGTTACATTAAGCAGAATACATACATTTAAAAGTCCAACTGAAGTGCCTGCTGTTCTGAGAAGTTACACCCACAGCCTAATAGCCCTTTTCCTATTTCACAATGTAACAACAAGCTCTACTGATTCATTAATGAGCAGAGGGCACTCTCTATACTCATATGAAGATTTTCTTTTATTATAGCATTAACTACCACCACCACACTGGGATTTCTGATTCTGAAAACCATGTTTTGTGTTGAGCCTAGTCAAGCTAGGATCCAGAGCTACCTTATGAACTACAAGGCTCCTTTTAAACTCAGAGGGAGAAAATGACTAGACACTGATTTTCATCAACGTCTTGATTTATGAAGCTGCTCACAATTCGCATGTCTCCTACGGCTGGATCATCATTAAATTATGCATTCCCATCTGGAAGAAAAGTGGGAAAGCGGCAGGCCCTCCCACCCCTGAACACAAGGAACAGAAAGGGATTTAATTAGGTAACTGGATGCTTTGGAAGTAAGATCAGATCTTGACCTGGGTGGTCCTCAGCTTCTCCTGCTGCCTTATGTTAAGACCACAAGCTGTACATGTACAGACCTGTTTACATTTGCTCAATTTGCTTAAATTACATTTCCATTCATTATCAAACAGCTATTCCAACCGAGAGGGAAAAGGTCTTTATTTAAAAAAAAATCATACGGTTATGTCTAGAACTAGTCAGGACAAGACCATGGGATCCCGCATTATGAGGTTACATATCTGGCTGTGCACTGATGAATCGAAAAGGAACCTTCCCTTCATTATGTGGAAATGATATTTCATGGGGGAGGGAGGGGGGAATTCCTGTGTACCGCTCAATGCCTCATTTTTCCTTTCTGCAAATGGGGGAGAATAATGCTTTTTATCTCAGTAAGTAGCCAGATGCTTCAAAGCTTATAAAATGCTTTTCAATCAGCAAATGCATAGAACAAGGCAGTCAGCAAATGGAAGCAGGTGAAGTATTTTTCCACTCATTATTAAACAATCTGTTAGTTCTGGTAATAGAAATCGTACAGTATGCTGCAAACACATTTAAGCGTACCACTCATTCGCCTTCCAGGCTATTCTTACATAAAAGTAGCAGAAGCACATATCGGTTCCAGCATATTTGATACTATTCTATCTATCTGTGCTAAGCTTTTCTTAACAATTTCAACAATATTTTAAGGGTGCTTTATTGTTAATATTATTTTTGCATCAACTCAGGCTGTTATCAATAATGTGGTATCCTGTCCCTGTGACTAAACACGAAGAAGCCACAGCCAGAATGGTAGTCATTTGGTGATCTGGATAGGATAAGGAGCTATTCTGGGACAAATACTGACTAAGCATCTTTTCATGCCAGAGCAATTCAAACTTGGCAAAGTATTGTTATAGACAAGCAAAGATTCTCAAAATTGTCTTAAAAGGTTGAAAAGGAACAATGGCAGAACTTCAAAAACTTGATGGTATCCAGTTGTGTCTGGAGTTGCAGGGCAACCTTCCCTAAAAATAAAAATACTGGAAACAAGCAGAGTTGGCAGGGAAATCTAACTCCACCCTTGTTTATTTTCTGAGCAGCCCTTTTATGTTGTTTTCCCAGAGGAAGGTGCTGTAGCAGCACTAGTAACTTACACTTGGACATCGATTCTGCAGAATGTTTAATCACAAATCATTGATTAGGATAATAGGACTCTTAGGAAAATTCATTTTCAAAAAAATGATTTCCCAAGGACAAATATTCAAAGCACTTCTTGGAGGGAAAGCCCTCTAAAATTATTTCAACAAATGAACAAATCCTTGTCTGTTTCACAGGAGCAACAATGTTACCGGGAAGGGCCCCAACTGTCTGTATCAGGATCAGAAGTTAGGGTGACCTATTCTCTGTCTGGAATAAAAGCAAGACAAGTCAGAGGGAATGATTTCAGCTCCCGCTACATTCACAGCCAAGCTGAACTTTAGCAAATAATAAATGCAGTGTTAAAAAAAAAAACAGTTGCTGATTGGAGCAGCTGGTGGTTTATTCTATTCTGTATGGCTCTTTGTATTTCCAAAATTCATCGGATTGCATATTTGAGGTGAGAAAGCAGAAGGCTAAGTCACAGGGTTATTTTGGCTACCCGATAAATAGAGGCAGCTATTATATTATCACTATCTGGGACATAATTTTCTACAATAACACCCTCCATCTCACCATGCTTCTGTGCAATTAGCCACAATTAAAGCCCAACTGTTCTCCCAATTAAAGTTTCCACTGTTAACAAGCTTCCTACATGGTGGTCAATACCATATTTTGTTGTAATGCTACCAGCCATATGCAGGAAAAGCTGAACTTTTAGTCTGTCCTTGCTTTTTGGTGAACTGAAGAAGTTGCCCTCAGCACTCTCTTTGCCAACAGCTTCATTTCCTAGCAGCTGCTCTTTTCATTGTCAAAAGGTTAACTAAAACCAAAGAGACTCTGCAAGAAAGATAAAAAACACCAAGGGATATTATTGAATAGCTCAGGCATTTGATAGTATTTGAGTTAACCACAGGTTCCACTTCTGCTGATACACAGAGTTTTCAGTAATTAGTCACTGGATTGAGCTCATTATTTATAGTTTTTTTAAAGTCATTGCCGTTAGGCCACAAAGCCAGGAAACAAAGAATGGATGCTTTTTTAAAAAGGACTGGCTTTTTGGTATATTGATAAGATTCCATTTTGTTCCAATCACAAGTGAGCTTTCCTGGTGTAGGGCTAGGCCAGAATTTGGAAATGTTTCAATGACCATAGAAGAGGCTGAACAAGGATGTGTGCTGTTAAGGTACATGCCTAAATCGGAAATGGACCTAGCAAGAAAAATCTTGTCTGTTAAAAAAGCAAACAAATATTATTGTATGAATTTTGTTCCAAGGAACTGTTTATCAGTGGAATGGGAGACAGAACACTGAGCAACAAAGATTGGGCAATAAGAAAAAAACACCGTAAGAAGCACAAAAAGAGTTAAGCTGAAACAGACAGTAGTCAACCTAGTAACTCAAAGTCCAGACTTGTCAAATTACAATTTGTCTATGCAAGCCATGTAAATTTTCACGAAGTCCATATGAACATACATATTTTGCTAAATCATCTTATATGAACTCAGCCATTGTGGTTTATAAACCATGGTTTATGACTCAGTAT
Source organism: Bungarus multicinctus (assembly GCA_023653725.1). NCBI lineage: Eukaryota > Metazoa > Chordata > Lepidosauria > Squamata > Elapidae > Bungarus > Bungarus multicinctus. The sequence goes on along the minus strand of CM042836.1, from coordinate 55,942,549 downwards.
ATTAGATGAACCCAGAAATAAATGAATCAACTTATTAATTCCACCAACTGACAGGGATCAATTTTTACAGGAACAAACATTGTTCTTTTTATTAGACATTTACATTCAATTTTCTATGATAAGATTAAAGGTAACTGGTAAATAAAAGGATAAGTTGCAAAACTGAAAAAAAGAACTAGAAGGAAATTATGACAAATTGACACAAGACTCATTCTCAATAATACAGATAACAAGAAGGGAGGGGGGGAAACCAATCTTTCAGAATAAAACAGCCTTAAGAGCCTGTTTAAAAGGAAGCAAAAAAATAAATACTCTCTTGGGAAGATATTCCGTACTGAAAAGCCCTTTTTCATAGCAATACTGTAAAAGCAACTGATGGAGAATGATGGAAAATAATCATCGGGAATGTTTCGGTTTCCCTGCATTTACTGTTGCTACACTGCTTCTTTTACTTTTTTCAACATAATAAAGAAAGAAAGCTAAACATCAAACAGCAGACCTGCATAGCTATGATGATGAGGAAGCATTGGTCTCTTAATTTTTGGACAACAAACAATAAACCTCTGGCACCTTGCTATAAAAAAGGAAACATGGGGAATTATGCAGAAAACTCAATATTCTAGCTGAAGTACACATAGCCTATTATAGCTAACTTTCAACACTTCAGACAGAAGGTAATTAGACAGAAGGCATTTTGGACTTGTTGCAACACTCAAGTTGGTATAACAGTAGCTGAAGAGCTGGTGTTTTCGTCTTTAAAAAGCCATTATCTTCTAAACCAACTTAAATATACACCTGTGTATTATCTGTTATTTTAAAGCAGAGGGGAATATTGTTTAGGGGAAAAAAAGTCAAGGGAAGACATAGTAGTTGAGTTCCCAGGGAACTTTTTAATTCTGTGAATTAATTTTAATTTTACATAGTAATTACTAAAAGTGCAACACAAGCTTCTACATGCTTTCTCAAGAGAAATTCCTACTGTTTCAACAAGATGACCTTCTTTGTAAGTTTAAGCGTGATTAGCTGAAGGAAATTCTATGAATTCAATAAGAAGTGGATAGAAGATTGCAGCTTCATGTCCTAAATATACTGAACTGCTTACATTTTTTTAAAAAAATTATATGGTTTTATCATATTTCATATATGGTCATCCATCCATCCATCTATCCAACCAACCATCCATCATTTAGAGTTTGTGATGATGAACCAGAAAAGGATAGACGATTCTGAATGATTGAAACTTGTTACTGCAGGTTGTTTTAATGTTTTAATTGTTGATTTATGAGGTCTGTAGAATTGTCTTATAAAACAACTGTCATAACAATATTGTAAAAAACAAAATGCTTGCAGAAAAGTAATTCTGTAGTTTTTAAAAATAGCAGCCCTATGTTTTATAACAATGTTAGGTCAAACCTAATGAGAGCTTAAGATATATACCCAGTCAAAAAAAACCCCCAAACCACTATATAGTATGGATTTTTTTCTGAACATCAAGGAGATGTACATTTTATTCTAATCCAGAAAGGACTCCTGTTTTGGAAGTAGTACAGTCAGTGGTTAGATAACAATTTTGATATTATATCTAAACAGAAAAATCAAACATCTCTAACATTGTGTTCGTGCTTGCTATATCAGCAGAGAACCTCAAATATATTTTACATCTTGGTTTTATATTTGTAATTTAATCTATCTCTATCTCTCTATCTTACTGTGGCTTGGAATGTGAAGTTGAAAACATTGTTTACGGCCCCATTCAACTAAAGTGACTGATGGGTAGACTTTCTACTAAGGCTGCTCATTATGAATAAAAATAATGCTTCTCAATCTAAGTGTATTTGTTAAAAAGTCTGTGTAGTTTACTCCTCTGAAACCTCCATTGGATTACCTCCAGAAAGTTTCCCTCACATAATCTAAATTTTAAATGGATTGTCAATTATTTAGTCCCTCGATACTCAGAGGGCAGCCTGTTAGTTTATTCTGTATTACAATATATTTTGAGAAGACCGCTTTATTTGAGATCCCTTCTGTTCATCTTAGAGAGTTGTGAGTTTAGAGCAGCATTTAAATTCTGTAAGTAAATAAATCAATGAAAAAATAATAGCATTAGGGTGGACTAGTGCACTGTACAATAGAAAAAAAACTATGTTTTATTTCTGGCATAAAAATTTGTGATTCAGAAATTAAATTGAACCATTCTAGGTAAGTCAAGATTCAGCCAAAATAAAACCTGAGTTATCTTACTTGTCCCGTATTTTAGATGAAATATCTTACTTGTCCCGTATTTTAGATGAAACAAAATCCATGAGGATCTTTTGGGGCAAATAGAACAAGGCTATTTGCCTTCAGCTCATTTCCTCTTTTTTTTTTAATGGCCTGTTTAAATTCACGAATGTTCTAATCCAAATCATCTATGGCTCCTCTTATTAATCTTTCCCACACTGTTCCTATTTTCTCTTAGCAGATGCACATTGTTGATGGTCTTGCCTTTTTCCTACTGTTCTCCACTTTGGAAAATTTCTGCCCAGTGTGTTTATTTTTTTTCCAATTTGTAAGCTGTCAATAGTCCTTGATGAAACATGTGCTTTGATCCAGAATATGTCACCTGAAAACTAGATGTTCTATGCATAGAATGATCCATGCAGGCAATGTTTTGCACAACCTTAACTACTATCTCCAATGATCTAGATGGAATGGTTCTCATAAATCTAACCATGTACAGTAGTTTTCCTAGGTAGCAACATGGCTGTGGTTTGCTACTGCCCTCTGGCACCTTTCTACATCCTCAGCCTAGCCTACAGTCATTGCATTTCCTGTTACCAACTAGGTCCACCCTGATTAGCATTCTGGGATTAGCCAAGGTCATCTATTGTAGGTGCTGCAATTTTCTGTCATACATTTTCATAATAATGTATACAATCAAATGTAAACTAATGAATTCCATTAAAACCTATGCTCTTAACAGGTTTGTTGATCTGCTTTTCATGTCAACATTAGTATTGCATGGTGACAAAGACATCATTACAATTGACAATAGCAGCACCTGCTAAAGACCACAACCCTGCCCGGACTCTCTGGAATATCCTAGTCTTGCTACTCTCCCTTCCTTGCTACCAATACAGTGAGTCTTTCTGAGTTAACCAGTAATATCTGAAACATAATTTTGCTGCTTCTTCCAAGTTCAGAGTGAGTATAGTAGGGAAGTATTTACATAGTCACAAAGCGGAGAGATAGTGATAATTGCATAACTCAGGGGTCTTCAAACTTGACAGCTTTAAGACTTGTGGACTTCAATTCCCAGAATTCCTCCTCCAGTCATGTTAGCTCAGGAATTCTGGGAGTTGAAGCCCACAAATCTTAAACTTGCCAAGTTTGAAGACCCTTGGCATAACTCTAGAATATTTTGTCCAAAGACTTCAATTAATATTGAAAGTATATCTAAAATTCAGATGCTGAAAACAAGGAAAATGAGTGGATTAGTGCCCTTCTATTTGTGAGCTTTCCGCAAGAAAGCTGGCTGCTCATTGTTAATAGTAATTTTCTCTACCAGAGAGACACTTTATCAGATAACCTTTTCTTCACACAGATAGAGGCTAAAACAATCTCAGACTATGGTTAGTAGGAGATCAAATCTGAAGACAACCTCAATCTAAGTTGAGGTTTACAGTAGTTTTTTAGCTTCAAAACTATTCTGAGGTAAGTATATATTGAATAATTTGATGTGATATCTATGAAATTATTTAATTAGCTTTACTTGTAAACAAAAGGGGGCACTAAGTAATTAATGTTGAATATTACCAGTGGGAAATATCATTTACATTTTTCTTGACCGTCTGCCACTAAAGCAAGGTATTCATGTACTGCTGTTGGATGACTAACCTGCAAAATTGTTTCATTACAGCCCTCCATTGTTATTTAATCAGTAAAAATCTAGCTATGAAAACTCCTAGCTTAACCAGAGAGAATTCTCATGGATTAAAAAGTGTGAAAGAATATCACTTTACTGGGAAAAAAAAGGAAAAGAAAACTGCCTTTTAAAACAACAATGATAAAAAGGTGTATTGCTTAACCACACAATAGGAACATTCATTCGCAACCCCAAACAGAAGCACTTTCCATTTACCCGAGTGCAGTCTGAAATCAGACTCTGGATCTGATTTTCAATGTTGGGACAATCCTGGTACGTGTGAAAAAGAAAACATTTCCTAGCATATTCAAATACATAATCCTCATTCCTTGGGGTAAGCAAGTCACTTCCAAGATTTTAAAATATGGTTTCCAGAGAGCAATTTCCAGGGATTTTGATTCTCTACTCAGTGTAGCATCATGACATTTCAAAGGATAACACCTCTGCATGTCTTTGAGTAAGAAGATGACAAACCATCATATAAGTAAGGCCACAATCAAATTTGTAAATTAGTTGCTATGCTGACCATAAGGAGTGAAAAATGTGCAGAAACACAGGGAAACTACCATCTTGGCATAATAATAATAATAATAATAATAATAATAATAATAATAATAATAATAATAATAATAATAATAATAATAATAATAATAATAATAATAACAACAACAACAACAACAATAAATTGGCTATAATGATAGACAAGAGGCAAGGTTAAAGGAAGTCTCCTCCAAACCAATATACGAAGCAATTGCCCTAAGGAAAAACAAAGTAGTTACATGTAAAGAATCTGCAAACAGAATTTACACAATCCTGGTTTATGCCAGCATAGAACACATTAGCAGCTTGGAAGTTTTCTGACAGAAAATGCTCAGAAAAGTCTATATACAGAGCTGCATAGGTTCTCTGTCTTTAGGTTCTGCAGACCCTGCTTTCCTGAGAAAAAAATCACTTCAGACTCTGAACAGAAAATACTGGCCAATCTCTTTATATTTTACCTACTTGTGCACAATTTGATGTACAGTTAAACAATATCAACACAGATTTGTTTACTTCTGATCAAATCAGGTTTCCCGTGAATTAAACTAGTTATTTTTGTTTAGGTAAAAAACTGCACTGTGCTCAGCCTCTAACAAAAAGTTACAACTGCTGGAGGAAAACACATGCTACAATTCATGACATCAGGCACCTAAAACGTATAGCTGGTACATGGAGTGTTCTCAGCAACATTTTTTTCCATCAGTAAAAAAAAACAGTACAAGATGTCCCAGTGTAGTAAATGTGGGTGAGATAAACCTGCTATCAGGAACTTAACTACTGTCCTTCTTTAGGGCTGTTACTAATAATTATAACATTCCACTCTTCAGTCAGCACTTGATTATAAACAGGAAAAGCATTGGTAAGACAGAGAACCCCAAGTTCTCCAGTATAAGAATGTTCAAGTTAATGGCCATATAAATCACAACAAAATTAATTTGGCATGGCACACTGCGTCTGACTTTTAACTATGCCTTGTGAAAGTTGAGTACCAGATGCTTCTTCAGCTGTACAAAGTCATAGGTTCTGTCAGCACATAAAACTCAGGCATGTGAGGACACAACCAGTTATTCAATTTGGGGGAGTCAGAAAACTCCTGGGCGTCTCCCTTCTTTTTCCAGACAGGAGAGTAGGTGGTTGAAGTGAAGGTGCTGAGGGATTATGTCGCCATCTTGTACAAGTAGTAAGAACATTACTGTTGCAATACAGAAAAGACAGAAAGATGAAGGAAGCCTAAAATAACATCATTGGTACATGCTGCTCTCTGCCCTATCGAAAGAACACCAGCCTAAAAACCTTGGGTGAACTCACATTCATTGTATAATAGGCTAGATGGCAACAATCTAATGATATTTTTTTATTTATTTTGAAAGAGTTGTAAGGGCACCCATTTAAAACATAACTCTGGATGCTCAGAATAAAACTCAAAACAATAAAAACCATAACCCCAAGTTCCAGCACCTCAAACATTCCCCCACAATACCTGCCCCCACAATCAACTCTAGATATACTCATTCTACCCCTGAATCTGGGTTAAAAAGCCAGGTCCTGATGGCCTTCCAAAAGACTAAAAGGTGGGGCTTTCTGGATCACCCAAATATTTTATTTATTATTGAGCATTTTCAGTGCTCAAGCGAATAATCAAAATGAGACTTAAAATATAATACATACCGTAGTATCCACAGCAGAGATTTTCTTGACAGGAATATGATTTGGTGTTGGTTCCTCTTTGGAGACTACCACACAACCCTCTGGTCCCAAAGTTATGATGACAGTCCTACAGCCTCTCTCTAACAATTTAAGTCCAACTTGTCCAGCATCTCCAGCATTACCAACTGCAATTCCTGTTAGAATTTCTGCCTTGAAGGGAACATTAAAGCCAAATATTTAAGCAAGCAAGCAAAATGGAGCTGAACAGCATCTACAAAATCCATATTAAAATGATAAAGCTGATCAACAGTCAGTTCTACAAAGTAAATATATATAAAAAAATTTATATCAGGCAGAGATATTAAAGGTATTAGAGAGCAGGCATGCCTAATTGTAATGGAAAAATAAAAGTATCAGAATTTTGTTTTCTCTTGATTAAGGACTACAGTACTTGCTAGCTGATATCTTTAGAAATGGACATGGAGGGCAATTCCCACATAATTCCTTGGGCTCTCCTTGGGATATTGATGAATACATCATTATTAGTTTCATGACACTGACTGACTCAGGTCCATGATGACAATCCATTTAGGTAAGTTTCGTAATGTTAATATGAACACGTACATTTGGCAAAGTTTTGACAGAGTGAAGCTTTCCATTTAGTGAATGAAAGTACATTTGTAATATGCTAACAGGCTATATTTTTAGATGTAGATAATACAATGAATGGCATTATTATGAAGCTGTTAAACATCTATAATTGGGATTCTCAAAGAGTTCTATTACAAAGCTCTCAATCAAGAGAGGTAAAAGTTTTACCCCTGCTTTGCCTAATGAGCTGCTTTGAACAGCAGCTTCTGGGAAACCATTCTTGGGGTTTTCTCTTGTCTCATGTGTCCCAAGTGGAGGTAAATTTTTCCCCACCCTTCCTGCCAATTTTCTTGGAGGCTGTTCTACAAAGCAATAATCTAAAATTATGGAAAACAGTATGTTGCTTCTGACTTAAAGGGGAATAGCATGACCTATTACCTGCTTGATTCTATTCAGACAGTCCTCACTTAATGACTATTCATTCAGTTCAAAATCACAGCAGTGCTAAAAAAGGAAACTGGCAACTAGTCCTCAAAATTCCATTCATTATGCCACCCTTGCAGTCATGCAAACATTGAAAGCTGACTCACACGATAGTTGCAGCATCCCATAGTCATGTGATCATCATTTGGAAGCTTCCCTTCCCGCTTCCCTTAAGTAAAATCAATGGGGAAGCCAGCAGAGAATGTCACAAATTGTTTTAGTAAATTGCTTGCACCCCCACCCACCTGGCATGCCATGGTCTGGCCCTGCTGTGCTCACACAGGCTGTTTGTACACCCTCTTTTGCCTGGAAGCTGCAACTCCCAGTCCTGCCATACTCCATGTTTTACCTGTCTACTAGGCTGCTTTACAAAGGCTTCTGGGACTTGCTTAAAAACACAGAATCCTTGTTTAAAAAAGCAATGGGGAGTGTTAGGATTGCTGTCACTAAGCAATGCAGTTATGTGACATTGTACTTTATGACTGCATAGCTTAGTGATGGAAATTCCAATCCCAATTACCATTGGACTACCTGTACCAGGGATGGGTGAGAATGTGTGTTTAAAAGGGAAGTTTTGAGTGTGTTAGAGGTAGCAAGAAAAGGGATGTTGTTTTGAAGGGGGTTTAAAATTTAAACAATTTTTTGGGAATTTTATTTGTTGAACCATTTGTGCTTTCAATGTTTGTTTTTTAAATACAATGCAAGTCTAGTACAGGTAATCCTTGACTCATAATGGTTTGTTTAGTGACCAAAGTTAGAAAGGCACTGAAAAAGTGATTTATGACTGCTTTTCATATTGATGGCGGTTGCGGCATCCCCTTATGATAAAAATTCAAATGCTTGCCAATCTACTCATATTTATAATGGTTGCAGTATCCTGGGGTCATGTGATCACATTTTGCGACTTTCTGACAAGCAAAATCAACGGGAAAGCCAGATTCACTTACTAACTGTGCTAGTAACTTAACAACTGTGGCAAGAAAGGTTGTAAAATGGGGCAAAACTCATTTAGGAAGAGAAATTGTGGGCTCAATGGTGATTATAAACTGAGGATTACCGGTATTGCCTCATCTAAAAAAAAAACAAAATTCAGTAGCACTGATTATGGCAATTCTCTCTCTTTCTCTCCCTCCCTCCCTCCCTCCTCTCTCTCTCTTTACACACACACACACACACACACACACACACACACACACACACACACACACATATACATAAACATATATTTGTAGATTTTCACAGGTACAGGTGTGCAGGTCTTGGTGTGTTCGGGTCTTTTCCCGTGTAAGATTGAGACTATCTGAGCAACATCACACAGCCCATTACCCAAGTCGTTACAACACAGGAGGCAGATAGACACACAGCCAATACCTCAGCCACACATGTTCTTAAGAAAAAGCCAGCCAATCTGCAAACATCAACTCCATCAACCAATCAAGAAATGACAACACAGCCAACCTCCCCACCAGTATATATAGGGAGACAGCAGCTCAGATCACGCTTTGCTCTCACAAAGCCAAAAGCACCAGCCTGAAGATGGCGAGTGGGATCTCGTCGAAACGTTGCCCAGATAGTCTCAATCTTACATGGTAAAAGACCTGAACACACCAAGACCGCGGCGGCCGAGAGGTTAGGTGTGGGAGCCGCGGTGGTCGAGAGGCTGGGCATGGAGCCCGCCTCCCCCCTCGACCCCCAGGTACAGAAGAGCCGCCGGAAGAGCCGCCGGGAGGCCGCCCGGGTGATTCTTCGGGGCGGCGGCGGCGGCGATCCAGCAGAGGCTGCGGCGGCCGAGACGCCAGGCGTGGGGGCCACGGTGGCCGAGAGGCTGGGCATGGAGCCCGCCCCCCCCTCGACCCCCAGGTGCTGAGGGGGTAGCGAGGGGTCTCGCTTTGGCTGGGGTGTCGGAAGAGCCGCCGGAGGAGCTGCCGGGAGGCCGCCCGGTTGACTTTTGGGGGCGGCGGCGGAGATTCAGTGGAGGCCGCGGAAGCCGTGGCAGCTGCGGCGGCCGAGAGGCCAGGCGTGGAAGCCGCGGTGGCCGGGAGGCTGGGCATGGAGCCAGCCTCCCCCCTCGACCCCTATGTATTGAGGGGGTGTCGAGGGGTCCCGGCCCGTCCGGGGCGTCGAAGGAACCGCCGGGAGGCCGCCCGGGTGATCTTTTGGGACGGCAGCAGCAGCGATTTTGCGGAGGCTGCGGCGGCAGTGACGACGGACGTGGACCTGCCCCCCCCCCTTGGCCCCCATCCATTGAGGGATGCAATTGGCAGGGGCAACAACAGGACTGGCTGGCCCGAAGGACGCCGGTGATCTCGGTGGTGGTCCCTGATCTGACGACGGCGAGGGCTAGAAGAACATACTCCTCGGCGGAATTGCGGGCCCTCGGGAGGGTCCCCCACTCCCTGGAGTGGCCCTCCGGTCTATCGATGGCCTACCTCAAGGACGGTTCCTTGGATCCGGAGAGGTGGCATGGCCATCAAAAAAGGATTTTTAGAGGGGGTTTTAAACTTTTTAGATTTTTATTCGGGGTTTTATCGAGGTTAGGGAGGGCGACGAAGAGAGGGTTGGGGGATGGAAATTTATTGGGGTTAGGGAGGGTACCCGGTCCGGGTTTGGGGGATAGCTCGGGGGGATTTGGAGTCAGCCAGGCTGGAGTGCACGTCTGGGGGAACCCAGAGGGTCATGAGTCGTGGGGGCAAACACAGGGGTTGGGTTTCATTGGCACCATAAGTGGGAGGGGCAGATATGACGGGGGTAGAGGGCCATATCAAGTTAGGGGATCGCGTGCCCGCTGTCTCCAAGCGGTGGCGCGCTCCGACCCTCCCGACCCGTCTGGCAGGCCTGGTTGTGCAGAGTCTCAGGCCCTGAGTACCCGGCTGATGTTATGTAATGCCAGGTCCATCGTTAACAAGGCCCCCCTGATTTGCGATCTCATTCAGGAGGAGGGTGCGGACCTGGCAGGGGTCACCGAAACCTGGTTGGGCCCAGAGGGCGGTGTCCCTCTGGTAGAGATTTGCCCACCAGGTTTCCAAGCATTCCATCGACCGAGGTCTCAGGGAAGGGGTGGTGGGGTGGCGGCGATTATTAGAGAAGTCCTTTGTCCTAGGGAGGCCACTGTTCCTCAGACGGCTGGTTGTGAGTCTCTCTTTGTGAAGTGGGGTCGGGGGGTTCAGATGGACCTGTTGATAATGTACCTGGCTCCCTGCCACGTGTCATCGGCCCTGCCCGGGCTCCTCGAGGTGATAGCCGGGCTGGCGGTTGAAACCCCCAGGCTTTTAGTCATGGGTGATTTCAACCTGCCTTCGCTCGGGGAAACCTCTGGGGTGGCCCGGGAGTTCCTGGCTTCCATGACGGCCATGGATCTGACCCAATTAGTTTCTGACCCCACTCACACAGGGGGACACACACTGGACCTGATTTTCGCCTCTGGTCAGTGGTTGAATGATCGCGTTGGAGATCTAGTTATAAAACCCTTGTCATGGTCCGATCATTCTCTTCTTAGACTGGACTTCATTGCCGCCACCCCCCATCGCAGGGAGGCGGAGCCGAGGAGATGGTTCCGCCCCAGGCGCCTGATGGATCCGGAACGGTTCCAGATGGAGCTTGGGCCATTTCCTGAAAGTCTGGCTCATAACTCGGCCACAGACTTGGTGGCCACCTGGGATAGGTTGGCCGCGGAGGCTCTGGACCAAGTTGTGCCTTTGCGACCTCTGACTCGGCATAGATCCCACCTGGCTCCGTGGTTTACGGGGGAGCTGAGGGGGATGAAATGCCGGAAAAGACGTCTGGAGGGCATCTGGAGGGCCAGTCGTGCTGAGTCTGATCGGACACAGGTGAGGTCCTATATTAGGACCTACCTAGTGGCGATAAGGGCGGCGAGGCGTTCACACTTCTCCGCCCTTATTGCGTCTGCAGAAAATCGGCCTGCTGCCCTGTTTAGAGTGACCCGCTCCCTGCTTGAGCCGAGAGCGCGGGAGGACCTCTTGCAGGGTAAGGCAGAAGAGTTTTCCCGATTTCTGCATGATAAAATCGCCCAGATTCGGGATGGGCTGGACTCCAGTTGGGTGGTCCCGGGGGAGGTGTCCGGGGCAGGTCTTGAGACGGTTATCTGGGAAGAGTTCGATCCTGTGACCGCCGACAGACTTCTGGGGAGGCTGAATGCCACCACATGTTTATTGGACCCGTGCCCTTCCTGGTTGGTTTCTACCTCCAGAGAGGTGACACGAGGCTGGCTCCAGGGGATTGTCAACGCTTCGTTGACGGAGGGGGCGCTTCCGACCGCCCTGAAAATGGCGGTGGTGCGGCCCCTCCTCAAGAAGCCTTCCCTGGACCCGGCTCTTTTGAATAACTATCGTCCTGTCTCCAACCTTCCCTTTGTGGCGAAGGTTGTTGAGAGTGTGGTGGCGCGTCAGCTCCCTCAGTATCTGGAGGAAGCATCCTATTTAGATCCGTTCCAATCGGGCTTCAGGCCCGGGCACAGTACCGAAACAGCATTGGTCGCGTTGGTAGATGATCTCTGGAGGGCCCGTGACAGAGGTTATTCCTCTGTCCTGGTCCTCTTAGATCTGTCGGCGGCTTTTGATACTATCGACCATAGTATTCTATTGCGGCGGTTGGAGGGGTTGGGAATTGGGGGCACCGTCTTGCGGTGGTTCTCGTCCTTATTTATTTATTTATTTAATCATACTTTTATACCGCTCCCTCTCCCAAAAAGGGACTCGGGGCGGTGTACAGCCTACTAAAAAACATACACTAAATACAGAATAAATACTATTAAAAATAAATTAAATAATTTAATCCGGCTGTCAATTTTAAGTTAAAAATTAAAAATTAAAACTAATAAAACCCCAATTAAGAATTAATGTTAAAACTAGAAAACATAGTTACTGGGCCAGGCCGGCCTGTTCGAAAAGCAGGGTTTTCACTGCACGCCGGAAGGTCAGAATATCCGTCATAGCCCGTATCTCCGGGGGGAGATCATTCCATAGGGAGGGAGCTCCCACAGAGAAAGCCCGAACTCTCGGGGCCGCCAGCCGACAACAGTCAGGCGGCGGTACCCCAAGTAGGGCCACCCTGTGGGAGCGTACTGGGCCTTCCTCTCGGACCGCTCGCAATTGGTGTTGACGGGGGGGAGAGGTCCACCCCTAGGCCCCTCATGTGTGGGGTGCCTCAGGGGTCGGTCCTCTCCCCTCTTCTGTTCAACATCTATGTGAAGCCGCTGGGAGAGATCATCCGTGGTTTTGGGGTGAAATGCCATCTGTATGCTGATGACACTCAGCTTTACATCTCCACCCCAAGCCACCCCAACGATGCTGTGGAGGTTATGGCCCGTTGCCTGGAGGCTGTGCGGAACTGGATGGGCGAGAACAGGCTTCGACTCAACCCTTCCAAGACCGAGTGGCTGTGGTTTCCGGCGGCCCGATATAGTCAGCTGACTCCATCGCTGGCTATTGGGGATGAGATCTTGACCCCCACAGAAGGGGCACGCAATCTTGGTGTCCTCCTGGATGTACGGCTGTCTTTGGAAGAGCATATTACGGCCGTCTCCAGGGGGGCTTTTTATCAGGTTCGCCTGATACGCCAGATGCGGCCCTTTCTTGATCGGGACGCCTTACGCACAGTCACTCATGCCCTGGTCACCTCCCGTCTGGACTACTGTAATGCCCTCTACATGGGGCTCCCTGCGGGGAGCACCCGGAGGCTTCAACTGGTACAAAATGCAGCCGCGCGGGTGGTTATGGGGGCGTCGAGATACTCCCACGTGACGCCCCTCCTGCGCGAGCTGCATTGGTTGCCAGTGGCCTTCCGGGTTCGCTTTAAAGTACTGGTTTTGGTCTTTAAAGCGCTCCATGGCATCGGACCAGGATACTTACAAGACCGCATTCTGCCAGTAGTCTCCCACCGACTGGTGCACTCCCACAGAGAGGGTCTCCTCCGGGTCCCGACGCCTTCTATGTGTCGTCTGGTGACCCCGAGGAATAGGGCCTTCTCTGTGGGGGCACCCGCCCTTTGGAATGGGATGCCCCCTGGATTACGAACGACCAGTGACCTGAGGGCCTTCAGACGTGACCTGAAGACCTGGCTCTTCGAGCAGGCCGGCCTGAGCTGACTAATGGGATTTTAAATGGGGTTTTTAGATTACTTGGGACGGGGTATGATGTTTTATTGATTTTAATTGGGGTTTTTAGATTTGGGACAGTCTAGTGTTTAATTCTTTTTTAAATAATTTATACTTTGTTTATTTGTATTTTAGTTGGCTGTTCACCGCCCTGAGTCCTTCGGGAGAAGGGCGGTATATAAAACTCAGAAATAAATAAATAAAATAAATAAATAAATAAGACCTGCATATGTATGTATGTATGTATGTATGTATGTATGTATGTATATGTATATATATAAAATTCCCTCAATACTGTCCAACTATTTACAAAGTCTGCATTACTATTACTATTAATCTTCTCATCACTCCTTATCACATATCTCCTCCCACTTGTGTCTGTATGACTGTAACTTTGTTGCTTGTATCCTTACGATTTATATTGACTGTTTCCTAGTATGATTTGATTGTTGATTGTACCCTATGACTATCACTAAGTGTTGTATGTTATGATTCTTGATTCTTAACAAATGTATCTTTTCTTTCATGTATACTGAGAGTATTTACACCAAGACAAATTCCTTGTGTGAGTCCAATCACACTTGGCCAATATTCTACTCTATTCTATACCAAAGCTATGCAAGCTTCAAAAATGATAAGGAAAAATGCCTTGGAACTCATGCAAATGTAACTCTTCTCTTCTACTAATTAAAGCAAGCTAAATTAAACTAATTTTGCAGGATCCCGAAAAGATTGACCAGTGAATCAATTAATTAAAGCAGCTGGGTCTCTTTTTTCTGTCTCCTATAGAAACCTGAAATTTTTTTTCTGGCTGCTTGAACAAGTAAGATACAGAACTTGTATTGCCAAAATTCTGAACCATCTTCTAAAATATTCGTAAAACATGCACTGCCCTATGTTGATGTTTCTTTAAGCACAGAGAGTACCCTAAGTTCTTGATCAATGTTTGTTTGTCTCTCCTTACATGTTGTCACATACATCTGTGGTTATCAAAATATCACTTGTTTTAGGAATTTCTGCTGTATCTGCATTTTGTAGAGAAATGCCTCCAGCTACATGCAGCAACTGAAAAAACAGGGGTAAATCAGGACAGCATGAAACAATTTGAGAGACACTTTCCTGCAAGGATAGCAGATACCAGACAGTCGAAGCATGCCAAAAGTTAAAATATATGACTAGGTCTCAATTGTGAAACTCAATGTAAAACTTCTGGTTGTATTGGAAAGTTCCTCCCTCTAATTTTTAATTAACAAAAATGTACAATTGAAGGAAACAATTAATGGCTGCTTTTAAAAAGAGAAATAAAACACAATAGCAGGAGGCCTAGCAGAATTTTTTTAAAAATAGTTTAATTTACCATAAAATATTTAAAGGGAAATGAATAAATATTTAAAGAAATACGTTTAAAGAAATATGCTAATCTATGTAAAATTCCAAATAACATTTCTGGCAATGCAATGCTCTCATTGCAAACCAAATACTTAAACTGAAAATGCAGACATTGGCTTAAACCTGGAACAAGCTCCATTGAAATTAATTCTTTGTTTACTCATACTTCCATGTAAAAATTTGATTGCTAAATCTTCAAAATAATAATTAAGCATGTATCTTCTTTAAAGAGGACATTGCTGTTACAAGTAAAGATTAGGCGAAACCTGGCTCAAAAACAGTAACTGTGACAGGGTCCTTAAAGTGTTAGTGGACAATTGTTTAAACATGAACCAGCAGTGTGTGGCAGTAGCCAAAAAAATTAATACAATCCTTGTATTGTAGAGGCATACAATCAAAATCACATGAAGTATTAGTACCGCTTTATAAAGCCTTAATAAGGTCACACCTAGAATACAGCATCCAGTTTTGGTCACCATACTACAAAAAAGATGTCGAGATTTTGGAAAAAGTGCAAAGAATTCCAGTATTTGAGGGATTGCCACAAAGGTCAATTATTTTGTACTAGAGGGCAGGACAAGAAACAATGGATAGAAGCTAGTCAAGAAGAGAAGCAACCTTAAGGCAAAACTTTTTAACACCTAGAACAATTAGCCACTGGCACAGCTTGCCTTCAGAAGTTGTGGGTACTTCATCACCGGAGATTTTTAAGATGAGACTGGACAGTCATTTGTCTGAAATAGTATAAGCAGGTGACTGGATTAGAAGACTTCAAAGGTCCCTTCCAGCTCTACTCTGATTGAGTTGAAGATGTAGTATGAAGTTAATGATATAATGCATACTATACCTTCATGTCAGCTAAGTGCTAGCAATAGCATTTAGATTTATATACCGCTTCACAGTGCTTTACAGCCCTCCCTAAGTCAGTATATTTCCCCCAACAGTCTGGGTCCTCATTTTACCGACCTCGGAAGGATGGAAGGCTGAGTCAATCTTGAGCTGGTGAGAACTGAATCACCAAACTGCAGTCAGTTAGCAGAATTAGTACACTGCATTCTGCAGTAATGCATTCTAACAGCTGCACCACCACGGCTCATGGAATTGTTCTACCTAGGCAAAAGTCTCAGAGCCTGTTTTAGAAAGTGTGCTCTCTCCTTCTCCTCAGCATAATTCCACAACGTTGTGTATTACATTAAATTATTCTTTACATCTGAACCAAATATATATGGTTTATTCAATATTAAGAAGCTGTGTTGGTTTCTTGTAATTTTCTGGATCAAGATTAAATAGTTTCATACTTCTGATTTAATATGAATGCCCAAAATTTATTTATGTAATATTTCAATTTCTTCAAGCAGCTCAACTAGATGACTTTGAATCAAGTCACTCTCAGTCTAGTCTAGCCCAGCGGTTGCCAACCAGTGGCCTGCGAGAAAATTTTAGTGGGCCGCAGAGAAATCTCATCCCCAGAGCACCCCCCCCCCCAAGCAATTAATCCAGGCTGCACAGAAATACAAGGCCTGCGGGAACTCTCCCCGCCCACACAGTCCTTACCCGGTAAACTTGCCTGCTAAATTGCTATTTTTCCTTTTTCCGACCATCATCTGTTCTGCTGTGCCGGGAGATATAGATTAGCTAGGAAGCAGGAAATGGTTGGATTTCTTGCTTTCTAGATAGTCTTTAGATCTTCAGCTCTGCTTGCAAGCAAATTCAGTGCAGACTCATGGTAAGCAAATTTGAGAGACTGAGCTAGCCGATGGCAGATAGATAGATAGATCACTGAATGATTCTGTGAGCAACTCAATCTGCCTGCTTTGCCTGCTTTTGGGTAAAAAATTCAATATTTACATGAATGGTGTGTTGTGAGTTAATTTTGTGAGTTTGCTTGCAAGCAAATTTTATGTGACGGGCTGAACTAGCCAATAGCAGATAGATAGATCTCTGAATGAATTTGTGATTCTGTGAGCAACTCAATCTGCCTGCTTTGCCTGATTTTGGGTAAAAGTTGCCCTTTTTTATAAAATAATAAATATTTATATAAATATTTATAATGTTTACATACAAGCCATGCCCAGCCAGTCACATGACCCCCAAGCCACACCCACAAATTAGGTCACACCCACAGAACCGGTTAGTGGTCCTTGGCATCTAAAATTATGAATTTGGTGGTTCCTGAGGTCCAAAAGGTTGGCGACCCCTAGTCTAGCCAACCTCACAGTATTGTGGCTGTAGGAAACAAAGGAAGGAGAGCAATGAATGCTATTCTGAGCTCTTGAATGAAAGGCAAGGTATAAATTTAACAAATATTTGTTCTCTCGCATTTCTGCATTAGTGTGCACATATTTGCTCACAAAAATATGCGTACTTATTCAAGCACATTTCATGGACTTCTAATATTGCAACAGTTTTTTCTTAACATAGGCCTTTTGCCAATTCCTCCCCCCCTCCCCCACCCCCCCTCAAATGTATGCATTTCTGGAGACAGTTTTAAATATATGGCTTTTGCACATTCTGGAAGAGTGTGAGATGACATTTGGAAGAGTGTATGTCCTCAAGAATAACCAAGTCTTGATAAATATTAAAATATGAATCAAATGAATTAGTCCCTCTTTAAGAAGTAGTATTTATGTTCACATTTTATACGAATAAGAGAAATGTGTTTTATTGTCTGTTAAATGCAGACATGCATCCACCCTCCATGTTACTTTTTAATTTTGAGATTGAATGCCTTTGGAGCATACACACTTGTGTTTTTTTATTCACTGCACTACAGGTAGTCCTTGACTTACAACCAGAACTGAGCCCAGAATTTATGTTGCTAAGTGAGAAATCTGTTAAGTGAGTTTTGTCCAATTTTATGACTTTTCTTGCCACAGATCTTAAGTGAATCATCACAATTGTTAAATTAGTAACACAGTTGTTAAGTGAACCTAGCTTGCCCATTGACTTTGCCTGTCAGAAGTTTGCAAAAGATGATTACATTGGGATACTCCAACCGTCATAAATACGAATCAGATGCCAAGCATCTGAATGTAAATCATGTGACCATGGAGATGCTGCAACGGTTAAGTGTGAAAAACACTTTTTTCAGTGCCATTGTAACTTCAAATGATTAATAAACAAACTATTATAAGGACTAATTATACTGTGAACAATACAGAAACTGATGATGTAACTATTTTCCTTGCAGTTTAAAATTATTTAGTAACACACAGCTTGAAGTTTGGCTTTCCTACATGGCCCTAAATTTGATTTACTTATTTTGCATTTCTTTCATTAAAAGTATTAAGGAGAAAGAGAACCAGCACATTCCTGGGCAAACCTCAGGGATTAAGTTATGCTACATCTGGTGCACAGTGAATTAACAAGCTAGTTTCAACAGGCTTGATCATTTCTGGGAAAAAGAAAAGGGGAAAAAACAAAACAAATGGCAAGCTAAGCAAAAATAATCAGGACCTGATAAACATGCAATATACATTTGTATGAACTGTATATGGAGAATTAAAACCGCACAAATAAAAGTTATTGTTAAAGCAATAAATTAAACATATCTAAAAGGCACAGCTTGTGAAATATCCTTTGTGGGCAGATAGGCCATTGATATCCAACCTCTAGTGTTCCTTCATCCTAGCACAAAAATGTATAAAGAACAAAATGTGTTAGAATACAGAGTATCTGTGGTTTTCAAAGCACTGACGATACTCAGGAGACCAACACTATGAAGCATGTATTTTATCTAATATTGATGCGATACTCCTCACATGAAGGTATTTTCAAGATTTGATGCTTTCAAGGATTCAAAATGTCACAAACTGATTATATGGAGTGGTGTGGATAAGATAAATAATAGTCATGTCATTAGATGGGAAGTTCTCTTATCCAGCCAATCAAAGATGGACATTTTCTTGTACATTGCACTAGTTTAGTAGGACACCTGTCAGAAACTTTACACTTTGCACTGATAATGGGACATACATTTCTATTTCCTTTAAACTAAAAAACTAGTTTTGACACACTCTGAATGATATTTTCACAAATATCTTAAAAGGATGACTGGCAAGGCAGTTCTTTTCCCCACCCCACCCCTATTTTATATAAATAAAATATATTTATTTCAATATAAATATATTTTGCCTTCAGAACATTTTAGATATGTGAGGCCTGGCTATGTGGCAAACTATTCCTCTTTCAACAGAAACAGCAATATATGGAAGACTCTTATGGTAAATTCCTAATTCTGCTTGACATTACCACTGAATCTGTTTGAATCACAAAGCTGTATAAATAAAGTTTTAAAAAGTTCAAAAGCTTTCCAATTGGGTTTTTGTGAAGGCTAGTCATAAAAGCTCAGAAAGTTCTGTTTATTTTCATTTAAAAATGTAATTTGTTGTTGTATAATCAACAGAGCATACCCAAAGTACTTCTCCACTCACAGAAGCTACAGGAGCTAAGGAACTAGACTTGGATATGGATTTCTTGTCTGGAACTGAGAACATAGTATGGAGGCAAGACAACACAAACTAGATTTCTAACTCATAACAGGTCACTACAAATAGCCTTTGCTTAACAGCCGTTCATTCAACAACTGTTTACGTTATGATAGCACTAAATGAAAGTACTAACGAAGATATGAAAAAAAAATCAGGCCTGCCCATATTTAAACTACTCTCCCTGCTACCATTCCTCCCCACCCCATCTGATTTGTTGTCTTCACTTGCCTTGCCTCCACTGGGCTCATTATCCTGGCCACTTATGGGGGAAGTATTGTGGATATTTCTGCAGGCAGACAGGTGACGGGCAAGTGCCCTACCATGCATCTCTATTGGCTGAGTCCTTCTTTTGCATGACAGCCAGGGTCTCCTTTCAGAAAAGAGAGACCTGCCTAGCGCACGAAACAGCTAGGGCAGAAAAGGAAATCTTGGTCAGCGCACAAAAGAAGGACCTAGCTGGCAGGTGAAAGAAGGTTGGTGCACCATGGCTGCAAAAGAAGTGGCATGAAATGGTCCTCATATAAAGAATGTGTGATGTTTGCGCAACGACAATAAACCAGCTTTGCCAGAACTGCTGTTGCTAAGCACAGTGGTCAGGTGATGTTTCATTTAACAGATGCATTGCTCAATGACAGAATAGCTGGCCCCATTTAGGATGGTTAAGTGAGGACTACTTGTAAAAATATTACTTTCAATGAAATAGCTTACAAAATATACAGGAGGATTAGAATGATAGCACAAAATTAATTTGTTCCTGTTCTGAAAAGCCACTCTGGGCAATGTGCAGTTAACAGATCTTTTAAGAACATCTGTTTTTGGTTTAGCCATGCAATGGAAATTAAAATCAAAATGTTCAGAGTCTGAATCCATAACTTGTACTATAACACTCTCAATGTTTTATTTCTTTAGAGTTACCCCAATGATATTTACCTCGCTTTCATTGCAGCAGATGATGTCGGAATAAGTGTAAAACTGTGAGTCTAGGTCAGCAATTGCTGGAGCAGGATTAAACAAAGTCTTCACTACAAGAGAATGGAAAATTCTGTAAAAGTCGTATCACATAATGCTGAAATGCCTACAATTCAAAAAACACTATTTGTTATAATGCCTAAGGCATTTTCAGCTCTACATTTCGCCTAGATACACAAATTACTTGCTAACATAAACAATCTCAGCAAAATACCCTGTTTTTGGCTGTTATAAAACACTAGTAGTGCAATGATATTGAATTAATTAAGGATTTCATGAGAATATTATAATCCTCCTTCTGCCATGAAAGAAAAGAAAAGAAAATGAAGGCTTGGCTGAATTTGAAAAAAATAGAAACTACTACTTATTAGCATTTCTTGAAATTTGTATTTCTCAGAATCATAAGGTAGATTCTTGTTGTTGGTGATTTAAATTGAGATATGCATATACTAGGTTAACTGAATTTCAAGAACAAACAAAGAACAAAACACAAAATTATTCCCAGATGTATTAGGACTGTGTTTTGCTTTTGTCTACTGAGAATTCTGGAATTTCATTCTCATCAATTAAAAGGCCTCAGATTGGAGGGAAGCTGATACGAACCACAGACAGACAGACATTCCTGGATTAAAAAACCCAGAGAATAATTTAAATTCCAGGAATCTGCAAAGTTGTAAAAGGGGAAGAAACTTCTTTTCCAATAATGGACTACTGACCCAGGGAATAAGTCAGTGGGAGTTTAAGTATGATACGCAAAATCAGAATCCAAAATCCAAATCGCTGCAGGATTAGATAGTATGCATACCCACAGTCATCATATCTCCTATCTCTATGTCATTCCAATATTGTATGTTAAAAAGGGTTCCATCAGAATTTGGATCAGGAAAAGCCTTTCCCCTTATTTAGAATTAAAATAGTACCATCGGATACTGAAATGTTTTCCTTCCCTTCCCTTCAAATGAATGGACCTAGGATTCTCATGGTTGAAAGGTTGCCTTGAAACCCTAAGCCAGAGGTCTCCATACTTGGCAACTTTATGACTTGTGGACTTCAACTTCAAAAGTTGAAGTCTACAAGTCTCAAAGTTGTCAAATACGGAGATCCCTGGCCTAAGCAGTTATTCAAACACAATCTACAATTATTGACTTGAAAGTGTTTCTAATGTACTTTGTAATTAGCTTGGTTCTACCTCCAATGGTGCTGAAGCAATGTGTTTCTTTAGAATCCGTTAAGAAGCCGAGACTCTCATGGTGCAACTTCAACTCATTTTGGTAACTGCACTATTGTTCTGGTTCACTTTAACTTATTAAATGTAAAATAAAAAATAAAGTGTCCCACAGAATGGTGCTATTATCAAAATGCTACCATGAGATTGATATATCAAGAGTTAATACAATGCTTTGGCATCAGGACAATCAAAACCAAAGGCAAGAAGTGACAGAAAAGCTGCTACAGAGATTTTTAATGACTACTTAGTGGGACAGTGATACAGGTAGTCCTCAACTTATGACCACAATTGAGTCCACAATTTCCATTGCTAAGTGAGACATTTGTTAAGTGAGTTCTGCCCAATTTTACGACCTTTCTTGCCAGAGTTGTTAAGTGAATCATTGCAGGTCTTAAGTTAGTAAGATGGTTGTTAAGTGAATCTGGCTCCCTCACTGATTTTGCTTGGGTAAGAAGATTATAAATGTGACCCTGGGACACTGCAATCATCATAAATATGAATCAGCTGCTAAGCATCTGAATTTTGATTATGTGACCGTGTGCATGATGCAACAGTCAAAACTGTGAAAAAATGGTCATAAGTCACTTTTTTCGGTGGCGTTGTAACTTCAAATGCTCACTAAATGAACTGTTGTAAGTCGAGGACAATCTGTACTTCAGCAAGCATAAGACTATCGATCTGTAGTTTAAAAAAACAAACCAAGTGTATGGGAACAAGAGGGCTTATAGGCACAAGCTTCTGTTTCCCCACTTCCCTTTTTCTTCTGAGCCTTGCATCTGAATGCACATCTGTTACATACACATAGTCTAGTGTGCTTCCGAACATAAACTGCTGCATTAAACATAAAAATCAGCAGACTAAAAGAAAGGAAGTGCCAGTAACACTCTCCAGCTGTGAGGATTTTAAAGATTGTTTCTGTATTAGCAAAGGGTTTCATTATACCATAAGGCCATTCAACGCGTTTCAGAGATGGACAGAGGTTTACTGCCTGGGACAGGCTTCTATTGAAGAGGTAATCTCCTGTGCATTAATACAAATATATTTTATGTTCACGCAATGGAATTTGAAGTTATTGTTATTTACACATATTCCTGAACAATGGGAGAATTAAGTGTCTTTTCTTCTACCAGTCAGTCACCCAGAACAAAGTGTTCTTTAGCATTTTACAGATTAACTTTCAGATTAACTTTCAGATTATGGTGTTCACTTTTAATGAAATGAGCCACTTTGTGAGTACCCAAGTTCTAGGTATACTTGTTTGAGGTATACTTGCACCACTGAAATAAATGAGCCAGTGAAATAAATGTTCTAGAGATTATGCTTATTAAAAAAAACCCTCAACTTCTGACTTAAAGAATTTAGATTTATAAATAAATTGGAACAATTATATCAGAATATGGTAACAGAAGAAGTAACGTTTATTTCTGTCTAACTGGATTTTTGAAAAAAATCCTCTTAAATTCAGAAACGTTTTCCTTTCAGGGAAAGATGGTGCTTGGTTAACAGCAGACTAAGGAGAAATGGTGTGCCCAAGGCATTTTGCATTACCAGAGATACAGAATGAGGGTCTATAAACCAGGGTCCATTTCACTGAATGATCTTAAGTCGTCTTCTGTTGCTAAGGAAGTTATTTGCGACTCTGGCTTGACCAAAAATTGCACTCAATAGGTTAAGAAAAAGAAACGAGCAAGGTGCACACATGGTACCAGGTTCATGCCAATTCAAGTGAAATTCCAACTATTCTTCACAGGCCCAATTGTTTTATTAAATTATATCGCTAGTTCCTGGATTTAGGTCACTTGTCTTGGCATCACCATGCTTTCAAATGACTTTGAAACAGCTACAATAAAAGAATATTAATGAAACCACTTGTGGAATGAAGCAAACAATTAATTCTTATTATTAGATTACCTCCATTAGTATGAGCCATTTTTAATGCTTCTAAAGAAATTGCTGGGGTTATTTCGAGTTGGCAGACCATCACTTTGGCTTCAGCGATGACACAAGCAGCCCTTTTTAAATCACTGGAATTCAGAAGTAAATTCGCTCCTGCAACAATTACAATAAAGTTTTCTCCTAAAAACAAACGTGAAATTTTAGAATGATTAAA
Source organism: Bungarus multicinctus (assembly GCA_023653725.1). Taxonomy (NCBI): domain Eukaryota; kingdom Metazoa; phylum Chordata; class Lepidosauria; order Squamata; family Elapidae; genus Bungarus; species Bungarus multicinctus. The sequence continues at coordinate 55,919,086 of CM042836.1, read as the reverse complement.
ACTGAACATAAAATGTATTTTCTTGACACCGTGGCATGTATGATTCTTAATGTCTGTTTCAGCACTAAAAAATTAATAGCATGTAGGTTTTCAAGGGGTGTCTATGTTAGAAATCCTAGCTTGCACAGAAAGGGTGAAAACGCCGGGGTGAAACTAAGGTTTCATTGCACTTGTGGCATCTCAAAATTTAGGTGAGTTTGCCAAAAATAAAATAAAATACCATGTTTGTTGAGAATTTGACTGATGCAATAAGGAATATAGATCTGAAATCCCATATCAAAAAACAAGGCAGTTTATATTGAATGTTTGCAAGTTATCCTTTAAAAAAAAAAGATAATATACCATAAGTTCCACCACTACCATAAGTTTGAATTTTATTTTTTTTAATGAAGCCATATACAGTGGGGCAAAAAAGTATTTAGTCAGCCACCAATTGTGCAAGTTCTCCCACTTAAAAAGATGAGAGAGGCTTGTAATTGTCATCATAGGTATACCTCACCTATGAGAGACAAAATGTGAAAACAAATCCAGACAATCACATTGTCTGATTTGGAAAGCATTTATTTGCAAATTATGGTGGAAAATAAGTATTTGGTCACCTACAAACAAACAAGATTGCTGGCTCTCACAGACCTGTAACTTCTTCTTTAAGAGGCTCCTCTGTCCTCCACTCATTACCTGTATTAATGGCACCTGTTTGAACTTGTTATCAGTATAAAAGATACTGTCCACAACCTCAAACAGTCACACTCCAAACTCCACTATGGTGAAGACCAAAGAGCTGTCGAAGGACACCACAAACAAAATTGTAGACCTACACCAGGCTGGGAAGAATGAATCTGCAATAGGCAAGCAGCTTGGTGTGAAGAAATCAACTGTGGGAGCAATAATTAGAAAATGGAAGACATACAAGACCACTGATAATCTCCCTCAATCTGGGGCTCCACACAAGATCTCACCCCATGGGGTCAAAATGATCACAAGAACGGTGAGCAAAAATCCCAGAACTACACGGGGGGACCTAGTGAATGACCTGCAGAGAGCTGGAACCAACATAACAAAGGCTACCATCAGTAACACACTACGCTGCCAGGGACTCAGATCCTGCAGTGCCAGATGTGTCCCCCTGTTTAAGCCAGTACATGTCCGGGCCCGTCTGAAGTTTGCTAGAGAGCATTTGGATGATCCAGAAGAGGATTGGGAGAATGTCATATGGTCAGATGAAACCAAAGTAGAACTGTTTGGTAGAAACACAGTTCGTCGTGTTTGGAGGAGAGAGAATGCTGAGTTGCAACCAAAGAACACCACAGCTACTGTGAAGCATGGGGGTGGCAACATCATGCTTTGGGGCTGTTTCTCTGCAAAGGGAACAGGACGAGTGGTCCGTGTACAGGAAAGAATGAATGGGGCCATGTATCGTGAGATTTTGAGTGCAAACCTCCTTCCACCAGCAAGGGCATTGAAGATGAAACGTGGCTGGGTCTTTCAGCATGGCAATGATCCCAAACACACCGCCCGGGCAACGAAGGAGTGGCTTCGTAAGAAGCATTTCAAGGTCCTGGAATGGCCTAGCCAGTCTCCAAATCTCAACCCCATAGAAAACCTTTGGAGGGAGTTGAAAGTCCGTGTTGCCCAGCGACAGCCCCAAAACATCACTGATCTAGAGGAGATCTGCATGGAGGAATGGGACAACACACCAGCAACAGTGTGTGACAACCTTGTGAAGACTTACAGAAAATGTTTGACCTCTGTCATTGCCAACAGAGGATATATAACAAAGTATTGAGATGAACTTCTGATATTGACTAAATACTTATTTTCCACTATAATTTGCAAATAAATTCTTTCCAAATCAGACAATGTGATTGTCTGGATTTGTTTTCACATTTTGTCTCTCATAGGTGAGGTATACCTATGATGGCAATTATAGGCCTCTCTCATCTTTTTAAGTGGGAGAACTTGCACAATTGGTGACTGATTAAATACTTTTTTGCCCCACTGTAAGGTTTGTGTTATGTTGAACACAAAATACAGGTAGTCCTTGACTGATGACTACAACTGAGATCCAAATTTCCATTGCTAAGCAAAGCTGTAGTTAAGTGAGTTTTGTCCCATTTTACGACCTTGAGATGCACAAAGTATTGTTAAATTGTGGCAGGGAATGAAAAGAGCTTCAGAAAAGGTTGTGATTTTGGAAAAACATTACATATAGTATAGATTTTTCTAAAGAAATGTTATCCTCTATTGATTAATAAAAGTCCAAAAAACAATCCCAAATTATTATTATTATTTTTTTGGGGGGGGAGGGCAAAGGATGGCTGTATTCCTGTCAGGCGCAAACAACCAGACCCACATGTACAAACTAATGTTCTGCCTATAATACAGGAATCTCTTCAGCCTACTCTTGGGAGCAATTAAATAAGATTCCAAGGAACTTGGGGTGGGGTTTGTGTGTCAGTTCTAGGCCTTTTGTGGTTGCAAAAGTGACTCCAAGCTAACTCCTCCCTGCCAGGCTGAGAGCTTCCCAACAACTCCAGCTTCTCTACAGCAGTAATGTTCCAAATTGCAATATTAAGTTAGATAAAACCATCTGATAGTAATTGTTATCATTAAAATCTCCATAATATCAGGGAAGAGGGGTTCCATGCCGTATCACCCAACCGCTCTGCTATTCAGTATCAGCCCACTTATCTCTCTAGGAAATACCACTATGGCTTTAATCCTACTAAAATGGACTTTAAAATACAGGTAGTACTAAGTTTACATCCATTTGTTCAGTGACCATTCAAAATTACGTAACACTGGAAAAAAATTGGATATACCAGCAGTCCTCAATATGCCAACCATTGCAGCACCACAGTCATGTAATTCAGGCACTTGTGTTCTCAGCTCAAGATTATGACATTAGAAGGAGCTTCAGTCACACGATTGCCATTTGCAACCTTTCTTGCTGGTTTCCTATAAGCAACTCAATGGGGAAGCTGGCAGAGAAGATCAGAAGTTGCTCCGGTAAGTTGGTTCCACTTTTTCTCCCATCTGCAACACACTCTGCCCATGTGCAGTCTGCACCAGTGTTCTTCACAGGTCTCACCACTTATGTGTTGCCTGCACTGGTCTTCTCCCATCCTACTTGGCATCCTTGTATTCTTTCTGCTTCTTCCTGCCTAAAGAGGGGCACGTTTTTGGTTTACAATGGGAACCGGACTGCTTCAGAGTGCTATCACTAAGTGATATGATCATGTGACATCATGCTTTGTGACCGTATTGTTTAGCAATGGCAATCCTAATCTCAATTGCCACCATAATCCAAAAACTACCTGTATGAGAATATAACTTGCACAAGATGATTCATTTGTTTTCCTCAAAGGACTCGTTGAGATTAAAGCTGTTAAGGCAGTTGCTGAAGTAATTATGATGGCAATGTCTTCCTAAGCTTTGGCATCTGAACCATGTATACCCCAAGGGAATTTTCTAGTAACAAGAAATGTAACCCCAGTATATTGGCATTTGTGGCATTATATCTGTTATAAAATGAATTCATTTATTCCTACTTGTGCAGATTGTGCAGCAAATGCATTTGTCAACAGTGTAGTTTTTGACAATATTCAACAGTGAACTGCTCAACATTCAAAGTTATTTTTTCATCTACTTGTTGTCAAATTTTAAAGCGGGCCTTTCAAATCGTAAGTTAGTCATGTGATTGTGGATTGTAAAGCTCTACTTTGCAAACATTCCTTCAGAATTAAACTTCAGAGTGTCTTAGGCTCAAAATGTGCCTCCTCCAAAAACAATGGTGGGAATAATGGTATAATGATTATTCTCACAAAGGAATTTAATTTTCCAAACAATGTTGTCTAAAGCCTAGATTTTTCTCCCCCCCAGATACATTCAGTGAAAGACTGCCTAACATTAAAAATGCCAGCCTGAAGTCTCAGGATGGATAGCATACTTTCTAAAAACTGCTACAGTTACATTTAGTAGCATTTGAAAGACTGCTATTAATGGTGCATTACCAAAGGGATAGTACAAGAGATAAAGTAGATGGAATTGATCACCTTAAGGCCATAGAATTTCTTTTTAAAGATCAGATCTAAATGTTATCATGAATTAGGAAATGATACAACATGGAACAAATATGTGGTTTATGTGTATTTGATTGAAGTTTTTCATTTCCCCCCTAATTTTCTGAAGTAAAATTTTTACAGATTTCACTTTTTCAAAATGTTCTTAGGTGGTTAGGAACAGTGATGGGGTGAAGGTGGAGAGAAAGCATGCAATTTTTTGCCATTGCTTATAATGTTTTATAAATAATTTTCTTTCATAGTTATTATCCAGATATCACACAGAGATAACTAACCCCCGATGTTTATGCCAAGGGTCTTTCAGTTGGAGGCATATTTTTTCACCCACTAGATTTCATTTTTTTACTTATTATGGTCATTGATAAAGTTGTCATTTATTTATACAGACTTCCATGAAGCTTCAGAACTAGAGACTATCAACAATCTCTCCTAACAGAACATTGGACAAACTACATGCATAAAATATTTTCTTTTGGTCAGCTTGGAACTTTTATCAGTTTTTCACCCTATTCATTACTGTCAGACCATTCACAGTTCTATAAACATATTAGATAGTTGTGAAATTTATTTTTATTTGACGTCTTTGTCAAAATTAGTTTTTTACTTATTCCTTCAGATACATAGAAGAACTGAAACAATAGTAGGTACGCTTAAATAATTGTTGAGACACCTAGGATTCTAGAAATTAAGCCAGAATCTAGAGCACTGATCTTCAATTAGTGGGTTATAATCCCCTAACTTAAGCTATGGGACTACCCTATAATATTCTCTCTTATTTTTAAAGATAAGGATAGACAGGCTAGGGTAAAATATGAAAAAAAAATCAGAGGAAAGAGAATTAGAAAAAAACAAATCCAAATGAAATACTTGCCCCCACATTACTATTCCATACTGGCTGGAGGATTCGGGAAATTGAATTCAAAATATTTCTAGGGAGCATCAGGCTAGAAAAAGCTCAAAGACAATTATTTACAATTGTCACAGTATGAAGTACTTTCCAAACTATTTTTCCCTGTGGCAAAAATGAGCAAATTAACAAACAGCAGTGCAACACCCAAAGCTAAGTTCTGGAAATAGCTGTGTGTGAAAACTCTTCTATGTTTACCAGATGCCAAGATGGAAAAAACCACTTCTAATCTGCAGTCTGTATCAGCCATCAAGTTCGTTAAGCTAATATTACATCCAGAGAACTTTCTTCACTTCCATTCTTTAATCTCACTCGTCACTTTTTTACAGCCACTGCAACTCCCAGTTTGAACTTAAAGAGTTTTGCATACAAGACTGACTTCTTTGAACTGCAATTAGTAATTAATAGCAAAAGACACAGCTATGCTGAAACAAGCTTGCCCTGATTTCCAAGTTGAAGGGGCTCTCAACATATAGAAAGGTGTCAAGAAGTTAAATAATGGTTTTCTATGAGCAATAAGGTGGTTCTTCAGTGTCCCGTAGTGTTCAAGAACCATGCTACGGCACTATTTTAACAAACTGATATAACCAGAAGCTCTAAAACTCAGCCACTGAAGACATCGTCTCTCCAGTGTAGTAGTATAATGTAATACCACATTATATAGTATTATAATGTAAATTATACTATAATGCTATTCTCATTTAGAACGGATCTTTCTTTTGTTTCTGTAACTATATTTGCCCAATAATATAGAGGGGATGATAATTGATCATCAGTCCTGATCAAAATTCACACAATATCAGGTATAATCATTTTCAGCAAAATGAAAAAACAAACAAACAGTGCTACTGAATTTGATCATGGGATATATGAGGCACTAATCCTTCTTTAGTTAAGAGATGAATGGGTTTGCAGGATTTTGTAAATGCTTAATCTACAGTTTACATTTCTTCCTTTGAGTCATTCTATATAAAGCATATGAAATATTTGAGACAGAGAAAAAAACAAAAAATTATCAGCTGTGTCCTGTAATCCTGTTACCAGGCCTATTCAATCCCCAACACATGTCATCCAAAGTTTAATGATATAGAACACAGCTTATATGTATTTGCTTCTGGGCTCAATAGTATAGATATGCAACAGATGGAAAAACTCCCTTGGTTATATCTTTAAAAAAATAAAACTTAAAACTAATATACTCATCATACATAATTCAAAACTAAGAAAATTCATCTTATTCCTTGATATGTACCTTTACTATTGACCATGATTGAAGCAGCTCCTGTTGCGGCATCTTCTGTCTGATTTACAAATTCTAAGGTAAGAAAGAAAAAAGTTGTAGAGAACTTTCAGCAAATGTACAAATTTGTGAGTTACATCAGCAAACATTACAGCTGAACAGCTGGCATTTAAAATGTTAATAATGAATACCAATGCCAGCAGCGGGAAAACATAAATGCTAAATTACACCCACATGACAGCAAACACAAGCTCAAGATTAATTAATTGTGGCTAATTCTGTATTTCAGGAAAAAAACTGATCTAAATTTAGTACAGACATTACTGGCAGCTGTAGTACACTTGTTATTCACATAGACATGCAAGTCAAAAGTTATAGTTAAAACAGTGTGAATTTGCTCTGCTTATTGGGAAAAATATTACCCATGAAGAAACTCCTTTAGCACAGGAAACAGAGTAACCCTTGTAAAGTCTTGGCTACATTAGAGTAAAATAGTACATTCCTATCCATGTTTATCTGGAAGTATGTTTACTCTGCTCAAGTGTGTTCAAAATAGTTTAAAATTGGATTTTGACCTAAATTTAACAATGTCTAGCCAAATTCTTCCTGGAAGCCACATGTTAGTGGCTATAGCCAGTTTCACCTTTCTATAAATTACATTTTGAGGAATATTTCATCTGTAAGACAGATTCCATTTATATACTTTTATAATAGTTACAGAACATAGATGGGGAAGCTTTGCTTTCCATTGCTTTCCATTTCCCATTAATATCCCTCAATGTACCAGGTAAACAAGAAAAATGAGAACTGCCCTCTATCAATAAATAGGGGGATATAGATTCTCTCAGTTTTGTGTAGAGAAAAATATACTTAATGAAACTGTAAAATTTATTCTAAAACCACCTAACCAAAGGCTGTCATGTTCCCCCAACCAGAATTTGGCAGTAAATCACACATGTCCAAACGTTTCATTACATAGCTTGATACCTTGGCTAGATTTGGCAGAAGATTCACAGTTCAGCTAGATGAAGCCTTAAACTCAACAGTTGATTGCTTATTGCCAGTAATAACATATCAATTACTATTACAGTCTTGATATTTAAACTGAAGACCCCAAAAACTTCAACCTTAGACTGTCTACTATTGACCTCACCCCTTTCCTAAGAGGTCTGTAAGGGGCGTACATAAACGCACCAACGTGCCTACCGTCCCTGTCTTATTGTTTCTTTTCTTTCTTTTATTTTTCTTATATGTATCCATGTATTCATAACTATGTTTTTACTTATACCTATTATCTTGTAAGCAATTGATAAATAAAAATAAATAAATAAATAAATAAATAAATAAATAAATGCCTAACAGAACCTAGGAAGGCAGAGTAGGAAATAGAGTTAACTGTATTTGCAAAAAAGACAAAGGGGAAACCGTGAGAAAGACATCGAACAACTAGGTGTAAATTGAATGGGAAAATGGCTTTGATAAGCTTTTAACATTGTTATATTACCCAACTAGCTACAAAGGTCTATTCAGAAACCCAAATGGTTCTTGTTTCCTGAGATTACCATCCTTAGAGAGCTTGACACATGACTTCTTAGATCATCACTAGCATTGATGATGTTACCTAGCTTGGATAATGAAATGTCTGCAAGAAAACAACCAAGCTCAAAGAGCATCAAGGACCACTTATAAGGCTTCTTTCTTGTTTTTTTTTCCTGAATTAACTTTACATGACACATAGCAGCCCTGAAGCTGAATGGCTCTTCTACATAACAGCCATTTTTGACATGGGAATTGCTGGTTTTCATCATATCCCTCATACAGGATATTTTATATGCTAAGCCACAATACAGGTGTTAAATCCATTTACCTGAGAGTTTAATAAGCTGTGAGATAACCAAGTGGTTGAATCAAGTCTAAACATTATGTAGGAATAGTTTTTTTAATCTGTGTTATGCTGGCGGTTACTTTTACTGAGTTCTAGTCATTATGAAGGAGCCAGGACCTAGGAAATTGTGAGATCTAGTCCTGCCTTGGGTACAAATCCAGCTTAGATGATCTTGAGCCAGTTACTTTCTCACAGCGCTGGGAAAGAGGCAATGGCGAACTACTTCAAACATGAAATAAATCAAATATGAAAGCTGACTAGATGACTTTAGTCCAGCCAGCCTTTCTCAGGCCAATTCGCTTTGCAGGATTGTTGGTGTTGGGGACAATAGGAGGAAGATGGAATGTTAGGTGTATTCGCTGTCTTGAGTTATTTACAAAAATATTGGTGGGATAAAAAAAAAATCTTAAAGAAAAAAAAACTTCTGAAAAACCTTGCCAAGAAAACTGCAGGGACTTGAGTCTTTGAGAATTTGACACAATAGAAGAAAAAAATATTATGAAGAATGGTAGATGTTTGTTTAGTACACTATTCATTTTCTCACTGAAGAGAACTTTGCAAATCATATATTCAGAATATAGTGATTATTGATATAATTTGATTCTGAATTAAAATAAGGAAGATACCTGTTGGAATCCCATTTTTTTTAAAGTTTTCAATGTAGTCATTACCAAAAGAATCCTTCCCAACCTACAGAGCAAAAATAAACAACATTACATATTTCAAATTACCCAGCTCATCTTGAACAATCTCAAGGATGGGCAAGATGTGAATTTCCATGTTGTTGGGCTTCCATTAGCCCTGGAGATAACCCCTGAAATATCTGTTTTGCAGCGATTAAAAATATTTCAAAATGCAAATATTCAAATATGCAAGAATGAAAATGTACTGGTTGTTCTTAAAACCAATAAAAAATTTTTCTATATTTCTCCACTGTCATAATATTTTAGAAACAGGAGTTTTATATTCCTCAATGTTACTACAACTCATCCTTAAATCATAAGGTATCACTGACTTTATAACAAGGGTCTTCAAACTTGGCAAGTTTAAGACTTGTAGACTTCAACTCCCAGAATTCTGGGGCTAACATGACTGGAGGAGGAATTCTGGGAGTTGAAGTCCACAAGTCTTAAAGCTGTCAAGTTTGAAGACCCCTGCTTTATAACATGATTAAAACCGCTTTTTAAAATGTTACAGAATATTTAAAAATATTAATGAGGTCTATATTTTCCAACTATATATTTAATATCTTTGATGAGGAAATCACAAAACTTAAGATTTGTTGAAAATACAGTTACAGTTATTGAACCAAAGAAAAATAAACAACATAACATGCTCTATGACCTGTGAAATAATTGACATGTCAAAATATTTCTTAAAGAATGAACCCATGGGAGAATCCTATTTATGCCCAGTTTAGTAATGGCAGAGGATGCATAGCAGTCAACAAATGCTGAATGTCAGAGAAAACAAAATAAAACAAAACACTGTAAAATAAGGTGAAGTAACAAGGATATGAAATGGAAGCCCTGAAGTCCTGGGCAGTGTATCTCACATGGCAACATTTTATTAAGGGTTCCATTTAATAAATCCCTCAGTTGAAATCATTGGTAAATGATTGTTGTAACTTATTAGATACACTATGAGAAGCTGGTGGGCAAAACTGAAATAGCTTTCGGTTAATTATAGATAGAACTCCTCTATATCTACTTCTGAAAAAGTACAGACTTACTTCTCTACATTCTATATAAACAACTGTTCTGGGCAACTTTGGATATCCTTGAAAATAACAAAAAAGCTCTTTGGGAATTAGACTGCAATGCTGAGCCCTTAAGACAGCGGTCCCCAATCTTTTAGGTTGTGCGGACATGTTTGGTTCTTGCACAAATGAAGCTTTGTATGCTCGTCTGCTGCTTGCACGGCTTGGTTCCCAACTGGCCATGGACCAGTACAATCCATGAACTGGGGATTGGGAACCCTTGCCCAACCAACCATGAATTCAGTTTTGATATCAAAAGATGTTCTAAGTCTGCTCCATGTGCTCAATTATACTAACTGGATTCATACACTGAATTAAGCTATAGTTTGCTTAATAAATCACCAGAATCTGAGCTCAGGCATCATGCTAAATCATAAATCAGAGCTACAAATCAAAATGGCTGGGCTTAGTATAATCCACTACAACGAAATAAACGAAGTACATTATGACAATCTCATACATGAATTTATACTATTTCTCAAGTATTATCTATCCTTATTCATTGCTTTGCACATAGTTCCAATTGGTGGACCTTGAGGTTCTAGTAGAAAAGAAAAAGCAGAAAAAGGAGTGGATAGACACTAGAATAAAATGATTTTGTTCCTATGAGGAAAATATTTGCAAACATTTCATGTTCTCCATAATTAAGCACAATTAACTTTTTTACAAAATGTTAATCTTTCTATTTCAAAGATACAATATTGATACATTGTATTGTGTTTCGAAAGATGCAGAATAGATTAATATATTCATTTAGCAAGTCATGATCCTGTTTTCAAACTATATTAGTATTACCTCTATATTAACACTACCAGTTACTCTAAAATTTTAGAAACTTGATCATGGGATGCTATGGCAGTCCTAGATGGCACAGAGTGCATCCCTATACAGGTAGTCCTCGACTTATGATCACAATTGAGTCCAAAATTTTTGTTGTTAAGTGAAACATTTGTTAAGTGAGATTTTGCCCCATTTTACGATTTTTCTTGCCACAGTTGTTAAATGAATCACTGCAGTTGATAAGTTAATAACCCAGTTGCTAAGTGAATCTGGCTTCCCCATTGACTTTCCTTGTCAGAAGGTTTGTAAAAGGTGATCACATGACCTCAGGACACTTCACCCGTCATAAATATGAACCAGCCGCCAAGCATCTGAATTTTGATCACATGATCATGGGAATGCTGCAAAGGCCATAGTAACTGGGAAAAATGGTCATAAGTCACCTTTTCCAGTGCCATTGTAACTTTCATAAGCCTTGGTGGCACAGCGGTTAGAGTGCTGTACTGCAGACTTCTGCTGACTACCAGCCGCCTGCAATTTGGCAGTTCAAATCACACCAGTCTCAAGGTTGACTCAGTTTTCCATCCTTCCAAGGTGGGTAAAATGAGGACCCAGATTGTTGGGGGCAATATGCTGACTCTCTAAACCGCTTAGAGAGGGCTGAAAAGCACTAGAAAGCGGTAAATAAGTCTAAGTGCTCTTGCTCTTGCCATTAAACAAACTGTTGAGGACTATCTGTATTTATAAATCTTCATCCAGAAAGGAATACACATATTTATTCTGCTTAGGGCTTCTTTTTTGTCTTGGATAAGACAGCTGTTAGTTGCTAAAATGAACCTGTAAATTTTGTATGTATTGATATTTAGGCAATTTATTAACAACAGAATATACTGACAATAACATTTATAAACCAGTGCTTACCTTGCAAATCATTGAAGTTTTAGCTCCAAGCCGAGCTGCTTGAACGCACTGGTTGGCACCTTTCCCCCCAAATCCAGTGAAAAATTTATACCCATGTATGGTTTCTCCAACTTTTGGTAGACGTTTAGTAAGGCTGTTGAAATAAAGAGGGAAAGATACTCTTTATTACATATTAACATCATTCTTATAGTGTTTTTAAATATTAGCTATATAGAATTGTTAAGGGCAAGTTCTGTAGACACTTAATTAAATAGCAATCCAAAATCTGTAAATGCAACTTCTTTCACACTCTTACAAGAACCAGAAATAAAACAGACCTCACAATTATTTCACTGGTTCAGTAAAAGGCAGTGAAGCAAGTCCAAAAGGTCTAAATTATGTTCCAAATTTACTAGGCCTTGGAGAAGATAGGGGAAAAAAATTAAAACAATAGGTAACTAATCACAATATATGAAGCACTGCAAGAAGAATGGTGTATGTAACCCACAGTTGCTTACATAATACCAAAAGGGGACCATTCCAGTAAGCATGTCTATCTATACATTATGCATATACACTCGAGAGAAAAAAATAAAATAGTTCTCTTGGGATTTTACAACATTTAAAACCTGTCTTTATAATGAAAATGAATAAATTATGAAAATACAAGCACTGATTACCCAGGCATTACAATGGCATAGATCAAAGTCAACTCTGAGTGGATTATTGAAGAAAATACTTCACAGCCTAAGGAAAGCCTTGAGTTAATTTTTAATATAATACAATAGAATCACAATGTAGGAACTTTACAAACCTATTCGGGAAGTTATAAATGCCTTTTCTTTTTGTAGGTTTGTGTCAGTTTGTACGCTTTTTAAAAATAAAATATTAATAAAAGTTTGTAAAAAATGAAATATAACTTGTAACATTGTATCTTATAATAGTCAAGGTAGCTGCTTTAAAAATCATCTTACTACAAAATTCATGATCATAAAAAAAGGCTACTGAGCATGGTTAAGGGAATTTCACCTTCATCATGCTGCACTATCCTATGTACTATAAGGCAGGCACTGAAATACAGGACTTCCTCTTGAGAGGGCCAGGCTTTTTAGCTTCTGCTGCAGCTTGGTATAATGGCTGCTTCAATGTCACAGTTGAGAGGAAGTGATGGAACTGGTCTCTCAGTAGTTGCAAGAGTTTAAAAGCCCATTGGAGAAGACAGGAGCCACCCAAAGAGGTAAAAGAAACACTGGAGAACTTAGGCAGGAATAGGTGGTGTAGGAAGGCTCTTTATCAAGGGGCTCTCATAAACATATGAATATTATTGATGTAGCAAACTGGAAAAACTCCAATACTTTTTATACCAAGATATGGTTTGCTGAACATAGGGAAGAGCAGAGTAAAAAAAATAAATCTAAGGGGGGGAAAATTCATACCTGGCCAAGATAACAAGTCAAAAGTTGGCCAGCTACGTGATAGCATGCAAGGGAGTGACCCTTCTTTTTTAATCTTAGTTTCCTCTCATGTTTGAGCAGTGCAGGACAGGGTACAAACAAGTCCCAGCCTCAGAAATGAGATTAGACTGGAATAATAGATTGGAAGGGACCTTGGCAATCTTCTAGTGCAACCTCCTGCCCTATATATATATATATATATCATATAGTAAGGAGATAGAGGAAAGGAGTAGAAAAAAAGAATGGTTAAAATTAAAAAAAAAAGTGAAAGCTAAAATAAAGAAATTGTGTTGAACATCTGGAGAACCAATCACATAAACTTTGCTTAAAATATCCAGCTTAACTTGAAAGGTTACATCAAAAATACATATGTACATTTCTTCCTTAAACACACTTTCATCTTGCATGTTAAACTTCCTGCCAAACACACCTTAGATTCACTTTTAGAGATATAGCTTTTAAGAAAAGAAAGCTGTGCTATAATGTAATACTGTTATCTTGTCACTGAATTTTGTAATGAGAAGCAATTACTAGATTTTGATTTCATTAGGCTAACTTTAAAAGCATTTCAGCCTTCTGTTTTGAAATGGCAATTATGAGTAATTTCTACGATTAGGGAACCATCTGTTACTGTGCATTCTCCATTCACATGTACACTCAAATGTGCATTTTCCAAAGGACTTGAGCACATATATTACAGACTTAGCTATGTTTTGAATGGAAACAGCTGCTTCTATAACAGAACAAAACAATCTAAACAAGCTTTCAAGTCCAAAGTCAGAAGTTTTTATTTTTAATACAAGTATGTCTGCAATAAATATTACAAAAAGTAAAACAGCGTGGCTATTTCCCCAACTCCACAATACATGATCCTAACATGAAAGAAAGATAAAGATAGCAGAAATTAGTATTTATCATTTAAAGCCTGGGTGGGGGACAATGGTCCTTTTATGACTTGTGGACAGGGGTGGGTTTCTACAGGTTCCGTCCACCACTGTAGAACCGGTAGCTCTGAAGAGCATGTTTTTGCCCACCTGCCCACCTGGGCTCTTACCTGACCTTTATTTCCTGATTTTTTTTCAACTTCAGCTGCCGTGCAAGGCACAGCTGCAGTTAAAAAAGCAGGAAAAAAGGGCTTTTTGAAAAGCTGCTTCTCTGCACGCAGCATGCTGATGACGATTTACAGACGTGCACCGGCAGCAGCGTGCAGGGAAGCACATTGTAAATCACCGAGCCTTGTAAATGACCGAACTGGTAGTTAACCCTGTTGGATCCCACCCCTGCTTATGGACTTCAACTCCCAGAATTCCTGAGCCAGCCAGAGGTTTTCTACCTTTGATTTAAAGCAGGGGTGTCAAACTGGCGGCCCTTGGGCCGGATTCGTCACGCTCAGGCCATACCCATCCCAGCTCTGTGAAAAAAATGCCATGATACATCACATGATGGCAATATCACGCCGTAAGTTTGACACCCATGATTTAAAGAGTAGAAGGCAATACAATGAAAATTGCAAGACCAAGACCTGAAAAGCAGGTGAAAATGATGGCATATGAGATGGAAATTAAGCACCTGAAGACAGGACAAGCAGCAATGGATGGAAATAAATCAAGGAGAGAAGAAACTTAGAAATAAGGAGAAATTTCCTGACAGAACAATGAATCAGTGGAATGGTTTGCCTCCAGAAGTTGTGGGTGCTCCAACATTGGAGGTTTTTAAAAAGAGACTGGACAACCATTTGCCTGAAATGATATAGAGTTTCCTGCCTCAGCAGGGGGTTGAACTAGAAGACCTCCAAGGTCCCTTCCAACACTGTTATTCTGCTCTTCTATTAAGGAGGAAGTAATAGTGTAGAAGAGAGAGTGCTGACTCTCCCATCTGGTCTTACATACTTAGGAAGATAATCATCTCAGACTATTTCTTGGTCTCATTGTCTTTAGTTATACTCAAGCATAAAAGGAAAGTGTCAAGCTCTTCAGAAAAGCTCCATTGCTATGTTGTCCAGAGGCCAACTGGATGATACAGCTAAGCTGGTACTTGTGGTAAAAGTGGAGAGACCTAAAAGGGGCTTTGCAATCATTAAGGTCCCAGAAATTAAAACCATTTTAATCTTTTATTAGAACTTAACTTGGAAATCCTCAAACTGAGACTTCTTCTTAAGCACTGATTATGCCACAGAAAATAACAAAGGAAGTCGAGACTTGATTAAAGGAGGAAAACAAAGCATTATAACTGCTTTCAGGTGCTTTTGGGAACAGCAAAAGATTCTGATGAATGGAGCTCCTAATCAGAGGAAAGATAGCTAATCCAGTAATTATGACCTCCTGGCCAGAGGTTATGGTTATATCATTTTCGAAGTTGCAAAAGGAACTCTTGCCAGAAGCTTCCCCTCTCCAGCCTCACATAACTCTTAAGAAAGCAAAATGAAGTTCCTTTTAGTATTTCAGCTAGCTCATGTAAGCAGGCCAAATGTGAAACAAACCATCCTGTAGACTATGATGGCCTTCATAAGCCTTCAGTTAACTCTAGATACTTGGATAGTTTTTATCGGGAACGTGTCCTATAGTTAGTAATCACTTGGAGCTCTCCAAAGTCTTATTTCTCATTGCCTTCACAGGGGGCTTCTGCCTCTTCTTGCCTGCATTTGACCTACTGGAACTGGGTTTTCTTGCCTAGATCTGAACACTACCTTCCCTTGGGGGAGCTAAACAGCCAATGAATGGGATAGGGTGAATTAAGAAAGCAACTCCAATATATATTTAAAGTGTTTTGTTTGACAGCAATACCGCATGCTCTTCTTTGAAAGACCACCACTACAGGAATTTTAACAACTGGGGATGCAGGTAAGATACATGAATGGAATAGCTCCAGTGGTAAGAAAATACTACAAGCCATTTCTTAACCCAGAGGAACACTGGGTTAATGTTAAATCTGGATTAAAGCCTTCTGATATTGGATGGTCAGGTAAAAATAATGAATTGACGTCTAAATACAACAAGTTTTAGAACTAAAAGTACACAGAAGTCAATAGTTTTGGAGAATGGCCTCAGAAAGGGGCAATTTAAAAAAAAAAGTAGATTCTGGAAAAATAAAGAAAACCTAGAGACTGAAATCAATCAAATGAGTAACATATATCCGTATACAAAATTATAAGTGCTGAGGAGGTTGTCTGGTTTAATCATTTTTATAACTAAGTAACTTGGGTTGAATCTAAAAATGTTTAATAAGAGTCTTATTAGAATAGCAGTGCATAAAATCTATTACAGATCAAGAGTGTTAACACAGAACTCTGAAATAAATGAAGATTATACTGTTGAAGAAAATACTTAATAACCAAGGAAACAGGCAGAAACACTGGCAAGCAGGCCTATTAAATGCCAAATGGCAGAAGATGTTTACACAGGACTTTGTTCCTGGCAAGAAAAATGTTATAAGGGTGTTGACAACACAACATAATGTTCAGTTTGTGAATATCTTGAAATATGGTGAGATAGAACAAAAGCCTTGCAGGAGATCCAAAGCATGCCACTCCGCCTTCAAAGTCCAAGTAAATGTAATATCAAATGAAGAAGCAAAAGGAACATTTATTTGAGAAACCAACTTTGTGGATTTTATTGCTATCAAGTAATTCTTCCAAATTCTGGTGTCAAGTTTTATTATGCTAAGGTCTATCGGGATACTGACAACAGATATTCACATCTCCAGCCCCAAATGGTGCTTATAATCTTATAATTATAAAAATGTATACTTTTATAATTGTACTGTACTGGTGTCCGAATGATAAGGATGAAAGTTTCATAATGAAATATCAACATGTGCATGAGCTATATTTCCCATTTTCCCCGAAAGAATAAATGCAAAATGAGCAGTTAAGAATTCAAAGAGTTCAACATTTTAAATAATAGGAGGAAGAGGCACAATTGAAGCATGCAGTTGATAGAAACATGATTGGGAAATAACTACTCTGAACATATTTAAATATTGAAGGTATAAATTAATTAGCTCATTGATCATAACAAAATGATTAATCCATAAGCCTACTGAAAGCACTATATCAATTACCATAAATTAGCGTAGATTTATCAAGAATTAGTTTCATAAACTAACCTTAGTTTTTGATTGAGTAACTTCTTTAAAAGATTGTGAGAAGGGGCGTTGGTCTTACCTGCACGCTTCTTCTCGTGGGGCCGAAGGGAGAGTCCAGGCTGGGTAATCTCTAGTCTCCTAGCTCTGCAGACCGAGTTGAAAAACTGAGGACACATCCTCTGGAAACGGTCCCCAGTTCTGAACGACATCTAAGCGAATCCAGCTGCTCCTCGTCCTCCAAATATCTTAGTGGATACTGTGAAAAAAGGGACATTTCCTCCCTACTCCGACCTGACAGAATACAGGGTGGGACTGGACTCTCCCTTTGGTCCCATGAGAAGAAGCGTTCAGGTAAGACCAACACCCCTTCTCCATTGAGCCGAAGGGAGAGTCCAGGCTGGGACCTACCGAAGCTGGCTGATGGCAGTCCTACGGGTGGGAACTGGATTGGTCGGAGGACCCCCCTTCTGCATGAACTCTCTGCAGTACTCGCCTTCCAAAGGCTGCCTCTGCTGAGGCAAAGGAATCAATCTTGTAATGTGTAATGAATGGGGTCAACGATGACCAGGTCACCGCTCTACAAATGTCCAGAATCGATGCCTATGTAGCCCAGGCAGCGGTGGTCAATGCACTTCTGGTTGAGTGCACAGTGATTCTCCTGGGTACAGGAAGGCTCTGTAACTCATAGGTCTTTGCGATGCAGGCTCTGAGCCAGCGACCTACTGTGGAGGGTGTCACCCTGAGCCCCAGAGTTGACGGCTGAAAGGAAACAAACAGGGCCTCTGTCTTCCTATGGAGAGAGGTTCTTTTGATGTAGATACGGAGGGCCCTCCTAACATCCAAGGTGTGCCATTTTCTCTCCAGTGCATAGGAAGGCTCTGGACAGAAGTTAGGCAAAATCAACTCCTGCGAGCGATGGAATAAGGAGTTCACCTTGGGCAGAAAGGTAGGGTCCAACTGCAGAAGCACCCTGTCTGCATGGAATATGCACAGATCTTTCCTGATGGATAGGGCCGCCAACTCCGAGATACGCCTAGCCGAGGTAATGGCTACCAAGAATGACACCTTGCACAAGAGTAAACGAAGGCTGACCTTACGCAAGGGGTCAAATGAGGGAGAAGTCAGGGCCTGCAGGACCTTAAGTAAATCCCAGGTGGAATAGCGGTGGACTACTGGAGACCTCAAATTCGAGGCTCCTCTAAGGAAGGCCTTCACCCTAGGATGTTGGGTCAGAGTAGAAGAGCCCCTGACTGAAATCACCAAGGCCAAGGCCGCCACCTGCCTCTTCAAGGTATTGGGAGCGAGACCTCTATCCAACCCATCCTGCAGGAATTCTAAAACATTGGCAACCGAAGCAGCAGTGGGTTCCAATTGATGAATAGCGCACCAACTGCAGAAAATTTTCCAAGTTGCATTGTATATTCTGGTTGTGGAGGGTCTTCTGCCCATCTGGACGGTCTGAATGACCTTAGAAAAAAACTTCTCCCGCCTCAGGATCCCCCGCTCAAGCGCCAGACGGTTAAACGAAACCAGGCTGGATCTGGGAGTTCGATTGGGCCCTGGCTGAAGGAGATCTTGTGCGGGGGAATTTTCCAAGGTCTGGCGATTGACAGGCCCACCAGGTCGGTGAACCAAGGATGCCTGGGTCAATAAGGGGCTACCAAGAGCACCTCCGCCCTCTCTATCAGTACTTTCCTGATTGCTCCCGGAATCAGAGGAAGAGGGGGGAAGGCATATAATAGTCCCTGGGGCCACCTGCACTGGAGGGCATTGACCCCTTCTGCTCCCTGGGCCGGGAATCGAGACAGGAACCTTGGGAGCTGGGTGTTCTCTGGGGAAGCAAGAGGTCCATGATCGGTTGACCGAAGTGCTCTGTCATCTCCTGGAACAGGCTGGGATGTAGTCGCCATTCCGACTAGTCGACCGAGGCCCTGCTCAGCCAGTCTGCCCTCACATTGGATACTCCCGAGATGTGCTCTGCCTGTAGGGATAAAAGGTGTCTCTCCGCTCACCTGCACAATTGAATCGCCTCCTGCATTAAAGGTCTGGAGCGAATGCCCCCCTGCCAGTTTATGTGGGCCTTGGTACTTTATTTTTACTTTACTTTATTTAAATTTGTATACCGCCCCCTCTCCCACAGGGACTCCACATTGGTAGCCACGTTGTCTGTGAGGAGAAAGACATGTCACCCCACCACCTCCTGTCTTAGACCTTTGAGCGCTAAGCGGGCAGCCCTGAGCTCTAGCCAATTTATGTTGTGGGCGAGCTCTTCTCAGGACCACGTCCCCTGGGTGACATGGACTCCCAAGTGGGCCCCCCAATCATACAGACTGGTATCGGTTATGATGGAGATTCTCTGAGGTTCCCTGAACAGGCAACCCTGATCCATGGCTTGGATTGCCACCAATGGAGAGAACGAAGGACTGGCAGGGGAATGCAAACCCTCCTTGGGGAGTCGCCCTTGTTTGTCCTCTGATAAGGGAGCAAGAACCACTGAAGGGTTCGGACATGGAATCTGGCCCATGGGACAATTCCGATGCATGATATCATCTTGCCGAGGAGTTGGGACAGCAAGATGATAGGTGCCTCTCTGGAAGACAGAATCAATGATGTGACCTCCTTGATACTGTCTTAACGTTCCTGTGAGAGGAAAACCTGTCCGGCCAAGGTGTCTATGACAGCCCCCAAATGCAAAAGCCGAGTCGATGGTATTAGGTGGCATTTGTCCAGGTTTATCGAGAACCCGTGCTCCCGAAGAATCCTGATTGTTGAAATCAGATCCTCTTCCTCCTGAGGTCGGGAAGAGGATGCTATCAGGATATCATCCAAATAGCATTGGATTCTTATGGGTAAGGCACTGAGGAATGCTGCTACCGCCGCCAGGATCTTGGTAAAGGTGTGAGGGGCTGATGATAGACCAAACGGAAGAGCCTTGTATTGGAAATGGGGGCCACTGTAGCAAAACCTCGGGAACTGACGGTGGTTGGGGTGAATGGGCATGTGGAGGTAAGCCTCCGTCAAGTCTATCGAGGCCAAAAAGTCTCCCTCCCACAGTCCCTGAAGAATGGAGTGGAGGGAGTGCATCTTGAACCTGCGATAGACTAGATGTTAAGAATTGCTCGCCACTCCTCTGAGGCCTTTGGGATCACAAACAATATGGAATAGAACCCCTGTCTATCCTGGTCTACTGGAACCGGCTGTATGGCTCGAATGTCCAAAAGATGGTGGATCGCCGATTCCATGAGATCCCTCTTGGAGGGGTCTTTGGAGACGGGGCAACAAACAAAGGCCCTTGGGGGGAAGGAGAGAAACTCCAGAGAGAGACCCGACCGTAAGGTTGACAGGACCCAAGCATCCGTCGTAGTCTGTTCCCATCTTTGCCAGAACAGACCCAGACGGCCCCCTATGGGACTGAGAGTCGGGCATCACTTGTTGCGCCTGAAGGGCCTGTTGGCCCTCCTGCCCTCCTGGCTCTGTTGCCCTCTGGCAGAAAAGGTCTGTCTATCGCCTGGGATGGTGCTCTCTGGAAGAAGGACCTAGGTTGACGGGAAAAGCTTGCTCCAGCTTCCCCCTGTTTGAAGGAGGGCTTTCTATAATAGGGTGGAGTCCTGGAATCAAGGCGCCTTCCCTGGGAAGAAAGGAACTTTCTTTTGTCCCTGGTCTCCATCAAGAAGGGATCCAAGGCCTCCCCAAAGAGTCTTTCTCCTTTAAATGGAGCGGACGCCAGCTTCCATTTGGTTCTGACGTCCATCTGCCAATTTCTCAACCAGAGAAGCCTGCAAGCTGATATGGAAGAGGCCATGGCTCTGGAGGCGAATTTGGCTGATGTCAAGGTGGCATCAGCAGTCAATTGAGCCGCCGCTATAATTTTGTTCAGATCTTGATGCATCCTGAGATCCTCAGGTGGGATTCTGCCCTGAAGCTGCCTCAACCACCTCAATGATGCCCGAGTAAAAAAGGATATGGCTGTTGATGCTCTGATGGCCCAGGTGTCGGCCTGATGAGCTCTCCGGAGCGCCAGCTCCTCTTTCCGGTCCTCTGCCTTCAAGACGTCCTCCTCATCAGTTGGGATGGCAGATGAGGAGGCTAGGGCTACCACTGGGCCATCTACCGTTGGCACCTCCATAGCGTCCATAAGGTCCTTATCTACGTTGAATAAGGTAGCCTCAGATCCAGTGGGGCGGGTATACACTCCCAGGGCCTCCCACTGCTTCTTTATCAAGTTCAAAAACATCTGGGGCACAGGTACAGCGTCCACAGATGTTTTCTCCGTGAACAGGAAATCCTCCTGATCATCTCCCTCCATGGGAAGATCCTGAGTGATCGTGTCCTTTTTTAAGATTGGCAGTGGTCTTGGCCTTAACCAGCAGAGTCTTGAAAAGAGCCAGCTGGAAAAGGCCCTTAAAGGGAGGGGAATCTGCTACCTCCGACTCCTCATCTGAAAAATCTCTCTCTGGAGGGTGGTCCCTCTCGGAGCCATAAAATTGGCTGCTTTCAGAAGGGGATGTCGAGTGCTCCCTGAAGTGGAAAGGCTGTTTTATCATGGCTGTCCTTGCTCCTGAAAATCACTTCTGCTAGTGTCAAGACAAGCCAGCTGGCGCAGGTGGCTGACCTCTGCTTGCAATTCTTGCCTTATTGCTTGGGAAATCCAGGCCCTCATAAAGGATGGCATTTCTGGCATCTGGGTCTCTTCAGGATGTAAACCCGCTGCTTTAGGTTTAAAGGTAGCTGCAGGCACCGGTCTGGATCCGCTGGGGAGCTGCTTTGCAGGTGCTTCCATCAAATTCCCCTGGGGTGGCTCAGAAAAATTATGAAAGGTCTCTGCCCTGATTTGGAGGTTTCCCTGCAAATCCTGAGTACCTGAGACACCAGGAGACCATGCAGTCATGTACTGCCTATCTGGCAGTTGGTCTGGCTGTCTATCTTCTTGTGGAGGCAAATTTTGAGAGGTTGCTCTGCTATCTACCATTCTGGATCTCATTGCCCTGTCAAACTGTTTGTCCATGGCCTTTTGTCTACGCCTGGCCTATCTATCCTCAGCCCTGGAGGTTCTTTTGGAGGTTAAAGCCCTGGCTCTAATCCTAGCTGCTGCCTGCAGACTAGCAGATCTGGGCTTAGGAGAGCCCTTGGCAGTCTTCTCTGTGCCCTGCTGAGGAACTGACAAGTCTTGATCAGTTTTTGTGACGGCCATCTTGAGCCCGCCAAAAATAGCTGTCACTTGACAGGGAGCAAGAAAAAGAAAATAAAAATTCCTGGCCTGAGCTGTCTGCTACAGCCACAGCCGCTGTCCACCACTTTGGGAGGCTATTGCGACCTGAAGTGGTGAGCTCAGCCTAGCTCTACGATTCCCAAGCAGAGTCAGAAGAAAAAAAGGTAAAAAAAAAACGGCTGACTCTTTGAATTGAAGCAAGTCCTGACAGGTCAGAGGCTTGAGAGCTTGGTGCTGGCTGCACCGCACTTCAAGGCAGGCTTACGTGGCACACCGCTGCTGCGGTACTCTGGGGACTGAAAGGGCAAAGGAATTAATTCCTGATGACCAAGACACCCCCCAAGGGACAATCCTGGAGTCGAGCTGCAAGATTGTCCCCAACGAAAAAAATTGGTCACCGCCACCGAAAAGCTTCACGGCAAAGCGGCTCTATTCCCTGCAAGGGAAAGTGAATTGGGAGAAAGCGGGTTCAATGAAGCCGCAGACTCCCGTCCCCAGCCCGGGCCACATGTGCTCTCAGGGTCGCCTCCTGCCTAAATCTGCCCAAAAAACAAGAAAAAACCAGTCCACCAGGAAAAATTTTAAAAAGAAGAAAAAATTAAGGCAAAAAAATGCCAGCCGGAAAAGGCGCAAAATTTAAAAGGGCTAACCGGGAAACCGGCTAGCTGACAAACCTGATCTAGGTCTTCTCTACTGAAAAAAACCTTTTTTTTTTTTTAAGTACATTTATATGCCGCCCTTCTCCGGAGACTCAGGGCGGCTTACAGTCTATGGAGCACCATGCTAGGTGCTCAGCAATAGCCTTCATTCCATTGTATATGCCTGCTTATTACTAGGGCTTTTTGGGCCCCCCAAGCGGCATTTTTACAAAGTCAGCTTATTGCCCCCCAAAATCTTGGGTCCTCAATTTACCTACCCTGAGAGGATGGAAGGCTCATTGGAGAATGCTACAGACATACTATAACCTGACTTAATCAATACATTTCATAAAGTATCACACAGCATGCTGTTTACCAAGCTAATTAAATGTGAGCCAGATACCATGACAATTATATATACATCTGGAATGAAAATCATACTCGGAGTACTTCTAAATGTAAAATAATTGTACATAATGAAATTTTATAGAAGCAAGTACAAATGTACTTTCCTTGGAAAACAAAAATGCACAAATATAAGTGGGGGAAATCTGAACAGGTAATAATGCATACAAAAAAGATCTTTGAATAAAAATTTACTGCATATTGAATATGGCCAGTAATAGTAGGGCTGCAGAAAAGACTAATGTGATTTTAGTCTGCCTTAAAAGCAATTATCTCTGTATTATGGGAAATAGTAGTTCCTTTTTTTTGTATTTTCCACATTTTCCATTTTTGTATATTATGATTTATTATCATCTTAAGATTTATTATCTACGATTTACCACTTTGTGGTTTGTACACTAAGAGCTTATTATCCATTGGAGACAAGTTCCTTGTGTGTCCAATCACACATGGCCAATAAAGAATATTCCTATTCCTAATAGTTCAATTTATTCTACTTTGCTCAGATCTTACCAACACCTGGTTCTGGGTATTATAGTTTAAGTAGGATTCAGAGAAATTGTAACAGGTTCAGCTAATATATAATATAAATATAATAAATAATAAATAATGCTTATGAAAAAAATTAGGGGTCAGGAAGCTAAAATAACCTAACATGGTTTCATAGAAAATTATGAAGAGAGAGATTGAAGAAGCTGCCCATGTTGGCATTTGGCAAAAGGATACCAGTCGTCAAGCAGCTGAAAGGAAGTTGTTTAAAAGTTCATGAAGACACATTGTCTTGTTCTATAGTAAAGGACATAGAATAACATACCTAAATTAAATGGCCTCCTCCAGCTTTATAAATGTAATTATATATTTTGTACTAGGGAGAGATAATGACAGCATATCACAGCATAAAAACAACAGGTAAGACAAGACAATAATTTCTGCTATAGTTTCTCTTACATAAGATAGTTTTGATCAATTTCTCCATTTCCTAATTTTATTAAAAGCTGTGATAAATTTAATCACCTATTCAGGATCTAGAAACATCCATCATAATTCTAGCAACTGAAAGAGGAGAGTCACCTAACCATGTAACATTTCCAATATTTCCAATGCTGTTAAAACTCAGTGTCAATCACATTCTTGCTCAGTACTTGATTTTTGCAGCCTGGCAGTACTTTAGCTGTTGGCGCCAATGGTGTCTCTGACCATTTTAATTTATTTGTATTTATTAAAACATAACATTTTAACCATAGTTTATAACTCTACTTATAGAATCCCATATGTGATATGTCCCATCAAAAGTTTAGTCTAACTAATAAAAAAAGGTGGTGGAATCCAGAAATAGTACAGATTATATTACCTAAGCCTACAAATATTAAAATAAAGCAGTGCCTAACAAATTAACAGCTAGGGAGAATACTGCTGAGCTTCCTTTTATGCATATTTTCTACATAAAAGGTATAAAAATCTTTAAAAATATGATGCTTGTATCATAGTCTTAAGCTATCCCTTTGTATAACTTGACAAATTTTAATAAAACATTAGATTTCAGTATCTGTAGGCCACAGGAATGAGTGTGATAGAATGTACAGCTGAAGAAGTAGAAGGGGGAAATGTCAGTAACAGCCCTGCTGCTTCCCAGGGAAGGGGTAGCACATTCCAGAGAGGGGTCCAAGACAAGAAACTTGCGCAGTCCTGAACTGGATGGTGAGGGGAAGGGAGGCACATAAAATCTCTCAAGTTATAACTATTAGGTTTATGTACCGGCATTGGGCTACAGCAGTGCTGGCTAACCATTTTGAGCTCCTGTGCCAAAAATTGGTGCGCGCTCGCGCATGCTCACATGCCAGCACCCAAAAGGCAATGCGCGCACCACCCCATGCCCCTGTGCATGCACACAAAATCCCCTCCCATGCTGCCCCATTACCTGCACTGCGCCTCCCAGCTGATTTTTGGCCCGTTTGAGGCTTTTCGGTCTCCCAGAGGCTTGAGGACAGTTTCTGCAGCCTTTGCAGGCCGAAAAATAGGCCCATTTTGTCACCATTTTTCAGCCTGCAAAGGCTGCAGAAGCTGTCCTCAAGCTTCTGGGGGGCCGAAAAAGGCCTCAAATGGGCCAAAAATCAGCTGGGAGGCACATGCATGTGCAGTGAGGTAAGTTTGCCTGCAGCTCATGTCACAAATGGATTTGTGTGCCACCTGTGGCACGCATGCCATAGGTTCACCATGGGGCTACAGCATGCCCGAAACCAGCCCGAAAAAAAAAAAAAACCATCTGCAGGATGTAGGCAGCACTCAAAACACCCCCCCTCCGGTCCACTGAAAAATCTCTGTCCACGGATCTGGTCTTGGTGCCCAAAAGCTTGGGGGCCACTGTGTTAGGTTACAAGGTTATAGCTCTCTGGCAAGAGCTTGTCTATTAGGTATAATCAAATAAAGAGTTGGACCTGAGTGGATCTTACTGTATATTGTATAACGTTATGGGAATGTGTTTGGTGCGGAAATTGTTAATTGCAGCTTTCAAATATTGAAAACTTCTGCAACACAGATAGAATTATAGCAAGAAATAGAAATGCAGGACTTCGCTTCTTTTCCAATGTTAGAATTAGAGTATTTATTTTAGAACTTTAAACTGGGCAGTCTTGTAAAATGAAAGCTGGAAGGATTTCCTTGTGGCAACTATTTTGTTAATGGGTGATAAAGCCAGTTTCAAAACTTCAATTTATCACAATATATTTTTCATACTCTTTGGAATGGAATGTTCCCTATTGCCCTAGCTCTAAATTTAAAGGAGGTACAAGTATTGAGTCCAAAATTTATGTTGCTAAATGAAACATTTGTTAAGTGAGTTTTGCCCCATTTTACGAACTTTCTTGCTAAATGAAAATTAAGTGAATCATTGCAGCTGTTAAATTATAACATGCTTGTTATAACTTTGCTTGTCATAAGGTTGCAAAAGATGATCACATGACCCTGGGATACTGCAACCATCATAAATATGAATCAGATGTCAAGTATTTGAACTTTGATCACACATTCATGAGCATGCTGCAACAGTTGTAAGTGGGAAAAACTGTCAGAAGTCACCTTTTTCAATGCCACTATAACTTTGAACTAAATGAACTGTTGTACATCGAAGGCTACCTGTATTTCCAAACAAAGATGGTCTTGGAAATAGATATTGGAAGCATTATTTTCTTTTGAAACATGCCAACTTTCCATTTTTTTAATTTTACTTTTTAGTTGAGGCGAGGAAGAAAATCTGGTAGGCACCAAGACCAGAGGGTGTCACATTGGAAAGCCCAGATTTGGAACTCTGAAAAAGTTTGTATATTCAAGATATACATAGTAACCCTTAGATAAGTTCTAATGCAGGGGTCCTCAACCCCTACCAGTCCATGGCCATCTTAAGAACAGCCTGCACAGCTGGAGGTGAGCAACGGGTGAGCGGGTGAAACCAAAACCATCCCTCCTCCTGGTTTGTGGAAAAATTGCCTTCCATGAAAACAGTCTCTGGTACCAAATTGGTTGGGGACTGCTGGCATTTTGGTGCCAAATGAACAACTTGTCAAAAAAGAAAAACAAAGAAAAACCCAACTCTTTCCAACCTGTATCTCTCATTTGATTTTGACTATATTATTTGTAAAAAAGAAAGAAAGAAAGAAATAGAAAACCTCATTCTCTTAAGCAGTTATTTTAACATATTGTTTCATGGGTTACATCTGTAGCAATATAATTCAAAGCCACATTATTTAAAGAAAATCACCCTCTCCGTGATTGGCTGGAGGTTTCTGCTGCTCGTGAGCTGGTTAATCCAGCATTATTTTGAATAGAACAAGGCTTTTTGATTTTATTGCCAAAATGTTATCAATAATTATTAAGAAGTCTTCTAAAAATTTACAAAAGAAGACTAAAATCACAAGCCTCTGCAAACATTTTTGAAAGAAAACCTCACTGAAAGTTATTTTTGATTTTAGATTCTTTTATATGTGTGGGAAAAATCAGCGCTATCTGACAGGCAAATTGTAGTGCTCTAAACTGTTGTACAGCAATAGAAAAAAAAAACTGAAGGAAATCCAGTGCCTAACAATAGTTATTATTCTGGAACTTATATTTGTTCTTTCCATCACAATACAGAAAGCCATTTCAAGTGGCTAATTTTGTTTTCTTTTAAATGTAATCATTTTTTTGCTGGGGTTAAACAACACAAACACATTTATTCCCTTATCCATAGTGAGTCCCTTAAGAGTTAAGCAAGAGTTTCTGAGCTTCATTCAGGCTATAATGCTGAGGAGTTTGGCAAAATGTAACCTTTATCTCCTGATTTTTAATTGCCCATGTCCAATGGAACATTTTAGTCTTCCACTGATGGCATCACGGTGTACTGCCATGGAAATAGCTAATACTACAAACAACCATCTCACCTCTCTGGAAAATAGAGAGACTGTGTAGCATGGAAATGACAGCTGGGATAAATCAATCTTCAGGTATAATAAACATTTAAAACAGCTTACCTAAACACATATACACTACATGCAGATATACACACATCAGTAATCCAGACCAATCTGGGGGTCATTGTAAGACAAGAAAGGCTCCTTTAAATGTCAATTTGTCTTCTCCACTCTCGTTTTAGTTGCAACTTTTATTTAAACTCAAAATTTCCTCTCAGCTTTTTAAAATGGGCCAACAACTGTTGCTATTCCAGCATCATCAGCCTACATCTTAACTGACTTTCATCATTATTCTTTATTTGACTAATGTTGTATGTTCATAATTCTTTCATAATGCAAATATATATTGTGTCTTTCCACACAACTAGCGAGAGAGGGGGTCAAGAACCTCAAAATAGTGGGTGAAACTGGATGATCATAGTCCTGCCCTTTCCTACTGTGAATCACACTGATGTAAAAAGGGGCAAGGTTTAATCATGTCCAATGTTCTGACATTGTCAACCCTCTGTGGATGGCTCTTGAACTCAATATGTTGAGATAAATAATCATAGAACCAAGATGGAATAAGTTATTAATATCAGATTAAAACTAGACTTAGTTTTAAATTCTTATTTATCCATGAAGCTCTCAATATGATCTTAGAGTTAGGATTAGGCTAACTGGAGACAGAATGGAGAACCATGTACGTATCTTTTTGCTCCTTGAAGAAAATTGTGATAGCTATGAAATTTAAACAACAAATAATGCAAAATTAAAGCAAAATTAAGTGAAAGCTTGTATGTATCCTCACATATTTAATATGCTCTAATTCAAGCTTTAAAATGCCTATTAACTTTTAATGGAGCAAATGCTGAATTTCAAAATACTGCACAGATGGACTATTCTTTTCTACGTTGTTTTATTAACAATCCTAGTTGGTCTGTTTATAAATATATTTCTAGATTTTTGTATAAATTCTGAGGTGTATAAAAATTAAAATTATATGGTGATTAAATGTATTTTATAACTATGTATTCTACAGTTGATTAAATAAAAGTTTGAGGTACTGAAAATGTTCAGGGATAGCACTTAACTGCATTCTGGAACTGAACAACTTAGTGGCTTTTCCATTGTACAAACAAAAATTCTATTTTAACATCTTTCACTGATCAGGTGTCCCTTTCTGCATTTGGATGCAAATTGAATCCAGGATAGACATACATTAGCACAGATGCCTGCAAGGCAGAAGCATTGTGCAGCAAATATGACAGGAAATTTCTTCCAAATTTTTCACTGTAATCAAACTCAGGAGGAAAAGAAAAAAATAAACTGACCTTCAAGATTTAGAAACAGATCTCAGTATCTTGCATAATAATTTCAACAATACAGGATGCTCAACATTTTCATAACTGAGAAAAACACACTAAATATGCCAAGTTACTACATCAAATGATTTCTAATTATAAGCTTTTAAAAATTATGGACTAGAACTAAAATCAACTATATTTTGAAGTATTGTTCACATGCATTGTGTGTTCAAGAAAAAAGCCTGCACAGAATTCTGTACAACGTATTTCTTGTGTAACTGGCAAAAACACCTAACCATGAGTTAATTAATAATCAAGAGAACAGTAACTCAATGTTTTATGGAACATGTACTAATGTGTTTAAAGTCTGAATGATGATCAGGTGCTGGAAGGTGGCTTTAGGCATGTGAAACAACATGAAATATGGCACTCCATTCTGAGACAAAGGGAAGGAAAAGTCTACACTGATCATTGGGTGTGGAGGAAAATAGGCAGAAATAAAATCCATGCAGTTAAAAAGGTTCTTTTTTCCCTACCAATCTTAAAGTACTTTTCCAATTTTAGGAGATACAAACCTAGAAATTAGATTTCTTTGACATCTATGAGAGGAGCTGAATAAGGCCAAAGGAAGATAAGGCCAAAGGAAGAATATTTTAAACAATTTTTAAAAGGTGTACATTTAAAAGTGTCATAGAGCAGAGGTCTCCAAATTTGGAAACTTTAAGACTTGTGGAGTTCAACTCCCAGGACTAAAATTGCCAAGTTTGAGGACCCCTGAAATAGAGGGAAACAAATCAGCAACAAAGTCTCTGCTAGTTAAAATCAAATTTGACAAGAAATTGGAAGAGACACGGAGGACGTATGGGGGGGGAGACACCTATTGAATATTCTGCTGGATTCAGATGACCTGGTTTATTTTTTTTTTTTAGGAAGGCTGAATGATTGATGAAAGTTAACAAATAGTAACATATCTAGGTCTATCTACTAATTTACAACAGTGAGCTCAAGAGATTTACATAACTGTCAGCTAAATTAGATCTAATGCTCATTATATGGTTTGACTATGTGTGACTCTTTTCACTTTGAACAAATAGCAGAAGGAAGGAGGGCAGAACCAAATCCAAATTGTAGCATGGATGGGACCTTAAAGCCTTCAATTTCTCTAATTCTTTAGTCCTAATCTAGTTTATACCCTGCCCTTCCACTATTTGATTTAGAAAAAAAAACATTGTAAAATATGACATCAGGTCTAGTCTGACTCTAAATCTGGTTTTCTGTTCAACATATTATATGGGCTCATTTGTTGTACACTATTCAGCGCAAAGGTGTAAATCTCACACAATTTACAGGCAGCTTTAAGAAAACTCACTGATTGTTAGATATACGGTAGAAGCACCCACATCACTCACCATGCTGTATTTAGCTTTATTAAAAGTTATTCTAAAAACTAACTTAAAGAGAAAGATTAAGTTTATATTTATTTTTTCTAAGGTATATTCAGTTGTACTATTGTTGTATTAAGAAGAAACACATTCAATAGAGTGTGCTTCAATAGATGAAGAAAAATCTGTTGTCTCAGCAGGAAATTGTGTGGGTGTGAGAGAGGAGAGAGAGAAAGATAGAGAAAGGAAGAGAAAGGAAGAAAAAGAGAAAGGAAGGCAGGCAGGCAGGAAGGAAGGAAGGGAGGGGTATTTGTAGTAATTATTGAGCACATTTACTCAAAAATGAATCGGAATGCAAATATCAGATGATCTTGCATTTATAAATCAGAAAATAAGCCCCAATGAAACCAATACTTTGATGATAGAGAGGACTGTATTATGATTCTGACAATAAGGAAAAGATTTGCTGAGCTGATGGTTTTTCTTTTCTAGGCTCAGGTAAGTATTTTTAATATAGAATATACTATATGGAATTCATATACCTTCCCATGAAACTATATCGGTGTTGTGTTTATAGATTTTTCTTCATTCCACTGTGTATTCTGCTCCTAAATGGTGGTGAACAATATAAAGAGATTTGGGGTCTCTTTAGGTTCACCACTCTCAAGACTCATAGCAGAAACTGTAATAGAGCATCTAGAAACTTCTGCACATGCAACCAAAAATGTGGATCAGGTATGTAGACAACACCTTTGTCATAATAAAAAAGAATTAGAGAAGGTAGGTAAAACATCTTCAAAGGAATAAAATTCACGAGAGGAAAAAACAAGAAGATTCTATCCATCTTGAATAGCAACAATATTCTTCCTGGATATCCTCATCAGCAAAGGAAATAATGGCAAATTAAAAATGCAAACCTATTGAAAAACAATCTACACTAACCAAGTGCTCCATTATTAAAGTAACAACCCAACCTCCCGTATAAGGAGTTATTTAAGAATATTATTCAGACAAGCACAAATTTACTGTAGCAACCTAAAACATAGAAAAAGGTTATGCGAAGCACTGAGTTTTCCCAATCAGATCTACATGACCCACTAGAATGGGGAGACAAGGAATGTTATGAGTACTTTCTCCTAAGGTGGCACATATCATTCATTGGCATCATCACTGGCATCCTTCAGTCTCGAGAGACTATGGTATCGTTCTCTAAAAAGAGGTCCTAAAGCAGCATCCAGTGTGGCTAAAAAGGCCAATTCGAGAGTGGCAATCCCTTCCACATTGAGGACAGATACAGTCTGTCTCCTGTCCAGCCCCTGGATTTCACTGGTTCCGGGACTGCCTCTTTGCCTCAGCCTGCCGAGCCAGTATCTCTTTGAATTGAAGAAGGCCATGTTAGCCTCAAAGCTGAATGATCAGAGGTCAAGGTTTCCCAGCTGTTGATGTTCATTCCCAAGGCCTTTAGATCCCTCTTGCAGATATCCTTATATCGCAGTTGTGGTCTCCCTCTAGGGTGCTTTCCCTGCACTAATTCTCCACACAGAAGGTCTTTCCCTGCACTAATTCTCCACACAGAGGGGACTTCTCCATAGTGACTCCCTCTCTATAGAACATCATCCCTATAGAAATAAGATTGGCCCCTATTTAACACACTTTTGCAAGGCCCTGAAGACATGATTTTGTCAATGGGTCTGGGACCTCAGAGTTAATATCGAGCCCATAAAGTGGTCTGATAGTTGTTGGTGGGGGAGTGGGAGTTTATTAGTTTTTGTATTGGATTTTATCTTTGTAAGCCACCTGGAGTCACTGAGTGCGAGTTGAGCAGCCATATATATATTATTTAAAAAATAAATGTAAATAAACCTCCTATATAACATCTTCCAACAAAAATGGATATTCACACTTTATCAAAAGCTGCCTAACCACTTAACCCACCAGCACACAACCAAATTAAGCTATGAAAATAGCATTGCTACAAATCAAAAACATCTCAGAGACTAATACAGGCTATTATAACCACACAGCATCATCTTAGCACACAAACCAACCAAAGCCCTCCAAAGCACCTTAAGTAAAGCAAAAGATCCAGAAGCCAAAAAGTCATCTGCAACATGCAGTGTAAGGGCCAAAATATCCACTGTGTAGGACAGTCAGGCAGAAGAGTAGCAGAGCACATCTATGGACATCAACTAGGTAGGAGTTGAACTAAGACAGGATGAAAACTCCTTAATCACAACACATGGACAGATTTAACCACAATTTCAACTGGGAAACTGTGAGCATCTTACATTAAGCTAAATCCAAAAGGCTAGGGAACTCCTGGAAGCTTGCCCTTCAGCCATCAATAGACCTATAGAAATAAATCATTTACACAATATTCAGAAGGGACAAAACAAGCTAAGAAAGAAACAAAAAGACTAGAACATAGCAGCCAATGCATAGATTGAGCGGAGATTAGCACCAGATAAACAATCAAGCAAAGAAGTATACCATTATCAAGAAACTACCAAGGAGAAAACACATCCCCACCAATACTGACAGGGCAAGTTACTACATAGAAATAGAGAGTAAACCCCATACTCCGTAGTAGGAGTCTCAGTGGCTGGAGAATTTTGGGAGTTGCCACAAGTCTTAAAAGTCAGGGGTGGGATTCTACTGGTTCGGATAGGTTCTATAGAACCAGTTGTTATAATTCTGCGCAGTTCAGAGAACTGGCAAATTGTGTCCCTGGCTGGCCCCTCCCATCCCCTCCCTGCCCAGTGAGTCCTTATCGCGCATGTGCAACATTGCGTGCATGCCCGACATCGCTGACTGCGTTCTTCCTCACCCAGTCACTCCTTAACGTATTTCTTTTTTCTCTCCTCCTGACGATCAGTTGTTCCTATGATCAGATATGCCAGGATTCCCACTTACTGCTTTGCCCAGGAGGTCCTGAGGCCCAGGAAGGCAAAAAAATGAGGAGGGGGCCTCCATTTTTTTCCTTCTTGGGCCCCAGGGAAGCTTCCTGGGAGCAAAAACACCCCCTTTGAGGCTTCCAAGGCCCAGAAGGCCCCAAAATGTAGTGTGGGTGTGGGTGTGCTGCGCGCCCCCTCCAGGATCCATTTTTTTTCTTCCTGTGCCCCAAGAGGCCCCAAAACGGAGCGTGGGGGGGGGGTTGTGTGTGCTCCCTCTAGGTTCCATTTTTTTTTTCTCCCTGAGCCCCAGGGAAGCCTTCTGGGTACAAAAACGCCCCTCCTTTTTGTGTGCAAAAAAGACACACCCACCCAGTCACATGAACATTTCCACCTATCCATGTCCACAGAACCAGTTGTTACAAAATTTGAATCCCACTCCTGCTTAAAGTTGCCAAGTTTGGAGACCTCTGCTCCATAGTATTGATGTTATTATCTAATCAGGTAATGAAATGTCTACAATCAAACAATTGCATCAAAGAATCCATGAGAAATTTGAATCAATTTGTCAGAGTGCTTTAAGACTTGCAATGCTAGCATTTTTGCTGAATGCACAAATTTTGGAATGAAGTCACGCTGGAATCATGGGCTGTGTTTACTTACTGAGTTAATTTGTTGCACAATAAGACTTTCTGAGTGTTAATTGGATATTCAATAATATATAATAAAAATAAAACATTCCTTAAATCCTTAAGGAAATAAGAAATTCAGGTAGGTTTTCCCTGATTCAATGGGATATAAGAGAGAGAAAGTAAAGGATCAAATTTTATATACATTTGCCCCAATGTTTCAATAACTTTAAAGAGCAAGTTGTATTGTATATCTCAAGCATATTTAGAAACAAATCTCCCTAAAGTAAATGAATATTATTTTTAACAAAATCGTAAACCTATTCATTTGATTCTATGCTTTGTGCAGAGATGAAAATTTCTGATCTGAAAATCTAGGACTGAATTTAAAAGTTGATTTGTGCAAGACATGTTTAGATATGTTTTTGATGCATGTTTCTTCATGGATTGCTTAAACAGTAGTGCATAATAGTTTGCAATATGTTTACATTGGTATTTTAGTCTTACAAGAAGTACAATCTCTTTATTTTCATGAAGATTTTTGTTTCTTATCCTACATGAGACCATTTTTAACATAAAGGGTATTTTAAATATTTAATGATTACAGTTTATGAGATCATGGATGGGAACAAAGATATCCAATGAACAGTTCTATTTTCTAGCCAGTGTTCTTTTCTAGTTCCACTTTATCATGACACAATAGCATCATAAGAAAAAAACAAACATGCTCACAATCAATATATCTGACAATTTCTCATCAGCCTACATATAGAAATCTATTTACATCAGGCAAAAATACCACAAATTGGGTTTGAAAATTAGGAAGTAAATAATCATACTTAAATGATCAAGCTGTTTTATTTATACAGCAAAATCTCCTTTAACTCGAATGTGGCTTGAAACTATCAGCATTGCTTCATATTAGGTTCTCATTTGGGTAATAATATTTCAAACGATTAGGATTAGTATAACCTAGGTTTTTCTCAAAGTGGTCCATAGTGAACCCCAAGAGGTGATGGGACAATCCAGTATTATTACTATTATAAATGCTACTGGCTACAATAGTATTTATTAGTTTCACAAAATACATGTTTGGAGAGTGAATAAACGATCTGAAACTTCACGAAGAGGTTGGTGAACTGAAGAGTTTGAGGAGCTGTGGATCCAAACCTTTCCTTTTCATGTAAATTGAAACCACTGATTTAGTCGCTCGGACCAGTTTTTGCATTGACTTAGGGGGGGGAAAAGCAGAGCCTCACGTCCAATACTAACCTCACTAGATCAGTCATACAGGATCCCACCACGACGATTTCTGAAACTACCATGCTGAGAACGGAGCAAAGAGCCACTTACAAGAAACTTTTTTTTCTCCACCACGTGACCTTTAACTTGCCTTTCCTCCAGCCGTTCTCAGCACTATTCGCCTGTTATCTCTTCACCAACCCGCTTTACCTATGGAGTCCTTCACGATCCTATTAGGTTACCCCTTTAAAACGCCTGATCACGTTTTTTAACCACGTTTTCACGCTAACTCGCGCCTACGGACGAAACTGATGGTCGCTACAGAATCTTGCCGCACCATCGCCCCTCGCCGTTTATAAAAACAGTATTCAGTCAGGCGCGCGCAAGACCACCTATATTCATTACGAAAGGTCCCCTTTCCTCCGGTTTTCGAGGAGGGGCCGGGCAAAAGTGCTCGAGTATCTTTGCAGGCGGCTCGCGCCGCGCACGTAACGTCCTGTTAGCGTGCCAGGCTTTAGGTGGGCGGATCCACGCAGGCGCCCGAGGCGCGAGGGAGAGGCGAGCGGCCGGCGCAGTTTCGGGGTTTGTAAGCGCTTCTTCTGATCGTTCCGCAGGTGTCCTTAAGCCTTTGTTGGTAGTTGAGGGAGGTCGGAGGAAGCCGAGCCCAGGTTCAAGGCCGGCTGGGTGGTTATGTTACCTGCTCTTTCCTGTGTGCCCGTTCTTCCTTGTTGTGGGACTCAGGGTCAAGTGTAGGAGTTCCTGCGGTGGAAATCGGAGCTTTCATTCTTGCATTACCCCCCCTTTTTTAACCGGGTGCATAAAGCATTGATATTTATGCTCTTCCAAGCATTAATATTTACACTCTTGTCTTTGGCGGAGTAATCCTCGGAATGATTGCTCCGTTACTATTGGCGAAACTCATCAAACCGAAAGCCTAACACTTTGCAGATCTTTATTAAGATTGAGCCCTTGTATCTTTCATATTTGTTATAGGCAAAGGTGTAACTGATCGTCAGTTATTAACGGATAAATCTGGGAGCCAGGCTGCATCTTGTTTGATCATTCATCAGAGAAAATGTAAGCCACTAGGAGTCAAAGGCAACTTGATGGCACATAATCACATATTATACTTTTCTATATTTAGATGTTTAAATTGACAAATGTCACTCCACCCCCACTTTTTTTTCCTCCCAGAACAGCAGCTCTGAGAATTTGCTTGGGCTGAAGGATGGCCCTGAACTTCAGGATCATTTAATCCAACCAGAGGTTTTGTCTTTCAAGAAAATTCTTCCAGGAGATTGTGTTCATGATATCCCAGTTGCCAGGGGAAGGCTCCATCAAATGGCACCTATATTGTGGAAGGGCCTCAAGAAGCTAGGCTTCCTTCCTCTCAGTGATGGCCTTCTAGAAAGTAATGAAAATAATGAAAACTACCACTTCCGGAGGATCTTTTAGGAAATATTGTGTATCATCTAGATTATTAGCTAATTTATTTATTAGCTATATATCTTTCACTTTATACAGGAACATATGTGTAGTGGTGCCCATAACAGCAGCCCTGTGAAGTAAATTGGGCCCAAAGTTGGCCAGTGAATTTCCATGGCTGAAGGTGGGTTAGAATCTGCTCTTAGTCCAACACCATAATGGCTCTCCAATTTTTAATATTAGGTTGCTATTAGGCTTTGGATCAATTTTGGATCAATTTTATAAAGTTACTATGATCATTTTAACTGTGTTTTTATATTTGCAATATAAAAACACAGTTAAAATGATCATAGTAACTTTATAAAATTGATCCAAAATTGATCCAAAGCCTAATAGCAACCTAATATTAAAAATATATTTGTTTAATTTCTATTAATTATGGTAAATTAAATTAACCATTTAATTAAAGGAATACCCTCCAGAAAGCTTTTATGGATTTGAATGGATTTGAATCTGGATTTCCATTTTCAGAGGCCTCAGTTGTAATCCTCCACCTGTATGCATTCAGTCTTCATTTTTAGGATTAGGTTGCTTATTGGCTTTGGAATACTTGAAAAATATATTTTTTGTGCAATAGTGTTACTTAAGTGTGAAATCTATCTTCTAATGGATAATGGAAATCTATTTTCTAATAAAGAGACGTGGTTGGATATTGGTTCCTCCTCCTAAATAAAATACCCTTTATTCAACTTACAGCTGATAGCTCAGAATTTTGTGGTGCTATCATCAAAATAATTAGATTAAAGTTAGTTTTTCAAGATCAGCCAAGAACAAGTAGATGCTTCCTGTCCAATTTCTAAATCTCTCCTGGATTAATAAAATTATTTTGGAGCATTTCTAAGGGTGGCATAGTGAGGATGGGATAGAAAAAGCCAGAGCTATGAGCATTCTGGGAAAAAATATACAAAACACAAAGATAATGGATAAATTTTGTATTCAAAGTTCAGTAACTTATTATTCAGTAACTTATTATTATACATCAGTATTAAAAAGGAATCCTTAATAAGGCATGAGTCAACTTTAGCAGTACAAGGACTCGTTAACTTACAATCTATCACTCGGCAAATATTTAACATTACAGTGGATCATCACAGAGCTACCTATGACCCAGTTTCTAAGTTCTGACCACCTCCTCCCAGTCACATAATCACATTTTGGGCACTTGGCAATCAATCCAAATTTATGGTCATTTGCAGTACACCATGGTCACATGACTGATTTTATGACTTTTTTTTCCAGAAACCGGAGTTTACTTTCAATTTCTGGCAAAAAATCTCATTAGGTACAGTGGGTTCACTTAACAACCACTACAAAAAGGTCATAAAATTAACCACATTCATATGGAGATCCACTTAAACATCAGCACAACTTAGAACTGTAGCTTTGGGCTCAATTACGGTCATAAATCAAAAGTCTACCTGTCTGTAGATTGACTGAGGTTTTTTTTTTTATATTCAAGAACATTAGGTCCTGGGAATCACATGAAAATAATATAGCATAGTGGGATGTAAACAGTGTGATGTAAAATGTTTTTCAATAAATGACAGCCAACAACTATCTACTTAACATGTCTTTTTATTCATATGCATATAATTAATAAGCTGCCTATAATATTTCATTTGGCCCCATATATAACATTTTTATAAAAAAAAGAACATGATAAATTTGCTGTTTATTATATCCCAATTTTGTAATTTTATTTGAATAATTAGAATAAATGCAACATAACCCATATCAAATATAATATGACCTATTATTTAAGCTTTCTCTTTTGCCAAGTTGAAAAATGGGCAAAATCGAGCCATTCTAAATGTGCTGGTGATTGTTGAGTTCATTATAAGATAAATTTGAAACTGTTTAAAGTTTAGTGCTGAAATTGTATTTATTTTATTGAACACATTTTTATGGCTTGAACAATTTGCAATATGCTGAACCATCCATATATTTTGTAATATTTGATCTTCTCTTGGCAAGCAACAAGCCTGGGAAGTTTAATAAACTAGTAGCACATTGTGCTCAGATTTGAAGTTCACAAGTTGCATTGTCCATAAGAATTAACTAATGGACAAACTGAGCAAACCATGTGTATGGATGTGTATTTGTCAGCCCCCATCCATCTTGAATCAGATTTGGGGCTGCCACAAAGGAGGATGGGTAACCGTGGGAATGGAAGTAAAGTGAGAAGGGAGGATAGCCACAACAACATTCTTTCACCAGAGCTCAAGGCCGGAGGGGAGTGACTGGATTTGGTGGGAGTTCAGAATGGAGGTGGATTGGACAATGTGACTTGAGAGTCATCAGAAAAGGGACCTGGGTGTGAGTTTAATACAGCAAGTGAAAACACAGGAATTCAGATTTGGGTTTTCCCAGATGCGCCAATATGACTCCTCTAATAAATTCTTACTTGGATGGACTTTGTCTGTGAGTGCTGAATTGAGATGGAGGGTTTGGTTGGAATGCTGACAGTATTTTAAAGAGACCATGTAGGGTATATTTAGGTGAATACTTGTCCAAACATCCTTTTTGTCTTTTTAAATGGCTTTGCTCCTTGTTTACCGCAGTCTTCCAAAAATTTTCTGCTTTTTTCTCTCTTTATTTTTTTGCCTTTATCCTTTTTTTCACTGTGTCTATTTGTGAGATCTTTCGAATTCTTAAAATGTGACAATATATAGAAATGGAATTGCTCTGTTTTACTTTCTCTTATTTTCTTTACAGAGTTGAATATAACTTACAAATAATATGTCTCCTGAAGTTGCCTTAAACAGAATTTCTCCATCACTTTCTCCTTTGATCTCCAATGTGGTCAGAAATGGAAAAGTAGGATTGGATGCAACTAACTGTTTAAGGATTACTGATCTGAAATCTGGGTAAGCTATCTTGTAATAAATTTAGTTATGATCTTGTGATGTTATTCCAAGGACTGGTTTTCAAATATCTTTAAGCACTTTTAATGTTTTTCATTTGTTTGAAAAAAAGAAGCTCTTTCTGATCTATTTTTCATATTTGCAAAGATTTCCTGGTTTGTGCAGAACACTTA
Organism: Bungarus multicinctus; assembly: GCA_023653725.1. Classification (NCBI taxonomy): domain Eukaryota; kingdom Metazoa; phylum Chordata; class Lepidosauria; order Squamata; family Elapidae; genus Bungarus; species Bungarus multicinctus. The sequence continues at coordinate 55,879,350 of CM042836.1, read as the reverse complement.
AGAGTGAAATTATTTTTCATCAAGTCATTCCAAGTATTTTATTTTTCACAAACCTAAAATGTTGAGTATATTGTCTCGGTATCATGTTCTACTTTCTCACTAGAATAAAATCGGAATTATATTTGGTGACTAGTTATTTTAATATTGGATGAATACTTTCTCAAAGCTTGGTCTGGCGGCCCACCTACCTGCCTCTCTGCCTATCTGTCTGAGCTCCTGCTGGTGTACACATCAAACCATTCTCCCATTTTTCTGCATAGCAATAACCTTGTGAAGTATGTTGGGTTGAAAGAAAATGAAAAATTGAAAGTTACCCATTCAATGAACTTTCCTAGCTGAAGGGAAGCTTGAATTGGATGTCTCTAGTGCTGATCCATTGCCTTATTCTATATATCATGTTAAAACTGATTTGTATAGACCTCTGCAGATGCCCTGATTTGGTCATATTCCAAATGTCATATGCTACTTAACTCAAATTGCACTCTCAGTCTGTGATTAGCATAGTTTTGCATGTGTTATTTGAATACGAATTGATAAACTGATTAAAGCTTCATATGTTTGCTTTGGCATATAGCTGGAGCAAAATGGAAACTATCCAACCAAGGTCATACCAGGCACTAGAATGATGGGACTGAGTCCCAAAATTGAGACTAAATTCTTAGATACTTAATACATAATCTTGATGTTTTAATTAAATGGGAAGTAAAATTATTCTTTTTTGATTCTATAAAGGTTTGTGGAGCACGGTTAATAGCAATTATAAAAAAATTGGAAGAGTTTCTATTGTTAGATGTTCCTATTTAAAGATATACCTGTGTTAATGGCCATGCAATCTCTCAAATTTTATAGTTTGTGGAAAGTTTGCAGGCCATTTGCAGTTACACGGACAAGAGTTTGAGAAAAATGGTGGAAAAGCACTTGTGATGAGTATTCCTTTTTGAATAAGTACAACACCTTTCAGCTATGACTTCTGCTGTCTTCCCTTAGTTGGTTTTACAAAGGAGAAGAAACTGAATTGTTGGATGTGATCGATTAAAGGCTTATCTGGTCATTAGAACTGAGCATTTCACATTTGTCTTTTTTCATCCAAAATAGAAAAGACAAATGTTGGTGGTATTCTTGATTTGGGTCATGGCTCAGACTTTTTCCAGAAAATGTATAAAGTCCAAATAGTTTGCTTTGACCAAGAAATGATCAAAAGTGATGTGAGTGCAGGGGTGGGATTCAAAAATCCCAGCAACCGGTTCAGTGCCTGGTTGCTGGGTGGGCGTAGCCATGGTGGGCGTGGTCTACTGCAACTTCCAGGAAGGCTGTTTTTCTCCTTCCCCAGTATCCGGAGGCTTCCCTAGGGCCTCTGGGAGGGCGAAAACGGCCTCCCCCAGGGTCCGGAGGCCCTCCAGAAGCTGGAAACAAGCCCATTTCCAGACTTCTGGAATGCCCATTTTTCGCCCTCCCAGAGTCTCTGCACCGACCCTGCATCCAAAACAGGTCACGTGGAGTCTCTGGGTAGGGGAGGGGTGGGGTGGGCAGGGCCATCTGGTTGGTTCAACAACTGGTTCGGCAAACCAGATGTAAATTTAACATCCGGTTCACTCGAACCGGTCCGAGCCAGTTGAATCCCATCCCTGGGTGAGTGATATATGGAATGAGTAAAAGCAGGTCTTCCCCTTTGTGATGAATATTTATGCTGCTTTTCCTGCATGAAAGGAGTGCTACATTTTGTCTCTTGATTCTTGCAATGGAATTGGGAAAAACGCCAATGTGTAACCGTAGAGAGCAGTTTTCAGTCAATCTTCAGAATGAATAGTTTGATTTGGTATGTAGCAGTTTCCAATAGTCATTAATATTGTTTTCCACCTGAATAAAATTTGAAACCTAAATGGGGTAGTAGTTGTAACTTGGTTCACATGATTGGTGATAGATGGACTGTCCATAAACTGTACTATAATACAAGTAATCCTTGATTTATGGCTAAAATTGAGACCTGAATTGCCATTGTTAAGCAAGGCAGTTGTTAAATGAGTTGTGCCCAATTTTATGATTTTTTTGTCTTGGTTGTTAAACAAATAAATTAATTAAATTAATCACAAAGTCATTAACTTCTCGGTTGACTTTGCTTATTAAAGGAAGGTCACAAATGCCAATTGCATAACCCTGGAATGCTTTAACCATTATATATAAATGCCAGTTTTCAAGTGCCTGAATTTTGTTCGCGTGACTGGGATTCTGTGACAGTCATGAGACAAGTCGTAGGCTATTTTTTTCAGTACCATTATAACTTTGAACAGTCACTAAATGAATGGTTGTAATTGCTTCCGCTGAAAAACTAGAGGTAAAACTAAAAGTAACTGTCACTGCTGTGAAACAATATGAACAATATGAAACAATTATGCTACAAATAATATTTCTGTCAATACTTCTTGTCTTGTATGATCTAATAACTGTCATTTTATGCTTTAGACAATAAAAAACAATGTTCTCAAGCACATTTACTATAGTAGCTTTAGTTCGTATAGTATAAAAAGGAGTCATGAAACTTACCGTATTTTCCGGCGTATAAGACGACCGGGTGTATAAGACGACCCCCGATTTTTGGTTGACTTTTTTCAAAGTCATCTTATACACCAGAAAATACGGGTATTCAAAATTAAGCTGCAAGGATTTGTAAACTAAGATGCTTCTCCTTCCTTCGCGCTCGCATCAGCCGACCGTACAACCTTCCTCCTCCGGCTCCAGGGCGGCTCTCTCGGTCTCTCTCCCCCACACACGGAAGATGACCCAGCCTCCCACGGAGCATGATGGGCCGGCAGAGCGGCCGCCATCTTGTTCTGTTCGGGAAGGGGAGGAGCGTCTCCCGGCGACGACGCCGGTGTGGTGGGGAAGTGGCTCCGTTTTGGTTTCGCTCCTGCTTGTTAACCAGCCCCTCGAAGCGCTCAAGCTTCACTCCTGATGTACCTGTATTTTCCGGCGTATAAGACGACCGGGCGTATAAGACGACCCCTGATTTTCGGTTGACTTTTTTTCCTTTCAAAAGTCGTCCTATACGCCGGAAAATACGGTACAATTTGCTTATTGTATCGATTGTGGGCAGCCAAATTGGGTAATTTGGGTAAAAAAAGGAGCACAATATAGGGTCAATTTGATACATTCATAGAAAGAACAAAGGTTAAAAGTATTAAATCCAGAAAGTAAATTAATATCCAGGAAAAATAAAAATCTTAATATTAACATAGGCATTTAGAATTTCTAAAAATGAGCAAATATGTTTTAACACTAGGTTCCATTATTGCAATACATTTTAACTCTAGGTTCCATTATTGAAAGAGTTATTTTTTGGATAATGATCCAGAATGCTTTCCAACTATATTGAGGTATTGAACAATATCTCTTCTAGAAAATCTTTACATATACTGTATATAAATCATTTTTTGGACATCTTTATTGCTTAGGACTTTAAAGGTAAAGACTCTCTTATTTGAATTGCTTTGGAAATGAACTGAAAACTTGTAAATAATATTGATGAATTCCTGTCAAGAAATTTTGTCCTTGCTCTTTTTGTGGTAAATAAAAGCTTGATAATTCTTGAGACAGTTTTTATGTGCTGTGTATAACCAGAAATGTAATAAATAAATACTTTATATATTACATACTTCTTGGCGTACGAATGCTAAAATTACCCAATTATTAATATTTTTCCCTATTCTTGGAACTTTTTGTAGCATCTTGCAGGTATTTGGATAATTTTTCAGAGGTGGGTCTTTCATTGTTCAGATAATAGCTATTTTTCAAATATCCTGTGAAGCTTCCTCAAACTGAAATAATTGGGCGAAATGCAACTGTGTATGCTGTCAGCTTTCACTTTACAGAAGTAAAATATTTTTAAAAACAGACTTAACAGCCTTGAAAAATACTTAGCGTTGCTTTCAAGATTGCTGTTATTAAATATCTCTTTTATTACAGTATCAGATACATCCTTTTCCATTTGATTTTGAGCAGTAAATAAAAAGGAAATATTATACTTGCAATATCTGAAATATTTTTTTACATTCAAAAGTCTCCTTGGATTCATGTAGACACCTAGTGTGGCGTAATGGTTAAGGTGCTGGGCTAGGATTGGGGAAACAGAAGTGTTAGTCCTTTAGACACATGGACTATCTTGAACCAATCACTTCCTCTTAGCCTTAATCACTGTCAGACTCTGTGAAAAGTTAGCTGAACAACAAAACACCTTGGCACAACATACATTGATGGCTTTTCTGTGTGAAATAGACATAGAAATTTGGCCCTGCAACCAAGTCATAGAAATGCTATCAATAATTTGGATTTACCATATGTCGCATGGTCAAAATTATATGTAAAAAATGAAATATTAATAAGTAATGTTTGTTATTGTTAGGAAGGATGTTAGGATTCATCAGAATGTAGCTTAAAGCAAGAAAAATTGATGTAAAATCTGATGTCTTCATAAGCTTGAGTGCACAATAGAAATAATTTTGTTGAGTAAAACCTAAAAGTGAAATTTTCTATTGAGTATGCTCAGAGGCTTCTGTTGCAGCACTGCAGCATTAATTTTAGGTCTTTCCTCTTAGTTTATAAAGCAGAATCCTCAGAATGGTCTCATAAAAATGAACTTCCTTTGTTCAATAAGGGGAAAATGTAGGATTGCAGTCTTAGTGACCAGTGAAAGAGAGTAGGCTAATCAAGGCTAACTTGGATTTTATATATATTAAAAGTAGAAAAATCGATATGAGGATATTTTTAAGGTTGTTACTAACAGAAGAATTAACTTTAAAACCTTAGGTTTCATATTCCCATTGAGCAATACTCTGTTCTTGGTTGTTGTTTTTAAACTTTGTATACAGTAAATCAATCATTCTACCTCCATGTCACTCCTCAATCTGTAGATGGTTCTCAAAAGCCTACATGGGACAGTTGCAGTGTAGGTGCTACAAAAAAAAGAGGCTTTTACATTAACAAATGTATCAAGTGAGCTAGATGATTAACAGTTAAAACATTTTATTTTTAAAAAAAGTCAAAATGAAAACTTATCACCAATGTTTTATTAATAGGGTATTACTATTTACAAAAAAAATTAATAATGTTTAACAAGTCTAAACTTAGAATCCCAGGAACATTTGCTTGGATATTTTGAGACTTCAAGTACAAAGACAAAACAAACCTATCTAACAACTTTACAAAGTAATGAGACTTATTTGAGCTAGTGTATGTTACTATTGTTGTAAAATCTGAAATAATAGAATGATGATGATAAATGTAATAATAAATGAAAATATATGCATTGTTGTGGAGCGTGAAATAAATAAAAATATAATATGTGCAGTAATTTGCCTGTTTGCAGTTTGTGGGGTTATGGAGATCATTTGAAAGTGATGCGTTGTGAAATAAATGAACTTCCTCAAGTATTAAAACAGCTGCATCCTCTGGAATGGCCAGCATAACTTCTTTAAAGATGATCTCTAACTGTATGCATTGTGAGTGTGCTTGCCTTGGCAATCCCATCAGAAACTTTGATTGTGTATTTACTAGAAATGGAGAAACCTTTTTTAAGCGACTGTAATTGCAGTTACTTGAATACTTTGGAGCATTTGGGCTCATCCTATTATATTTTGCTTTGCACAACTTGCCAACTTGTACCCCCACCTTTTCATCCCCCAAAACATGTAATATAGGTAATAGTAGGAAACATTTAAAAACATAGTTAAAGTTCTTAATGTATGGTACTTTGTATAGCTAATTTTATGTAACTACAATATGAGTAGCACCTATTGCCTTCATAAACACTCAGATTAGTATTTTTTTTAATTGTAGTTGCACCTCATTAACTCTTGGACCCAGCTGTGATCGATTTAAGTTGCATATTCCATATGCTGGAGAAACTTTAAAATGTAAGTACTTAGTACCTTAAAATAATCTGCAGACCTTCACTGGCTTTTTGATTCTGTAGCTAAACTAATAATTTCTGTTATTTAGATCTTTTCTGTCTTTTCTGCTTTTTCTCATCTGTTGAATCCATTCCTTATAGAAAGTTGCCTGATGTCTGCTCTATATGCCATCAAATAAATATCTTTTTATTTACTTATTTTTTTATTGTGTTAGTAATATTTTTAGTAGTTTCTGCTGATATTATTCCTTTTCTTTTAACATTTGTGTTCAAGTAGTCACCATTTACTGCATACAAAGGTCGAACCAGCTTTAGTCTAAGGCCAAGTAAGTACTGGGACACAATTGCAGTTTCACCTTCTAATTCCTTGTAAAACGCAAATCTTCACTTTGGTAGGGTATGGCACCATCAATTAATGTAATCTGGAGTGCCATGTAACCTAGAATTGGCAACTCAGTGCAGGAATGCTTTGTGGGAAGAAACCAACTTGGCAGTCAGAGGAAAGAGACTGTCTAAAGTTAAAGGGATCAGTGGATAAGATTTGGATTGAAGCAGATTATTCACGATGATTAAAACAAACAGATAAAAGTATTGTGAAGAACATTAAATCATTGCTGTAAGCAGAATGAACAGGCAGATAAACAGCAAATTGTTACTGCAATCAGATGTGGAATGAGAAGGTTCAATAATTCTTATTTTACATAGATGCTGGCTAATTAGGAAAAGCTTTTGAGGTTGTGACTCATTGACAATATATCGAATGGTAGATAAGGCCTATTCACACAACCCATAGTTAGAATGGGAAGCAGCCAATTTAGACAACTTTAAAAAGGGGATTAAGGGGAAAACAGATCAATTTAAACAGCAATTTTGCTGGGACAGGAGATCAAAGAAAGAACTGCAAGGCCAGTTCTTTGTCTCTGTTATTCTATTTGAGAGAAATTAAAACTTATTTCTGCTCTTTCATTCATACTGTCAGTTTAGCTTTGCTGTAGCATTAACAATTGAGATTGAAAAAAAAACTTTGAACTTTCTCTCTGGTCACAAAATCATACTAAGTTCTTAGGCTATACTTTGTTTATAATTCATTTTATCTTAGCATGTGATGTGAACACAGATATTTATTGAGTAAGGCATGCTTAAGCAAGCCAGAGCTTAGCATTATATGTGAATCTAGGCTCTGAGTGAGTAGCATTCCAGGGCCTCAAGCAAATCAGCCTATATTTTGCTATTAGTTCAGCAATTGAAGTTCTGCATTTATATGCTGCTTCTTTCTGCACAATCCTTAGGCTCTTTTTGTTTAATAAGTTTTTGTGTCTTTATGTACATATGCAAGAGCAGTACATGTAATGCTGTAATCTTCCCACTCAACTACTACTTTAGAGCAGCTGTACCTTGTTCTCTAGTCCCTTGACTTTGTTTTAAAAAAGGGAAATTATCAATATATTTATTTTTAATAAAGATATCTGTGTTTCTTATTTCCATTCTAACAGATAGAGTAGAAAATATCTTCTTTTATCATTTGATAAAAGTTTATCACTTATATTCATAGACATGTATCAGCCTGATAATATAATTAAGAAAATTTAATTAAGGCATTAGGAGAAAACAAATAGGAAAACAATGAATTAACCACAAACGATAAGCATAACTCATTGAATCAGTGGTGAAGATATCTAATGTGGCATGGCATCTTTCATGTATAGTACAATTGGGTTTTGTGAGTTACTGCTTTTAGAGTTTGTTCTGTTGCTTATATATAATGCATTATAATTTGTAGATATTTTTGAAGTTCATTGTGCAAGTCAGATGTTACATATAAAAAATAAATTGAGAAATCAAAATGGGGGTACACTTGTGTATAATTACATACACATACATACTGTATGCATGTGTATGTGTGTATCAAAATGAGATAGATAGACAGATACTATAGATAGACAGGCAGACAGGCAGGCAGATCAATATAAATAGATTGAACTATGATAGATTTGGGTAACAGTTCTCTAAATTAATTTCGTTATGCTGCATTTTTACAATTATTAAACCTGTACTTTTATAGTACTGTCCCCAACCTTTCTGGCACCAAGGACCAGTTTCAAGGAAGACAGTTTTTCCACAGACCAGAGGGGGATGTTTTTGTGTACAACCTAGATCACATGCATGCTCAGATGAATCTTCACTTGCTCAGGGATTGTGTCTCTCTCTCCCCCCCGCCCCCGAGATATAGCATCTACTAAAACACTTAATCTGATACAAAGATATATTAGGGTGTTTGACACAAAGCAAGCAGTTTGCATGGAGGATGGCTAGAACTCTCTTGAGACTTCAGTACCGGTAGTTGTACACAAAATTTTAGAAGATGAGAACCCCCCAAAAATGGAAACCTTGCAATAGTTCATATCTTACTTTTTTCTGAAAAGGTTCTATTACACAGGAGTAATAGAAAGGAGTTGATGATAATTTACCATTCTGTTACACAATTGCAATTAAAATCAAGCATCCAAGTATGTCAAGCCACCAAGAGTTATTTGGTGATTGAAATAAATAAAAGAATTAATAAACTTTTGAGGAACATGCTTTAGGGCATGGTTCTACTCTTATATTTTTATGTTCTTTGGAGAGTACAGTATATTTAAATGTTTTGAAAAGAATACATAGTGCTTCAGAGAAAGCAGATGGGAAGGCGAGTGTATCTCATATTTTCTATCTTCTATAGTGAACCACTTATTGAAGTTCTAAACTGCATTTCAATGTAAATCTCAAGGAATTTTTGGTCAGATTCCTAAATCTGCTTGAGTCACAAAGTGGCACAACAGTTAAACTGGCAAACTGCTATTCCAAAGTAGTTGGGTTGGCAAGGCAAAAAACTTAAAACACACACATGTATATACACACACACACAAGATTGTGAAACCTCAATTTCCATTTGAGATGAATGGATTCTGTAATTCCTGTTTCTCTTTTAAATCAGAGTATATCACTTGCAGTGATGTTATGCAGACAAGGCAAATGTTGTTATTTGTTCATTGATACAAACTATGTCATTTGCATAATGACCATGTAAACTTCATTTTTTTGCTTTTGCAAAGTTTTTTGCTTTTATGAGATTTTTCTACATTCCTTCACCTTAATTTAAAATAATAAATTTGCAAATAATAAGATCAAAAGCAAGAGCTTGGTTAATATAGGAGAAATAAAGGAACTATTTTACATCCATATCATTGTTTGGTAGATATGTTGTAAATTGCTGGCAAATCTACATCTTAGAATGAAGTTAAAATGAAAAATTATAATATGGAGGCATAATTTGTGACATTCCTTAGAGCTCTGCCTTTATGAATATGCAAATCTATATTACATACACCAAAAATGTTATGTATGTCAAGTTCTAGGTAGAAACAATATATTTTGAAAACTCTGCACAAGCAGAAAGAAATAGTATAGATCCTAATTAATAGTGAAAAAGATGCTTAGAGGAAAATATTTGTTTATCAGCAAACATTTCATAATGGCCATAGGTGAAACAGTCATTGAAAGACAGCTTTGTACAGGAACTTCAGACATCCTGTTCCTTGATGTATGGTTGTTATCTTTTAAGAACAGGAGAGCTTAATGGAGGAAGGCCATTAGAAATGTTGCAATAAGAACATGTTCCACTGCCCATGATTTGTTTCTAGCAGGAGGGTATGCTTCCTTTGTGGGTACTACAACATCCTCTTTGTAAGAGAAGAGGTTTTAGGTTGTTTTTTTTTTTTTTTTGCAGAATATCAATCAAACAGCTGTCATGCTGCAAATTTAGATAAAGCATTTTGAAGCATGGCATTCTGAAGCATAACCTCTCCTCTTCTGAAGTCCATCAGACGATTAGAATTTTAATGGTTTGTTACAACAGATTGCAACCTTTACTGAAACTAAATATTAATTGGTTGGGATATATATGTCTTTAAAATGATTTGAAAAGAGTTTATTGGAAAGTAGCATATCTTTAAAATAACCATATATTTTTTTCAAGCTTCCACATGAACCTGAAAATTATGTTGCTGCTTGTTTATGTTAAAGATGCAGTTATTTTAACTCATTAAAGCAGCCATGTCTTCAGAGATGTGTAGAAGTCCACAAAAGGCTTTTCTTAGAGGTGGCTATGTTTCCATTCCTATCCCTTCTGAAGCATCTCCAAATCTTTTTCAAGCACTTTACTTTACCTTGAAAGGCAAAGTACCATCATATATTTTGGTAGAGAAAATGAAACATTAATTTTTTTGTGATGTGAAGATAGTATGAACATGAAGCAAAGGCTTGAAAAATGATTAAAGTGGGTATTTTGCAAAGAGCTTTACAGTGCAAAATTATAGTAGTTGGAGACAAATCAGAAATAGTAGCTGGGTTCTTTGAATGTATTAAACCATACTTTATATCACTCATATAAGGCATGATTGCCTAGCTCCTGAATAAACCATTGTTTACAACCACTGAGACTAGATTTACATATTCTGGAAAGTAATTTTTAAAAAAGCCTTAGAACAGTGGTCACCAGCTGGTGGGCCACAAGGAAATTTTGGGACTCTGCAAAGCATCCTGCTCCAAGAGGCTATGCCGGCAAAGATTCATTTCTGGCGGAGTTTGTGGGAGAGAAAGAAAGGCTTCTGCTGCTTCTGCTGCTTTCCTTGCATGAAGCCAAAAGTCAGTCAGTCAGTCAGTCTCTCCCTCTCCCTCTCCCTCCCTCTCTCTCTTTCTCTCCAATGTCAGCAAGCCACTGTCAGTCAAAATTCGTATTAGTGGTCCGTGGGATTTAAAATTATGAGTTTGGTGGTCCCTGAGGTCCAAAAGGTTGGAGATCCCTGTATTAATTCAGAATACATTCTGGGCAAACATCTGCTTCCAAAAATATTTTTGGAACAAACCTATGTACTTAATCTTGTAAATAAATGGGTATTTCCTATTAAATTCAAATATACTGTAGTTTCACTAAACTTCATATTTGAGAATCCTTTAATTTAATTTTTGACAATTGAAGATCTTTTTGATGAAGATGGAATGATACTTATCAGGTGCAAACAACCAGACCTACAGGTATAGAGTTCAAACTAGCAATGTACTTTATTGTTCTATGCCTCTAATACGGGAATCTCCCCAGACGTCTAGCTTTTGACTGTGAAAGACTAGATAAGGCTCAAAGGCATTTGGGGGGAGGGGTCAGACCTAGCCCTCCTTTATTTATATAGCGAATCAAGGCTAATTCGCCACTTCAGCCTCCTGCCAGCTGGGATGGTTGCTCTCCAACAATGACTGATTTTTAAAGGTTTTAAAATGCTATTCTTTTTCAAAGTGATCTGATTTTAGCAGTAGAAGAATAACCTGCAAGAAGCCTTAGTCATACATGCTTCACATCTAACAGTCTAGCATAGGGGTCTCCAACCTTAGCAACTTTAAGACTTGTGGACTTCAACCCCCAGAATTCCTCAGCTAGCTTTACTGTCTAAGGAATTCTGGGAGTTGAAGTCCACAAGTCTTAAAGTTGCCAAGGTTGGAGAGCCCTGGTCTAGCATACTTATGATCAATTCAGAAGCTTTTGCATGCTCTTTTATATTAATCATTGTTTAATATTTGCCCAAATAAACTGTGATTAATATTCATGGCTGCAATATTGGAGAAGTGGAAAGCACTAATCACATTCAGGGTTTCACTTTCTTCCGTGTCAATAGGTAATTTTTTTTTGCTGTTTGTTTATTTTAAGGGGATATAATTTTTAATGCTCACTATCCTGAGTTGCCACCTGACTTTATCTTTGGAGAGGATGCTGAATTTTTACCTGATCCTTCTTCCTTACATGTGAGTATATTTTGCTGTCATTTTGTCAGTTCAATTGCTTTACTTTTAAACTGTGGCCCTAAATTTTGGAATAAGTGTTAGATGAACTGCAAAGCTGATCTTTCCATTAGGGATTTGGTTAGATGTATTATGTATTTTAACTGTATTATGCTCTTATGTCATTCTGCAAGTTGATATTTAGTTGTTAATCTCTCTTGAGATTTTTATTTTACTGGGAAATAAACAAGATAGGATACTCAGAAAGAGTTTTGTCTTTCGTGAGTACGTGAACATTATTTTACACTTTTTGTCTATTGTCTTAATTTAGTAGCTTTATATGACTGCCATCTGATCTGAGCAGGTCTGGATGGCTAACACAATATAAATATTCTACATAATACAGTAACAGAATATAGAAATGACATATTTTTAAAATGTCAGTCAAGAACAACCCAGTCAACAAGAAATTTATTCAACTCACAGGTTCAAACCCTAAACTCCAACCCTTCTCTTTCCAGAAAGAAAAACTAGATCTTAAAGGGCTTAGCAAAAGCTCAGAAGGGTTGAAGCTAATCTAATCTCGATAGAAATGGTGTTTCACAGATCAGACATTGATACAGAACAGCACATTTCTTGAGACTGACCAAATAATATTCTTTAATTGATAGTATGGAATGGAGACAATTGGAGAAGGGTAACCTGGCCTTATGCCAGAAAGGTGTGCTGTAGAGCCAAATTATTTTAATTGCACATGAAAGCTTGTTGGCATCCAATGCAACTTGTAAAGCAAAACTATAACTGGGCATATTGCGGTATGCCCATAGCTGCTCTTGATGCTGCATTCTGGATCAATTGCAGCTTCTGAATGTTCCTCAGGGGCTGTTTCAGGTAGACCGTATTGTGGTATTCTAGTTGGGAGGTGACCAATGCATGGGTGACCATCAGTGGTGGGTTTCAAAAAATTTTCCTACTGGTTCGAAGAGTTCGCTATGTGTGTGTGCGTGCATGCGCACATACATGTAAATTGTGTGTATATGTATACACACATATAAAATATATAAATAATAATTTTACACAGTTGTTGACCATAAATCAAACCTGACCTAGCAATTCTGGTTTCAGAATATTAGTGGGTAATTAATATACAAAATGAATATATTTGAGATAACATTACTCATTGTCATAAATTTGTATTTAACATATGGAACTGTGCTTTATAGCGCTCTTTAAAAATGAATATTAAAACAATTAAAATATGTATACATATGGGTTCATGGTGGAGAGGTACAATGTTTCATATTTAAAAATCATTAGATATCTTTAATCAAATTATAATAATGAAAAATAAGAGGCAATCAAAAATCAACAAAGGCCATAGTTTATAAGTTAAAACTGCATTGGATAAGTGAAGTATCTTGACTTGATGCAAAAAATATAATGTATTAGTCACACATCACTAGAAAAGTAATTCCAGATCTGAAGCACCATCACAAAAAATATTTTCATAATTTTGAATACAAATTCTATTATTCTGAATGCATTTAATACATTTATTCTATTAGTATACTCACTGTGGGGATACTTTGTATTAGAAGTATTTACTCAAACATCGCCTTTAATTGTTATATATTGTAGAAAGAAACATGGTCAGAATAAATTTACAATTGCACTTTAACATACAGTTTTCTTTCTTGCAGAAATTTCAAGTAACTATCACAACTGCAGCTTAATTAGAAGGCAGTGATTCAATAGCCTTCAACCATCTTTCTATACAAAATAATACTATTCCTATGTATGTTTTGTAGTGGCAAATCTAATACATTTGTGGCATGTCCTGTTTCAAGCTATTGGAATATACATTTTCAAAGGAAAAAGAAATACTTGTAAATTTGACTGATTAGTTTCAATTTTGTTTTCACATATTAGATAAGGTAACCATTTGACAAGATAATCATGTCAAAAGTTAATGCTGATTTTAAGTTATTTATTGATGCAGCTGTTTGCAAATACAGTATCTGTAGCTTTCATACTGGATAATTTTAGGGGCATGTTGATCATGATTTGCTGTCCTACAGTTGCTAATTAAATGCTACCATAGTCACAGGCGATATTACTTCACTCCGATTTTCATTTTCTCCAGATTTCCTAATGTTGCCTCCTGTTGTGGAAACTTCCGGAGCAAGGAGAAAATGATTCATTTAAAAAAAAAAAATATATTTTCTTTCAAAGGGAACCTCCAGTTTGTGGAATTCTGCTCTCTACAAATTTGTGGCCAATCTCTAAGATATTTTGAGTGTATACTTTTAAAATATGAATAAACTTTGACACTTATGCATAGACACAGGTAGAAAAAATGGAGGCAATTGAATGTAGCTGAAAATATTAGTGATGACTAAAGTTAAGTTTGTATTTTTTTTGATGTGTAATAGTAGTACTTCATAATATTTAAATAAAACTTTTATAGCCTAAGCTCACAAATAAATTTTTATTTTGGTGGCATACTGAAATTGTACCCTTTTTTTAATCAGTGAAGATAAGCTCTACTTTAATATTAGTCACTCTGAAGGGCTTGATATCTTGTATTTCTTGACATTTATTTTCCTTGTCAATTACTGCACTTAATTCTTCCTCCTAAAAATATGAAAGTACACTAACTGAAGATCTTGCTGTTTTCTGTAGTGTAGCCAGGAAAAACAGTAGCAAGCTGTCTTCTTCAAAGTCACGTTTCTGGAAGATATTCCAGCAACCTGGATGCTTAAGCACATTCTTAAGAAAAACAAGCTCCATTTAATTAAGAAACTATTTGCTTATTCTCTTATTGACAAGTCTAACTTGCTTCTTATTCTGACTTTTCTTAGTTGTAGAAACTGATCATACCACATGTGTAGTGTAAGAGTATAGAAATATTATCCCAATAGTTAGTTAGGCTATAAGTGATTGAATAAATAAAAACATTTGAGTCAACAAGTTGTCCATGGACTAAATTTGGCTGTTTCAGGATTGCAACTGAATTGCAATTGTGTGTCATCTGTTACAGTAGTACAAAATAAGGTAGATAACATTCCTTCATGCTGACTTAAATTGTAGTAATCTTTATTAAGCATCTCATTTTCCTTTCTTGCCATGGATAATGAGGTTAAGAGGGGGACCTTTGTTTCTGTAAATTGTGTTGTTGCCTAAAGCTAGTAAATTAAATGGTTTGGAAACCCATATAAAGTATTATTAAAGTGGCTAATAAAACAATCTTTATAGATGTAGTGAGTTAGTTTTTCTGTTGTTTGCTACTGGGCAATCTGTAACTTTATCAGAATAGGTATTTTGATTTTCTCTCCATGTGGCAGTTCTTTGTCACAGAGTTGTCTTATAGGGAGATGGGCAGCAAAGGGAAGGGAAGGGAAAAGAAGGGAAGGAAGGAAGGATGGCTGAGATTTAGAAAAGTGTTTTAGAGTCAGCTCTTGGATTCTAATTTATAACTGTTTACATAGTTATGCTAAGAGAACTAAATGATAGTAGGATGCTACATATAATTCATTAGGTAATTGTCCTACTAATAAAAATAGTTGTCAGCCATTCACTTCTGCCGATCCTCAACTACTCTATGGATCAACATTCCCCATGCTCCTCTGTCTCTTACCACATCCTTCACAGCTGCCGTGGTCATCCTGGTGTCATCCTTTATAGGGTGCAGCCAATGGGTACTAGGGCAGCCCATTCTCATTTTTCCACTGATCACGCCCACCTTGATTGACTTTTTGAGTGAGTCAATAAGTGATCCTCAGTAAATAAGTTCATACAAGTAAAGCATTTAATTAATTGCTTATATTAGTGTAGAATATATGGGATATTCAGCAACTGAGCAGTAGTTGGCTTCTATCCTGTAAGTTTGGAGAAAGCTCAAATATTTACAATTTTATTTTTTCTAAATAAGTAAAACTTAGCTGTAAGGTACATGAAAGGTCATAAATGTGATTGTTTACAAACAGACAGAATATCAGGGGTTGCCATAAAGAAGAGGGAGTCAAGCTATTCTCTAAAGCATCTGAGGACAGGACAAGAAGAAATGGATGGAAACTAATCAAGGAGAGAAGCAACCTAGAACTAAGAAGAAATTTGCTGACAATTAAAATAATTAATCAGTGAAACAACTTGCATCCAGAAGTTGTGAATGCTCCAACACTGGATGTTTTTAAGAAAATATTGGACAATCTTTTGTCAGAAATGGTATAGGACAGTGATGGCTAACCTTTTCTATGTTGCATGCCAAAAGTGCGCATGCGTGTGCCTGCATCCATGATGCAATGCACGCGTGACTCCCCCTGCGCATGTGCATGCAACCCCCCACTGCATGCCTATGCACATGCAACCCCCTGCACTGCATGCCTCTGCGCATGCACACGCAACCCCCCATACGCTGCATGCCTCTGTGCATGCACACACAACCCCCCATGTACCGCATGTCCTTTGTACATGTGTGCATGTCTCCTATGCACGTGTTTCCCCCCGCGCATGCATGGCAATACCTGGCAATCAGCTGGCGGGGAGCGTGTGCGCATGTGCAATGGGGTTCTTCTGGGTGACCTCTCATGTGCCAGCAGAAGTGGCTCTGTGTGCCATTTCCGGCACGCGTGCCATAGGTTCATTATCACATGTGTAGGGTTTCCTGCCTGAGCAAGGGGTTGGACTAGAAGACCTCCAAGGTCCCTTCCAACTATTGCATTGCATTCTATTCTATTCCATTCCATTCCATTCTATTAAGACTGTACTTAGCATATAGGAAAGTACAACAGTACTTTAGTTTTTACTTTATTTCCAGCTATCCAACAATAGCATTGACTGCTAACCACACATTCTAATTTAGAATGCTACATTCTTCCAATTTCTTATACCTAACCAGTTTATTGGTCTTTATCATCTATTTACTTCCTTTATCCTCTACCAACCCTAGAAGAAATGGGGGTAATCTTATATTACAAAATATTTGAATGAAAAAATATGTGCAGCATTTAAATGAAAAAATTACATAAATTAATAAACTGTTCCCTGCACTGTGTGATCCTTTTCTAATTTTTTGCCCAAGTTGCAAATGCATTCTTTCTTTAATATTAACTTATAAAATCATGTGTATAGATTATTTCTTGGAAGTATACTCGTTTGAATGCATGTGGTAAAGACAAGAAAACTGTCTTCCATCATACTGCCAGGAAATAAGGTAGTCATCTGCATGATGCTGCTGCCAGTGTATATTGCCATATCCTTGTGGTGCCACACAATCATTGATACCGTATTTTTCTATGATTAAGATATGAGAATGATCTCTAATACAAGTGGGTTTACTCATCTAGCTGGAATACTGATATTGGCACAACTATATCTTAATATTGACTTCTGTTTCAGAATTCTAGTATAAGTAATTAAGAATATATATTTTAAGGATATGTTTAAAGAAATAAAATGTGGAAAGTATTTTGTGGCCCACAACATTGACATGTAAGGCTTCTATACAAGCTTGGAGAAAAGTGATAAAGGCAGAAAATATTTTGAAAAGTTAGCCTAAGTAATATACCTTCCTGCAGCTCAATAATACGTGAGTATATATGGGGAATAAAATATCTCTAGAGAAAAAGTTGAAAAATTAATTCTATCTGTTGCAGGTTTTATGACTTTGTTAACATAGAATGGATATATTAAAATTGCCCTGGATAATTTGCCGCTTGTTAAATTTTCATTGTGACTTTTCTGCTATGGATTTGGGGAGGGGGAAGAGATTTAAAAATCTATTTGGCTTTAGAAGTAAATTCAGTTAAAATTGTTCATGTCTAAATTTAATGAATCTGACAAAATTCAGCTTTGATGCAACATTTAAAACTTCTTGAGAAGAACAAATAAGTCATTTTAGGTGACTAAATGACTCAGTTTTTTTCTTTTGTTTATTTAATGTTATGTGAGTGAAGTTCCTCAAGCTCAATAATACTTGGGAAAAATTATTTTATTGTATAGAACTGTTAGTAAAATGTTGATAAGATCTTTTAACAAAATATTAGTGATATAATAGGTAAGATAATTATGAGAAAGGTTATTTCCATTTCTTATTGAGTATGAATGTCAGCAGGCATGTTAAGCTTTCAGCTTTTCAGAAGAGATGAAAAGGTATTTACTTAAAACCTGATAAAATAAATGGAAGTATGCATATCTTGATTAACTTGAATTGTGTAATGCAAGGGTTTTTTTTAAAAAAAGAACACCGTCTGTACTTCAGAAAGGTGGGAAACTTTTCTGTTAAACTATTTTACAAGTCTAATAATAAATGATTGATAATGAGTTTAATCTTAATTCAATATATATCAGATGCCAAATCATTTTATTTTCTTAGCTGTTCAAGGTACAAATGTCCAAAGTCCATATGTAAGTTAAATATATCACAAATGCATGTGTAAAACTGGAACGCACAAGATTTTTCTAGACAAAGATTCTTAACCTCCAAAATGTTGGAGCCCACACTTTGTAAAAGGAACGAATTGAAATAGAACAAAAACTTAAATTTCGTATAAATCACTTATATTTACAGGCAAGTGAAATTAAATATAGTTGTGGGTACACTCTCCCCCCTCCCCCCCGGTGTATTAGAAAATCAAATTTTGTAAGTTTCAGATAGTTTGAGATCTTTGGGATCTTAAATTGTGTTCCTTGGATTTTTTTAAAAAAATTGAGAAATAAATGATAGCACAAAACAGCCTATATAATTATGGGTAGAATTTGTTGACAAAGTGAAAAACAGCTGACAGAATTCAGCTAGAGTCAATTGATAGGATAAAAATATACAACAGAGGACAGAGAATAAGAGTTTATTTGGTTCAGGAGTTAGTTAAATAAAAGAACATTATAGGGTGTTAGTGGTAATAGAAAGATCTTTGTTTTGATTAAAACACTCTTGAGGGTATTACAGGAAATACCATGAGGCTGATCTTCATCAAAGCAATTGCTTCACTGGCCTTTAAATAAGGAGGCTGGTGATAGCTTTTCCAGTTCAGTAGCTGGCCAAAGCAAGCAGCATCTTGAATTTCAGTTGAGAGTATTGTAAAATCTTATTTTTTTTATGTTAAGGTGTTACGTTGAGATTGAGTACTCCAAAGATAAGGATCAAAATGGTCCATACAGTTGGCCTTGAGTTATGATGGCAAGTGGGACCAAAATTTCTGTAGCGGGGCTCCCCAGGTGAAAAAGAGAACGTCTTGCAACTTTACCTGCTGATTTCCCCATTGACTTTGCTTGTAGAAAGTTGCAAATGGGCGATTGTGTGACCAGCTCACTGTGATATATTGTGAACTGGGCATCTTAAGTACCCAGATAGCAATCACATGACTGTTAGACCACTGCAGTGGCCACAATTTCATGGTGTGATCATAAGTCCCCCTTGTTCAGCACTGTTGTAATTTTGAATGATTGCTGAATATGAGGTTGTAACTTGAGTTCTATCTGTGAATCAAATTGATAGTGCATTGCATAGGTTTCTACCTTTTTGTGCACCTTTCAAATTTATAAAAATAGTAGTCTTTTATATATTATTAGATTATGGGAGCAGGTAATGGGCTAGATGATCTGAATTTACTGGATAAAATGATGTATATCTGTGACCAGATACAAAGAATAAGAAATCTATACATATGTCACAATATGTAGCCTTGTTTGCCTTGATATTCCCCATATTTTCCCGCTTTAAATTTTCCCCCTCCACCAAAATTTTGAATAGATAAATATAAGAGTGGGTTCTTACACTGATGTAGCTAGTAACAAAGATAAGTAAGGAGTGCTTCACTTTCTCAGAGGAGATTGGCATCTACTCTGGTGCACTGACAGCACAGGAGCACAGGAGATCTGGGCGCACTTCGCACAGTCACTTCCGCCCTCGTCATCTCCCGCCTGGATTATTGCAATGCTCTCTACATGGGGCTCCCCTTGAAGAGTCTCCGGAGGCTGCAGCTGGTCCAGAATGCAGCCGCGCGGGTGATCGTGGGTGCTCCTCGGAGCTCCCACGTTACACCGCTTCTCCGCAGGCTGCACTGGCTTCCTGTGGCCTTCCGGATTCGATTCAAGGTGGTACTGACAGTATTTAAAGTGCTCCATGGCTCGGGACCTGGGTACTTACGGGACCGCCTGCTGCCATCATCAACCTCCCGCCGCCCAGTACGCTCCCACAGGGTTGCCCTCCTCGGGGTACCGCCGCCCGGCCGTTGTCGGTTGACGGCCCCGAGGGTTCGGGCTTTCTCTGTGGGAGCCCCCTCCCTTTGGAATGATCTCCCCCCGGAGATACGGGCTATGACGGATATTCTGACCTTCCGGCGCGCAGTGAAAACCCTATTTTTTAAACAGGCTGGCCTGGCCCAGTAACTGTATTTTAGTTTTTTAACTTAATTTTAATCGGGGTTTTATTAGTTTTTAATTTTTAACTCTATTTTTGGGTTAGACAGCCGGATCAATTTGGTTTAATTTATTTTAATTGTATTTATTGAGTATTTATTATGTGTTTTTAGTAGGCTGTACACCGCCCCGAGTCCCTTTTTGGGAGAGGGAGCGGTATAAAAGTTTAATTAAATAAATAAATAAATAAGGAGTAAAAAAGGAAAATCTTGAATTTTGAAATTTTGAATTTCTTATGTATAGGATCTGCTAATATTCTAACCTTCAAGGAGGACCCAGTATAAATTCTATCTCAGTTTGTTGAAATAATTTGATGGCCCAAATTAGGCTGAGCACAAATCTATGTCAGAGAATTTAAAATGTTAGGTGTGTCACTTTTTCCCCCTGTTGTGCTTGTATTTCTTCACCAAAAGAGAAGGAAAATATTGCCAATGCTCAGTGTTTTTATTTTTATTTTTTTACCTAGAGTACCACAACTGAAAGATCCATCAGTTTCAGTGATAACAATTATATTAATTCTCTGACAAATAAAAGCATTCAAGTTGATCAGTGGTCCAAATCTCACTTTGGACAATGCAAATACAATTACATTTCATGATTCTTGTGTTAACTTGCCTCTTGATTGAACAGAATTTGGCCTGCTGGAATCCTTCAAATCCCGAATGCCTCCTGCTTGTTGTAAAGGAACTTGTACAACAGTATCACCAGTTTCAATGCAGCAGATTACGTGAGAGTTCTCGGCTCATGTTTGAATATCAGACGTTACTTGAAGAACCTCAGTATGGAGAGAACATGGAAATTTATGCTGGCAAAAAGAACAATTGGGTAAGAGTACAATACAAGAAGAGTAGTACTAGAGATTCCTTTCCATAGTAACTATAACCTGATTTGGAGGAGATTTTTGTCCTAGGTGTGTATTTCTTAAAATAGATGTCCTATTATTACCTTTGTTTTTTTTCTCCCTTCCTGCTGTTTAGCAATTTTATTCCATTACCTTGCTTGAACTTGTTGCCTAGGTAAACAACTATGGCTAACAGTTATGTGGAATTAAAGATTATGAATGCAATAAAGCACTGACTTCTCACTGATCTTAACATTTAATAAATATTTTTATTCTAATCAAATAAATTCTGCAAGTTTTAAATAAAATGTAAGAGTTCATAGCTGGAAATGCTTCCTTCTCTTTCCAATAAAAGAGACAGTTTAAAAAGTAGCAACAACACCTGCTATTGAGATGCTGCCCTCCAGTTTTCAGGGTAATTTACAGGAAAGTTGTCTGAATGAGTTGCAGATTGCATAGTAACGTGTTGTATACCATTGTGAAATAGCATACAACATGTAAGAATAAAATAATTGAAAGTGATTCCGGTTATTTATTTGTTTGTTTATTTATTTATTTATTGTAAGCAGAAATTTAAACAGAACAGAAACCTGTTTATTTATTTATTAAATTTAGAAACTGTCCATCTCACTCGCAGAGGGACTCTTTAGTTTCAGTAAGTAGCTAAAGATCAGAATCCTCAATTTCTGGTTCAGTAACTCCTTAAAATGATGTATCAATTTGTGGACTGCTACAATGGGTAAAATGATTTCGTTATGTTTATATACCATTTATTTTTAATAATTAAATTTTTGCTGCATATTCAATAAACCAGTTTTAAATAAAAATAAAATAAAAATTATTATAAATAAACTATTAAATAGTTAAATTTAAAACAGTATTTTTAACATGGTAAGTCTATGCATATCTGCATAATTTAGGATTCCACACAAAATCATTATCCTGTGACAGAGGAAAAAATGTTGATTCCTGCCTAATTCATTAGAATACAGGTAGTCCTCAATTTAGGGCCATTTGTTTAATGATATTTTAAAGTTATCATGACCTCAGAAAAAGTGACTTATGACCTGTATCGAAACTGATGACCATCGCACCACTTCCCAATTTAGGACCTTTATTGTCGATTTCCAGCCAAAATAACCACGATCCATTAGGAAAATTGGATTTGCTTAATGACTGCATGATTCGCTTAATGATAGCTGTAAAAATTGTCATAAAATGAGTCTGACTTGACTTATGATAACAACAATGATGGAAATTCTGGTCCCAATTCTGGTCATAAGTCAAGGACTACCTGTATTAGAAGTATAAAAGGGAATGTTCAGGCTTTCAAGATGGTATTACTATATCAGTGGTCTCCAACCATTCTGGCCTGGCAGACTGCTGGTGGTGGGGTGGGGAGGGAGAGGGGATGGTTTCATGCACGCTGCTTTCACAAATGCAGCTTTGCACACATGCTTGCCTATCACTTCCATGGCCCGATTCCGAATGGGATACGGCCCTGCACTGGGCCACAGACCAGGAGTTGGGTTGGGGACTCCTGGTCGATATATCAATAAAGTATACTTTGAGTCAGATTTGTGGAGTTTGTTTCCTGACTTGCATAACTTGAGGGGCGTACAGTCCTGTCTAAATGATTCTTCCGTTGAATGGCCAAAGTTATGAATTAAATGAATTATAATATGCAGCACCTGGTGTGACTAAATTGGTAATGATTTGGCTAAAAGTGTCTGGTGTCTTTCCAAAATAATATAACAATAGAATTGCCTTGCTGTATGATGGAGCTGATCATCCACCCTTGTTTCTTCACAATGTGTAATAATCTGAGAATGCGGTGATCCTTATATAGTGATTAAAAAGCTGACTCCTCATCAGTTAATCCTTTTATAAAACCTGTATAAAATAGTAGCATACGAGATTTGATTTAATTAGAACAATTAATTAAAAATTGTTGAATAGTGCAAGGGTTTCAAGGGTATTTTTTTTTCACGAAGTCTAATAAAATTTAAGGGGAGAATGCAAAATCTCGAAAGTTTTCAGTGTCATATGAGTCATAGGAATTAAATCTTGTGACATGATAGCAGTATTCTAATATCTCAGGGGCTGCCACAAAGAAGAGGGAGTCAAGCTATTCTCCAAAGCACCTGAGGGCAGGACAAGAATCAAGGAGAGAAGCAACTTAGAACTGAGGAGAAATTTCCTGACAGTTAGAACAATTAACAACTTGCCTCCAGAAGTGTGAATGCTCCAACACTGGAAGTTTTTAAAAAAGGGTTGGATAACCATTTGTCTGAAATGGTGTAGGGTTTCCTGCCTAGGCAGGGGATTGGACTAGAAGACCTCCAAGGTCCCTTCCAACTCTGTTATTCTACATTCTAAATTACATCAGTTACCATTTGGTTCTTTCAAAAAAATGTTTTTGTAGTACTGATACATCTGCTGAAACTGGACACAAAGTCTTCACAAGATCTGAATTCCATTAGTCCCGAGTTTAGGAGTTAATACATAATGATCACTATAATTGGAATGTGGAAATGACATAATTAAGAGATAATCTTGCTATAGTTGGAGTCTGCTTTCCTGCAGACACCTTGCCTGTTGTGTGATCAGCTTTTTAGTGTGTTACATAACTTTAAAAGTTCAGTCTGTTTCAATTATGTCTCTGGATTATTAGGAATGCAAATGCTCAATTGAACATTGAGGTCCTTTTTTCTATTCTTTTAAATTAATAGACTGGTGAATTTTCAGCTCGGTTCCTTCTGAAATTGCCAGTGGACTTCAGCAATATCCCTACCTACCTTCTCAAGGTAAAATAATTCTTTATTACTTGAGCTACCATTTTCTTCGAAATAAATGAATTCCAATGCCTCCTGTTTTTTTCTGTAATTCCTTTCCACCCCTCCCCTTTCTTCTCTTTTAATCTTTTCTCCCTTTCTTTGAAACTTAATAAAACTGGTTCAACACTTCTGCATCTTTCTTTTGTCTGCACTGTCTATTTTCAGATGCCTTATCTTGCAAAAATTGAATTCAGTTTAAGTATCAGAATAAGTGATAAGCATTATGTGTAACTTTCCCTAAAAAAATCCTTCAGTAGTTTTCAACATGACATTTAATATACAAATAGACTTAAATGATTCTGTTTGAAACTTTGTCAGTTAGTCAACAAGCTAACTGAGGAGGAGGTACGCATAGGAACTTTTCGGTAGTTAGGAAAGCTGTTGAAGCCAGAGACATAGATGCTATGTCTCAAGCCAGATGTTATGAGTTTGTTAAATTCTTTTTAGGGAAATGAAAAATGAATATATATTATTCACGTATGGATTAAATTCTGCTATGTCAAATGTGCTGATATGAAGGAAAAGCACGGCCTAAAGGAAAAGATAACATCTTCTATATGTAACTTCTCAGTGTACCTATCTATCCACCCAAACAGTAAGAATGTCTTTCAAAATGCTAAGACAGCGTAAACTGTCTTTACCAATATAAGTAGAGCAGCAGGGTATAAATTTAATTATAAATAATAGAATATAAATATACAAGGAATCAAGAGATATTTTAGGAACTAAATCTTAAGTAATGGAAGGAGAAAGATGAAATATTTTATTAAATATTATTTTTTTATTATTAACAAGTTGGAGTTTTACATCCACTCTATCAGATTAAGCTCTTTTAAGTAGATTAATCTGTACCATTCAGTAGGGTTGTGTGTGTGGTTGTGTGTGTGTAAGGGGAAGGGAAATTGTGTTGCTAAAATGTAATAGAGTAATTGTCAGATAAAGCACCCACTCATACCTGTATTTATTTATTTATTTATTTATTTATCCAACACTTATATACCGCCCTTCTCCCGAAGGACTCAGGGCGGTGCACAGCCGATTCTACCCCAATACATAATACAAAAATTAAAATGAATTAAATAATTTTGGGCTGTTAAATTAAAAGTCCACCCTCCCCCATAAATATTTAAAAACTCCAAATTAGAATCCAAATTAAAATGGGAGACGGTTAAAATCTTATATCAGCCCAGGCCAGCCTGCTCGAAGAGCCAGGTTTTTAACACACGTCTGAAGGCTCTCAGGTCCGTGCTGGTACGTATCTCTGGGGGCAGACTATTCCAGAGGGCAGGCCCTATTCCTGGTATGTATACTAAGAGTTAGCTACGTCTTTCATTTAACTCAATTCTCACTACTATAATTCTTTTGACAAACACTATCCCTTCTAGTTTTTATGAATAGAATAGAATTCTTTATTGGCCAAGTGTGATTGGACACACAAGGAATTTGTCTTGGTGCAAATGCTCTCAGTACATAAAAGAAAAGATATGTTTGTCAAAAGTCAAGAATCATAAGGTACAACACTTAATAACAATCATAGGGTACAATAAGCAATCAAATCATACTAGGAAACAGTCAATATAAATTGTAAGGATACAAGCGACAAAGTTACAGTCATACAGTCACAAGTGGGATGAGATGGGTAATACGGAGTGATAAGAAGACTATAATAATAGTAATGCAAACTTTGTAAATAGTTGGACAATGTTGAGGGAATTACTTGTTTAGCAGAGTGATAGTGTTCAGGAAAAAATGACCTTGTGTCTAGTAGTTCTGGTGTGCAGTGCTCTATAATGTCATTTTGAGGGTAGGAGTTGGAACAGTTTATGTCCCGGATGTGAGGAGTCTGTAAATATTTTCACAGCCCTTTTTTTGACTCGTGCAGTATATAGGTCCTTGATTGAAGGCAGGTTGGTAGTAATTGTTTTTTCTGCAGTCCTAATTATCCTCTGAAGTCTGTGTCTGTCCTGTTGGGTTGCAGAACCAAACCAGATAGTTATAGAGGTGCAGATGACAGACTCAATAATTCCTCTGTAAAACTGTATCAGCAACTCCTTGGGCAATTTGAGCTTTCTGAGTTGGTGCAGAAAGAACATTCTTTGTTGTGCTTTTTTGATGATGTTTTTGATGTTAGGTGTCCATTTTAGGTCTTGTGATATGATAGAACCTAGAAATTTGAAGTTCTCTATTGTTGATACTGTGTTGTTTAGTATTGTAAGAGGTGATAGTATGGAAAGGTTTCTTCAAAAGTCTACCACCATTTCTTCGGTTTTGAGTGTATTCAGTTCCAGATTGTTTAGGTTACACCACAAGGCAAGTTGTATAATCTCCTGTCTGTATGCGGATTCATCGTTTTCTCGAATGAGACCAATCACTGTTGTATCATCTGCAGACTTCAGTATTTTAACAAATGGATCGTTTGAGATGCAGTCATTGGTATATAGAGAGAAGAGAAGTGGAGAAAACACAGTCTTGGGGGAGCCCTGTGCTGATTATACAGGTATCAGATGTGATTCTACTTAGCTTTACCTGCTGCTTCCTGTCTGTGGCAAATGCTTCCTGTCAAGTGGTAAATACTAGAGAATCTTCAGAACTAGGAAAACTATAAATAACTCATATCTCTCTTACAAACATTTCAGGAAAACATCCATTCACTTCATTCATTGCTTTCTACTTTTTTAACTATCCCCATTCTTGCCAAACATGATACTTGATATATAGTCCAGCATTTCTTTTATCACATGCCCAAAGTATTTGAGTTTATTTTTGCTCATGCTCATTTCAAGTGAAACATTATTTGGCCTAGGACTGATTGGTTATTTCTTCCTGTGGTCCAGTACTTGTCCAACCTTTGCATTCTGAAGTCAGTAAGTAGGTACAAGTGCACATTGTTAGAACATTTGTTGTGGTCTTGGTGTGCCAAATCTGTAAAAAATGAATTAGCTTCAACAAATTTTAAATACAAGCTAATGTTGCTACCATTTGCTTATAGATATTAATTTTCTAGGATGTTTACAGGGGTAAAAATGAACAGACTTAGGAACAGTGTTTGATCCTTTAACATTTTTGGAAATTAGCTAGAAATTAGTAGAATCCATTAAACAGTCAGGTGTGATCCATGTCATTAAGAAAACCATTCTGCTGAGGGATCATCATATATTTAAATCTTGTTTACAAATGGAAATTCTGTAGTATAAGAGAGTGAGTTTAGTATTTTGCGTTTTACATAGTCTGAATTGAAGAGGATCTGTTAAATTGAAAATTAATATCTACCAGATCTATAACCATCAGGTTTTCTAGTTGGCATAGATACGTGTTTTTATATGTAACATTTTGTATAAATTAATTTTAGTGGAATCTCAAGACTATTTATGTTTTATATTTTTAGACTATAATGGACTATAATGGAAAAAAATAATATTTTTCATACTATGTTCACAATACAGTCATAGGTATTACAGTAACTTCAAAATCTCCAGTTGGTACCTATGGAATATTTAATTTAACTAAAATGAAATATAATCCTTGCAAAATTATCATTCTTATATTGTCTTGCATGAATATTCCAAATATCCACCCCATAATCTTGCTTCTATTTCAGTGTGTTAGTTATAGAGACACTTTTTAAAATTTATATTATTCTAATTTTAAAATATTAAGCTGATTGATCACAGAAAAGTTAATATTAAAAAATCTAACCATTATGATATAAAATTGATATAGAAGTATTAGTGATTATTATTGTTAATAAATGTTATCATTTTAAAAACAAAGCTGCGTCTTAACATAATGAAAAGGAAAAGAATAGTGAACCTGTTAAAAAATCATGACTGGCTGATGTGGACTTTTAATATATTGAAGCAAGTGCTTCTTCCCAGATGTCCTTGAAATGTTAAAACTATGCTTTTCTACATTAAAAAAGTTCCTTTTTAGTTGAGATACAATATCAGTGTTCAGTTTTCTGGAGATTGCAAATAAATAAATGAAGTATCTTGGATTGAAGGTTGACTTGACTTTCCATCTTTCTGAGGTCAGTAACAGGAGAACCCAGATTGTTGGGGGCAATATGCTGACACTAAACTGCTTAGAGAGGCCTGTGAAGTGGCATATAAGTCTAAGTGCTATTTCTATTGACTGAAAAATATAACTGTCAGCACATTGGAAGCATTCACCCATATACAGGTAACTGGATTTTTTAAGATGATAATAATATGTATCATGCAAGAAAAAGATTTTTCTTCTGTTGTCACTTGAGGGATGAAATGTGTGGAAAGTGACCTAGGTGAGACATTTGGACTTGATTGTCAATTTAGTATAGAAAGCAGCAAATGGAGCCATCTCCATTTTATCCTATCACTTTTATCTCATAAGTTCAGATTTTACTATTATGATCACCAGTTGTATCTTTAAGTAGGCAAGTGGCAAATAGTAGTGCATCTTCAAAACTAGGAAAACTATAAATAGGTAAGAATTCAGATAGATATTTAAAACATTGTTTGCCTGAATTTTTCTTCAGTCTACCTTCTTTGTTGTTAGTCACGAAGTCGTGTCCAACCCCATGGTTGGACACGACTTCGCGACCCCATGGACAAGATTCCTCCAGGCCTTCCTGTCCTCTACCATCCCCTGGAGTCCATTTAAGCTCAAGCCGACTACTTAAGTGACTCCATCCAGCCACCTTGTTCTCTGTCGTCCCATTCTTCTTTTGCCTTCTTTTGCCTTCCCAGCATTAGGCTCTTTTCCAGTGAGTCATTAGGTAGCCAAGGTAATGGAGTTTATCTTCAAGATCTTGCCTTCTAAAGAGCAGTCAGGGTTGATCTCCTCTAGGACTGACTGGTTTGATCTCCTTGTAGTCCAAGGGACTCACAGGAGTCTTCTCCAGCACCATAGTTCAAAGGCCTCAATTATTTGGCGCTCAGCCTTCCTTATGGTCCAACTTTCACAACCATACATTGCAACTGGGAAAACCATAGCCTTGACTATGCACTTTTATTGGCAGGGTGATGTCTCTGCTTTTTAGTATGCTATGTAGATTTGCCATAGCTTTCCTCCCCAGGAGCAAGCATCTTTTAATTTCTTCGCTGTAGTCCCATCTGTGGTGATTTTAGAGCCCAGAAAAATAAAATCTGTCACTATCTCCATTTCTTCCCCATCTATTTGCCAGGAATTGAGAGGGCCGGATGCCATGATCTTAGTTTTTTTAATGTTGAGTTTCAAGCCAACTTTTGCACTCTCCTCCATCACCTGCATCAAGCGGCTCTTTAGTTCCTCTTCACTTTCTGCCATTAGCTTCTTTCCTTCTATCTTAATTAAAAAAGCCCCTGTTGTTCATGTATGATAAAAACTTATAGAAATAAAGCATACATAATTAGTAAATATGTGCATCAATAGTAATTTATGGGAAAATGAAGGAATATCAATAAAATCTATGGACAACTTTATTGTTGAAAATAAGTAGGTATTTGAAAAATAAACAGAGCCCTATCATTTTAGCCATTGTCTATCCATTGCAGGATGAAGGCCTCGTCCGCATATTTCCAATCAATATGATCCTGAGCTTTCTTTTACCAATTGGGCCTGCAATACTTGCTGATGTCGTCGATCCATTTTGTTTTAGGTCTCTTTTGTGGGATCCATTCTGTGACTGCCTTAGTCCACCTGCAATCAGTTCTTCTTGCTAAGTGACCAGCCCATTTCCATTTCAGTTCTTTTACTCTATTGATAACATCATATGCTTTCATTTGTTCTCTAATCCATGGGCAGGTTTTTCTATCTTGTCTTATAATAAAATCCAGTGCCCTGTATTTTAGCACATATAGAAGAATATTTCTTGCTTCCCCAGTCTTTGGGTCAACTTTATCATCTTATTGTTGGGAAAAGAATATGGTTAAGAATGTTGCCATATAAGAAATACAAGAATCATCCTGCAGTGGGATGTTTTAAAAGAAGAAGAAGAAGGCCGAGTTCTATAATAAAAGAAAAAAATAGCATTTTCTTACAGTTTGAATAGGAAAAGGACTGATAGGGTGGGGTGGAGGCTTCAGTAAAATACTAATAATTGCTAGCTATTTTGTTACAAAGCAGAAATTCAGTTTATGGAAAAACAAGTATTGTTCAACTTAAATTTCTCTCAATCTCTGAACTTTTCTGTTACCAAATTGTCAGCCTTCCAGGGTAGGCCAGGCCAGGAAACTGACACTACAAAGATTACAGGAACTCTTTTTTATTATTGCAGGGTTTAATAACAAAATTTCAAAAGCCTGCCAGAGTTTCCCTCTTATACCAAAGGGTGGGATTATTTTAAATTTCTTTGTCTCCTTTTTCCTTTTCCAGGACTATATTGTTGTTTCTCCTTCTTAATGGATCCTGTATTCTGTCATCAAAGTTATTTCCACATTCCTCTATTTCAGTTACACAAAAATGATCTTACTACTTGAGCTGGGAAATTTCTTCTGTTCTACTGAAAACTGTTTTCAGTTTGTATAAAATTGTAGATAGATGGGAAAAATCATCTTAGCTGACTGATGCCTCTCTGGTGATACATAAATCATCAGTCTGAAGGAACCTTATGAGTTGCTTTATCTCAAATGGAGATTACTGCAGGACAAGATCCAAATCAAGGTTTTTTTTTCAGTTTTAACATTCCCAATGCACTTTACAAGAGAACATTAACTTCAACTAAAATCATCATTCTCATAATATCTATTTATACTTGTATCTACTCTGTGTTTTAATAAACTAAATCATAATGCATTGGATTTGTTAAATCCCATCATGTATTCAGAGCTCTGGAAAGAGGCTTGTGTTGTATTAAATGGAGAGAGAAAATATTGATTCTATTCTGTTTTTTTATTCTGTCCTGATGATTGATTATTGGCAGTGGCAGTGGTTAGAATGCAGTACTGCAGGCTACTTTTGTTGACTGCCAGCTGCTGATAATTTGGCAGTTCAAATCTCACCAGGCTCAAGGTTGACTCAGCCTTCCATCCTTCTGAAGTCAGTAAAATGAGGACCCAGATTGTTGGAGGCAATATGCTGACTCTGTAAACCAGCGGTTGCCAACTGGTGGGCCGCGGCCCACTGGTGGGCTACAAGAATATTTTGGTAGGCCATACAGAAATTTCACCCCAGAGCACCCCCCCAAAGCAATTAATCCAGGCTGCGCAGAAACACAGGCTGCACCACCCACATGGCCCGCGGGAACCCTCCCCGCCCACTCACTCCTTACCTGGCAAACTTGCCTGCTAAATTGCTATTTTTCCTTTTTCCAACCATCTGTTCTGCTGTGCTGGGTAATTTAGATTAGCTAGGAAGTAGGAAATGGTCAGATTTCTTCCTTTCTAGCTAGTCTTTAGATCTTCGGCTCTGCTTTTAAGCACACCGAACCTCCCTTAGGACTGAAGGTTCTATTATTCAGTGCAGACTCACGGCAAATAAATATTATGTGACAGACTGAGCTAGCCAATGGCAGATAGATAGATCTCTGAATGGATCTGTGATTCTGTGAACAACTCAATCTGCCTGCCTGCTTTGCCTGATTTTGGGTAAAAATTGTTCTTTTTAATAAAATTCAGTATTTATGTAAATATTTATAATATTTACATACAAGCCATGCCCAGCCAATCACATGACCACAAGCCACACCCACAAATTTGGCCACACCCACAGAACCGGTTAGTGGTCCCTGGAATTTAAAATTATGAGTTTGGTGGTCCCTGAGGTCCAAAAGGTTGGTGACCCCTGCTGTAAACCATTTAGAGAGGGTTGTAAAGCACCATGAAGCAGTATATAAGTCTTTTGCTATTTACCACCAACAGAACAACAATATGGCCTGAACAAACATATTGAAGTACAGCTGCAAACAGCTTCTTGGATCATAAAAGTTTACAAGGCCAAACACAGTTGAAATTAAATGCTGCTAATACCTTTGGAACGTTATAAATATGGGAAAATATGTGAACGAAGAGGTTTGTCTACATATATGACTGAAATGATATTCTAAAAAGTTTTCTAATTATCACAGTAATAAACTGTGGCTGAGCTATTATAACTTTACCTATGGAAGGTTGTTTTGTAGACTTTATCATCTTTCCTTAACTGAATCCCCACTAGTTAGGAGTTTCAGTCACAGTGTATAAGAAAAGCATTGAGGAAATCTATACAATATTCTTGTCATTGTGACGATGTGGTATTTCAATCTAAATTTTTGCAGCATAAAGATTCTCAAATCACTTGTAATTCCTTAGTTCACTTTAATGATGCCAAATCTTATAATAATGTGGTTTTCTAATTGCTTCACTTTTTCTTTAAACAAGAAAGGCAATGAATACAGGAGCTATTGTCCATACAGATTAGGGAGTCACATATTTTATGGGGCAAAGTATCATATATATACTGTGTCCTTGAAGCTCAGAGAAAAACTTAAATTTTTAAAACATATGAACTTGCCTTAAGTAACAACAACAAGTAACATTAATTTCTTGCTTGTAGTGATTGCTGTGCCTGATTAATCAGTGAACAGTACACATTTCTGTCAGAATAACTTCTAATAACAATATTAAGCCTAGGGCATCCAAAACATTTTTTGCAAATATTGTCTGATGAAAAATGAGTAGGAATAATAATGTGGGCATCATTTGTCCAAACCATTAAGAGTTTTGATTGACTTTTTAAAAATCATAAATGGCAAAAATGTTATGTCTTTGTCTTTTGTATGATTGAAATTTTTTTGCTAAATGTTGTTTATATAATGTAACATAACATAGCATAGCATAACATAACATAACATAACATAACACACACTCACACATATTTAGCAAACATTTACATATACAGGTAGCCTCTCAATGTTAATTGGAACCAAAATTTCCATTTCATTGTATACATGTTGTGCATTGACAATAAAGGCTTGAACTTTGAACTTCCATCATGAAGCAATGTAACGGTAAAGCACAAAGTTATGTGACCACAATGATTAGCAAATGGCAATCCCAACCTATTGCTATTATTAAATAAGATTTTCAAGTTGTTAAGTTAGGTTCCCCCCACAATTTCCTGCTGGTGTCCAACAGCAAAGGTCATTGGAAAAGCTAACAGGAAGTTCCAAGACCCTGGCAGCTTGTATGCAGGCAGGTAGGTAAATGGCTGCTGTAGGGTGAGGAAAGGTGCACAGCGGGTTAGTGTGTTGTGCAAATGCAGCAAGGCTTAAAATGACTCCTATAAGGCAAGGGCAGGTTCAAAGAGTCCAGTGAATGCAGTGAAGCCTTGGGTAGCTGTTGCTGGGCTGGGCAGGGGAGGGGAAGTTGCATGAAGGTGTACAAGTGACCAGTATAGTGTGGCACAAGAGCAACAAAGCTGCTCTTGAAGTGGCTGCTGTTGAATAGGGGAGGGTGCATGAGAGGCTGGCATGGCATATATGCCACAAGGCTTGGAATGGCTTCTGCCAGGGGCATATGGTGAAATGTTATATGGATTCCCAGGAGGAAGAGGCCACATTCCAGATAAGCAAGAGACAGCAAATGTAGTACAGCGCTGTTAGTTTTGATAGAAAAGACTGTTTTAGTGAAATATCATGAAATAAATGTTCTTAAAAATGACTACATTTAGCAGCTGAAAAATAAAATAAATATAAGTTTGAATTTAGGATGTGCATTTAGAATACATCAATCCCCAAATTTATACATAGTCATGTATATTTTGATATTAAAAACTAGTAAAAAAATGTGACTGACTATTCAGTCTTTAAAATGAATAGGCTAAATAATATCCATCCATCTGTCTGTCTGTCTGTCTGTCTGTCTATCCATCAATTTATCTATCCTATCATCTCGTTAAAACAAGTCTAAATCCTATGCTATAGTGTTGTCTATATTCCCTTGTATGTTGCCAGTTCTCATTTTTAGATTTCAACCCTTCTTTTAGATCCTGTTTTTTAACATGTACTTATACATCTTTTATAACCTCTGTTTATAATCCTTTTTTCCATTTCCATTTTCCCTCTTGAGATATGTTTTTAGATCCATTATGCTCCTTTTTAATGATCACCTTCTTCATGCTGGTAAAGATTTTATTAGATACCAAGATTTCAATATCCTTAGATGAATGTTTTTCTTTTCCTTTATATTTTGAATTGTTTAGGTATGCTGTTACCACTTGGCAAATTAAAATACTGCAAATGTATCTGTAACTGATAAAAGTTGAGCTTTGTTAGATAGCTCCAATGTGCTATGTTGGTTCAGCTAATTACAAATTTGAACATATAACATTAATGTTAATTGATATTATGGTGTTATCATTTTGATACAAAACCATAAAACTCATCAGTGGGGATTATATGCTACAAAAAAAATCACCCACTTTTTTGAAAGTATATGCACTTAATGAATGGGAATTTGAAGAGTTTGTGTGGTGGAAAATTCAGAAATGTCCTTCAGTTAGACTCCAATTATTTGGAGAATTTATAATTTTTAAAAATATCCAGTTGGTTACAATAATTCTGAGTATCAATTTTGAACTATTGTTTTAGAATGTTTTAATAAAATTGTTCTTCAAGAAATAATATGGATTTTTCTTATGAAGTAATTATTTTCCCACTATGTCACAAATAATCCAGTGTGTTTTAAAATTTCTGCTTGCTTGCTTATGTATTTAGTTATTAGGCCACCAATTACTGCAATTTCTCTGTAGTGTACAGTACATCACTCCCTGTCTTAAGGGCTCAAAGAAAAAATGCATTATATTTATATGATGTTGGAATAATGGAAATGATGGGAAATTCTTTTTTATGATGTATATACTTCAGTTCTGCTCTTGAGCCATAGCCTGTTTAGAATCTTCTAGATCTAGAGCTTATATAATTCTTGGCAGGAGTCCTGCGATCCATACATATCACACATGACTAGGCATGGTTCATGCTTATCCCCCTTAGGTCAACTTTGATCACTACGCTGATTGCTTAGAGACAAAGATGCTATTATTTATCTGTATTTCATTTTTATGGTTTTTGTTTTTTATTTTGTTCTTACCCTGTCTGAAGACTCAAGGACAATATTGTAAAAAAAAATTATTCACCATAGGTAGATATAATTTTAATCTTTGCTACCTGGGGAGATCTTAAGAGTAGATTTTTGAAAGCACTGATAAATATTTATTACATAGTGTCAGTTGTCATGTAATTCTTGATACAGGGATATATGTCTTCCTTAATCCAGATGCCATAATTTTCCACCTGACCACGATTGGGTTTTTTCCCCGTGGATTCTGTGGAGATTCTCAATCATCCAGGTCATAATTAGGAAAGTCCTAACGACCAGATGACTGTAAAAAATATATAATTCTTCCACTACCACCCCTAATACTGTCAGAACTAATCCTTCCATTGTCCCACCATCCTGCCAGAATCAGTGAAGCTTCTTCTCCTTCCTCAATGGAAAAACAGTTCAGTTGCCTTTTGAAAAAGCATCTTTGAGATTCCTGGGATTCCTTTGCATCCTTAGGTAGACTCTGCTATTCAGAATGCTCCTTTAAAGTGGGTTTGAATTCAAGCATTCTAGCCCTTGCCAACCCTTAGGCTAAAGGTCACCTGCTAATACTTAGTCATAGTTTGGATTTGCAACTGCAGAGCTTTCTTGCACCTCAGAACATTTTCCCTGCAGATCGGTTCAGTCAAGTTCTACATTTATAGTTTTGCCTGATGTGCATGTACCTAACTTCCTTTTTTGAAAGATACTAGACCTATTTGACAGTTGATACAACCATCTCAGATTGTTGAGGATTCAGTTTACCAGTTACTATACAGACCAGTTTCTGTTCCTGATTCTCATTCCCAAGTTTCCTGAGCCAAATATGCTGTTCTGCTTTCAATTTTCTACTGAAGGGTCTCCTTCAGTGTATGGAAAATTTTTAGACAGGTATCTGTCAGATTTTTGGATATTGAATATCATTCTGTGATAGTAATACTGGTATGTAGCCTTATGCTTAATCATTAAGGAGGTTTTTCTCATGAATATTGAAATCTCCTAACAAAAGTTAAAAAGTCTATAATGCCAAAGCCAAAACCATTTTTATCAGCTCACCTAAGACATAACTCAGGCAATAAAGTTGAGGATTAGGGAATCAAATCTCCAGTCTTCCTTGGATTTTCAATCAGACTAGGAAGATTTATTTCAACTTCTTTTACAAAAGTCATATTTTACTTATACAGATAATAACACCAAACCACAGCATAAATTTCATAAGTTCAAGAATGGTGACAAACTCAGTGAATTTGAGATACGTTATATTTTGAGATACACTATAAGAATAAAGTTCCTTAATTCCTTCTAACTACCCTTCCTTCCTTTATTAATATTTTTATTAAACTACTTTCCTTTACCAAATAATTCATTTACTGTAGTTTTAAAAATTTCTTAAACCCTGTTTCTGTGCTTGCTCTTCTATATTCTAATTTGTTTAATATCTATCCTAAAGTTTATTTCTACATCCTAATTTTATCACATTTCCCAAGTTCTTAATATTTTTCTGTTGTATTTTCATTCTATTCTCTGGAAGAACATCAAATTCTCTACTTAGTAAACTTCCCTGTTTATCCTAGAAATAAAATGACTATGGCAAAAGAAAGCAAAGGTGGTGTCAATAGTAACAGGTACCTTAGGTGCAATCCCAAAACAACCTGGAGCACCACTTGAATGTTCTTAGCATTGATAAAATCAGCCTATTGCAAGTGGCAGCTTTATTCACAACAACTTACATTTTGGGACAATATCTTTAACAACATCAAACATCTGTCTACCCCAAGTTCTTGAGAAGAACTTGATGTGTATGAAATGCCGATCTATCTGAACATCAGGCTGACTATGCAACAAATCATAATCCTTTATTAAACTTGTACGCTGCTCAACTCTGGGTAGCTCACAACAAACTAATTGAAATAATATCAATAAAACCTAAGAAATAAACAGTGGCAAGTATGAAGCAAGGAATCTCATTCTCCTTTGATGGAAATCTGGATGAAGAACTGGGTTTTCATGGTTTTCTAAATAACAGCAGAGTGGGAGCCATCCAGAACTTGGAGAGAATAGTCAATATTTTAATACGGTTTTCTGGAGACCAGGAGAGAAGGAGCATTCTGTGTTAGGATCCATGACCTTCCAAAGGAGAGGGAATGAAGAGGCTTATTTTATAGAACTCTAAGGATGGCAATCCCTAAGAGAGACAACCTGAAATGAGCATACGCTACTCAAATGTATCAAGCAGGCAGATATATGAAAAGAAGGTACCTAGACTCTGAATCTTGAAAGGCTTTAAATATGATAACCAGCTCTTTGACTTGTACTAGAAGCCAATACATAAGCTAATCAAACTCTTAAAGTAGAGGTGCTACATGGCATGCCCCTAACTACTTAAACCATCATATTATTGATCACTTGAAGCTACAAAATGTATCCCACTGCAAATGCTCTTGAAAAGCATTAGAATTTATTAGAATAATCCAATTGAGAGATGATGGCTTCATTGACTATGAGTAAAACCTACGGTTCGAGGAAGAGTCATAAGTGGCATAAAGGAGCTACTATAAAAGTCTTCTTGGCCCCAGCTGCTACTTGCTCATCAAGCAGGAGTTTTGACTATAGAAGGACTCCTAATTTTGAGCAATTTTTGGGTAGTGGGGTTGTCAACATTATACATTTCTCTCTCCAGAGTCAAATGGCTTACAAAAGCGCTTAAATTTATGAATGTAAATACATTTTTAGCTACAATAGTATAGTCCTGGACCTGATTAGATTCCCTTCTCCAGTCTGATACTGGTTTTGCTCCTGTCTTTGCACTATAATCCCTCTGGTAAGATATAGTGTTGGCTGAGCAGAGGGCAGATGAAGAATGCTGGCTGTAGCCTAGTTTCAGATCTCTAGTGATATAAGTCTATAAGCAGATAAATATGTGGTTTGGGCAAAACATTGAACTGGAATATAAAACAGTCATACAGATGTCTATGGAGCTTCTCAATCATCCAGGTCATGGTTGTCCCAAAGATGCCTTTTCCAAAAGGCAACTGGATTTTCTTTTCCTTTGCTTCTCATCCAAGAAGACTTTTCCTTTTTTCAAAGGAAAAAAAAAAAACCAAGGAAGTCCAGTTGACTTTTGGAAAAAGCACTTTGGGGGCAACAGTCATACAGGTTTTTATAGTGGTGGGCAACTTACCAGAACTTATCCTATATGAGTATTCTTTCTTTATACTCAGCCTTTTAGCTTCTATGTTTTTTTTTTAAAGACAAAAAAGTCTAATTGTCCAACTTGGTTCTGTTCCAAACATAAAAGGAAATGAATTATAGTAGTAACGGTATAGAGCAGATGTTTTGGTTGGACTAGCCATTAACACTCTGACTCATAATAAATTATCAGTTCCAGTAAGTTCCCAGTTCTTAGTTACAGTAGGTAGTAGGATGCAAGAGAACAATGTGTTTATGCTTTCTGTTTTAAATGTGTTTGGGAATCAATACTTGCCAGGAATTATTCTTTATAAAAGACACTCTATTGTTCATTTGTTTAGCTAGTCAAAAATGTAAACGGTATTCTGAGGCCTTCAGCTATAGAAAGAATTAAAACTGGTGCTCAATATAAATAATGCTAATAAATACAATTGATATTAGTGAATGTTAATGCATAAAATAAAGAGTTCTTTTTTAAACAAATTATTATTTATTGTAAAAAAAAAGGCATAGCCCACTTTTCTTCTCTGAATGCTTTGGAGACAGTTTACATGATTTTAAAGCCAAAAATTTATATTATGATTTACATTATGATCTATGTTCCAAAAATAGAACCAAAGAAGGCTAACAAAATGCAAGTCCAATTATAATTTAAATATTAACACTAATGGAATACAAACTAGTGAAAAATAAATAGTAGCATCCATCAGATTAAAAACTGGATCAGTGAAGCCAAATAATAGCAAAAGCAGCTTTCAGTAAACTTTATGTGTGCTAGCAGAAAAATAATAGAGAAATAACTAACCTCTTTTTAATGTGTTTTTTAAAAACTTGAGGGTAGCTACTTGGAGATTTTTGGTTAATGGTAAATAACAGGACTGCCCTCAAATCTTAAAACAAGGAAAGATTCATATTAAGTAATACCCAAATTTATTACAATTAGAACTCAAAAAGAATTTATACTCATGTATATTTTAACTAGATATAGCAACAATGTTTTTGATCTGCTAAAGTTTCAAAATATTTTTAAAAGGTAATCTGAGGTCCAGTGCATTACACTGATGTCTCATTTATGTACACAAGGTTTGTGTCAACCTGATCTGGTCTGATCCATGGATATACTGTAGGATTAGCCTCTGAGTCTGGAAATGAGAATAATCCTAATTGTAATCTTTAAAACAAATATCCTAAATGGTCGTTCAACAGACAGGATCATCTTTTTGTTTTTTCTATGCATTAAGTTTGGCATCCACCTAGTCATATGATCACATTTTGGATTTTTAGCTACTTGTTCCTGATGAAATGGCCACATAGTGTCTTGTTTAAAGTTTGCTTCATTCAATATCTAAAATTTTGGGCCCAACTGTGGTCATAAGTTGACTACTTGTATAGCTCATTATAGAATATCTGCATTTCTTGAAGATTGTTCCAGTTCTTTGCATCTTTAGCTAGGAGGGGAAATATTCAATTTTAAACTAAGGAACATTATTACTAATAAGCATGCATAGTATTAAACTAAATAAGCCAATGATGTAAGCATAA
Source organism: Bungarus multicinctus (assembly GCA_023653725.1). NCBI lineage: Eukaryota > Metazoa > Chordata > Lepidosauria > Squamata > Elapidae > Bungarus > Bungarus multicinctus. Next base: position 55,839,798 of record CM042836.1, on the reverse strand, counting down.
GGCAGTTTCCCGGTTTCCACCATGAATACTCTAATTTTCTTTTAAAAACATATAAGCATACTATCTGACATTATTCTACCTGTCCTAAAATTATCTATTATGTAAAGTCATTTCTAGTTAGTTCCCCTGTCTCCTTTAACATTCTAAAGATATTAACAATTTGTTTACAAAGATAAGAAAACATACAAGCCGTGGTGGCACAGTGGTTCGAGTGCAGTACTGCAGGCTACTTCTGCTGACTGACTGCAATTTGGCAGTTCAAATCTCAGCAGGCTCAAGGTTGACTTAGCCTTTCATCCACTGAGGTGGGTAAAATGAGGACCCAAATTGTTGGGGGCAATATGCTGACTCTGTAAACTGCTTAGAGCTATAAAGCACTGTGAAGCAGTATGTAAGTGCTTTTTGAAATTTGTCCCAATTCTGTTTCCAAAAATTTTACTAGCAAATTTAATGTGGATGAAATAGAAACAATTTTTATCTTTTTGTGCCTTTTCTTCCCTGGATGCTGTATTTTAAATAGATAACAGTGGGTGTAGGTTGGAAACTTTTCTTTGTGCATCTATGATTAACACAGCAATTGGTTGTAGCTGCAATGCTCAACTTTTTCTTGATGACAAGAAAAAAAATGTCAGGATGATTGCCCCTTTCTTAGAATGCCCTGCCTTTCTCTAAGTGGCCTATGCCCCTTCTGAGGAACCACATTTTGAAAACCACTGATTTAATTAGCTTAGCTACAGATTTCATTTTTCATGAAAATTACTGTGTGTAATGGTATAAACATTTAATTTTGTTTTGAAACATAGGAGCTTTTAATCATAATCCACAAGTTAATTATAATTCTAAAGAAACTTCTGATGATACACGCCAAAAGTGTACAAGCAGAAGTTTATTTTCTCTGAAGCAGAAGAAAAGTAGCTATGTAGAAATACAAATTCATAATATGGCAAGGTCTTTTGGTGTATTGGAAGATGCCTGAGCTGGAACCAATCTTCTGGCAGCATCCTAAGCAACACAAAACTGTTTAAAAGAGAAAATGATTAAAATATAAAATACTTGCAAAATAGAAAAGATGTATAACATACAAAAAATGCAAAAAGAGAAGAGAGAACAATGGATCAGTTGATTTCATTTATATCTTGAATTTATAGTCAGTTCATGCCTAATATTAAATCATAACATAGTTTGTTTAATTTTAGATTAATACTAAGACATGCATTAGGTCTTAAGTTTCATGCAAACCAGTCTTCTGTGGCTTGTTTAGAAATTATTATTTAAAAACAGTCATTAGCAACATCAGTTAAATTTGTCTTATGCTATTTGGATTCTAGGAAGTTCCAGACCAGATTTTGAAAAGCAAATGAAATATAGAGCAAACCTTTGAAGTAGTGCACAAATGTTCATAAATCAGATTTTTGCCATTGTTCCCAAACTTTTCAGTTCATGTTGTCCTTATGATGTGACAAAGATATGGCATCACTAATGTTCATTGCAAAACCCAGCTTTCCAAATGAACATCACAAAAATTTAAAATATCCCGTGGTGGTCTTCTGAGATTGCTGGAGTACTCCAAGGTGCCGTGATACAGAGTTTGGATAATGTGGTTATATTCCATGTATGGTATCACAGACATTATCTCAATTTTTTAAAAGTTTGCTGTCATTAAAATTGCTACATCTCTCTATTCAGGTTTTGCAACACTAGTGAATGCAGCTTTCAGAGGGCTTATATTAAAAAAAACCATAGCCATTAGTCATTTTGGTAGATAAGATTTAAATGACTGCTGGCATAATAAAAAGGGAAATACATAATATTATTATACAAGCCTGAAATACAAAACGAGTAGTCATAGCTGTGGATCAGGAGGTGGAGGGTGGAATCCAAATACATAATGGTATATGTTATGTAATAGGAGGCTAATAATTGTGTTTTCGGGGTTGAAACTTTTTATTTGCTCCTAAATGCTAAATTAATGTGGTACATATGATACTACAGTACTACAGATTATGAGTTATCTACAGGTGCATCTTTGGACTGACTTTGTACTTCACAGCTGAAATATCTGGAGTAATTTTGAATTCCTTTTCCCTTATTCCATTTTTTCTGGTAATTTTTTGTCTGATAAAATAAGTAAATGTCAACCTTGCTTTGGTTAAGATAACCTTTATTGTCATTTTTTAAAGCTGTGAGCACATTGTCTTACATTAAAAATGAATTTTTATTGCCTGCTCTCAAAAGAAAACATATATCTACTCATATACATACATGATACACACACACACACACACACACACACACGTTTATTACTATTATTAAATTATACTAATAAACCATACCATATAATATAACACAATAATCCATATAATATTATATAGTATGGTATAGTAGTATAATATAATAATATTTATTTGTTGTGTGTTATCAAAATAGTGTTGATTCTTAGCAACCACATAGATTTTCTCCATGACAATCTGCTGGTCCTTCAGATCTTCCAGTAGCACACCCACTGCTGCAATAACTCAGTCCCTCTACTTTGCTGCCTAGTTGTCTTCTTGTTCTCTTTTTCTTCTACCTTTCCCAGTACAACACTGTATTAGAACCTCTTCCATAGAGCTAGCTCTCCTACATAACATGTCTCAGCTGGGGCAATTTGAGCTTGGTTATTTGTATCTCAAGTGAGAACTCTGGCTTGATTTGTTTGATGATCCATTCCTTTGTTTTCTTGCTATCCATGGTATGCTCTGGATTCCTTTCCAACACCACAGTTCACAAGCATCAATATCAGTACCGGTATTATCCTGCTTTTTCAAAGTCCAGATTCTACTTCCATAGAGTATCACTGGGAATACCATTGCTTGCAGTGTTTTGATCTTTATAGGTATAGATATATCACAGGATCTGAATATATTTTGTAAGATTGTCATGGCTAATCTATCAATGTAGTTTAGCAATATAATAATATAATATGGCCTAATCTATTTTATAATTCTTATCATATAATATTTTGTTCTTAAATTAAAGAAATGGATCAGAGGGATTACATTTAAGCATGGGAAACTGTGTAATCCAAATCCAAATCAAATAATTGATTCATCAAAGTAACAACTAAAATCTTAGAAAACTTTCCCATTCTTCCTTGCTAGAAATAGCAGAGAATGGAGCCAAGATGGTATGGCAGCATACTTTGCAAGGTTTAATAGTTGGATTATGACTAGTAAAATGTACTGCAAAATGTACAACTTCAGCCACAGAAACCTATTGTGGGTGTATTGGAATACTCACTCTTAGATCAGTCTACCTCATAAGAATACTGGTGTATGGAAAAATTTGAGAAGAAAATGCTATTTACTCAGCCATGAAATACAGGAAGAAATATAGAATATAAAACCATATAAATAGGAAGAAAAAAGTACTGCAGGATAAATTCAGTGCCTGGAGTTAAAATAATAAAGGCAGAAAACAAACAAACAAATCTAAGCTATATGATTTTTCCAAAAGAATATTTTCTAGGATGTTAATTATATTGGAAAGACATGTTTCTATAATTGAACTTGAACATAACTCTGTTTTAGTCCATCGTTTTTACAGTACATAATGGTGCTCAAAACTGAAAAACTGTGCCAGATTTTCAGTGGTCACTTAGACCAGTATTGGGCAACAATTACTTCCTCCATCATATTGTCACAAACTGCCATGATAAAATGTTATAGAAATACAGTTCATGCAGCACTGTAAAATCATTTCTTGTTGTCCAGTTAAGCTGTGTTTTTTTAACAGCTGATTTGACTTTGGAAAACAGTATTTTCTACATAAGAATATCATGACATGCCTGCTAGCAGTAATTTGACATCTGCCAAATTCGTGGCAATGACATTTAATTTATGTCTACTGTATGCATCCAAATGTATGGTATATTATACTAGCAGTATATTTCTATTAACATTCCTGATGTCAAGCATTATTTCTAGCCAGTTTTAAAAGGACCAAAGTAGCAGATTGTCAACCTTTTCAGCCAGGCCTTATAATCTTTCACATGGTCAATCTTATGATTGCTATTACAATTATTTTATTTTTTGTTTCTGTGTATGTTTTTAGGATGCAAATGAAGACCCTGGAGAAGATGTTGCTCTTCTTTCAGTCAGTTTTGAAGATACAGAAGCTACTCAGGTTTTTCCCAAATTGTACCTCTCTCCTCGAATTGAACAGTGAGTGCTGTATCTCATATACAGTAATCTTAGTTTCATAATATTTTATTATATTTCTCATTATTTATATAAAACATTTGGATAGTATAAAACCTCTCTGACTTTTAATGGAAAAAGTCAATATGATGATTTTTGTAAGTGACAATGCTGGTCAAGCCATGCAGTTTCCTTTGCCAGTTCCATTTTAAAGTCTTTTAAAGTTGTAATCAGCCTGTATTTTCCTTAAATGGTATTCCTTGAATTTTCCTTTTCATCCCATTGACTCAAAGAGATTGAGCTCCATGTTGGGATTCAAGTGTTCATAGATTAATCTCTGGTTCCTTCATAATGGAAGAATACATATGATACTGACCTATTCTTTTTGTCGGGATGGTCATTGGTCATAATCTAAACAGCCATCCTAATAGCTAAATAATAAGTAAATGAAATAATAGTGAGCTACTACCGATACATTGTAAGTAAGCCGCTCCTCAACATCTATGAATGACAGAGACAACATACATGGTACATCTTATTCCCCCATCCAGACAGAGTCTGCATTAGACTTTGGAATTGCTTTCTACGTGCAGTAGAAATATAATGTGTTCTGTTGTTGAAACATAACTTTCCCTTATAGCTAGTAAGGTTTCTTGCTTGGAAATGAAAGAAAATTTGCACAAGTCTTTGGTTATTGACTAGTATCTTATGAACGCAACCACTTTTTCTTATTGATATCTTCATTCATTTCCTGGTAAAATCATGTAATTAAAAAAATAATTGTGTGACGATATGCTATGTGATTTATATTTCTTGGCTGGAGCCCGGTATGGATTTGTCTCCGTTCATGCAGACTGGTAATAGTAAGCACAATAAACATACTTTATATCAAAGCAAGATAGGCGGCAAATAAATACATTAAATGAATAAATTAGGCCTGATGAAAAATATGCCCAATACTTGGTTATTTCCTCATTTTGTTGTTTTCTGTATTTTTGCCATTACATCAAGTACTTGCATGGCCAGGTGACAATATCTACATGTAATACAAATGAATGTGCTGGGGTGGAATAGCTTCAGATATGCTTCAGTGAGTGCAGTGCTGCAAGGATATTATATCTTTTCTACTGGCAGGGTTGTTTGATGCCCTCTGAGGAAGAATGGTTAACTAAGATATAGGTTAGGCTGCAAGAGTCAAATTCTTTTTCATTGAGGGCTGCATCAGGGTTGTGTGTGACCTCAGGGTGCCAGGTTGCATGGCCGGGACAGGGTAGGCATGGCCTCATTTTTGGCCAGGATGGCCTCCTGCAATCCTCTGCTACTTTTATCAAGTGATATATAGTGTGTTGACCAGAATTCTCAGTATTCATTCTGAATTTAAAGTTTCACTATGAATTTTAAGTCTGCTAAAACAATATAACACATTTAGTTATTTATAAGTAACAAATGTTTTGTTGGAAAATTATGTCCTCCCTGATATCACTAAATCCCTAATTTATCATCTGTGTGTGTTTTTTTCTTCTTTTTTATTTTCTTTTTAAGTTGCTTGCTATATCTTCTTGAATGTTTAATGGAAATAAATAATAACTTGATAATTTAAATGTTCAATAGCATTCTCTTTTAAATTGTTTTATTGGAATAAATGTATGCTTTTTCAGATTTTGTAGTATGAGAACATTAGCTGAATTGAACAAGTCAGGAAAATGCAATTTAGCACATCTATTAATCTTTGTTATAAGACTCCAAGAGTTCTTATTTTGTGCTAATAGGATATTTGTCCAAATATGTCACAGCATTTATTTTAGTTATAGTACAATTAAAATACAGTTAATAAATTTTGTCTGCTCTTAAAATGGTAGTGCTAGGAGGAAAAATAGTTCGACTTCCTTTTTTCCATTTTTGGAACTCATCTTTGTTCGCTTTCCAATCACCCCTTATTTGCCTCATTCTTGAACTCTGCTTTAGAATTCTAGGCTTACATGTACTTTATCTTAGAGATAAACATTAATGGAAAGACTTCCCCAAAAAGAGTTACAAGTTGTGAACCTGAAAGAAACGCTTGCAGATCTCTGAATTTTCTTGTACTGTATCCTTAAATGGGTAAGATATTAAAGTGGGGATTTGCTTGCTCAATTATCTCGTCCAAAAAATGCAGAATAATGGAAAATGATAGAACTTGCTTCAGGAATTTGATGATAAACAAATCTAAGTAACTTTCTTTAAATTAAATATTTAACGTGTACATAATAGGCTTCACCCTCTCCTCACCCATAAGAAATTACACTAGGTGATTTGGGCTTAAATCCATCCTTAGCCATGAAAGCTTATTGATGGCTTCAAATTCTCAAGGTTCAGCCCATCTCACAGAGCAATTATGGGGATAGAAGGAGGGAAGATATCTGTTAATTCTACCCTGAGCTTCTAGAAAAAAAGACAGAATGTAAATCTAATGCACAAGAATTAACAAGGTTTAAACTCAGAGGACAGTACTTATTGTGTCACTCACTTTTTGGACAAACCTTTTCTTGTTTTTCAGAACATAGCATGCAGAATATAAGATATTGATTAGTGACCTAATTTTATTTATTTATTAAATTCAGATAGCCGCTCATCTTACGTGTGTGATTCTGGGAGTATACAAAAGTAAACAAAAAACAAAAAAACCCAGAAAAATCATTAAAAACCATTACAAAAAACATCTGCGGGGCAGCACACTCAATTTTTCTAGAAATATAGTCACTTTGCAGGTTCCATACACCATAGTTTCTAAAGCCATATTATTTAGGATAGATATCTATTTCCTATTATCTGAGGTAATTCTATTTGTAGTCCATACACCAAGCTTGTTGAAGGGTAATTTGGAGAATTACCAATCTAAATAAAGGTGCAAATTGACAGACATCCTTGTCAGGTTTAAATCTTCAAAACAGGTACATTATTTTTAAAATTATTAATTTTGTCCTTTGATAACTTCTTACAATATTCAGCTTTATGATAAATTTATCTTTGTAAAAAAAAAACTTTCACAGTTGAATTGATGTCTGCCTGAAGTTAACATTTGTGATCATTTCATATTCCAGCAAAAACATCTACTTTTTTGTAATTTTGAGAGAACTATAAAAGTCCTCCAGAAACCTAGAGGATTTATTTAAGTGACTACAGGGCATGGCATGTTTATTAAAATCTATGGCTTTCAGAGAAGTTTGTGGAACTCAATTGTTAACTATTACAGCCACATCTACAAGAAAGAGTTGCACTTAATCTGTCTGTGCTAGCAAAAAAAAGTGCATTACGTAATGGTGAAGGAGAAAATGTAGTTGTTTATTTATTTATTTTATTTATTTAATCGTATTTCTATACCGCTCCCTCACCCAAAAGGGACTCGGGGTGGTGTACAGCCTAATAAATACATAAAAATACAAAGTTAAATAGAATTTAAAACCAAATTAAATACAAATTGGCTGCATCCCGTCCGACAATAATTCATTTAAAACCGGGAAATATAAAGTTTAAAAATAAGATTAAAATTTAAAATTTAATTCACAATAATGTGTTAATAATAATAATAATAATAATTTGTTCACAATAATGTGAATACCTTGTTTTCATAATAATGGAAAACTGATAACATTATTTTAAAACATCAACTTTTTTCATTTAGCAAAAGCTTATAAATATTCTTGGAATAGTTGTTGATGATCCAAAACCTTGTTGATGATCCAAACTCTGTCAAGGATCTTGGAGTACTCATCTCTAATGATCTAAGTCCTAGAGCCCACTGTAACTACATAGCCAAAAAGGCGTTAAGAGTTGTTAACCTAATCTTACATAGCTTTTTCTCTGGTAATATTACACTAATAACTAGAGCATACAAAACATTTAGACCAATACTCGAATACAGCTCATCAGTCTGGAACCCACATTATGTATCTGATATTAACACAGTTGAGAAACTCCAGAAATATTTCACAAGAGTTCTCCACTCCTCTACTCGTTTGCAGAATACCTTATGCCACCAGACTTGAAATGCTAGACCTAGAAAACCTAGAACTACGCCGCCTTCAGTCCGATCTAAGTATAGTATATAAAATCATACATTGCAATGTCCTACCTGTCAATGAATACTTCAGCTTCAACCATAACAACACAAGAGCAAACAATAGATACAAACTCAAGGATAATTGCATCAAACTTGATTGCAGGAAATACGATTTCAGCAACAGAGTGGTCAGTGTCTGGAATACTCTACCTGACTCTGTGGTTTCTTCCCCAAACCCCAAAAACTTTAACATTAGACTGTCTACTATTGACCTCACCCCTTTCCTAAGAGGTCTGTAGGGGGCGTGCATAAGCGCACCAACGTGCCTACCGTCCCTATCCTATTGTTTCTTTTATTTTTTTATTTTTCTTATATGTATCTATGTATTCATAACTATGTTTTTACTTATGCTTATTATCTTGTAAGCAATTAACAAAAATAAATAAAATAAATAGTTTCCCTTGCCCATATTCAGTGTTTGCAGATGTATAAGATTGTTTGAAATCTACATACGTACCAATAACGTTGACAGTGCAAAAGAGAATAAGGACCGCATTCATATTTGAGTATAAAATTTTGTGTTTTTCTGCAGACAGTTTTATAAAGGTTAGTTTTTAGAAGATGTCTAGTGTCTGACAACTTTTGAAAAACTTTTGAAAAGAAATGCTATCGAGATTACTTGCAATTTTTTTTTGTTCCATCTATTTTACAAGAGAATCAATTACACGTGTTTTAAAAGTCACTATTACTATTGCTGTATTAGTGATATAACCACAACAAGATAGTATGCAGCATGGATTGAACAAGTCATTCAATAGTAGTGCTGGGAATTGTTAAGCATATAATATTACAGTTACTATCAATAGCAGTTGTATATTTAAATGCAGATTTAAATATTCTTTGTTCTTTGATTTATTCTACTTAAGTGTTTTTAGATTCAGACTACAAATTGAGTACTCGATTGGGAGCAAATTAAGTTCTTGACTGAGAAAGAAACTTAGTTACAAAAATATAAATCCATAGGGAACTCTTTTCAGTAAGCTATTTTATTTTTTCCAGGATACTGTATCAGCTTTTAGTATTCTCCAGTAAATGAAGATGTTGAGATTTATTTGGTAGATACATAAAGAAATAGAAGGAACTATAAAGGAAGCAGAAGGGAAGATAAATGTGAAAGAAATATTTAGATAATATTACCTCAAAATTTATCACAATTATGATTCAAATATTTTTGTGCAAGCATTAATGAGAAATGAGGACTTACAGCTATATAAATAATAAATACCACATTCTATCTTTGCTAATGTCTTTGCTAATAAGTTGTCATAATCATATTTGATGATACAAGAAGACTTTAGAAAAGGCAGTGATGGGATTTCAGCACTGGACAGCAAGTCTTCTAAAACGTGATGGGCTTCTTGCCTTTATACCTATGTTATTAGTCTCAGACAGTGTAGAAATATATGTGAGACACTAAATTGTCTTGATATATTGTATTGGACGTTTTGATCCAGTAATTGGGAAAACTGCCTTTTGATTGCTTTATGCAGCATTTTATAAATATATTGTTGAAAATACACCTACCCACCTATTACACTATTTGTTTTGAAATAAGCAATGTTATGAAGAGTGTAGATTGAAAAAAATACTTTAATGAACCAAACAAATGATTTTTTTTTCTATGCCATATAAGTTCAAGTATGTAATTGCTGGAATATTGCATTTTAATTATTTTTCTCATGCTAAATGGAGCCTATAAGATAATCAAGATATTACAGATTACTCTAAAAATCTGTTGTATGGAAGGTTTCAATGAAATTAAATCACTCCTGAATGATAATGAGTTTTTATTGTTTATTATTTACTGTGTTTCAACAGAAATCACATTTGGTTATGGTCACTCATTGGCAGTATTCAGATCTACAACATTTACTGACTCTTTAATGCAGTATTAGTAATCCTCACTTAGCACATAAGACTTAAAATTGTTCAAAGTTGCAGCCACCATAGCTTTCCCACAGATATGTGATCACGATTTAGGCACTTGTCAGCTGATACACAATTACAACACTTTACAATGTTCTGTGGTCACATGATCCCCATTTGCTACCTTTACTGCCAGTTTTCAACAATTCCAGTCTGGGAACTCTAAAAAGAGGGTAAATAGTTAAAAAGTATATCTTGGCTACACATCATCTTTAATAAAATTATATTTTCTTCTTTTGTTTTAAAACAAAACAATAGAAAAAAACAAAAGCTCGTGGTCATTCTGTTTCTATGTTTTAGGTAAGGAAATATCTCTCAAAGGATGACCAAGCAGATCATGGATTGTCTAGTTATATGACAAAGTCAAGATCTGCCAGGGTAATACTTGATATCTTGCAAGAAATAATTGAACATGGAACCAATCAGTAATTCAAGCTAAATTCGACTATATCAATTAAAACAAAAAGCTTTGATTCGTAAGACCTAAAGCTCATCTGATGTCTCTAGTTCTTAAATTTGTCTAGGGGTTGTGATTCATCCTCTCCAACAGATTCATTCACATATGCATTTGCTGTCATTAAAATAGGATATAACACCTCTTTACACACAAATATCTGACATATGGCAATATGCAAGCAAAGAATACATTTTAATACGTTTATTTAATAGTTTTACAGAGACTGTAGTAAATAGATTGATAAGAAACAGGAATAATTAGGTACAGGAGTTAAAGTTGCATATGTAGGAGCTAGATGACTAATCCATCAAATGATTTACTCCCTAGGCTGGGAAGTAGATGTAGAATCTAAAGTACAGTGAAAATGCAGACATATATTAGAGAACTAGATAAGTCCCTCTGTCAAGCAGGTAAAAAATAATAATCCTTTATATTATTCAAATTCCTGGTTGTTTTAAAAAAAAATCGATCCCAGGCTTTCATTGGCTGTAGTTCCTCTCTATTCCTGGTTCTTATTAAGATCTTTTAGCTCCTTAGTACTTGAGATTGGATCTTTTAGGATAACCTACCAATTTTGGTTCACTATTGTAAGAACAAATATTGCATTTTCTTAATTCACACCTAGTATAAAGCAAAAATTTATAGAAGTCTCTGCCACTCATAGCAGTAAATCACTGCCCCATTAACATATGGTCATTTTCTAGTCTTATGTCTTCTTATTTCCAGACATAGTTTCTCTCCAATATTTGTGTTACAGGCCATACATGAAGCTCCAAAAATGTGAACAAAATAATAGCAAATTCAAACACGGTGCATTTTTCTCTCAAGTAAAGCAGCTTTTTATGCAATAAAATGAACATTTAGCTTTGAGTATAATAAGTTATTAACATTTCAGAATACAATGTTAATATAAATACAATATTTCAAGTACCTACCGGTCCCAAGAGTGCAGCCAATTTCAATTATAATAAGCATGGTAGCAAGAATTCTGAAATTCTATCATAATCAAGCAAAACAAAGCAGTAAAAAGTTAGTCTGTGATAAGGCTTCTTTCATTTCATTTCATAATTCGGTTAGTAATGGATGAGAGAGTGGACCTAGTCCTGCTATGCAGCTTAGGGCCATCTTCAGTTCTTGACTCATGCTCAAAGAGCAGCTGGCAGCCATGGCAAGGAAGGCCTTTGTACAAATTTCTGTTGTGTGCAAGTTGCACCTTTTTCGGGATCAGGATTCCCAGATTATAATTCCTATTCCTTGCTCATATCTGTTTTTAACTATTGTAATGTGTTCTATATGGGGCTGCCATTTAGAAACTATAGCTGGTCCAAGATGTAAGTGTGTAGGTAGTTATGACCACATTACAGTACTTATATAACACCAATACTTTGCAAACCCCCTCCTTTCTCTTACCACCTATAATGTCCTTATTGGAACAGTGCCAGGTTATTTGTGGAGCTATCTGTCTCCAATAATTTCTACCCATCCCACAGGATCCAACGGTATAGGTTTGCTTTTGATCCCTTCTCTCAAACACTGTCATCTGGGGTGGGGAACTCAGGAAGTATCCTCTGTTGTAGCCCCTGACTGGAGTAGAATGGAATGAAATGTTCCTCCAAGATTTTAATGTTGGTTTCTGTAAGGCCTTGAAAACCTGACTTTTTCCCCAAACGTTGGACTAGGGCAGGGGTGTCAAATTCATGATGTCACGTCATCACATGATGTATCGTTACTTTTCCCCCTTTGCTAAACCAGGCGGGGGCGGGGCCAGCATGTGACACATCCAGCCTACGGGCTGCGAGTTTGACATCCTGCACTAGGGTATTATACAAACTGTTTTGTGATGGTTTACGAGAGTTATTATGGTTGGTCTCACATGTATTATGTTTTCTTTGTTTGTTTTGGTTACTGTTTGCCTATTTTATCCAGTTACTAGCCATCCAAAATCAGCCTGTGAATGGGGCAATTATATAAATTGATTAAATAAATAAAAATAAAGAAGGTAAAAAGTTCAGGCATATTTTGAACAAGCATCTAAAAGCATGTTTAAGTTTTAGTCATATGTTCAATCTCATATACTCAATTTTTGTCGGTGATTACATTTTTGGGTTCTGTTTTTCCTTCCTCTTCTGTCTACTTTTACATTTTGAATTGGCTTTCTCAGATAAATATGGTAGTTGCAGTTCTTAGTTTATGTTGGAAAATCTTCTATTTTGTGTCAGGCAGAAAAATTATCCTGTGGTGGTGGTTTTTCTCATAGTAGTTGAAAGGAAAAAAGCACTTCTAGACTTGTAGTGGAATATTTAGTTACAAAGGGGCCAGACAATCTGATGAAATTGGAATATGATTTCTTGTCTGATAATCTGTCCAAGAGTCTGCAGCTTCCTTGGCTTTTCATATTTTTAAAGAGAAGAAATCATGAAAGAATAGTTCCTACTGAGCTTTTCAGTAGTGAGGCTCTTTTCAATACAGTGAAGTCTATCCTTGAGAAATGGCTGGGAATTTCTCAATTTTATGGAGAAATTTATATAAATCACTTGTGCCTTTGCATGTATTTGGCAAACAATTCCAAAAGACAACTGATAACACTTTAATGCCACTAATGTATAATGAGTGGTCACTTCTAGAGACTACAATATCTACAAAAATAGCTTAATAGATAATGCTTAAGGTCCATATTGAGCCATGAAAGGTCACTGGATGACTTTAAGTCAGTCATTAATTCTCTCAGTCCACTTTATAGTACAGGGATGTCATTGTAGGAGAGACTGCTCTGTATGCCAACTTCAACTCTTGCTGGAAAGGAAGGATATTCCACAAATAACTAAAAGTCTAGAAAGGAAGTAAATAGAATAGTGTAAGTGGAGATTCTGTAGAGATTCTCAGTCATTCAGGTCATGGTTGTCATGAAGCTTCTTGGATGAGAAGCAAAACTTCTTCAAAGAAAATCAGAAAGTCCAATTGCCTCTTGAAAAAGCACCTTTGTAGTATATGTAAGGTTTTGAGAATCTTCCATCCTATAGGACTGCAGTTCCCATGCCATCTAAATAAGACTGATATGAGTTGCCTGGGACTAATAAACTCTTAACATCTGAAGGACAGCTGTATATATTGCTTACTAGGATGCCTAATGTGATACTAAGAAAGCAAAACTATTTAGGAATTGAGTAAGAATACTAGCCAATACTGCAAAAACGTATCCATAACTATAGGTACTTTTTATTTATTAGGAACAATATACAAAAGTGATAGCATATTTAACCATCATGCTAGAGAATTTGCTTTTGGAGTAAGCAACATTACATATAAAAGAGTATGAAATAATGCACCAAACAAATTAAATACATGATATAAGAAGAAGAGTACAAAATGTACTGTGGTTAGATTTAATTTTTACCAATACAATTCATTATTTATTTATTTATTTATTCAAATTTGTATACCACCCCCTCTCCCTAAGGACTCGGGGTGGTTCACAGCCAGATAAAAACATATAAATACAAATATAATAATTTAAAATAAATTAAAAGAATTAAATAGATTGGCTTTAAGAGTTAAAAGTGGGGAATTAGAAAAGTTAAAAACCATTTAAAAACCGAATTTAAAACCATTTTATGTAACTCTAGGCCAGACCGACTAGATGGAATAGGTGGTTTTTAGTGCGCGCCGGAAGGTCAACAGGTCGGGGATGGTCCTTATCTCCAGGGGCAATTCGTTCCAGAGGGAGGGGGCCCTCAAAGAGAAGGCCCGAACCCTCGGGGCCGTCAGCCGTCCAGCCGGCGGTACCCCAAGGAGGCCCACTCTATGAGAGCACACTGGTTAGCGAGAGACTGACGGTGGCAACAGGCGGTCCCGTAAGTACCCAGGTCCCAAGCCATCTATTATACCTCTTCATACTGTTTTGTCTTTACAAACCAACCTTCCATCAAATTCATACACTCCTTCAATTACTGCCTTTTACTCTTTAAGCATCTCATCAGCCACATCTATCCACAATTTTCTTAGTTTTCTTCATTTGCCCATTTGCTTTTTCTTCATATGTCAATTTTGCTTTTCAGTCCTCATTCATTTTCTGGACCATCTCAATTATATTGGTTGGTTCACTTTCATTTTATTAATTCATTTATGATCCTATTTCATCTTGTTTTGCTCTATATGGTTCTCAAGTACTCCATTCTCATTGCATTCAACTTAGTTTTGTGTTTTTCCTGATATATGTCACTTCCTTATATTAAGGGGGCAAAAACAGACAAATTTCTCAATCAGCATACATGCTACAATCTGTTTATGAAAGTACATATATCCCCAACTAACACACAAATATTCCTTATACGTTTATCCATAAATTCATTAAACAACCTAGGGAACATCAAGCAGTTTTCTCTTATTCCCTGCACAATATCAAACTATTTACTAAACATTTCATTTATTGTCATTCATGGTTTATTTCCACCATATATATTTCCACCATATGTTGTTATCTCATTCAATAATCAACCTTCAATTCCTTATCAATGCAAAACATTCCTTTTTTTGTTATATACATTTTCTACATCAACTAATAATACATATTTTTGTCATTCATTCATTTCTTAATGACCTACTAAATAACAACAATCTAAATTGGATCCTCTCTGCAAAATAAAAGCTACAATACATTTCCTAAATTTTGTTCGCTGTCATCAGAAAAATCCTTTTAATCAGAATTCTGCTAAACACTGTCATAGCAGACTTAACAAGCTAATTCCCCCTTTTTTTTTTTACTTATACTTTTTTCTCCTTTGTATTGAGGAACAATAATGGTATTCTTCAAACTGACAGATACATATATTGTTTTCACGTACATGTTAAGTAAGTTGCATAATCATTCTATAAGCAAACCACATACATAAGTTTATATTACTTCAATTATACTAGGAATTCTTGGCTTTTTTTGGCCATAGACTCTTTTGAGAGTCTGCTGAAATCTTCAGACCCTTTCTCCTATGTATGTATGTATGTATGTATGTATGTATGTATGTATGTGTATATATGTATATGTATGTGTGTATGTATGTATATATATGTATATTTGTTTTTGTAGATTTTCACAGGTACAGGTATGCAGGTCTTAGCGTGTTCGGGTCTTTTCCCATGTAAGATTGAGAGTATCTTTCAACGAGGTCCCATTCACCATCTTCAGGCTGGTGCTTTTGGCTTTGTGCTTGTGCGAGCAAAGCATGATCGGAGCTGCCGTCTCTCTATAAATATTGGTGGGGAGGTGTGGTGCTCTGGCTCTGTTGTAAACGGGCTGGTTGGCTGTGTTGTTATTTCTTGATTAGTTGATGGAGTTGATGTTTGCAGATTGGTTGGCTTTTTTGTAAGAACCTGTGTGGCTGAGGTGCTGGCTGTGTGTCTGTCAGCCTCCTGTGTTGTAACGACTTGGGTAATGGGCTGTGTGATGACCTTCTGAGTTCTATTGTTGTGACCTCCTGGGTCTTGTGCTGTAATCTCCTGGGTCGTTGGCTGTGTTGCAACATCCTGAGGTTTTGTGGTGTAACCTGAGTTCCGCGATGTGACATTCTGAGCGGGTGGCTGTGATTTAATGTTCCGGGTTTTGGTTTGGCTCTGAGTTTGAGGTCTGGCTATATGTTCATGGCATGTGTCAGTTTGCTTGGTTTGGGGTTGGGGGTGTTGCAGCCGTGGTCTGGTTTCTGGAGGGTGGTTGCTTTTCGTCTATGCGATGGGTTTGGACAGCTATCCAAAACAAATACAACCCCTCCAAGCAAATCCCAGATCTGACCAACCACTGCCTAACCAACACATACTTCATCCACAATGGACAAAGATACAAACAGATAGAAGGAGCACCTATGGGATCACCCCTCTCACCGTCATTGCTAACCTATACATGGAACACTTTGAAACCAATGCTCTGGACAAATCTGAACCCAAACCCAAACTCTGGCTTAGATATGTAGATGACACTTTTGTAATTTGGCCACACGGGAAAGAAAAACTGGACAACTTCCTCACACACCTCAACAGCCTACACCCCAAAATACAATTCACCATGGAAACAGAAGCCAATAACCAACTTCCCTTTCTGGACATCCTAATTTATAAAAAACCCAATGGCTCCCTAGGACATACCCTCCATCAGAAGAAAACACACACCAACCGCTACTTAAACGCACAATCCCATCACCACCCTGCACAGATCAACTCCATAGCCAGGATCCTCATCTCCAAACCAAACACCTAGCCGACAAAGACCACCTGAGAACAGAATTACACACCCTCACTAGCGTATTAATTTCCAACAGATTCCAAAGAAACTCAATTACCAACCTAATCCTAAGGGAGACACTCCCCAAAAACCGAGACACAGAACAGGACAATGGTATTGCCCTCCTCCCCTACATCAAAGGCACCACAGACAAAATCAGCAAAATTCTCCACAAATACAATATCAGGACAGCCTTTGGCCCTGACCAACAAATAGCCAACATCCTAAGAAACCCCAAGGACAAGATCCAGCTAGAAAACCAGGGAGTTTATAAAATACCATGCAACAATTGCCAAGCCACATACATTGGACAAACCAACAGGAGAATAAATGCAAGCATCGTAGAACACAAGAACACAGTCAGAAAAGAAGAAAATACTTCCTCCTTTTCCAGCACCTTAAAGCCATAGGACATGAAATTAATTTTGAGGATACCAAATTAATCTCCAATACTGAACACTTCAACAAGAGATTAATCAGGGAAGCCATTGAAATAGAGAAACAAACTGACACATGCCATGAACACATAGCCAGACCTCAAACTCAGAGCCAAACCAAAACCCAGAACGTTACATCAAAGCCACCCGCTCAGGATGTCACATCGCGGAACTCAGGAGGTTACACCACAAAACCTCAGGATGTTGCAACACAGCCAACGACCCAGGAGATTACAGTACAAGACCCAGGAGGTCACAACAATAGAACTCAGAAGGTCATCACACAGCCCATTACCCAGGTCGTTACATCACAGGAGATTACAGCACAAGACCCAGGATGTCACAACAATAGAACTCAGAAGGTCATCACACAGCCCATTACCCAAGTCGTTACAACACAGGAGGCTGACAGACACACAGCCAGCACCTCAGCCACACAGGTTCTTACAAAAAAGCCAACCAATCTGCAAACATCAACCCCATCAACCAATCAAGAAATAACAACATAGCCAACCAGCCATTAATATACATATATTAATGTATAAAACAAATTTATAAAACAAATATATACATATATTAATTGTATTACAAAGGAAACCCATTAATATCAAATCTCATTATCAATACATTAAAAAGCAACCAATATGTAATATAGTAGTCTATGTGCTTTATTAATAAGATTTATTGAAATAATGATCATTTTTGGAATCTAGAGGCAGAAATGACAATGTTGCCCTCATTCAATACTGGATAAAAAGGTAAATTTCATCTGAAGTTAGTGAAAATTAAGTTCTATTTTTTCCCATTTTCATAGGTACCATTTAATCTTCAGGGTCCATGAATTCCAGATGAATAATCCTTATGTTTTATCATTTTCATCTGCATTTCTAAACATTTATTAATGGTATTTATTGTCAGTGTTTAGATACCAATAGAAAGGACAATGGAATTTCTCTTCTTCATAGCTACCAGAACCAACACCTCTTGGAGCCTATTTCTGGGAAGAAGAGACATAGGAAAACAAGGAGATCTTAAGAAGCCAGCTTTTCCCCATTTTTCCAATTAAAACACAGTCGTTGGTTTATTACATTTATATACTGCCCATTTCACTATTGAAGCAACTCTGGGTGGCTTACAGAAAGATAAAAAGATAAATATAAAAACAGTTAATAATAAGGACTAAAAACTAAGAGGACAGATGGCATGGGCCTGGGATTTTCTCTCTTATCCCATCAGCCTTCTCTAGTGTAAAGTGACTCCATCAGGGCTCCAAGCAAGTTGGCAAAGCCAGGTTTTAAGGACTTTCTGGAAGACCAAGAGGGTGGGGACAGATATTACCTCTGGCAGCAGAATGTTCCGGAGGGTGGGGACAGATGTTTATAGAAGAACCTTTTCTAATCACAGAAGGCAGATTCTGGAATAATGCTGTGTGTTGTGAAACATTTATAGATCTTCACAAGTATAAAGCTGCAAAAAAAAAAATACCGTAAAATCAAATGTTTGAAGACTAGTAATTCTTTATTCAGAATGCTCATGATCTTGTATTAAATCGTGTATGGACCAACTTTATCTTCCTGTTTCCACTCTTCATTACAATTATTAGAAGTGTTTTTCCTTTGAGTATTTTAATATTCATTTTTGCTCCCAGAATGTTTGTGATGAATCCAAGTTTCCTCTTTCGCCTTGCTTGGCGATTTTTTCTGAACAAGAAACAAGTCCAGACATAAAACAAAACTCTCAGCAATTATATTTAAGGATGATATCCCTCATTTCCCTCATCCCTAAACTAAACAAATAATGAAGGAATCATCTAGAAGGAATGTGATAAAATCTAACTGATATTGCTATAATTAGATAAATTAAGTTTTGCTGTGGGAGTTTTTGCCCAGCCACTAAAAATCCCTCTGCAAAAACTTGACAAAGAGAAAAAGTCCTAATATATAGTAAAGGAATAGCTCCATCCTAGTAATCTGATTTAATAAAGTATCTGATTCGGTTTCCTAATATGTTGATTTACCTTCTCTTTTCTTAATGACTTCTTGATTCTTCTCTACTTGTATTCTTTTGTCATATTGTGATCTATATACTAACCTGGTTTCTAATAAGGGACAATCCTTTTACAAAAGTATAAAAGCCTGAATGTTTCTAAGAGCATTCAAGGAATTACTACATTGCAATTTCTAATTTTCTATCTTGGTCCTGACAACATTTTCTCCTTTTAATTGTTGACATTAAGTCTGTATCCAGGCTTGGGCTGAATAAAGCACCACAGGTTTGTAGTTTTCAATTGATACTGTTGCAGCTGGCTCTGCTACTGACTAGTATTTTTGCTCTATTGATCTGTCTTGTTTTGCTAGGGATATGCCAAATTAGGATAACTAGAACTAGAAACCCCATTAAGACAGAAGTTAAATGAACCCCATATGCATAAGCAACTTCAGTTCTTTTCCAGTACATACAACAATATGTTTGTTCCTTTGGAAAAAAACACAAAACAAAGGTTCTCTGTATGCTTACAAATCAAAAGCTAATTAACTTTGCTTTGGTGTGTTGGGTACACTATAAAATGTTTCAGAGGAGAAAAAGGAATTTCTGGGAAATCACGCTGAAACAGTTCTAAAGACTGCCCAACCCACACAAATTATGTCTCTGCTGGAACAAAGCATGATTCCTGCTGGAAAAAAGCATGTCAAAATTACTGACTGCCATAAAATTTAATGCTATTCCAAAGAGTCTTGTTTAGATTTGCCAACTTATACCCTTAAATGTTCACTTATCACAGTTGTAGTATGATTAGAGCATCAAATTGCTTGTTCCCAGAGTGAACGTTTTAGCCATTGGCATAGATCATGCTATTTTCTACCCCATCACCTTTGAAAAAAATGCACAAATATAGGTATTAATTAAAATAACAGAGGTTTAAAATTAATTAGAATTTATCCTCATACTATTTCTGTTGGGCATGAAAAACCTTAATTATTCAAACTTTTTGCAAACAGCATTTTCGATTAACCTCTTTATGACCATTTTCTTATTGCACAATGGATATTTTTGTTTCATTTGGTGCTCAGTATAACTCAATACTCTGCCTAGATGTGAAGTCCTGACAATCAGAATGTTTATCATTATTAGTTGACCAGTTTTAAATACAGTGAGTTCTCCCAAAATGAGCAAAGGACATGCAACAGCTTTTTAAAAGAATCATTTATAATTTCCATCAATGGGCTAGTCTTCTTATATTAACTCCTGGCCTGTTTGATTTGAATGGGACCGAGCTGAGGCAAATATAGTTGGTGGGTTGAATTATCTCTTATATTACTGACAATCAACAAACAGCCAGAAGATAGGCCAGGAAACATCTAGAGAGGTCAGCCAAGTTAGGTAATCCAAGTCCTAGTGTAAAAGAAAAACCAAACTATAAACCAAATCAGAGTCTTGTTTAACCTCAAAGAGGTAAAAGTAGAAAATACTATAAGTGAGTGTTAATTACTGCTGATAGTTCTTATAATTTCCAAATATAACTTTGGAAAAAGTACAGAGAAGAGCAACTAGGATGATTAAAGTCCTGGAGACTAAAATATACGAAGAATGTTGCAGGAACTGGGTATGGCTGGTCTAGAGAAAAGAAAGACTAGGAGTGACATAATAGCACTATTCCATGTTTGAGGGGTTACCACAAGGAAGTCAACTTATTTTCCAAAGTATCAGAAGGCAAGACATAAAACCATGGATGGAAACCACTGAAGGAGAGAAGCAACCTGGAATGAAGGAGAAAAATTCCTGAGAACAATTAACCAGCGGGACAACTTGCCTTCAGAAATTGTGGGTGTTTCACCACTGGAGTTTTTAAGAAGAGACTGGACAGCCACTTGTCTGAAATAGATAGCGTCTCCTGTTTGAACCGGGGGTTGGACTAGAAGACCTTCAAGATCCCTTCCAGCTCTATTCTGATTGATTGATTGATAATGCTGAACCTTATTTTAGTTTTATATCTGAATAATGCAGCTGAATTACTTAAATGTATTCCAAAACCAAAAGAAATAATCAGCTAATTTATCCAAAGAAAAATATTTCAAGTTTAGTTGCATATGTTTGATATTGCAAGAGATCCATGCACTTAATGTTCAATCTGTAGTTGAATAACCATACTTCATTACACTGAACATTGATTTTACCATATGTCATATAAAATATTTTATTTTTCAACTAGAATGACTAAGTACCAAATAGATCAGAAATACAATGCAGACCTAGAAATATTAAATGCCTTCTGCTTTACAATTTATAACATATTTAATAAGCAAAATTTGTCAGATTCAAAAATAAAATGGGTGGCACAAGGAGCAAAACCTATAGAAATGCAGCAGAACAATGTCAGTGCAAATGTTTAACCAAGAGAATGTCTGTATTTTGTGGGAGCTTAGCAGTTTCAAGCTCTTATCTTGCTGGAGGGAGCTATAGCACTACCATTCTCTTCTGACCTTGAATAGCCTATATCCTAAGTGAAGGCATAAATGAAAAAAAAAGAGGTCATTTAAGGACATAGGCAGGCCAGGAAGCTATGTCTAGGACCTTGCCCACTTCTACATTAGCAAATGTATCCCACAGTATTTTCTGTACTTGATATTTTTCCAAGTTATTTTCAAAACAGTTTATGCTAATTGTTCCTTTGCACTACTTTAGTAATGTTTGTTCCATATGTTTAGTTTTTCATGCAAGAAAAAAAAAATCTGTCTGGCTGGCTGTACTATGCACACTTTTAACTTTATACCCCTAGTTCTTACTAGTTAACTCTTGTCAGACTTCAGTATTCATCTACATTGCTCCCTTTGGAAGTTTTGCTGTCTCCATATTCATTTGAATTTTCTGCATTTTCTCCATGACAATAATTTGTTGTGCTGATTTTTTTAAAAAAAATATTTATTGAATATATAACTTTTCTAGGTCAAAATGTCCTAGAGCAGGGCTGTCAAACTCCTGGTCCCGCTACGCCCCCATCCGGTTTAGCAAATGGGGGGAAAGTCCCAATACGTCAAGTGATGCCGCTGTGACAGCGTGAATTTGACATTCCTGTCCTAGAGCACGGGTTTCTGAGTTTCTAAGTTGCTTATTCTTCTACATCATTTTATTTGGAAAGAGTAAGGATAATGATTCTGAAATTTGCTTGCAGCCTAGTAAGGCTATGCATTACTTCATTCATATTAAGCTTTTATGTACTGTTAACCTGATGTTTGAAAAGTCTTCTTGCTTTGATAATGTTTAGTTAATTTCAAGTTTTATGATTATCTTAAAGCTTTATTACATCACTTGAAGACCGTACAGAACTGGTTGAAGCTTTCAGATTTCAAGAACTATTTATCAAGCAAGGCATTCAAACAATAGGTTGTTGAAAAGATGTAAGAGCTCCATCTGAATTTGGAGCCACAACTGTCATACTGTAAGTCACATTGTTAAATGTAGTTTTTGTATCCTGCCCAGTTAGCTATGTCATCGTTTTTTTCTTTGAAGTATTTAAACAGACCTTTGAGATAGTTTTTTTTTATCCTGAACAATTAAGGAAAATGAAATCAGTATGTATTCAGTAAGTCCAACATTTAAATAGTGTAAAATAACAGATGCTCTAAACCTACATAGCACAGTGAGGCGCAAGATCTGGATTGTACGCAGCCTCAAAGAAGGTCCAAACAAAGTGGATAGGGCCAACATTTTTAGCCCTTAACTTGGTTTCAGGAGATTTTGCAGAGATTCTATAAGTAGCTTAACTCTTTCAGAGATTTATGACATACATAACAGCCCTTAAACTGCCTCAGCTCCTCAGTTTTCCCTTCCTGAGTCTTAATATTCTTGCAGATTTCAGGCATCTTTTTTTTCCTCTTCAACTTCCTTCTTAAAGTTTGAAAAGAAAAAAAAAAGTCAGGCCAAAATCATTGGTGATATCATCATTGGCCAGTTTCTTTGTAGGTCTTAGCTAGGGAAGAAATAAGAGGTGACACAATAAGATGAAAAGTAGCAATAAGCAGAGCACAACATCCAATCTCAGATCTTACAGGAGTATTGGAAAAAGAGTGGTAATTGCCTAGATCCTGGATTCAGTACTCTGAATCACTGCCTTTATGTTGGCTCCAGTATATCCAGGAATTGCCATTTAGATACATAGGGCCATCACAGGGGGTTTCCATAGACCTGGCATCTCCTTCCAAGTTGCCATTTAATGGAAATGTTATTGCTCCCTCTCTTCTCCAGGGAAACAAAGCTTGATGGGGTCCTAAAAGTGATACTAAACTGTCTAAGAAGAAGTCAACTCCACAATAGGCTCCTTGCATTTCAGGACATCTTGTTTCCCAGTATCATTGTCAAACAATGTCAGATTCAGGTCCACAGAAGCTAACCTGGAAGCTTTAGGGCAGCCAATCATTCTCTGGCAGCCCAACTTACTTTATAGTGTTGTGGTGAGGAAAAATGGAACATGGAATTGTTCTGTAAGCCAATTGGACCCCCTGATTGAAAGATGGGATATAAATCTATAAAACTAATATATTCCTCTTACTATCAGCTTTGAAAAGAGATCAGATGCCTTATGCAATAATGTTCCGGAAATTATTTAAAACAGAATTGTTTAATAGGACCTTTGAATTATAGATATCATGTTCTATTTTTAGGATTTTATCCATGTCTCAATTATTACTTATTTTGATAGAACAGGGCTGTCAAACTCCCGGTCCGTGGGCCAGATGCGTCATGCATTGGCCATGCCCACTTCTGGTCTAGAGAAAGGTAGGGGGGAAAGTCCTGATATGTTACGTGATGCTGCTGTGACTATATGAGTTTGACACCCCTGTGATTGAACATTCTAGGGCGTGTTAAATTTTTCATCTTTCAATTTCCAAACATTAGGGGTGCTCAAAAGTTGTGACATGCCTTGGGGATTGTAAAGATACTTTGGTTACTTTAATATAATTTAGATGTGCTTGGTAAGTAGCTACATAAATATCATAACTTTTTAACATTTTGTTTGTCTCTGTGAAAGTTTTACTGTTGAGACTGGAACCTGTCAAGAGCCTCTCAATTGCAGTGGGTTAAAACAAGGTCAACTAAATAAATAAAAGTGTTATTTACAGTTGCACTAGTGGGCCTTTCCCAATTAATGCCAGAGTTATGGCTATTATATAGCAGCTAGAAGTAACTATTGGTAACCCGCCCTCTGTTAGGTTTCTTTAAGAAACTTCACTATATTGGTTTACCATATATGGCTGCAAATCAGAATGACTCAGCACTACCTTGTAGCCAAGATGCTGATTGGCTACAGGAAGCAGGAGTGCTATATAGTAAGAAGCCAGAGAGTACATGGCTAGTGTCTGTTGGAGTGCTGTAGGTTGTTGCTACAGAAATGCTACTATTGGTTTTGTTACTATGCTACTCTGCTACTCGGCAAGTATCTTCAACACTGTAACTATATATCTCCATTGATGCATGGATGTATTGAAGATGATGTATTGCTGTTATATCTACTGAACAAGAATAGTTAGTAAGCTAATCTACTGATGGATGAACTGTGTATGATATTGGACTGAAACTTGGATTGTGCTTATATCACTGTATATAAAGACTTTGCACTTCAACTGCTGTGCTTGTGTGGTTCTATACTCACTGCTACAATCTGAACACTACTTCTGTCTGCTGTATTACTCCTTGATACCAAGGATACTCTGCTAAATACTTAACACACCCTACACACACACACAGACATACAGATACACACACACACACAATCGGAGTCTTTCGTAAATAATCAGTTTCTGCAGACTACAGAATTATGATGACAAAGATGACGACTCTATCAAAACACTCCGTAGAGCAAGATTCAATGTTGTAAAGCCTCCCACCACTGCTTCTGGGACAAATTCTCAGGGACATCAACTTAGATGACACTAGTAATATAAGTCTACAGAAAATACAGACACCTAGACAACTGTTCAGGATGTTCAGTTTCTTTTGACTAAACAGGTAATCCTTGACTTACAATTGCAATTGAACTAAGAATTATGATCAAAAGTGGTTGCAGTTGTTAATACAGATCACACATGACAGTGCCTTATTTTACAACCTTTTTGGCAGCCGTTGTTAAGCAAAGGTGACAATCATTAAGCAAAATATAGTAGATGCTACAGTAAGTGAATTTGTTTTTATTCACTGGGAGTTTTTATCAAAAACCAGACATAAAGACTGGAAACCAGCAAAAAAAAAAAAAATGAAAATTGAAGTCAGAACAAAAGGGAATAACAGACTTGGAAGGAACCTGGCGGTCTTCCAGTCCAATCCCCTGCTCAGGCAGGAAGCCTTATACCATTTCAGACAAATGGTTATCCAGTCTCTTCTTAAAAACTTCCAGTGTTGGAGCATTCACAACTTCTGGAGGCAAATCATTCCACTGATTAATTTTTCTAACTGTCGGGAAATTTCTCCTCAGTTCTAGATTGCTTCTCTCCTTGATTAGTTGCCATCCATTGCTTCTGCCTTCAGGTGCTTTGGAGAATAGCTTGATTGCCTCTTCTTTGTGGCAACCCCTGAGATATTGAAACACTGCTATCATGTCATCCCTAGTCCTTCTTTTCATTAAATTAGACGTACCCAATTCCAGCAATCGTTCTTTAAATGTCTTAGCCTCCAGTCCCCTAATCATCTTTATTACTCTTTCCTGCACTCTTTCTAGAGTCTCAACAACTTTTTTTACATCATGGCGACCAAAACTGGATACAGTATTCCAAATGTGGCCTTACCAAGGCATTATAAAGTGGTATTAACACTTCACATAATATTGATTCTATCCCTCTACTAATGCAGCCTAGAACCGATAGAACTGAAGCCGTGTGACTGCAAAATGCTGCAAACAGCCACAAGGCTGAGCTGGTTGCCAAGCACCCAAAATGTGGTCACATGACTGTGGACGGGGAATGCAGCCACTGGAATTTCAAAATGGAGTCATAAAGATCTGTTTTCAGGGAAGGGTCTGTTGTAATTTAGTCATTACAAACTGGTCATTAAGCAAGGACTACATGTACTTCAGAGTTAAGATTTGCAACATTTCCTGCTGGCTTCCCCAGAAACTCAGTAGTTTCTTGGGTAAGTTTTCTTCACCTACACATCTTTCCCCAGCATCTCTGGCCTCATATCATTCCAGCAATTCATGCATCCTTCCCAATCTTTGTCACATCTCTCCAGAGCCATGCTTCACCTTTAGTGCCCCTTCTCACTTTTTCCCTGACACCTCACACAAACACTCTCATATCTTTGTGCATCCTTTCTGATTCATGCTGTACCTTCATACACTTTTGTCATGCCTCCTCCACACCACCTCCCATTCACTTCCTCCCCCACCTTGCAGCAACAACTTCTCGTTGCTGGTCTGGAACTTGCAATGTCCTGCTCGCTTCCCCACTGCTTTTAGTTATGGGAAGCCAGCAGGAACTTGTGTCACCTAATGGCTGGCAACAATTACACCTCTGACTGCAGAGATTGTCATTGCTAAGCAGTGCAGTCCCACTTTATGACCATATCAGTGACAGAAATTTCAGTCCTAATGACCATCATAAGTTGAGGGCTATATGTAGTCCATTCACAGAAGCAGAGACCATTACTGACAGTGCTGATATTGTACTTACTAATTTCTGGCTTTGTTCTTCAGATATCTTCTTTAATGTTTCCAATGGTATAACATTTTGTGTCATTCTGTATACCCCAGTATTAACTGACATAAAAGGCTTGGTTTCATCACCCCCCTTTTGGTTGGAATTTTTAGTTGCTCTCACTTAATGACTGGTAGCTCAATGGTTGTTCAAAGTTACAGTGGTCCTGGAAAAGATTATTTATGGCCTGTAAAGCACTTCCAACTATTGTTTATTGTCATGTACCATCCCCCCCGCAGTCATATTTCATACACTTGGTAATGGGCTCACATTTACAACTAGTTGCAACATCTGCAATCACATGGCTATGATTTGCACAAAAAATTGTTTTCTGGCAGAAAACAACAAAAATGCCCATTGGATGTGCCACTTTTGCTTAATGACCATAGAATAGAATAGAATTGAATTGAATTATTTATTGGCCAAGTGTGATTGGACACTCAAGGAATTTGTCTTGGTGCAAATGCTCTCAGTATACATAAAAGAAAAGATACATCATCAAGAGTCAATCATAAGATACAACATTTAATAATAGTCATAGGGTACAATAAGCAATCAAATCATACTAAGAAACAGTCTTAAGAAACAGGAGGGGGTAGGTGATAAGGAGTGATGAAAAGATTAATAGTAATAGTAGCGCAGACTTTGTAAATAATTGGACAGTGTTGAGGGAATTATTTGTTTAGCAGAATGATGGCATTCAGGAAAAAAGTCCTTGTGTCTAGTAGTTCTGGTGTGCAGTGCTCTATAGCATTGTTTTGAGCCTACGAGTTGAAACAGTTTATGTCTGGGATGTGAGGGTGGGGTCTGTAAATATTTTCACAGCCCTCTTTATTGTGGTTTGTTTCTTGTGGTTTGTTTAACGACTACAGAGACTTGCTTAATGACTGACATAAAAATAATAGTAAAATTGAATCAGTTCACATAGTGACCTGCATAATGATCACTCTGACTTAAAATCAAAATTTTGAGGCCAGTTGTGGTCATTAAGCAAGGACTATCTCTACTACCCAATTTTTGCAATCATAAAGTAACTTATCTTTATTATGATTTATAATAGCTACAAAGTAATTAGAAAGTGAAATTTGTGAACTTAAGTCCTTTAAAAGGCTCTGCAACAGTGGTGAACAAAAGATAAATTATCCCTATATTATCCCAAATTATTCAGTGGTAGGATTCAAATTTTTTTACTACTGGTTCTGTGAGCAAGGATACTGTAAAATCTCCAATCAGAGGTGGTATTTACTGGTTCTCTGAACTACTCAAAATTTCCACTACCGGTTCTCCAAAACTGGTCAGAACCTGCTGAATACCACCTCTGAAATTATCCCAAACCTTCAAGAAACCACTGTTGTGTACAGAATGGGACAACTCTCTGAAGCTGACTCGCCCCAGCTGATTCAGTATAGGACGACTTGCCATCGAAAACTCACCACAGAACAATTCATCACGGGCTAATTCAGTGCAGCTAACTGAAGAGAGGGACAAGTAAATTGTTTGCTTTGGGTTTGAACCTTCTCAAGTTAGAAGTCCTCGAGGCTGAGGTGAGCCAGAGCATGGAGTCTTAGGCAGCCCATCGGTGAAGCCGTAGAACAAGCATAGCACACCCAGGTACTTCCTGTGCGGATCCAGGCCAAGATTGTGATGTATCTGTGAAAGGATGCCCGCCACCACTGATTCTTCCTGGTGCATCTGTTGTGAGGCCACTTGTTCTGCTGACATTGAGGTACATTACTGCACAGGACTGGAAGGGGAAGCAGTGGGCTCAGGGCTCTTCAGTGGCTTCATTTTAAAAATGGTCGCAGATTTCTCCAGGACTGTTTATTTATCCAAAAAGAATCAGCCCTAGGGGGTAGGGGGATTGATTCCATCTGAGTGGAGATGAGTGGAGTTGCATACAGTCACCCACCTGTTGCACATGAAAATGGAGCTCACCTGCTATTTCCACAGCCCAGTTGGAGACCCCAGTATTAAATAGCTCTTTTTTTGTGTGGCATCTGCTTTATATTATCTATATCATGTTATATATTCATCACCAGCAGTTTTTCACTGGCTTGTTGATACTTAAAAATACATATACAAATAAAAAGAAAGACTTCATCTGACCATATAATTTTCAGATGAATATGTAATTTTCAGATGAATATGTGTGTGTGTGTGTGTGTGTGTTTTCATAGATTTTCATGGGTACAGGTATGCAGGTCTTGGCATGTTCAGGTCTTTTCCCATGTAGGATTGAGAGTATGTTGGCAACATTTCGATGAGATCTCACTCGCCATCTTCAGGCTGGTGCTTTCAGCTTCGCGCTTTGCTTGCAGAAGCACGAAGCCGAAAGAACCAGCCTGAAGATGGTGAGTGAGATCTCATCGAAATGTTGCCAAAATACTCTCAATCGTACACGGGAAAAGACCCGAACACGCCAAGACCTGCATATATATATATATATATATATATATATATATATATATATATATATATATATATATATATATATATATATATATATATATATATATATATATATATATATATATATACTGTATATATGTGTGTGTCTGTGTGTGTGTGTATATTTGTTTTCTGAGGTTTTTGCGGGTATTTGTATGTGGATCTTTGGTTCTTCGGGTTTTCTCCCACATAGAATTGGAAGTATCTAGGCGACGTTTCGATGAAATCTCATTCATCATCTTCATGCTTGTGTCTTCGGCCTCGTGCATGAATGAATGAGACTTCATCGAAACGTCACCTAGATACTTCCAATTCTATGCGGGAAAAAACCCGAAGAACCAAAGATCCATAATATAAATATAAATATAGATATATATAGTTATATATAGTTATAGTTATTTATTTATTTATTTGATTTATATTGCCGCCTATTCACTCATGGCAACTCAAGGTAGCTTACACAATGTAAAATCATATTTAAAACAAAAAATAAAAATAAAAACAATAAGAACTAACAAAAAGAATCAAATAAATTACTAAAGTACAATAGAACAAAATATGGGAAAACAAAAAACAGAACAAAACAAAACAAAAGCCATCTACCACCACCCCCACCCTGATATCCACAGAAAAACCTTTTTCTTCTTAAGCTACTTTCCATGAGACAGGCAGCCATATAAATAAGCAAACAAATAAACAAAATATATATTCTGTTTGTGTTATTTATTTAATAAATGATGTTTATCCCAATAAAACTAGATAGAAAATAGTTTTGATGATTGTGAAATTTAATTAAGAACATCAGGAACATATTTATTAATGCAATTAATATAATGAGTCACCAGAACCATACCAGAAATTAAGTGATTGATAATAAGTTTTGGAAGATTATAAATCAGGGTAAAAGCTTATGAGAAGTCTAATAATCTTTTAACTGGGAATATTGTCATTTATTTTTTCCACTGTCATTCAGTGAATTATGAATTGAGTGTTTATAAAACCTTTGCTTTTCTTAATGAAAGAGTTTACTCTCTTTATAAAAATTAGCAAAAAGTAAACTAGTAGATTTTGAGTTTTAAAGCTATACATAGATAATATTCCTGTGTTTAAAAAACAAGTATTTATAACAAATAAACCAACAAATTATACCAGCTTGTTGACTCTTTTTAAAAAAAATTATGTTAAAATGAGATGGAGAAAATCTTGTTTTCCTGTGAATTAATTTTATTGTATTTTTAATTCTCAAATAGGCAATTCTCATAAAGGTTTTGTTTGTGGAAAAAAACATGTATTTGTCTCAGGAAATTTCAGCATTGCTCAGAATTCATTCCCTTATCATGTGTACAAACAGTTCAGTCTTTTGTAACCACCCATGCTATGATAAACTGAATTCAATGGAAAATCTATTTACTTTTCAGCACGGCAACTCCCAACTCTTTAATTATCTATTTATGAGATAATAGGACTTGTTAATATTTGTAAAGCTAAAGCTAAAGTTGTTTCAACATGTTCTATATATGGCATAAAAGGGTTGCTCTTAATCTGATTCTTTGACATATTCTAAAATAGGTTTGTCTTAAATTTTTATGGCTAACTGCAGATAAACACTGTTGGATGTTTATTTTTAACCAATTAGATATTTGAAAGTTCAACAGATTTTTTTTAATTTCAGAGTGAAAAAAAAAACAATGTACTTAAGTTTTATTAATTGAAACCAGTGTAATTTTTTCCCTGGAAACTCCCACAGTTTAATGTAGAAGACATGAAAGATTAGTACCAAAAATTCTGGGCTACTATATAATATTGTTCGGAATAATCATTTTGAATAATATTTTTGCATATCCCTCAAAATCATAAAAATCAAATTGGCAAGCACCATTTAATATTATTTTAATTATTTGTATTAATATCTGTAAAGTAGCTTATAAATCCAAATCATATAGTAAAAAAATTAGAACATGCAGTTACGTAGTAAAGATATAACAGTTACATAAAATGTATTTTTCATTATTTCAAAAACTGAGATACTTGCTTGGCATCAATTTTGATTCCTATGTTAGTTTGAAATTGCACATAACTCTTCTTAGAAGTAAATTTTGACGTGTTGAAAAACTTTTGCAAAACAACAATTCAGACTTTTAGTATGACATTTCCAATTCTTTCTCCAAGATTTCTTCACCTATAATCAGATATCACAACACACATAAGCTCATAATAATTGTTTGTGTTTATGTCTGTCACCAAGAGTAATTAATCTTATTGTGTGGCTTTACAATAACATTGCTATTATATACTTAGCTGCACCTGTGTTTTGACCTCCAAATTAGGATAAAACTGTGGGAAATGCATAAAGTGCATTTGCTCTGCATTCCCTTTACAATTATTCTTGTGTAATAATTAGAAGAAAATTGTTTCACTTGAGACAAAATAATCCAGGGATTCTCAAAATGTGAGTGGTAACCTACGGAGGGATTTAAATAAATTGGAAGGGGGATGCAAACTGGGGGGAAGGGCTTCCATACACAAAGCAGGATTACAGTCAAACTTGCTTCCAGTCTGCCTGAATGAGACAGCACCAACTTGTCCAAGTCTGGAATGAGTTCTGACAGGATTGCAGATTGGTGTGTAAACTTGCTGGATCACTGTCAGGAATCATTCCAATTCTCTGCCGAAACAGAGTGGAAAAGAAAGCCTGTAGTCTGTGGGCTGATGTCTGCAAAGTTAGACAGTTTTCAGAACTTGCATCTCACCCTGCTTTAACAACCTAACACTTAACCTGTCCCAGCAAAGTCCAGGCAAGTTCTGACAGGTTTCTAGGTTTTTTGTGTACAGGCCTGCCCTATCAAAATTTAGATCTATTCCTGGAGTAGGGCTTATTCAGGAAAGACAAGTAGTAAAGCCTGCAGAAGTTTTTAGAAATGGTTAACCCCCTGTTTTCAATCATCTGTCAAGCCATCTCCTAGTCACAACAAAAATATAATTGCCATTTTAGAAAGGTTCTTCCAGCCTCATTCCAGAATGAACATTGATATGGCCTTTCAAGACACTATTCTGCAGAAGTGTGCAAAGCATTGCCCATTCCAAACTTTTAAATTTGAAACAGCTGTTTCAATTCAAAAAACTTGGTCAGAAGAGTGTTAAGCTGATTCCAGTAAACGAAAACCACTGATTCTCTCAAATCTAAGAGGCAAAAGAAAAAATAGCTATAACGTATTGCAGTATGAGAAGTGGGTCTCTTGCTTTTTTTGATATTATCAATAATATATTGAATAGTACAAAAAGGAATTTATTTTGTTTATTTTATTTATTTATTTTTACAGATTATTTACAGATTTATAAAACAATGGCCTTAGTAATCAACTTGTCTAATTTTCCATTTTTTTCAATAATGTTTTTGCCTATATCATAATTAATTAAAGAAACCTAAAGGTATGCAGTCATAATTTTTTCAAAGATATTATTATTTATTAAAATGGGCAATGGGTGTTTACTAACTAGCATTCTTTCAAGAAAAGAGTACAGCAAAGTGATCTCACTACCATAGAAGTTATTATAGTAAACTTTGTAATATGTCTACTGTCTCCAGCTGGCCTTTATAATTTTTATAATTTTCTGGTATATTACATGCTATTCAACAGAATATGGAGTTATTAATGAGTTATGCTTATTTCTTGAGCTGCATTTTCATTTTCTATTCTTTTGATCTCATCAGAAATAATTATTTGATTTTATAGACCATGGGTCCCCAACCCCTACAGCCCATTACCAGGTCCGCAGCCTGTTCGGAACCAGGCCATGCCAGAAGTGAGTGAGTGCACTCGCATGTGAAGCTCCATTTATATGAGCTTGGAGCTGCACTTGGTCATACACACACCTGACACTCACATGGAACCATTCCTTCTTCCCCACTCCTGTCAGGCCACCAAGCCGAAAAGGTTGGAGACTGCTGTTATGGAGTCTCCACTGTCCTCCTTTAAAAAATATGTAGGCCACATAAATTATAGTGGCATGGAAAATGGTACTTTATGATAATGATTAAAATGAAAGATATAATAGTAAGTATGTATATATGTATACACATATACACACACACATACACACACACACACACACACACAGAACTCTTCAGGTAACAAAGAAAGAATTAAAATTAATGACAACTTCTGAGAAAGAAAAAAAATAAGTGAAAATGCTAGCTCCTCAAATAAAGATGGCTTTAAAGAATTTGATCAAATGCACAGGTTGTACTTATTGTGGAATGGGTGAATTTAATGGTTTCTTACATAGTGGGTCATGGAATCAGCCAAACGTTGCATTCTGCAATATTCATGTCATTAATAACAATTACATGGAAGTTATGAATTTGCCAAGATTTATTTAATATTCATATCATTGTTTGAAAAATTATGCTATCTATTATTAGTCCAGTTAAACTGACAGAAGATTCATTGTATTACCATAATTAGAATGTCTAAGCCATTCCCATTACATCAGCAAGCTGAATTGCATAATTAAACACCAGAAAAAGGAAAGCCTCTTGTTTTGAGAGCTTATGCAATACAACAGTACATGTGACACCCATGACTATAAAATGGCAACTTGTAAGGCAATGAATATTAAGATTGCTGAATTTATATTTGTATAAAATTGCTATTATATCAGCACTGATTTACAAGACCATCCAGTCTTAACAGTAATGGGCAAATAGAGAATTGTGTGATGAGCTTCTATGGAATTTTGGGTTCAGTTATAGATACCTCCAGCAAAGGTCCTTAGATCCTTATCTAAGCAATTTATTAGAAAATTGCTAGTCTCATTTTAGTTTTCCAGGCAAGCTTATGAGAGGGGAAATCATTTTTTCTCCCATCCCTGTTCCCCAGCTGTGATTAGCAAATGCCAGATATATGTCACATATCTTGTTCCTCCATCTTAGGTTACTAGAAAATGTATGCATTTTTCTGAGGTTAAGCACAAGCAATAAATTCTTCTCCTGGGCATTAGGACCATATGGCAATGTATGACATTGTTCAGATATTACATTTCATCTTCTGTTTATAAAAGTAATGTATTTTCATCTCATCAATTCATAAGCACTATAATATGGAAGTCAGTAAGAAATATTGTGCAACCAATTTTCATGACTTCAGGTTACTAAAAACTCATGCAGTCAGTAATATAGTTTATTATAAATTAAGTTGACAATGGAATAAAAAGAAAAAGCAGCCCTGATACAATACATGAGGGCATTCCTAATTTTCGATAGTTTTTTCATGACTGAGCAAGTAATATCATATTTCTCTTTCTTCAGAAGAAAATTAAGCAGTGCAATATGAGATCTTGCTGTCATACAAATCTAGGTTTTCTCAGCTCACGCTGTCTTTTCCTTTGTAGGGAAAAGGGCAATTATTTTATTTTCAAAATATGGCTTTATGATTATTTCTGAGTTCCTATTGTCATATCTGTATGAAATTATAGACATTATATAGGCACTGCTGGTTTATTAGTGCAATAGAGTTTTAGGTCACAGATCCTCAGAACACTTGAAGAAATTAATTCATGGAAGATAGCTGATAGTGACTACTACCAAAGATGGTTCTCTGATTTCTTCCTGTTTGAAGGCAGTCACTGTGAATACAGCAGTAGATAAAAGAAAGCAAAATCAATTAAAGTCTGCAGCTTTTATGTTATTCTTGTGGGTTTCCTAAAGCCATCTTCTAAGAGCCGTGGTGGCACAGTGGTTAGAATGCAGTACTGCAGGCTAACTCATTGCTGATTCCAGGAGTTCAATTCTGAGCAGTTCAAAGTCCCCATCCAGTGATGGAATTCAATTTTTTTTACTACTGCTTCTGTGAGTATGGCTTGGTAGGCGTGACAGGGGAAGGATACTGTAAAATCTCCAGTCAGAGATAGTATTTGCCAGTTCTCCGAACTAGTCAAAATTTCCGCTACCAGTTCTCCAGAACTGGTCAGAACCTGCTGAATACCACCTCTGCTTCCATCCTTCCAAGGTCGGTAAAATGAGGACCAGATTGTTGGGGGCAATATGTATGTAAACCGCCTGGAGACTGTGAAGTGGTGTATAAGTCTAACTGCTTTTGCTATTCTATGCAACTGTGAGAAGCAGAAGACAGGCCACTGATATTGAAACAAGTTGCTAAGTACCTGTATGTATTTTTTTAAAGGCTTAGTAGTGATTTATCTTCAGCTTTTTGATCTTATCCTGGATGGAATCAGAAGAATGAAAAAGTATCTCAATGGATAGTCTTCTTTTTAAATTAAGATGATATATTTCAAAGTAAATGTAACCAGGATTGAGCAGAAAACAATTCTGCAATCGCTGTAGAAGAAATGTCAAATAGGTTGTTTTTTAACAGATCAATCTAAATTGGAAGGAGCATCTTGTATTCTGTCTGTACATCATTTGTAGGTAGCATTATAGCTGCTTTGTGAAGAGATTTCCTTCAAAACAGCTGATAGAAGTGAACATATTACAGCAAAATTTGTCAGTTATAAAGTTAGAAGCCTAAAGAACTAAAAAACGTAAGATACATCTCTTAAGAATATTCAAACTAGTTTAATCACAAGTTATAATGTAAGTTCACAAGGTACAGATTTTTAAATACAGGATTTCGCTTACTATTGCATATGCTTTTCTTTCATGGTGAATATACAAACAGATCTGTTCTTTCATCTTGCATTATGAAACAACACAGAAATATATAAACTTTTTTCTTCAAACTTTGAAAATTGCATGTTAACGTTTTTAAGTTACCTTCAGGGCTATCCTAACTGTTTTAAGTTATCCAAACTGTTATCAGACTCACATAATTTTATGCACACAGAGGACACCCCCCAAAAAAGGATTGTTTCGAACTTTGTAATACAGATAGTCTTCGACTTACAACAGTTCGCTTGTGACCATTTGAAATTACAACAGCACTAAAAAAAGTGACTTCTGACTATTTTTCATGGTTATGACCATTGAAGCATCCCCAAGTTTACAATCAGATGCTTGACAACTGTCTCACATTTATGATGGTTGCCTGAATCATAATATAGTGCCTGAAAGAAAATAATGGAGGCATCAGGTACATTTAAATGCTACCATAAAACTTTTTTTTCGTAGTAACTGGGAACATTGCCCTCTGAATATTAGGGCAACTGATGGAAGGCTTTGGATAAAGATTTTAAGCTTTGGCTTGTGTGCTGCTGCACAGAATTTGGCAACATTGTTTCTTATGAAAAGTTGGAGTCAGATGGTACAGTCTAGGTTTAGGAAGTGGAGAATAAGAATGAATAGAGGAGGAAGGCATGGAGGAAGTGGCCCAACATAGCCACCACTGCAGGTACACAGACATTTCTTAGAGTTCTATATGCCTTTCAAACACAATTAAGTGGAGAACAAATATATTTAAAATTCAGTTCTCATATTCTGATTTCTGATATTTATGTATATATTATTACGTTTATTTCTAAACTATCAGAAAAAGTATGCATCTCTTTTTTTTTGGTTAAAAAAAACTGCATTTCAATCTCAAATTTAAGATTAATTCTTAAATGAAAAAAAAAGTATAATGAAATCGTGCATTCAAAAAACAATAGTGACCAATTAATTATCTCTTATGCTGTTGCTGTGGAGAGCAATGTGTTTTCTTGCTGATGGAGAATAGTCTGGTGGAGAATGGGATTTTTAGGTTCAAGATGAAAAGTTTTGTCTGTTCCTGCTTATATTTGACCTTTCTGTCTTCTACGTTAAATGTAAGAATATGGAAAGTGACTTAAAGTGAGCCAGATCAATAACTGAACTAGCACAATGTAATTTGCATCATTTGGCAGGAGGTTGGCAACAATTTAAGACAATAATCTTTTTTTTGACTTAGTGATGTTAGGGAATTTTCATAGGAAAGAGTTACATGAAAAGTATGTGATCCATCACTGACATAAGAGCCAGTGGCCATTTTCATTCAAGAGATTTCAAATGATTCAAAGGCTGTCCGCAAATGCTTTGTTCAGGAAAATCATAGTAAATAGTTAAGTACACTATGTGTCCACTATCATAGATAGTCATGCAAAATAACCATAGTCATCTTATAGTTCTCAGTGGCATTGATGAAACGTGATTATTTGTCTATGCAGAATAACCAGTAACTTTATTGTGCTCCAATAAGTCAAGGCTTATTATATACCTCCTGTTATGTGCAGGAGCTCAGCTATATTAAGAAGATTAGATTATCTTCTAACTACCACAAAGCTAGTAAAAACATGATGTCGTCTACATGTTTGGTAGTTAGATGGGTTTAACATCCCAACAATTGTATTTTCCTTTTATCTTTTCCCTTTGTTTTATTTTAAAAGGAGCAATGGTTATCTAAATATGAAATAGATACTGTTATATCTAATATGTTTAATAAGTATACTAAGAACACTCAACAAAACACTTTTATATATTGTTCTGAAAAAATCTCTAATTGCTATTTTTTCTTTAATTCTGGTCAGTTATTTCACATATGTTATATTTGTACATTTATTAAGCGTCAGGCCTTAGATATATATCTGAATTTGAAATTACAGATAACATATTTGCCAAAATCATTGCTATCCTTCAAGTGTACTAAGTTCTCTGTTCTTATCTTATTTATCTTTGTGGAATTTTTTTTAAAAAAAATCTATGTTGGTCTAAAAGCCAGTATAGGATCATATCTTTGCCCTGCTGTCAATTGTGATCTACTATCATATCTATACATAATAAATCCTAACTTGTCTTGGATCTATAAAAATGTATATTATTGATAGTTCACAGGAATTTTAATCTTACCATATTCGTATATGTTTACAGTATGTAATAACTTTATTATAAACCTTCTATTTACTTGATTTACATCACCAAACAGCCTTTACCATGAGAATTCTACAACTCTGTGAAAAGAAGTAGCGAATATTGTATTGACTTTTACACTCTAGTTTTTTCAGTGAGATTCCTAGTTTCTAATAAGCATTTAAACACTGTAGTTACATGTGAAATACTGCTTCCATGATTACTTTTCTTTTTGCATAAGCAAGCTACTATTTGCACACTACCTCTTCAGATTCATTTGCTTTCCTTCAGAATGTAAAGGTATCAGTTTATTTTAATTTTTTATTAGATTTATATAACCAACCATCTCACATAAAAGTGACTCTGAGTGACATACAGTACTTAATAAAAAATAAATACACAAAACAGTCCAAAATAAAAAAAAAATACCATAAAAATGATATAAACCCAGAGATAATAGTAACTGGAGTAAGAGAACTATTACAAAATCTCTCCTGTCTCCTGGACCCCCTTGGCCTGATAACGTAACCAGATCTTGTGGGACTTGCCATACATTGAAAGGAATGAAGCTAATCTCGCTTCCCAGGAGAGAAGTTTCCACAAGTCAGGCACTGTGGCAAAGAAGGTCTCCTGGGACCCACCTGATGGCAGATAGGATCCCTAGCATGCCTTCTTTGCCAGACCTGATAAGGTGAGCAGATATAATGAGAAGAGGCATTTTCTCAGGTAACAAGGTCTCACACTCTGAAGGACTTTAATAATCAAAACCAGCTGGACCTGTAAGCAAACTGGCAACCAATGTGAAGCAGATATAGTAGGTATCGTTTTAGGGGCACACATAACTTGCCCTGCTCCACAGCATTTTGCACTAGTTGAAGTTTCCAGATACACTTCAAGGGCAGCCCCATACATAACACATTACAGAAATCTAACCAAAAGGAGACCAAGGCACGAGTGACTATGAGCAGAGTTCCCCCCCCCTTCCAATCTATTCATAGGCATAACTGGCACACAATACAAAGCTGTGCAAACACCCTTGCAGAGACAACCATGACTGCCACCTGCTCGTTGAGCAGGAATCGTGAGTTCAGGAGAATCACCAGAGTGTGCACAATATATAACTGAAATATTCTCAGACTCCTTGTTCTCTATGTAACCTGTATGATAAGAGTTACACAGTTTTGGAAGATCTGTCTTCCTGCCACAACATTTTTCTAAAGGTGCACAATATTATACAAACAAGTTTAACAACTCAAGTAGCAGCTTGGGCGTAGCTAATTTCAGGCACATATTTGGTCTTTCTGATATTTGGTTTTTTCTGATACCCTGTTCAGATTTCTTTTGCAGTTGTGTGGAAATAATCAGCTATCTTGTTTTTGTTTTTAAATTGCAAACTTGAGTATAGGTCCTGTGATTTTTTTTGTTTTGTGTACAACGCCTAGTTACT
This sequence comes from Bungarus multicinctus, assembly GCA_023653725.1. Lineage (NCBI taxonomy): Eukaryota > Metazoa > Chordata > Lepidosauria > Squamata > Elapidae > Bungarus > Bungarus multicinctus. The sequence continues at coordinate 55,800,043 of CM042836.1, read as the reverse complement.
GTAGACACTTGAGAAATAATAATTAAAAATTGCATGACATTTATTACATAGGGGTGGTGTTCTGTGCTCTGTCTTGGAAATGGCACTGTGGGAAAGATCATAAAGAAACAAATGCATTCTTGGCAACTGTTTCTCCATCTCTAGAAAGTCTATATTGTGTTGGAAAAGGAAAAAAAAGTAGAATTTTGTCTGAAGGTGGCTAAGAATGCAGTTGCTTTCTGTGCTTGCTACATGCATATATGTAGCCACCTTTACATTTAACTAAATAGAGTTAAGCTGCTTAGCCCAAAAGATTAATCTTGCCTTGATTTTTTCTTCCAATTAATACCTGTAATTATGTGTGCAGAAGGCCAAGTGAGACTAGTTGGCCAAGTGTTTTCTTAATTAACCTTGCAGCTGAGTGAAATTTTATATTGAAAGAAGGCACTTTTTTTGTAGCATAACACTTGTTTCTGTACTCCCCTGAATGTGCCATTATAACATGTACAATGAATAATCTATCTCTAATGATAAGAAATCACTCAATCATCTATGATTTATATTCTCACTTTCTGTTCTTTTTGCTACAAAATCAATGAAATTCAATGCATTGAAAATGAGAGGTGTTCATGATAAAACAAAAAGAAATAAAAGTCAAGGATTAAAGGATTAAAAAAAACATTTTATTATAGAATAAAATACAAAAATACAAAAGCAAATAGTAGGACACAGTGGGGAGAAGAAGAGGAAGGAGAAAAAGTTGACTTCCAACTCCCTCTGTTGCAGTAGAATAATGCATTAACCTCAAACCTCAACTTTTTGCTTTTCCATCATAATATAAACTAGCCATTTCTATAACAATAAATCAATCTAATCAGCAAAACACAAAGCCAACATTTCACATTTTTTCCACTTCAAGCACAAAGTCCAGAAGTGGTCTCCATGTAGCAACGAAAGTACTTATATTCTTTTCTTTGATCAAAACAGTCAATTTAGCCACCTCTGCCAACTCCATCAACTCCTGTAGCCATTTGTCCATGGTGGGAATCAAAATGTCCTAAGGATTAAAGGATATTTGATGAATGTACTCTGTGTATAAGAATGAATGACCAGCATGAAAGAAGCATTTTTATGTGGTTTGGTCATACAGCGAGAATGAATGAATGATAATTAAATTGGAAGAAAAAAGGGAGGGCTTTTTCTCCCTGTAACAAAATAAAGTGCCTGAATATATTTTATAGATACTCAAATTATGGGAGGCAAATTAATAATAATGAAAAAGTGTGAAAGAAGAGAAATGTAGACATGCATGTAATAAAATGAATCAAGGAAATAGTTTTATTTGTGTTTTCTTAATAAGTTTTATTTAAATGTCTTTATAACATCATTGAGTTCATCAAAATCAGAGAACTGCATTTCCTACCCCTCCGTCCAAACTTGTAAAAATATTTAATTTCAGTGCCCTTTTCATTACACCCTATCTATAAAGAAAAGTTTCCTATTTACTTAACTTGACATTTGCCATAGCTCCCTAGGCTAATCCATCCTAAAATGTGCAGGTTACAAGAAAACACTCTTAATTTTTCTCTGGATATAATTTTTGTTTTGTCTTTTTGACAACTGTAGTGAAATAAGGTTATTGTTATAGTCTTTCAGGCAGCTTAATTAGGATAGCAGTTTTTAATTATATTAATTGATTTGAACAATTTTAATTGGACAAAAATTGGCCTTGAGTCATCAGTGATTTTCATTAAGGAACATATTTTAAAAATTGCATTTAACAAAAATTAAAGATGATGTCAATACAATATTTTAAAAAACTAAGTTTCTTTTGATTTAAAATATTTTATTCATAATTTAAAATCATATTTCAAAAATAATAAATTAAACCTTAGTATTAATTATTTAATATATCCTAATTTGTTTGCATCACAAAAGTTTTCAATACCAATTTGTGGGAGTTTCAAATCCACATAAACCTGCATATCTTTACTATTGATCTATATGGCTATAACTTATAAACGTAATTGGCTCTAGGCTAGTGTATCAGCTCATCTTTGAATCATTCTTATTCTTTTTCCCTTATAAAAGCAATCTTTATTCACCATCAATTTAATCCTTTTTAATTCTATTTTTAAAATTGTATTTATAATTGTGCTTTTTTACTTGGCTGTACACCGCCCCGAGTCCCGTCGGGAGAGGGGGTGGTATATAAAAGAAAGAAAGAAAGAAAGAAAGAAAGAAAGAAGGACTACTTTGATAGTCATTCTATGTGTTCCTTTGTCTCTGAACATACCAACCTTTTCATTATTTCCAATAGTTTGCAAAGAGTTTAATCCTGGCATGTCAGCCAATCAAGCCAATTCTTTCTTATTTAAAGCATTAGTGGATTTTAAAGTGGAATTACAATGAATGAAGGTAGATATATGTGTCCCAGGATAATGTTGGTCTAAATGACCGATCCAAATTGGATCCTGGAATTACAATCTTTACAATATAGAGAAAATAGATGAATGCTTTTGTGACTGGAAGAGAGCTATTCTGAAAACCCATTTTGTTTTTGCTTTTTTCTCTTGTTTGATTTCTCTGTCAAAGATGTATTTTTCTCCTTTAGGATTTATTCTGATCTTTTAAAATTCTGTGTTGCTCTATATAGCGATAATTTGAAAAATACATATTTCTTGAGAAGTGCTCACATCCTTGAGTAATTATTCAATAGAATGATACAGTAACATTCTTCTACCAGGAGTTGAGATACTGTATTAGAGTTTACCAACATTTGATTCATAGAGGGACATTTGATTATAAGTCCAGTTGCCTTTTGAAAAAAGCATCTTTGGGACAACCATGACATGGATTACTGAGAATCTCCATAGATATTTAAAGGGTCACTACATTCAAGCTCTGCTTTACTGTTTATGTAAAGTCTCTCAGAAAGATCTTTTTTCTACTATATACGAATTCTAAGGATCTTTTGGGTAGAATGATATCTATCCGAATATATTTTTCCTCACTGAACTGAATCTATTCTGTGACAGTTAAGTAATCAAAAGGATAGCTATAGTCCTGAATTATTGTATGTTATTATATAGATTTTATTCCTAAATGCTCTAGCTACAAATTGGTCCTCAGACTCAGAATTTGGGCAAATGGAAATTTTGCACATTTTATTTCCTTTCTAGAAACACTTGTGCATTTATTTTTGAAGATTATTGGAAGAACTGAGAGTTTGTATTTTTAATACTTTATTCAAATGTGATATGTTTTATTTGTTTATATCTTCTCATATTTAATTGCAAGAAGCAGTTAAAATTACCTGTATCTTATTGATTAGAAAAGGAAGTATGCAAACCCAGTGTCCATAAAGGCATCAACCGCATTTTAAGCAAAGATGGCGTTCCCTCATTTCCTAGATTCTTAATCTGCCTGAGAGTACTACGTTGCTCTTTATTTTATTTATTTTATTTTGTCAAGCAATTATAAGATAACAGGTATAAGTATAAACACAGTTATTAATACATGAAATTGATACATATAAGAAAAATAAAAAGAAACAATAGGACAGGGATGGTAGGCACATTGGTGTGCTTATGCATGCCCCCTACAGACCTCTTAGGAAAGGGGTGACAATCTAAGGTTAAAGTTTTTGGGGTTTGGGGAAGAAACCACAGAGTCAGGTAGAGTGTTCCAGACATTGACTACTCTGTTGCTGAAGTCGTATTTCCTGCAATCAAGTTTGGTGCAGTTTACCTTGAGTTTGTATCTATTGTGTCCTCTTGCAAGGAATGGTTTTCTAGAGCATTTATGGGTGATCGAAAGTCCTTGTCTTGTCTAGAGAGGAATTACAAAGAGCAGTACTGCTTGCCAATGCTTCATTCGATTAAGATTGTCAGCTCTGGTTTTAGCATTGCCATCTTCAGTTCACTATTTCTTCCCTGAAGTCTAGAAAAATCTTAAATTGCTTTGTAACCATTTGTAAGATTAATATAAAATCAGTGTGAGAACTTCATAAAAAAGGAGCAAAATATGCTCAGATGTTATTTTGGATGATGTTTATATTTTCTGCTTCATAAATTATTCAATTAACATAGTTGTTTGAAAAAAATACCCCTGTGGCTCCAGATTATTTATTGTTATAGTGAGAAAAGTCTAGCTGTCTCCACTTACCCTATTCAGCCTGTTACATTGACTGCTTAGATTGCCAATGTGCTGCAAGTCTAGTCTAAAAACAAGAATAAAAAGTTCAATATTGTATGGTAGCTTTGCTTAGAATACAGTGAAAAGAAGCCATTTAAATGAACAGTTGGAAAAAAACAGTATTGGACATCAAGAAAAAAAATTATTAATTGTAGTATTGTTTATGATTCGTTGCACAGTTAACCAGATATTCACACTGAATTTGGCATTTTTATCCAGCTATTGAGTCCTTCTCAAAGACCTGGGATAGACAGATGTTGATATTTGATAGTTTTAGAGCAGGAGTGTCAAACTCAAGGCCCGCGGGCTGGATTTGACGCATGGGATGTTTAGATCTGGCCCGCAGGGCCACCCTGGTAGTAGTGAAGGACCGGCCTGTGGTGCCTCGCCAGCAAAAACAGAGCTCGGGAAGTGTGCTCATGGCCCTGCCGGGCTTTGTTTTCACTGGCAGAGGGCTAGAGGAGGCTATCACAGCCAAAAAGCCTACCCAGCCCATCACAGGTGCCCCTAACATAACTGATGTCAATCTGTTTTGCCCCCCAGCCCCCTTGAGGTCAAAAACAACCCTGATGCGGTCCAAAAAAGTTTGACACCCCTGTTTTAGAAGTATTGTTACAGGTATTAATATATTATTTATTAAATTATGTTGTTATCAGTAATAAAAATTATATCTCTATGATGATATTGATATTATATTATCTAGTTGTGTAATTAAATGGTTGCAAGAAAGCAGCCAAGCTCAGGGACCAACCAAAACTTAGTATAAGCTGGTGTTAAAAAGTGACAAACAAATCTTTTGGATGTTTATCTCCTTCTGTTTACAAAAGAGAAAACATCAATAAATGTGTTCATCCTGGTTTCAAATATATGCATGTTATGGACTTTTAGTATGTGGTAAGACATTCTAAACCAAACCCATTGGATTCAGTGGGTTTTCTTCATCACTCAACATAGATGTAGTTCTGCTTTGTGTATCTAACTCAAACATTGAAACAGCAGACTAATATTACGTTTTCGGGTTGTATATATAATGTGATGGTTTTTATATGTAATATATCTAAACATAGGGATATGTTATGTCTTATATGGAAAATGTATACCTTTGAAAGAATCACAAAGCTATATCTGATGTTATTTAATGGACTTATTTTTCTAGTGCTCTTGGTGGATCTTCTGCTCTTCACATTCCTGCTTTTCCAGGTGGAGGCTGCCTCATTGATTATGTTCCCCAAGTATGCCAACTATTAACCAACAAGGTAATACCCAGAAAAGACAAACTTTTTACCAAGATATTCCAATACAAGAGTTATAGAATAGAATAGAATACTTTATTGGCCAAGTGTGATTGGACACACAAGGAATTTGTCTTGGTGTGAATACTCTCAGTATACATAAAAGAAAAGATACATTTGTCAGAAGTCGAGAATCGTAAGGTACAACACTTAATGATAGTCATAGGGTACAATAAGCAATCAATCATACTAGGAAACAGTCAATATAAATTGTAACTATACAAGCGACAAAGTTGCAGTCATATAGTCACAAGTGGGAGGGGATGGGTGATAAGGATTGATGACAAGATTAACAGTAATAGTCGTGCAGACTTTGTAATAGTTGAACAGGGTTGAGGGAATTATTTGTTTAGCAGAGTGTTTAGGGTAAAAATGAATTATTCTTAATAAATTGGTAAACCCTATGAACTAAGGGTTTACCTATGACAGAATTCTGTCAGAAATTTCAAAACCAAAGATGCCTAATGGAAGGTCACTTTGAGGTGATCCAGGAGTAGTTGAAAAAACCTTGCACAGCTTTCTGCATTTCAGCTGTACAACTTGCATCAGAGTTTGCATCAATCTGATCAAGGGAAGTACTAATACCACTCTATAAAGCCTTAGTAAGACCACACCTAGAGTACTGCATCCAGTTTTGTTCACCGCGTTATAAAAAAGATGTTGAGACTCTAGAAAAAGTACAGAGAAGAGCAACCAGGATGATTAGGGGACTGGAGACTAAAACATATGAACAACAGTTACAGGAACTGGGCTTGGCTAATCTAGTAAAGAGAAGGACCAGGGGAGACATGATAGCAGTCTTCCAATATTTGAGGGGCTGCCACAGAGAGGAAGGGGTCAAGCTATTTTCTAAAGCATCTGTAGGCCAGACAAGGAATAATAGATGGAAACTGAACAAGGAGAGATTTAACCTGGAAATAAGGAGAAACTTTCTGACAGTGAGAACAATCAACCAATGGAACAGTTTGCCCTCAGAAGTTGTGGGAGCGCCATCACTTGAGATTTTCAAGAAGAGATTGGACTGCCATTTGTCAGAAATGGTGTAGGGTCTCCCGCTTGGGCAGGGGTTGGACTAGATGACCTACAAGGTCCCTTCCAACTCTGATTATCTGTTATCTGATTATGAAATAGTCTGGAAGTATCCTTTATTCCTGTTTAAATTGCTCTTGCTTAAATGAATCTTATAAATTATGAATTGATGAAATATACTTCAAAATGCATTTCTATAATTATACCGGAATCTATCTTTAGAGTTGTTTTTGTTATGTCTCTGTTGGTTAGTTACTTTTTTTTAATTTGCAAGTGCCCGATCTGTTTTTAAACTATAGAAAATTGCTCCCTATTTAGTGTTCTAATTAGTAGTCAGACTACTATGTAATGTGTGATAAATAAATAAGAATATTGTGCAGAAATTATGAACTGATAGAACATGATACACATGTTCTAACTGCAACACTTAAACGTTGGCCCAGGAAATTTCAGAGGTGTGAAATACACAAAATTGCATTTCAATATAAAACAAAATGCTTAGAAACCATAGACTTCTTCAAAATACTTATGAAATATTGTATGAAATTCCAGATGGATAGTATATTGCCATTATGTAAACAAGCAGAATCGAATATCATAATAAGGCTTAATCAGCATGTTAATCCTTAAAATGTAAAATATATGTAATTATTATATATGTTTAATGCACCAACCTCTTGTTGCTGATGCATGTAAAAATATTTTATAGACTTATACTGTCAATTTCACTATACATAATGTATAAATTATATTATTAGTAAAGCAAAAACTCTCCCAAATTAATATTCTATATTGTAATTTAGTTTTATTATAATTTGCACTCATTTCTTTTTTTCTTTTATAGGTTCAATATGTTATCCAGGGTTACCATAAGAGAAGGGAATATATTGCAGCATTTCTTAGTCATTTTGGAACGTACGTATATATGTTTCACTTTAAAATGGAATATAACCATAAGCACTAGCTTTCTGTCTATTTTTACTCATGTGTACTAAAAAATATTTTTGCCACTTGAGTTTTTCTAAATATGCATATTTAAGCTTGGTAGCCCTGAGTTATATTACTGTAGTTATGTTACATTTGTATTTATTATGCACTATGTTTATGTTTATTAGATTTCTATACCGCCCCCTCTCCCAAAAAAGGGACTCAGGGCAGGTGTACAGCCAGCTAAAACAGAAACTAGTATATACAATTAAAAACAATTTAAAATGATTAAATTGGAGGCCGAATATAAAATTAACAGATATAAAACTGATAAAAAAATTAAAAATACCAAATTTAAAACCCCACAAATTACTGGGCCAGGCCGGCCTATTGAAAAAACAGGGTCTTTACTGCGCGCCGGAAGGTCTGAATGTCGGTAATGGCCCGTATCTCTGGGGACAAATTGTTCCAAAGGGAGGGAGCCCCCGCAGAGAAGGCCCGCACCCTCGGGGCCGCCAACTGGCAACACCCAGCTGGCGGAACCCCGAGGAGGCCAACCCTGTGGGAGCGCACTGGGCGGCGAGAGGCTGTTGGTGGCAGCAGGCGGTCCCGTAAGTACCCAGGTCCCGAGCCATGGAGCGCTTTAAAGATGATCACTACCACCTTGAATTGGATCCGGAAGGCCACAGGAAGCCAATGCAGCATGCGCAGGAGCGGTGTAACATCACCCGCGCAGCCGCATTCTGGACCAACTGAAGCCTCCGGACACTCTTCAAGGGGAGCCCCATGTAGAGAGCATTGCAATAGTCCAAGCAGGAGATGACAAGGGCAGAAGTGACCATGCGAAGTGCGTCCAGATCCAGAAAGGGCTGCAACTGGTAAATCAGACGAATCTGACAAAAGGCCCCCCTGGCGACGGCCGTAATGTGATCTTCTAAAGACAGCCATACGTCCAGGAGGACACCCAGATTGCGAGCCCTTTCCATGGGGGGCAAAATTTCTCCCCCCACGGCCAGCGACAGAATAAGCTGGCTGTATTTGGGCGCAGGAAACCACAGCCACTCAGTTTTGGTCGGGTTGAGATGAAGCCTGTTAAGACCCATCCAACTCCGCATGGCCTCCAGGCACCGGGTCATCACTTCGATGGCTTCGTTGGGGTGGCCCGGGGTAGAGATGTACAGCTGAGTATCATCAGCATACTGATGGAACTCCACCCCGAAACCACGGATGATCTCACCCAGCGCCTTCACATAAATGTTGAACAGCAGGGGCAAGAGCACAGACCCTTGGGGCACCCCACATAATAGGGGCCTCAGGGTTGACCTCTGTCCCCCTGTCAACACAAATTGCGAACGGTCAGAGAGGAAGGAGGAGAACCACCGTAAAACGGTGCCTCCCACTCCCAACTCCCCCAACCGCCGCAATAAGATACTGTGGTCGACAGTATCAACAGCCATTGAGAGATCTAACAGGACCAAGACAGAGGAACAACTCCTGTCTCGGGCCTTTCAGAGATCATCCACCAACACGACCAACGCCGTCTTCATGCTGTTCCCAGGCCTGAAACCCGATTGGAGGGGGTCTAGATATACCGCTTCATCCAGATACTGAGGGAGCTGACGTGCCACCACACTCTCAACAACCTTCGCCACAAAGCGAAGGTTGGAGACCGGACGATAATTCGACAATAATGCTGGATCCAGGGACGGTTTCTTGAGGAGGGGCCGCACCACCGCCTCTTTCAAGGCGGCGGGTAAAAGCCCCTCTCTCAAGGAAGCGTTAATGATCCCTTGGAACCAGCCTCGTGTCACCTCCCGAGTGGCCAAGACCAGCCAGGAGGGGCACGGGTCCAATAAACAGGTGGTGTCATTAAGCCCCTCCAGTATCCTTCCACATCCTCCAGGGTAACAGGATCGAACCCATCCCAAATGACCTCACCGAAATCCGCCCCCGCCCGGAGATGCCCAGTCGGAGTCCATCTCATTCCAGATCTGAGTGATTTTGTCCTGCAGAAACCTAGAAAAATCCTCAGCCCGTCCCTGCAAGGGATCCTCCCGCGCCTCCACTTCCAAAAGGGAGCGCGTCATCCTAAACAGGGCGGCCGGAAGATTTTCCATGGACGCAATAAGGGTGGAGAGATAAGATCGCCTTCGCTGTCCTTATCGCCACTAAATATGCCCTAATATGGGATTGTAATAGTGTTCGGTCAGATCCGGAGCGGCTGGCCCTCCAACCACTCTCTAGGCAGTCTTTTCCAGCGCTTCATCTCCTCAGCTCCTTGGTTTTCTGAGATTGGCACCAGGTCAGAGGCTGCAAGGGCACGACCCAGGTCAAGGGCCCCAGCCACCACCCTATCCCAGGTAGCCACTAAGCCCTCGACCGAGTCATGTGTGTGAGTCTCGGGAAACGGCCCAAGCTCCATCAGGAACCTATCTGGATCCATCAGGCGCCTGGGGCAGTACCATTTTATCGGTCCCGCCTCCCTGTGGCGGGGGTGTGCAGAATGGAAGTCGAGTCTAAGGAGCGAATGATCAGTCCATGACAGGGGTTCTACAACAACATTCCCTATACTGAAATCATTCTGCCACTGATCAGAGACAAAAACCAAATCCAGGATGTAACCCCCAAGTGAGTGGAGTCCCGAATTAATTGGGTCAGGCCCATGGCTGTCATGGAAGCCATGAACTCCTGAGCAATCCCCGAGGCACCGCCGGCAGAAGGCAGGTTGAAATTCCCCATGACCATAAGCCTGGGGGTCCCAACCGCCAAGGCGGCTATAACCTCAAGGAGCTCAGGCAGGACCGATGTCATATAGCAGGGAGCCAGGTATGCGATCAACAGGCCCACCTGAACCCTGGAACCAAACTTCACGAAAAGGGACTCACATCTGGTCGTCTGAGAAACAGTGGATTCCCTAGGACACAGATCTTCCTTAATAACCACCGCAACCCCCCCACCCCTCCCCTGAACCCTCGGCCGATGAAAGACCTGAAACCCGGATGGGCACATCTCCACCAGGGGAACTCCTCCCTCTTGGCCCAACCAGGTTTCGGTAACACCCTCCAGGTCCACTCCCCCCTCACAAATCAAATCATAGATGAGGGGGGCCTTGTTAACGACGGACCTGGCGTTACACAACATCATCCGAAGGCCCAGGGCCTGATGACTCAGACCACCCGGGGAACGGGACATGACTAGGGGGTCGGAGCGCGCCACCGCACACAAACAGCAGGGGCGCACTCCCAATATAGGATATGCCCCCTATAACCGCCAAATCTGCCTCTCCTGCTCACCGTGCCGATAGGCTGTGTTCCGCCCTCCCCTGAACAACCCCCCATCCTTGATATGACCCCACCCAACCCCAGCACCTCCCGGCAACGCTCGACCCGCGGCCTGACCCCAGCCTCAGGCGGGTTGTCCCCCAACCCCTGCCCGGCCATCCTCCCTAACCCCAATAAAAATCTAGATAAAAATTTATATAAACAGGAACCCTCTCCCAAGCTTTTCTTGCGGCCGCACCTAATAGATAAATTATGCCATAGTATAGAAGAAAAGAATTTTAGCATTTCTTCTTTCTTACTCTATCCTTCAAGATCATTTCTGAAGAGTTGGCGAGAAAAAAGCCAAAGGAAGGGGAAATTATTAACAACAAAAACATGAATAATACAGAGGGCACCCTTTGTTAGTTGAAAGTAGAAGTAGTCAAAATTCTAGATTAATGTTAAATATTAAAAAGTCAAATAAAGTTCTCAACAGTATATAATTAGTGAAATTATAGGTGAAAAAGGTAATTTTGAGGTTTGGATTTAAGAAAAGGTTAAGATGGACAGTACGTTGGAGAAGAAATTGGAAGATTAATTCTAAACAAAATCATGAAGGAAAATACTATTACTATGGGAATAAAGATCAGAATACTTAAAACAATGATTTTCCAGTGTTAATGTACAGCTGGTTACTTAAGTACTTATGGATTGCTGGCAGAATTGGCCAGGCTGTTAGACAAAATAAAAACCAACAACTCCCTTGAGGCAATAATCAGCAAGCAGTGGATGGATGCATTAGAAAAGCTATGTTGAGTGAAATAGAAAAATGGAAAGATAATGGATAATGTGGATGGACAGGATCAGCAAGATGAGAATATAGATCAAGATAGCAGATATTTGCCCATTTAGTTTATAGCACCTAACTAGCTAAGTAATTTTCACTAACAGTTCCCCATCCAGGTCCTGCCAGAGGTCACCTACAAGTATGATAGATGTGGGTCAGTGCCATGCAGAAGCCTGAACCCGCATTGAAAAAGGTCTAGATAATCCATTTCCTCCAGAATCTTCCAGAATTTTTCCTACTTTTGAAAGTTTAATTCTGCTGATATTTCTAATTATTCTAGTTGCAACATTTTTAATTTTGCCTTTAAAAGTGTGTATATGTGTGCACCTTTATTTCAGGTTTTTTTGGTACATACTAATAAAAGGCAAAATACAAGTACTGTAGTAAATTCTAATCACATTTGCTGCTTAAAAACTGGAGCTGCCAGAAGGAAAGTTCATTGGATATAATGGGGTCTAAATAAGAACTAGGAAAACAAGAAGGTAATGGTAGCTGCACACAGTAGGTGTTAATGTACACAACAGAGTAATTAGTCAATATTGTTTATGCCTGACTAGAGAGGGAAACAGTGCCTTCTGCCCTATACATGAATTTATGCATGCCAATAGGGAGGGCCAAGCTTTCTCTGCCTAATTTTGCTTTGTGGTTCTAATTATATTTTTCATTAATAATTTTTTTTAATAGTGGAGTGGTAGAGTATGATGCTGAGGGTTTCACAAAACTCACTTTGTTGCTGATGTGGAAAGATTTTTGCTTCCTGGTTCACAGTGAGTAGTTATTTTCCTTTGCATACAAATATCTAACTGCTTGAAAATTTAAACAAAAATTGACAGGGAAGTACCAAATACAGCAACATTTGTATCTCCTTTTTTCACGTATCTGTCTTGAGTTTTCTGCATTCTTCATGTTTGTGTAATGTCACCTGAAATCTCACAAAGGTTATATGGTATGTTAGATCATTTGTTCTTTTTAAATTATGTAAGATACAAGATGCTTTGAAAATCACAGACAGAAAAACATATTTGAATATGCCTGATGTGCATACAAGGACGTTTTTCCCCGGATGCCATCACTCTGCTAAACAACTAATTCCCACAACACTGTCAAACTATTTACTAAGACTATATTACTATTCTTCTTCTCATCCCTCCTATTACCTATCTTCTTTTCTACTTATGTCTATAACTTGGTGCTTATATCTTTATGATTATATTGTTTTATTTCATTTTCTAGTATGATTTTGATAGCTTATTTAGTATCCTATGACTATCACTAAGTGTTGTATCTTATGATTCATGATGAATATATTATGACTATGATAATGATTTATCATTTATATCTTTTATGTACACTAAGAGCTTATGCACCGAAGACAAATTCCTTGTGTGTCCAGTTATACTTGGCCGATAAAGAATTCTATTATATTATATATGTCAACAGACTGTTACTAAGACATATTGGGAATATGTAGGAAATAGTTAGATATTGATAAATGGATGTAGATATAAATATATACAATATATACAGTATATACTCTAAATTTAGATCTAGATCTTGTACACTGAACATATACATATACCCTGATATTGAGAAATTATCTCTGAAATGTTATGGCTAAGAAATCTAATACCTTTTTCATTCAGTACTATCTATTGGAACATAGAAAATGAGTCTTCTGAGTTGCAACTATGGAATAGCCCCTCCAAGATCTTTATAGCTCATACCCTGAGGATGTTCAAAAAGTCATTGCAATCTTAGTTGCTCTTCAAAGCCTTGAGTAACTTGATGGTGGAAATACTGTACAATTTTTTATTATTATAGAGAGTTTGCCTTCTGGATGCTTTTTTTTTTTAATTTACCTGTTTTAATTCACACCCACACTGAGGAATAATTCCCTTTTTAAAATTGTTCATATTTGTATGTTAGTTGCTTAATTTTTAATTTGCAGATGAAAATATATGTATTTGAAATTGATTATTACAAAGTGAGTAAAAATTGAGTTATAAAATGCAAAATATTGGATTTTCATAGCTTCCTCTCTGCTTAAATACCAGAAATCTGATGTAAAACATCCTGCAATAATTCTCAGCAGATTTTTCAAAGAATGGAGGACAGTTGGAATCACCCTATGTGACCAATTTCTATTAATTGATAGCAGTCTCTGAATACCAGCGAATGCCTTTGGAAGAATGTTCTTCTAGGGCATATGGCTTGAGCCAATCATACAAAATAATTTGGCTGTTCTTCATGTTCATTAGCATTCAGTCCATATTTGTTAACAGTTTGGTGTGAATTCCTGCTTATCATATCCTGAAAATTAAAGACTTATTGCAGTTCTTTCTGGATAGCTTGAATGTTTGTATGATGGAGAAAAATAATTTGTAGTCAATTATTGCTGACAGTTGTAGTATAGTTTTATGATCGGTTCTAATAATAAAAATATTTTTCAAAAAGATTTTATTTTATCCAGTCACATTTCTTATATTTCTTCTTCTAGCTGTTAATCTGATTTAAATTTAGTTATGGAATTAACATAAGCCATAAATATTTTTTTATAATGAATGTGGTAATGGTCATATATTTCATATAATATCGTAGTGTTTTATCCATTCCGCAGTTGAAGTGAACTGTGTGTCAGTTATTAACCCAGCAATAATTTTCAAAATAATGTTCTAGTTGAGAAAAAAATGGTATTAATGTCATTAAGTCAAGAATGTCTGATAAATTTTAAATGCTAATGCAAACATTCAATTTCATGGGAAAACATCAATATAACTGCTGGCAAAAATACTTTGCCACACATTATAAGTTATTTTACATTGGTATAAAACATTTGGACTAAGTGACAGAAATACAGATTTCACAAATTATGCTTGGTTCACTTGTGTTTTTTGATTATTTGATGACTACCTTTATTATTTGATGACTACCTTCATTTCAGCAGAATCTGAACTAGAGCTAGCCATCTGGTTCATGTGCAGGGCAGTGGTACAATATATGAGTGTACAACTTTTAGTATAAAATTGATTTTCACAAGCATTCCTCCCCAAATCTCAGCTTCTTTGAAGAGCCAAACCCATTTGTGTTGTCCTATAAATAGAGAAGTCATTTCAATCCATGCTTCTGAGTGTGTTTTGGAGTGTTTTAGTCATCTATAGCGTGAAGTTCCAAGAAGTCTTTTTTTTTTGCTCTATTTCAGTTTGTTTTGGTGTGATTTTCTGAATGATCTTCCCTACACATTCTGAACAGAGTGTACAACCCCAATAGATACATTACAAATAGATACATACTTACCCAATTCATTACAAAAAAAAATCTTGTTACAAATTTAAGCACAGAGAAAGCAACATACTAAAATCTGCATATATTCACACACACTTAAACTGTCCTCTGTCTATCTATTATCATCTATCTAGTGCTCCCGTTGGCCCCCGTGCTTGCTGCTTCCTACACTTAAAAAAAAAAATAAGACCTCCCCAAAAATAAGCCCGAATGCTTATTTTCAAGCCCAAAAGAAAATATTATTTTCAGGGAAACATGGTATGCAAACAAATAACTTCTGAAGTAAACTTAGAGTTACTTCCTTGTTAGCGGTTAGTTTTCCACAGCTGTTTTTAGTGGAAGGCAGGCTTAAATCCAGGAAGCCCTCTCTGGCACTCACTCAACACCTGTCTAACAACTTTGACATCACCACACAGTGGAAAGCCAAATGGGCTGCTGAACGCCCAGATACAGGCAGTTTTATAGATGACTATACACAAAAGGTGCCAGGTTTTGACTTTCCTCACCAGCGTTGGTCAACTCTGAACAGGATCCAGCATGGTGTCTTCTAAGACTCATTGTTTAAGTGGGGTCTTGTCTCTACCCCTCAGTGTGACTGTGATGCTTCTCGACAAAATATCTTTCATATTGTGTCCGAATGTTCATCAAGAGTTTACACCGGCCTAAAGTTTGATTTTTTTTTCAAGACCACTCTCTCCTTGAATGGCTGGGTGGACTGGACATTAACATTTGAACCTGTCATGCCCCTGTTGGAATCTGATTTGGAGGAGGAAGCCGAACAGCTGACAGGGAGAGGGAGTGTGGCTCAGTTGGCTGTGGAAGAAACTGGGGAAGGGCAAAGTCAGGCTGGGCAGAGCAGGGGAAAGGGAGAGCAAGGGAGAGAGAATTCAGAGGAAGACCTAAGCCTACCCCCTCTTCATCTTAGAGCACACAGGGAGGAATGGAGAAGAGAGTAACATAAGTTGCGTGGCTTACGGGGGAGAAAAGGGCCTTGATTTCCTTCATTAACTACTGCTGGGAACACATAAAAAGGAAGCTGCATGCAGCAAGCTGTTGGGAGCAAAGGTGAAATTATTTTGTATCTTCGTGGCTCATCTGTGTTCTGGCGTCTTCCAACTGTGTGAATTTTGCCATACTTTTAAGTCTGAAATTCCTTCTCCTGCCCTGTCAAGCTAATTACTTCAGTTTGGTTTGTTTGGCTTTTAAGTTACAGTTTGTGCGTATCTTATTTTGGACTGAATTTTCTACAGTTAAAGGCTGTTCCTGGGAGAATTTTTCTACCCAGCCGAAGGTAACCTGAACTTTGGGAGCAAAGTTGGAGATAATAAAAGGACTGTTATTGCTTATTTGACTCTGTTGCCATTGTGTCATGCCCCAGGTCATCACAGAACCACAATAAGTCCATGTATTTGCCATATGCTAAATAAATAAAGTGGATGGAACCCTAAAATATTTTTTTGTTTAATTGTAACTTCCTCAAAGTGGTTCCTTCACATAATTGTAGCATACCAACACAAGTATCCCATTTCTCACCTGTAGACTCTGTATTCTATTGAAGTCTTCACATATGCAAATTTCATAGCTGATTCTGTTCATCCTTTAGAAATTTAATGCAACTTTTTTTAAGGGTTCATCTTGGCATAATTAGTCTCTGTAATGAAACATATACGGATGCCAATATAATCATGTTAAGAAAGGTTGCCATAGAAACTAGTGCACTAGAAAGAAAAGAGGATTGGGGAAAGACCTTGAAACTTCAAAGATGACATAAAAGTCATTAAAGGAAATATCCATATGATGTGTAGCAAAATTGCAAGATTCCTAGCAAAAGATGAGATGGAATATAATTACAGGCTGGTTATACACCCTGTTTCAAGATGGTGAAGGCGTTACTACTATAGCTACATTTAATAGCAAACTAAATCATTATATTAGTTGCAGTCGCTTTTTTGTGTTTGGGGTCAAAAAAAGGAAGAAGCCTTAAGAAAGAGAACAGCAACAGGCATCTCAGTAGGCTGCAACCACCAAGTTCTGACAGTTTCTGCTAGTAGGCTATAACTCTATGCCCAAATTATAGAAGAATATAGGAAACACACAGGAATAGCAACATGGTTGAGTTTGGCGACAGAAATCTTTTTCTTTTTTGATTCTGATAACAGGAATTAACTTAGTTATTAATCAGTAAGCTGATCCTTCTCTGTAGGAAGAGGCAACACTCTTAAATTTCTTTAGACAACAGACATGCCTGTATCTCTAATAAATAGAATTCAATAGAATTGGTTCATTTGTCTTCAACGATAAACTGGATATTCACAAGAGTTAACAGTTGTATGTTAATCAATTTTTAGGCCTTCCAAAGTTTGTAAGCATGTTTGCATTTTTCTGTGGGGATGTTCTTTGAGCTAATGACTCACATTCATTTCTGCAGATCCAAACTTAATATATTTTCTATTATATATTTAGCAATATATGATTATTTTATTTAATGGATTCCTTTGTTATTGATTTTGTTATTGATTTTGTTATATATCCAAAATAACTAGAGATATAGATTTATATTATGTTTTAAATTATGTTAAAGGCCTCAATATGCCATGAAATCCCTTAATAAGAGGAACACCAAAAATGGCTTTTAATGCATGTCTAAAATGTATGTATAACTAATTAAAGTTTTCAATATTATCATTATATATTTAAAATATTTATATAATTTATTTGTACAAGAACAGTGGATGTCTCACAAGATAATCACAATCAAAAAAAAAAATCCACACAATCACAATATAAATTCACACTGCCTGGAGTAACCCTCTCTACCATATCAACATACCATTTTACTGGGCCGCAATCTTCTCCGCTGTTTCACACTTATAAAATTTTAAAGATTTTTTTTCTTAAAATCTAATACTTCTACTGGCATATAGGTAGTTCTCGGTTAATGACAATAATTGGACCAGAATTGCCATCACTAAGTAATGCAGTCATAAAGTGTAACATCCTATGACTGCATCACTTAGTGACAGCCATTCCTACAGACCCCATTGCCATTGTTAAGAGGTATCTTCTCACATCTTCCTGCCAGCTTCCAACAACCAACGTTACTGGGGAAGATATTTATGACAGTTGCAGTGTCTCAGGGTCATTTGATCACCTGAAAAGCAAAATAAATGGGGAACCCAGATTCACTTAACAATCATGCAGTGATTCACTTAACACTTAAAGAGGCAAGAAACATCATAAAATGGAACAAAATTCACTTAACAAATGTCTCACTGAGCAACAGAAATGTTGGGCTTAATTTTGTGGTCGTAAGTCGAGGACTAACTATTTCCTTTTCAATCTGTCCAAGTACAGCATGTCAGCCCAATTTGTCTTAACGTTTTTCATAGAAAGTAACGAAAGTAAATGATACACAAGAGCTGAAGCAACTTTTATCCCTTGTAAAATCACAGATGGAAGTTTCTAAAAGAGTTGAGGAAGAAGTGGGGAGAACTAATCATGAAATTAGCATCTTAAATAATTAATTATTTTATGAAGTTTTTATCTCCTGATGTGAAGCATATATCTCCAGTTTTTAATGTTTCAGTTGCAGTTTTCTTTCACAATATGATTTTCACACACAGAGAAAAATGTTACAGTGCTTCTATCCGCCTCAAAATTCTATAAAATAGATACTACTTATTATAATGGGAGAGGTTTCCCATTAACCTTTCATTAAAGGTTTAAGTCCTTTTGACTTCTCTCAGCTGAAAGGAAGTCAAAATTTTAACAGTCCAGAGATGGGGAATCTGACCTGAAGTTCATCCTACTAAAGAACAGTTCTCAGTGTTCCTCAGCATTTATTGTGATGGGTGGACTGGTAAGAGTCAGCAATATGTGACCTGCGGATCAAAAAGGCTGGGAAACTGGAATAGGAGAGGAAATTAGAGACACCTCTTCCCTGTTTATATAACATTTCTGTCTTTCCTGTCCTCAGCAGCTTGTTTTGATAGAAAAGAGGTAATGTAGAATTTGTGAACCAAAGGGTAAAGATAATAGTAAGGACAACTGTTGGTAGGGTGATCGGTCAGCCAAATGGTAAATAAAATTAATTTACATATAAATAGATATGTAAATTACTTTATGGGGCACTGGGCGGGGGGGGGGGGGACACAGGATAGAAACCAGGAGAAAAACCTACCTTAGGTACAAAGTGAAATTTGGGCCATTCTCTCTCTTACTCTTAGGGAAGATACAATGGCAAACCACTTCTGAAACCTTGCCAAGAAAATTGCAGATCCTAGTCCAGACAGTCACCATGAGTCAAAACTGACTTAGAGGTACACACATGCACACACAATAGTTGCAGGACAACATTGATAAAAAGGGGTTCTGTCTCAATTTTGCTGGTAAACATTTCAAATGTGAGAAGCAAAATACATAGGTTAAGATTTGCCTTGGCTTTTGTAAGACTGCTTTTATCTAGTATAGCCACAGGTTTCTCACAACTTACTCCATTTATGTATAGCTATAATTATGTCTAAATGAATTCTGCTTTTATTTACACAGAAAATATTCCAGGATTTAAAAAACAGTTCTCAAATATCATGTTTCATACAAAGAGGAGTATGCTTGTCTCTAGAAGCCCACAAATATGTTTCTTACCTCAGCAACTGGTTGGGTTGTTCTTCGTTTTACTTTTTGCAACAGGGCTCACTCCCAAATTTTTATTAGATATGCAGTCATAAAAAATTAAAATATAAGAAAAAATATTATAGACAGATCTTTCAGTCTTGTGGTTTGATGAGTAATTGCCTCTATGTGTACGGTAATAGTCATACTTTGAAATATGTAGCTCTGCTGTAGTATGCTATACAAGAAAATTTCAATAATAACAAGCATATTTCTTCTCATTTTTGTTGTTTCAAATTTGAATGGCAACTGTAGAAACATGTTTTGAATACATCTAATGATAGCAAAGACAATAATGCCACAATATTGGAATGAAAGCCTTGTATACCAAATGAATAATAGTTTTTTTCAAACCTCTATTAAAAGTTTCAAGGTAATACTGTATGTAGGATCTTAAGTACTAATCACTATTTATAAAAATAGAAGAAAATAATTTTGGAAGCACAGTGTAAATATTAGAAGAAGATTTTCAGTTCTTTTTGAAATATATTAGATCTGTGAATTGAACAAAATATTATGAATTTAATTTGTTTTAATGTATTTATTGTAAATCATGATTCATTTGCTTTTTGAGTTTATATGTAAAATCATATGTACAAAAGCAAAATAATAGCCATTCCTCAGAATATAATATCTACTTTACATATAAACATTGTGTAGAGATTAGTTCATTTGTGCATGTAGATAGGATACGTTTATTTATTTTTATTTTGTATTTCTAAACTGCCCATCTTGCACAACGTATATCTTACCAAGTCTACAATAAAATTGCAGGTAAAATATTGCTATTTAGAGCTTTTTACATCTCTGTAACAATTGGGCAGTTACAAGTCCTTTTATTGCATTATATCCATTTAGCTGATTCCTATTTCTACTGTTGTCCAGATCACTTTTTGGTAGAGAAGAACCTTCAGGGATAATCAGCATTTATACTGATGAGACAAAATAGTTCTATTTTTCCTAATAATCATGTCATTTTTATATAAACAAATTATGAAAATGGCTTCAAGTGAAGAATCATATTTATGTATATTATGTACATATAAGCTCCTTTATGCTTTGCTTCACTCATTTTATTTATTTTACTTTACTCAGCCTGATTCTATACTGCCTATTCTGTTGGTTGCAGTTTTCAAATTTCATAGAAGGGTGGTTTTTCCCTGAATCTTTGCTTCTGTTTTCTTTTAACTATAAAGTTTATGCAGATATAGAAACATATCCAAGAATTGTTGGATCTGCTTAAAAATTCCACAGTTCAAATTTAGCCACAAAGATGTATTTTGTTTCATAAACTCCAATTCCAGTTAATCACTCTGGAGAACTTAGATCTTGGGTAGGCTGGTATGGAGAATGTGGTCTCCTAAAGTTTGTATCATTCTGGGTTTATATCATTCTATTCAAAAATCGTTGTCAACTTTTTGAATTGTTCCTGGAAAAGATTTGTATGACACTAATATAACAAATGTATTCCTGCTACAATAATTCAACTTTTAGTAGTTTCCAAAGATTCAGCAGTAACTCCATGCTAAACATTCCAGAATAAATCAATTTAGTGTAGTTAAAATATATATCACTATAGCAATGTGTTATTTCATCTGAGTTGATTGTGTATCATTTGTCAGGTTAATGAAACTTTTTCTGTTATAATTTAGGATTAAAGTTGAATGAAATGAGTTGTCCTTATACACTTAAATCCACAAACCTCTTTCTTCCTCATACTTCCCTATATAGTTCAAGGAAGGCAGATTGAAAATTTATCAAAAACCATGGTAGGATAAACTGAGTAACTCTTGCCTAAATGTTTCCATCTGACATGACTCTTCCCTGGTTAGCACTTTCTGGTCCTTGATTTGTCTTGACTTTTTCAGTTAAGCAGGAAGGTCAAGCCAAATATGTAAATATTTCATCCTACATTTCCAAAACTGCTATAATGAAGTCCCAGACAGACCTGAAGGAAACCATTTTATGTACACAATAGTCTAGAAACATAATCATGGCAGACAGTTTATTTTCCACAGCCTTCTCTATCCTTGGTTTAGTACTTCTTTCACAACTTGGAATAGCTGTGCTAGATGACTATGGTTACAATGTTGTCAGTTCCATGAGTGAAATTTGTGAACTGTAATTTGCACAGGAAAGAGGGGAGGGGGCTGCATGTTGGGAAGTTACTAGTCAGATTATTGACATGCCTTCTAGAGTGAGGATAAAAAAAGAAAAAGGAGAAATATTTTGATTTAATTTGCTGGTGTAACAAGAAGACAAGAGCAGGTTGTCTTGCTACTGAAGATCCTAGACTAATAAAGGGAGGTTGGGACAGACCAGAATAGTTACCTTTGGCATAGTTTCTCTCGGAATTAGTATTTCATTGACTGGTATTACTGCTTTAAAATGAATTGGATATTTCAGATAATGGATACTGAATTTCTTAGAACAGATGTGGTTTCCTCTCTGTGTGAAGCAATTATTGTATTTCCCCTCTCCTTCCTTTCCTTTCCTGATAACTGCATACTTGAAAATGCTTTTAACATTTACTACTAGTATTTTTTTCAAGTAAGAATTATTTTTATCACAAATGAAATTAACATGAAATTTTAATCAATTCCTACAATATTGTCAATCTTTGCTATTTCTATAGTAGATTGCATGACATTTTTATGATATACAGTATTCATTTTCCAGTTCATATTTACCAGCAGAGACCACTGTTTATATATAATCTGTGTCTAACCTTTGTAGTAATTAGAAGGTTTAATATAAAAGAAAGATGGGTCCTAAAATTAACTGTTGAGAAACGTTAAACATAATAGACTTGCAGAAAATATTCCCAGAAAAGTATTTCTATTCCTTAAAACCTGTCTTTTTTCTTTATGTTCTTAGAATTGCATTAAAATTAAGTTTTTCTGAAGAGATATCACTGGTCGGCACAAGACTTGTGTAAACCTATTAGTGAGGTGACTCACATAATGTGAGGTTATTTTTAGAATCTAGATTTGGGTTATTTGGAATTTTTTTTAAGCTGATATGTGGATAGATTTCTTTATCACGGCTTGCAAAGCTTACAAACTGAGCATCCCTTAATAGATGACTAAGCAAAGGGTCTATTGGTACTTCCAGGAATTTACAGATGTGAGTCACTCATCTATTGTCAGCAGAAATACCTATGAATCAATATGTGTTTGGAAATAGTATTTCCAATTTTGAATAGAGTTGCTGAAGCAGTATTTTTAAACTATCAGATTTATAAAACTTGCAGATGATTTAGTAAAATTCAAAAGTCCCATTTTCATGTGTATTCTGAATAAATGATTGAAGTACTTTTTCATGCAGTGTCGGCATGTTTGATCAGAACCATTTTTTAAATCTCAGTTCTCTCAGTTTATTTTTATTTCTGTTACTTAAACTATTCACTCCATTCAAATCAAAAGATTGATTTGGGTTTTCCTTAAAGTTGTCCTGGTTGTTTAGTTCCTTTTATGTCTGTCAAAAAAATGCTTTGCTTTTATCTCTAAACCTGAACCCATTCTTATTTTTCTGTCATTGTTTCATATCATATCTGTCCGTCACACTGTGATTTGTACTGCTGAAGTATTATCTCTATTTAATAGCTCTGTCTTTTCTATCTTGCTTCTCCAAATTTCCCATACCGAAGTTGTTCTCATTATATATGTATGTGTGTGTGTGTATTCATTTCTCTTCTTAACCTTTGCTGAACTCCCTACCCATAACGTTTGCATGAAATAAAAGCTGGGTTTTTTTACATAAACCTCTCTATTTTGCATTTCTTTCCTCTGCTCCTCCTTGGGTTGAAATTTGGGGAGGGACCTGCTTTTTTTTTGCTTATATAACTTGATAAAGCTTGATAAATTTTAATAATGATGTTTACAAGAGATCCAAATTCAGTCAGCTATTCAGCAGTCAGTGATCCAGCATTGTAACACAGCCTGTACTGTAGGTTGTTAGAAGATACATATATTATCTTGAATTATTCAAAGGAAAGAAGCTTGTATAAAAATAAGTTATTTATTCATTTATATAGTCATATTTATAACCTGCTGAATTCCAGCAACCACAGATTTCTGGCAAATATTTGAAATACATACTGGGCATATTTTAAGTGCATTTTAATTAATGAAGCAAGAGATAAAACTGAAAGAGATCATTTGGAACTAAGAAGATAAATAGTCAACCTTGATTTAAAGTCAAGAGAAGCAAAGTTCTCAGAAAAAGTGGTAGAAGTTCTCATGCAAAATGCCAGGGGCAAGTTAATTGAAATGTTATAGCATATACAGGGATGTGTTGTGGTTGGTAGTTGAAAAAGTCAGTATGGCCATTAAAAATTCTACTGTTCTTGTTTCTTATGTTATTCAACAAAAATCTGGTGGAGTTTTGATTTCATGGTTGTGGCAACACGATCTTTATCTATTTTTATCATATCTTGTAGACACTCCTGGCAGTGGGTGTGTTGTGGAGGGAGTAGTAGGTAAGAAACAACTGAGTTGTATCCACTCTGCTATCCATAACTACCCATAATTGAATTCTTACAATGTCCTGTTAACTGGAAGAATTTCTTCCCAGTTCCTTTGTCTTGAAAAAGTTCCTCTATGGAGAAAATTACCACAATTGCTCAAAGGTTAATCATAGCAAATGAAAGCTTCTATGAATTAACACTCTTGTCTCTATTGTGCTTTTTAAACTTGACTTCAATGTTAGATACTTACAGCTTTTAAAAAACAAAGCTTTTCAAAGAAAGCTTTTGCCTTTTTGAACAAAAGTTTTTAAACATGCTATTAATACCTGCTTCAGTTGGTCAGATATTTAAAAAAAAAGAAAAAGGAGATTCTTCAGTAAAAAAAAATTAGAAACTAACACCACAGATATTAAATTGCTTTTACTGAAGTTTTATTGTGAAATATAACTGTTTTATATGAGTTGTATGAAGTTATTCAGCTGCCTTTTAAGAAGCATACAGAGTTAGAAAATCATTTAGAAAAACAAGAAAACATATACAAGAAATTATGAACTTTAATTACAAAGGGAAAATAACAAAGTAAATCCTCACCTCAAAACTATAACCAGGTTTTAGGAGGTTGTGTTGACCCCACAGAGCAGAACAGATCTTTTAGATTTGCTTTTTAGACTTTCAAAGAATGCTACAAAAGCACATTGTTAAATGATAAATCACTTTAGATAATGGCATCATTGAAATAGCAGGTATTTTAATCTAAAAATTTACTTGTCATTTCTGTCCCCTAGCAGAGACAGTTTGATAATAATTTCCATGATGATGTTATGGTGGATGCTAACACAAGGGGAATTCCAAGTCTCAGCCACCTCTCATAACTTCTCCAGAGGTACCACCTATCATCTAAGTGGAATTAATTCTTATTGTTTTATATTACACTAAAGTATTAAAACCTAAGCAATGTCTTGCTGATAGATCCCTGGCCCATCTAGCTTCAGCAGTTGATTCTCATGAGTAAAGTTCTTTTTTGCTATATATACACATTGTACACATTCATCTAACTGAGTTCTAGCAATGTCTGCTGATTTCAAGGAGGAGCAACTTTGGACCAGGGTATTGTAAAATTATGAAACTGCAAATGGAGTTTATTTTAAAAAATATTTACAGATCTACAAAAAGGTTGTTTTATCTATTGGTTAGAGCAGGACTGTCATACTCATGGCCCATAGGTCAGATGCATCATGCGCTGGCAATGCCCACGCCTGGTTTAGCGAAGGGAGAAAAAGTCCTGATAGTCAAGTGATGCTGCCATGACACCATGAGTTTGACACCCCTGCATTAGAGCGTTCTTAGACTTTTATTTTATTTATATTTCAAAATGATCAGTAAGTATTAAAGAGTTCACATTTTAAACTTTTCTAAGCTGATTTTGTAAAGTTTTTTCCCCCTTCTTGGAATTATGACCTTATTTCTTTTCAAGATGGAACTTAATCTGCCATCAGGAAATCCATTTCAGGACACTTCATTCTAATTCCCAAATAGCTTATTATTGTACTTTCCTTTTTTGCTTTTCTTTCTTTAAACAATCTCAGCCATGCCTTATTAAGATATACACATGTAATATTGTGCTTAACCAGGTGTATTTTGTGCTTAACCAAATTCATTTACACTTCATTTGTTTAATCAGAATTTTAAATATTATATCAGCAAATTCCATCCATATTAGAATTTGATTCTTAACTTCTCAAATATAAATTAGTAGTAGTAGAATTTATTTATCAATCCTCAAAAGAAAAGATACATATTTCCATGGTTTTATGTGTATATATACCAACAAAATTATTTGTTTGGCTATTGTTACACATACATGGTTACTGGATACATTTATCAAATCACATTACCTTTTAGTGTAACCACATAGGAATATGTTTTTGAGTTCAAATTACATACCCGAGATATATGGTAATAACTTCCTTGCATAGCATGCTGT
The DNA here is from genome assembly GCA_023653725.1 of Bungarus multicinctus. Lineage (NCBI taxonomy): Eukaryota > Metazoa > Chordata > Lepidosauria > Squamata > Elapidae > Bungarus > Bungarus multicinctus. The sequence continues at coordinate 55,774,107 of CM042836.1, read as the reverse complement.
AATCCTGAACTTGAAAGGAAAATATAGTCACATTTATGGAAAGTAAGTGCTGGATAAAAGATAAAATGCAAAATGTCTATCAGAACCCATGAAAAGATTTGTGACAACTATCTTTGCCAATAAATTTCTTAACGTTGGAATTCTTGAGTTCCCATTATAAATTGTGAGTCTGAATTTTTCATATTATTTATCTTCTTTTGTTGCCTTTTCCCACCCCACCTAAGCAGGTAGATCTCATCCATAATGTTATTATCTGTTGTTTTACATATCCACAACTTATAATTAAAGACTTTGATCTATAAATGTTTTTGCATATCTATTGATTTGGCCCTTTTTTGGTAGAAAATGGTAGAGAGGATTTTTTTTTACAACTGATAAATATGTTTTTATGGGTTAGGACTATGCATGCCTATATTTGCTGCTGCTGCTGCTCTTCCTCCTCCTCTTCCTCCTCCTCTTCCTCTCCTCCTCCTCCTCGACCATGAATATTATTGGCTTGTGGGCTTCCATGTGATTGTAAGCTGTAGATCTTTTCACTTGATTATGGTTGAACTTGCCAGTTGTGAGGGTCCATATTGCTTCCTCACAACAGCTGGCTGCGTTCTTCCAAGTGATTCGTTTGGCTGACAATGGAAAAAATCAAATTGATTATACTACATACTGTGGTCTCTGGTGAGCCATTCTGTTGTGCCCCTGGAAATGAGTACTGTGTGCGCTATTACTTTCAGCTACTTCTTAATTTTGCTGCCGAACACTAGCTGCTCATTGAACATTTGTAGTAATTGAGCATTACACAATCAATCTGTTGATAGCAGTAGTGTCCAGTGACGTTATCAAGAAGCCTCTTCCCCAAAATTATAAAAAGAATTTAGAGTAGACAAGTTAGCATGACAGACTAGCTGTGAAAAAGTTGATTTCTTCTGTTATCAGTCAGCTATTGCAGGAAAGTCACATGGAACCTCTTAACTGGACAGACCCAGAAACATCTTATGCAAAGGGCAAATTCAGGTGTATTATACAGACAGCCATAACAGAAAAAAGAGAGAAAAGGTGCTTGTGGGAGGAAGAAGAGAACCTAATCCCCCAATTCCTATATAGATCCAAGTTTTTGCTTTTTAAGATTTCATTATTTGCAGTGTTACACTGGAATAGATGTCTCACGGGCCACCTGAATGTAAAAAAAAAACCTACCTAAGGCTTTAAAATTAACTGAATAAAAGATGATTATAAGTTGTCATCATGTTAATACACTCAAACTAGTTATTACAACAGTGAATTCAGAAATTAATCTGTAAAAAATAAAAAAATTAGGTTGATATGTTTTTTTTTTCAGTTCACATCAAGGATTTCTTGGGAAAATTCAAATCTGAACAAAATAGTTTGTTTCCCTTATATCCAAAAAGCCTTATCTATCATAACTAAATACAGTAATGATAATTATGTAAAGCTGAGGCTTGTTTTGTGAGCCCAGTAATGTAATACTGGTTTAATGTTATGCAGCAGCATTCTAAGTTAACTCAATGTTTTATTAACATAACTTTTATCACCTATGCCAGGAATACCTGCAAAAAGTAATAATAATGAATACCTGCCATGTGCAATAAAATGATGATAACCTTGTAGCCCAGTAGAGAAACTGAATATGCAAAGAGTAAGACTAAGAAGTAAGAACTATAGCTGAATAGCCCATTGTTGTTGAAATATAGAGGCACAATGACTGGGAAGGGCTAAATTTATTTACTTCTCAGAAAGTAGCACTGTAGCCTGGAGAAATTATCTAGAATATATTAAAGAATTTGAAAAGTATTTTGGAAGTATGAACAATGTGAAGGGACATTATATCATACTTGGTAGACATGTACAAAAGCTAAAAATACAGTACATCAGGCCCATCTGATATAAGTTCCCATCTTTAAGATGGTATGCTCATCTCTGTCACCAGCTATGTTTTTTTTACATATGTAGACAGCAGATCGTATTATTTAGTTACCTTTTAATCTGTGGTTTATTTAGTTATTTTTATATGTAAAAACTGGAAAAAAAACTGAATGGCCTGTAAATTGAGCATCCTTTAAGCATCTGTCAAATTTTAAAATATTTTAACGTACAAGTTTTCATGTTAATATAAGATGATAGAAACCAAGAAAGAAAACAAATCACTAACTTATTTTTTTCTTTTTTCTTTGTAGTTGACTTGCCACTATACTTTCCTCGGGATCAGCCAACTTTGACATTTCAATCTGTCTACCATTTTACAAATAGTGGAGAACTATATTCTCAAGCCCAGAAAAACTATCCCTATAGTCCACGATGGGATGGCAACGAAATGGCCAAAAGAGCAAAGTAAGTTATATTTGGATGGGATAGCTGTGATATATGCCTTTTTAACAAGCTTAGTAATTGTCAGATTTGTTTCGTTAAACATAATTTGATATTCATGCTACTCTCTCTATACATATCTGCTCTTTTACTTAAGTCTAGATTTCTTCCCATCCTTCAAATTACAAAAGTTCTTGCACAATGAATCAAAACCCCTATGTCACTACTCCTGTTGAATAGAGCATAGAAGATTTCCAAGCTCCTTGCCAAATTGCCATGTTCTCCAAATTGAAGTTGCCTGAATGCAATAAGGAGTGCTTTCACAAAAAGTAATGCTCTGTATCTGATTATAACCTGTTCAACAAGAATAGTGATTTAGAGGTTTTGAATAGAGAAAAACAATCATATACAGTAAGACAATTGAAACGGCATGCAAATTTATAATACAGGTTGTCCTTAACTTACATCCAATCATTTAATGATTGACTGAAGTTTTGGCACTCAGAAAGGTGCTTTATGATCTTGAAAAATGTCACCATCACTCTCTCACAGTCACCTGATCATAATCTTGGTGTTTGATAGCTTCTTCTCACTTACAGCTGACTGCCATGTGCCCTGCAATCATGTGATTACTATTTGCAGTCTTCTCTGATGAATTCCTCAGAAAATCTAGCAGGAAATCTGCTGTTTCCACCCCTTTGTGCACAGATGGGGAAATCTTTGTCAGGCTGGAGAAATGGAAGTCAGATCTCCAAGATCCAAGCTTCGGTCGAGTTGACTCCTGGGCCAGCCTAGGCCTCTGCGCTGTTGCTCCCCCTATCCCCAGGTTTGCCTGGCTTGCTTCACCATGACCTAGCTGGCTAGATGCCCCCCAACTGCAAGGCCATGACTGTGCTGGCTGGGAGAGAAGGGAATGTTGTATTTCTCCCCCGGCCATGAAGAAGCCACGGGGCCATGGCAGCTCTGGCCAGGAGAGAAGGGAATGGTTCTCTTTCTCCCCCTGGTGCTGCTGGATCTGGCCGGGAATGCCCCGGCGTGCTCTGCTGCCACTGCCTCCGAAGCAAGGAAATTCCTCACCACTGGCACGTTTCCAGGATGTAGTGCCACCTCTCTCTCTCCCCACCCTCTCTCTGTGTGCATGCAGTGGAAGTGTCCCTTCGGGCGACCCTTCTCTTCCTCCTCCTCCTCTCGTGACTGGCAGCTATGCGGGAGAGTGCTCATGCACGGGAAAACGCTCCTCAAGCAAGTGACAAAGCATAGAAAAACTGGGTGCGGGGCAGGCGGCTGCTAATTTGAGGTGCGTTTTCCTGTGCATGTGCACCCACCACCACCACAGCCACCGGTCATAAGAAGAGGACAAGGGTCGCCCAAAGGGACACTTCCACCGTGTGTGCGCGCGCATACACACACACAAACACACGGGGAGGGAGAGGGGAAGATAGGGAGAGGAAGCGTTCTCTTTCTCCCCCTCGGGCTGCTGGATCTGACCAGGGGAATGCCCAGGTGTGCTCTGCTGCTGCCCTCCAGAGCTGCCCAAGGAAATTTCCCACCACCGGCGCATTTCCAGGACGCACTGCCACCTCTCCCCCCCTCTCTCTGTCTCTGTCTCTTTCACACACACAGAGAGAGGGGAAGACAGGGAGGGGAACATTCTCTTTCTCCCCCTTGGGCTGCTGGATCTAACTGGGGGAACACCTGGGTGTGCTGTGCTGCTTCTGCCCACCGGAGCTGCCCAAGGAAATTGCCCACTGCTGGCGTGTTTCCAGGCGCACTGCTACCTCTCTCTCTTCCCTTCTCTCTGTCTTTCTCTCACACGCACAGGGGAAGATAGGGAAAGAGAGAAAAAGAGAGAGAAAAAGAGGGAAAGAGAGAGAGAATGAGAGAAGAAAGAAGAAAAATCAAGAAAGAAAGGGAGAGAAGCAAAGAAAGAGAGAAAGGAAGGAAGGAAGAGAAAGAAAGGAAGGAAGGAAGATAGGAAGGAAGGGGGGGAGAGAAAGCTCTGTGCTATTATTTTTAATATTTTATACAATTTTTTATCATATATTAATATTTTGCACTATCCCTACACCTAGAGTGATTTTATTGCGTTTCTTTTGTCCAGATATTTTTCAGGGTTTACATGTCTATAGTCCAGAGCAATATAAATATATGTGTATTTAACAGAGTTGAAAGGGACTATGGAGATCTTCTAATCCAACCCCCAGCTCAGGCAGGAAAACTGAGGATGCCAAACTCTGAGTAGAGATTCTGGGAAAGGTGTCAGAATAACAGAATAACACTTAGAAGGGACCTTGGGGGAAACCTTTGCCATTTCAGAGAAACGGCTGTTCAATCTTTTCTTAAAAACTTCCAGTGATTGAGCTCCCAGAACTTCTGGTGGCAAGCAGTTCCACTGGTTAATTGTTCTCACTGTCAAGAAGTTTCTCCTTAGTTCTAGATTGCATCTCTCTTTGTTCAGTTTCCATCCATTGCTTCTTGTTTGCCTCTGCTGCTTTGGAAAATACATTGCCCCCCCTCTTTCTGGCAGCCCCTTAAAAGCCTGTTGCCTATCACACTCTTGAGCATAGCATGTAAGCCATTTCTTCCTTTCAGTGGTCCATGAAAGTATATCTTTAGTACGTAGATAATAAAGTCAAAAAATGGTAAACAACATTTTTACAGAACTATAAAGTTGAGGCTGGGTGTGACAAGGAATGGCTGGGAGGGCAAGGGCCAGGCGAGGCACCCCTTGACGTAAATGACATTGAGTTGGTCATGCTCACAGTCACATGACCACCAAGCCACGCTCAGTCAGTCACGGGACCACCAAGCCACGCCCAGTCAGCAAGCCACATCCACAAATTAAGCTATGCCCACAGAACAGATTGTTAAGGAATTTGAATCCCACCCCTGGTTGAGGGAATTATTTGTTTAGCAGAGTGATGGCATTTGGGAAAAAACTGTTCTTGTGTCTAGTTGTTCTGGTGTGCAGTGCTCTGTAACATCGTTTTGAGGGTAGGAGTTGAAACAATTTATGTCCAGGATGTGAGGGGTCTGTAAATATTTTCATAGCCCTCTTTTTGACTCATGCAGTAGACAGGTCCTCAATGGAAGGCAGGTTGGTAGCAATTGTTTTTTCTGCAGTCCTAATTACTCTCTGAAGTCTGTGTCTGTCTTGTTGGGTTGCAGAACCAAACCAGACAGTTACAGAGGTGCAGATGACAGACTCAGTAATTCCTCTGTAGAATTGAACTTTTTTGGGCAATTTGAGCTTTCTGAGTTGGTGCAAAAAGAACATTCTTTGTTGTCCTTTTTTGATTACGTTTTTGATGTTAGCGTCCATTTTAGGTCTTGAGACAGAAGGAGTTCTCTCCCACACATGGAGAGCAAGGGAAATTCCACAGCAGACTGCAGAAACAAACTTTGGATCTTCAATATTGCAGTCATTAAACAAAATGGTCACATGAATATCTCACTTAATGACCGCTTTGCTCAATGACTGAGATTCTGGTCCTAATTATAGTTGTAAGTCAATAACAGATCATTATTAGAAACTGTTCACAAGGAATATTCAGACCAGACATCATGGAAATTACAAGTTGGCGCACTAAGGCATGTATTGCAGTTGGGTCATACAGTTGTTTTGGGAATTGGATTAATAATAATGTATTCTTTAAATGCCTACACATGCATTTAAAAAATACATACATATAGACCAAACAGAAATGTTCATTCGTTTGGTACTTTGTCTGCAGCAAACCTTTCTGTAGACTCTTCACTTCATAAGTATATTTGAGCAGAAGAGTTTATATATTCAAATTTATGAATCCTACTTCCAATGGAATATTAAAGACCTTCCAACATTTAAGAGAAGTACTTTCTTCCTTGTTTTAAAAAGGTAGCATTCTAACAATTAACTGTGATTTGCTGTAGAGGTATTAAGCTACCTATAAAATCCTGATTTATTGCAGACAAAAAACGCTCTTCATTTGTCAAGTATGTTGAACTTCTGAAAGACTTGAGTTTTCAGCAATCATCTCACTGGCTCAGATGAGCAAATAATGGTTGCTTCTATTCTTTTGTGCCCAAACCTATGGTGCAGTTATGCAACTATACTTATTAACCTTATTATACCATCATTCAACAAGTCTATTGTTCTTAGTGCTATTGCTAAGCAACTATTTGCTTTACTTAACATCAAGGGTTCAAGTGCTTTGTTAAATAACTTCAAAAACCCATGAAAATGAAAATAAAATAAAACAAAATCAGGGGCATAAATATCAGAGGATGGACAAATGTATAAAGGTGCCTTACATATAATAATCAAACTGCAAAGTGTTGAAAGTTCAATAAGATAGAGATTGCTGAGCAACATAAATAAATCAATATAGCACCTAAGTCTTTTGGCTAACTTGAAATGAGTTAGAAGAGAAAGCAGTCAGCAAAATATATAATGTACCTTCAGACATGAAGGCAAGTGACATGAAAGTAAGAACTGTGGTAATATTTTATTTATTTAATATTTATTAAATTTCTATGCTGCCTGCCTCTCTTACAAGGTGAGTCTGCGCAGTTACATGGTGACTGGGCAGTAATAAATTAGTAGTTAAACCACTGAAATATAGGAAAGTTTTATCTCTGATAATAACAGCAGAGATATAATTGGAGCTGGAAGTTTTAATTGATTAGTTAGTACACAATATTGGATTTGATAATAAAATGATAATAAAAATAGAAGAATATCATTAATAATTTCCCAAGAAACCATACATAATCCCTTTGCTGGACCAGTGGGCATTGCTCACAATCACTCATGCCTTGGTCCCCTCCTAAATGGATTATAACATGTAACTGCAACATGCTCTACCTGGGGCTGCCATTAATGCATTCATGTTACATTTCAGTGAGTTACACTGGCTGCCAATATGCTTCTGGATACAATTCAAGATATCAATGGAAGAGAATAGAAGTAGCTCAGGATTGAACTGTGGAGTCCTTGGCACTCTCTGAGCTTGGTTGTTTACTTGCAGAAAGCTCCAAGGATTCTACAATTCAAGGTGTGGTTGTCTCCTGTTAAAGTCAGCTGAGCTGGGTTATTTTCCGGACTTCTTCTCTCCGGTTGTTTTTGTCCATCCCATTTGGCTTGGCAGGAAAGACATGTTGAGCCATTGATTATGTCATGCCATCTTTTCCATACCCAGAAAATGTGCTCTTTTGGTCACATTGCCTACCCTTTGGAACACAATCTTCCAAAATGAGGATGACCCCAATCCTGCCAAGTTTTTCCAAGTGAGGAGTTTAGACTGTTAGATGGGAGTCAGTGACGTTGTTAACCTGTGCCAGATTGGTTTACTTGAGTTGCTGTTATATATATTTAAGTTTTACGCTGTTTGGATTTGTATTTTGTGTTTAAATGTCAATGTTTTGGTTGGGTACGTTTTTCTTGTTTTGCCTTTCTAGGATATTTATCTAGGATTTACTCAAAGTAGCAAAAGAATGGTTATAAATCAATATTTCTTCTTTATTCTTCTTCCACAAAATCTTTGGAGTTCATAAGACAAATGGTACGAATTCACTGAAGGTCCTTACAAGTTTTTAAAAATATTTTGTGTAACTATTTCAGTATAATTTGGTTTTTATATTGAATATAGCAATGTTCTTGGTCGTTCTTTTCCCAGTTTAATTAAATTTCAGTTAAGTTCTACACATAAACCTTTCAATACAGTCCTCTCCAGAAGTTGAAATGTAATGAGCAAAGCACTCATTTTGGGGGATATAGATTTCCTCAGACAGCAATTTTTCTGTTTCAAGATAATTAGCACTAGTAAAATGAGTTTCATGTTTATGAAAAGCACATTGAGTCTTGTATGTCAAATTTTCACAGCAGAAAAAATAGCTGTTTGAAACCAAGACAAAGTTATTTTTAAGAAATTCATTGGTGGTGGTGCTGTCTGCTAAGAATGGGTAGAGAAGAAGAACAAATGAGAAATATTGGAGGAAAAAGTTCTTCCATCCATCCCACATCCTTGTAGAGTAGAGTAGAGTAGAATACTTTATTGGCCAAGTGTGATTGGACACACAATGAATTTATCTTGGTGTAAATACTCTCAGTATACATAAAAGAAAAGATACATTCGTCAGGAGTCGAGAATCACACTTAATGATAGTCATAGGATACAATAAGCAATCAATCATACTAGGAAACAGTCAATATAAATCGTAAGTATACAAGCGACAAAGTTATAGTCATACAGTCACAAGTGGGAGGGGATGAGTGATAAGGATTGATGACAAGATTAACAGTAATAGTCGTGCAGACTTTATAATAGTTGAACAGGGTTGAGGGAATTATTTGTTTAGCAGAGTGATGGCTTTCGGGAAAAAACTGTTCTTGTGTCTAGTTGTTCTGGTGTGCAGTGCTCTATAGCGTCGTTTTGAAGAAAGGAGTTGAAACAGTTTATGTCCGAGATGTGAGGGGTCTATAAATATTTTCACAGCCCTCTTTTTGACTCGTGCAGTATACAGTCCTCAATTGAAGGCAGATTGATAGTAATTTACCTGATTGTCGCCTTAGTACTGGTTCTTCCCTCTATCCTTCAAAGCCATCCTCTATACTCACCAGAAAACAGCTTGCTCAGTTTTTTCCCTATGTCGCTCTCTTGGCATTAGTGATAGTCAAACATCAGAAAAGGAATGTTATCTTCATGCCCAGATGTCGACAGGTCTCATTGGCCATTATGAGAACAAATGGACTAAATGCTGGATTGATTTGTTCTTGAATGGAGTCTATCATGTCTCCTCATAGCTATTAGGGCAAATTTAATTCATAAGAAGCAAATTTAGGATTACATCCCAAGAAAATTGGTAGAAAGCCGACATAAAGGAAATTGCTGATTTTGTTAACTCTCTTCCTCCTTCTCCTCCTCTTCTTCTTTGCTCCACCTGAAGAACTGGAGCTGAATTATATGGGGGAAGGGGAGTACTGTGTTTTCTCTTTTATTAAGCTTTGTAGAGCCTTGGTTTAAAAGTATTATTTCTGATCTCAGATTTGAGTTCATTAACCCTGTTAGTTTTTGTGCAGTGCCAGTTTGTCGTTTTATTTTATTTCTGAAATTTGAATTGCTATCTTTTTGATAGCAGTTTGATATTCAAGATTATGGACAATGTAACACAGAAGGAAATAAAAGCAAACAAATGAACTAGAGTGTCATATTCTTATTACAGTTTTTCAATTATAGTTCATAAGCCTATTTTACATTTTATGGTGTTAATAAATAAGAAGGGAACAAAGAAAATATATAGGCTCAAATAAATACAGAGATGAATCATGTAGCAGAACTGAGAGTTGATAAGTAAACTGAACATGAGAAGATAGCATAAGGAAGGAGTAGGGTAATAGAAATTTGGGGTGAATTCATATAGAAATTCACATTAATATCCCACCCTAAAGAAGACATATATGATATGTCCAAGACAAATCCCATTTTATCACCATAAAAGCTGCTTTTGCAAAAAGAAAAAAACCATGGGGCAGGGGAATGTGCAATGAAAACTGAAAACAATTATAGAGGGAAACAATTCACAATGATATGTAGTAACCATAAATTAACCATACGGTTAATTATGAATTATTTTCCTATATATGGTATAGATATAAAACACATACTGGATTTTTGTTTCTATATAAGAAATCTTACGCTTTCATTTTCTTAAGTAGGTAATTAAGTCTAAATAAACAGAGACTTCTTGCCTGTATTTTTATGACATAAGTAATGTTTTCCAGTTTGTGCATAAAGAATTGGATGCTATGTGTGTCTCTTTGAAGACATGTTCTGTGTAATTCCTTTACTTCCCATGAAGCTTCAGAAGGAGCAGAAGAAATTGAATTGATTATTTTTCCTGACATATTTGTATCAATCATACTTCAGATTTTAATTCTGCTGTTTTGTAGGCACACCTAATGTCTTTTAGTAGTCTATTTGGATATGCATGTATGTATTCACTCAATTAGTAATCAGAAGAGGAAACGGCCATCCTTCAACTCTTTCTTTTTGTAATTAGAAATACTAGGACAGCGGTAGGGAACCTTGGCTCTTTTATCACTGATGGACTTCAACTCCCAGAATTCCTGAGTGAGCCATAAAAGTTTCCCCATCCCTGGCCTAGTGGTTTTTCAGTTGTGAGGGAAATCAATTTTTGACTTGAATGGGACTGTTTAATATACAAATGTAGAACATATAAAGAATATTGATCATTCAAGTCAAAAATTAGGACATTTGTATATTGAACAATCCCATTCAAATCAAAAATTGATTTCCCTCACAACTGAAAAACCAGTAGGCCAGGGATGGGGAACTTTTTATAGCTCATTCAGGAATTCTGGGAGTTGAAGTCCATAAGTGATAAAAGAGCCAAGGTTCCCTACCACTGTACTAGGATATGTTGTGCAAGCATAAAGATACAAATATATTTGATTTCAGGCCATAGTTCATTGCTGGCGTTATGCCTTCCTCTCTCAGCTTGCTGGAGTTCATTTTATTTGGCTCCATTGTTCCAGATATTTCATCCATTTGATCACACTTAGTTTTTCTTTCATTTAGTACCAACTGCAATATTGCATGTGTACTTTATACTACAGCCCCCGTTTTCTTCCTGTTACTTCTGTTTCTTTTGAGCAAAGTCTATTCTTATCTTGAGATTTAATCCCTCAGCTTTCCATTATTCCTAATAATTTATGTTCACTTATTTCCCCTGCTTGTAGTATTAGGTATAGACAAAAAGATCTTGAATTTTCATTTTCTTTCTGATAAACATGTTTTATTAGCAAACTGCCATTTTTACAATGATGTCATTGTTTAAAATCAAATCGATTGTTTAAAGTTGTTGAAATCACGTTTTCAAGATGGCATCTAGCTGACATAACTGCCTCCCCCCACAGTAAATCATATAGGGGCAGTGGGTGTTGTTAACTTATGCATTCCTTATTATTTTTGGAGTTTTGTAATTAATGTTAAACAGTTTGCTTTTGCATTGATTTGGAGAGGTCATGGGCTTGTGACATTGAAATTGATATTGCAGTTATCGATGGGATTTCTTGCCCTCGTGCTTTCCAAGGCTTGTGGGGATGGAGGTGTTTCAGTTCAATTAAAAAAGGAGAACACTTTCTCTGGAGCTTGTCTGCCTATGTTTCTATGGCAGTATTGTATCTGATACCATTGAGTTAGCACTTGATTACATAGAACATAGAATTATAGGGCTGGAAGGGACTTCAGAGGTCTTCTAGTCCAACCCCCTGCTCAAAGCAGGAGAACTTCTATGATCTCAGTCAAATAGTAGTCCAGTCTGTTTTTGAAAAACTCCAGTGATGGAGCACCCACAATTCCAGGAAACAAATTATTCCATTGATTAATTGAAGCTTTTGTGGCTTCAAGAAGAAATAAAGAATTAGACAAGGCAGAACAACAAAGAAAATGGAAGCCTGATTAATCTGTTCATTAAATACAGTTTACAGTAACTAATGGGTTAAAATTCCAACTTGTAAACTTCCACTTATTGTATTCTTTAGCTGCTTAGCACCTAATTATCATCACTGCTCCAGAGGGTCCATTAATTCAATACTGTTATAAGGATAAATAGAAAACCAATAAAAATTAACACTGATAATGGCTTGTAAAAAGTGCAAATTTTACTGCAATGTAATCGATGCATGTTCATGACAGCGGATGGCAATACAATGGAGTCTGGCTAGTTGAATCACTTTTTTAATGTACAGCTTGAAGAGTGTTGTCTTGCATAGCTAAGCGCAGGTCTTAAGGCGTAATATGTTGATTTTTGACAGGTGCCTGCCAGGGATCTTCAGTGCTGTCATGCATATTATAGATTCCAACCAAATTAGGAAGGCTTGGGAAACTTACTTCTGGCCACTTCTCATTAAATTTTTGACTGTGGCAAGGAAAAAATAATGATTAAATCTTGATGAGAAATATTTATATGTGAAGTGTTTGACAGAATATAGAGAGTTTTTTTTAATAACAAATGTATAGCATCTGTATACATGTCAGCATTGGTTTTTTTCCAAGTGAAGTCTAAATAGAAAATTTCCTTATTAAATAATGAGTAGATTTACAATCATGTTAATAGTTTTTATTACACTGCATAATCACTATTTTTGTCAAGAGGTATTTTTTTTCTGGTGCTAGGAAATAGATGCTCTTTAACTATATTTTAGTGGAAATATTATATTCTTTACAAAGGTATTTCTGTCCAATCAAATAAGGCCCTTTTCTTTCAGATGCATATCCCTGATCCCCAATTGCTAAGAAATATTGATAGATATGGTTGATCAGTATCTAATTTTGGTAAATTCTGTAGAACTAAGCAGGAAAATAATATACTTAAGAATCTTTATTGACAAATGTGGTTCCTACTGTAAGTCTTAATTTATTCTAGTAGGTCATAATATGCTGCAGTATTTTCAAACTATTTCACTTAGTTCCAATCTAAATATTTGAATAATGACTTAAGGATTTGGGCCAGCACGGTGGCTCAGTGGTTAAAACGCTGGGCTTGTTGGCTGGAAAGCCTTGTTGGCTGGAAAACCTTGCTAGTTTGCTTGTGATGGGGTGAGCTCCTGTCCTCACCCAGCTCCTGCCAACCTAGCAGTTTGAAAACATGCAAATGTGAGTAGATAAATAGGTACCACTTTGTTGGGAAAGTAAGTGTTCCATGATGTCAAGCTGGTCACATGACCACGGAAATGTCTTTGGACAGTGCTGGTTCAATGACCTTGAAAGATGAGCACTGCCCCTATATTTGGCAATGACTAGCAGGTTAAAATCCTCAATGACTCCTTTACTTTAGGTAAAGATTTGACTGTTTTCTATGTTCACAAAGAACTGAATCTCCCAGGATCAATTAATAGCATTTGCAAAGAAGAAGCAAGATAGAAAATAAAAATAAACACTGAACTATAACTTAATAAGAATAGAAAGCATAAATAATGACTTAGAGCAAAATAAATAGTTTAAAGCTTGCAAGGACAGAAGAATTCATAATGATTTTCTTTTAGCATGGGATACATTAATATGATGAACAGAATTGTATATCTTATGTAGAATATATCTAGAAATCTAACTTCATATCAATGTTGCAAAATATAATTTCCTTTTAATACCTCTTCAGAAGAATATGGGAATTGGATACACTGTAGAATATGCTGATGGTTTTCTAATCTGATTGAACATGAGTTATGATTTATTTAATGTTATTGTTGTACAGTGGTACTTCTACTTAGGAAATTAATTTGTTCCGGAAGCTGTTTTGTAACGTGAAAATTCCGTAAATAGAGACGCATTTTACCTATAAATGCCCTAATCCATTCCAAGCCCCCCAAATTCAGACAATAATTTTTTATAAATTATAATATTTCGTTAATACCTGTAATAAAAACATGTTACATTACCATTATTGCACAAAAAACATAAAAATGAGTACAGTACTGTATTGTAGGACTAATGTAAAGAATAAAAATGAGTTTCATTTACCTTTCGGGTCGGCCGGCTATGCGATGACAATGGTGACGTTTAACGTTTAACATTTTTTTTTACATTTCTGTTTTTTTTATTTTATTTTTTATTTTTTTGCATTTCATTTTTCTTTTGTTTTAACTGCTATCAACGTCACCTTTCACCTTCTTCGGTTCAGGTTCACTCTCGGCCTTAGTTTTTGCCTGACGTTTCGTAAAGAACTGATCTAAGGACGACTGCTTTTGTCGGCTTTTAACAATTTGTCTAAAATGTACAAGGCAAACATCATCAAAGTGAGCGATAGCACGACCAGTGTACACTTTTTCTGGGTGTTTCTTTTCAACGAATTCCACAACTCTATGGCATTGTCGTAAAATTTCTTTGATTTCGGATGTCGGAATGGCTGCCTCCTCGTCCTCGTCGTTACTGAACTCCTCCTGCACTGCCGTGTGTTGCATCGCCTCCAACTCCTTCAGCTCCTCCGTCGAAAGCTCCTCGTTGTGCTCCTGAATCAACTCGTCGATGTCCTCGTCATCCACCTCAAACCCCATGCACTTTCCCAGTGAAACAATTTCGTTAACTTCAGGCTCAACATCACCCACGGCCTCTAACCCTTCAAAATCTTGTGCGGAAACAGCATCGGGCCACAGCTTTCTCCAAACCGAATTAAGGGTACGTCTGCTCACCTCCTGCCAAGCCAAGTCGATAATCTTGAGGCAAACAACAATATCGAAATGCTGTTTCCAAAACTCACGAAGGGTCAGCTGGGTATTTTCGGTGATGTCGAAACACCTCTTGAAGAAGTGTTTTGTGTAGAGTTTCTTGAAGTTCGAAATCACTTGTTGGTCCATGGGCTGGAGGATGGGGGTGGTGTTTGGTGGGAGGAACAGCACTTTAATGAAGGAGAACTGCACCAGGATATCATCTTCGAGGCCGGGCGGGTGGGCAGAGGCATTGTCAAGAATGAGGAGGCACTTGAGGGGGAGATTGTTCTCCTGGAGGTATTACTTCACAGCAGGGCCAAAAACCACATTGACCCATTCAACAAAAAATTGTCGTGTGACCCAGGCCTTGGCATTGGCCCTCCATAGCACCTGAAGGTTTTCTCTGATCATTTTATGAACCTTGAATGCTCTTGGATTCTCGGAGTGGTAGATCAGCAGGGGTTTAATTTTACAATCCCCACTGGCATTGCCACAAAGGGCAAGTGTAAGGCGGTCCTTCATGGGCTTGTGGCCTGGCAATTTCTTCTCCTCAATGGTGATGAACGTACGGCGAGGCATCTTTTTCCAGAAGAGACCCGTCTCGTCACAATTAAAAACTTGCTGTGGGACGTAACCTTCCTCAGCCACCAATTCCTCAAATTTTCGTACAAATTCGTCAGCCGATTTCATCGGCGCTAGCTGCCTCGCCATGCCGAACAACAGAGTGAATTCCAGTCCTCCTCTTAAATTTCTCGAATCATCCACGCGATGCCTTAAACTCCGGGTGTGGTTGTGGTTCCGAAGTTCCTTCGCCTGCATCCTTCTTCACGAGGTCATTAAAGATGGCCGTTGCCTTTTTGCAAATTATCGTTTCGGTCACTGTGTCTCCAGCTATCTCTTTCTCCTTTATCCATAGGAGTAACAACCTCTCCATTTCATTGTTCACTGGCGACCTCCTCTTCGAAATAACAGAGAGGCCTTTAGAAGGAGTCGTAGCTTTTAGGGCTTCCTTATGCTTCAGAATCGTACTAATCGTGGATGGGTTACGGCCATATTCTTTCGCGAGATCAACCAAGCGCATCCCTTTTTCATACTTTTCTATTATCTCTTGCTTGGTTTCTATGGACAAGTGAACTCTCTTCTTCTTCTCATCAATTTTCTCCATTACTTTCTTGGGGGCCATAGTGAATAAAAATTAATACACACACTTAAAGAAGCAAAAAACAATCATGAAAACTGACGAAAAACACTTCATGCTTTGCTGGATTTCGCTAGCGTGAGACTGAGAACGCGGCGCGGTGCGTTACTCTCATCCCATACACAAAGATCCCTCCTAGCCAATGGGATGCCAGGAAGATGCTGGGAGATAACCAATGGCAGAGCAGCTCGGACGCGCCACTTTCAAACCAAGATCAAACTGCGCAAATTGAAATTTTTGGCCTTTCGTATCTTGAAACATATTTCATAACTAGAGATGATATTTTCTCGACGACACGCTTTGTAACCTGAAACTTTCGTAACTAGAGCCTTTCGTAAGTAGAGGTACCACTGTATTGTTATAACTAGTAGTATCATTCCTCATTATAGTTTGTTTAGATGACTCATCAGCTTAAATGATGTCTATTTTGAAAAAAAGTTGTAGATGTTTTACAAATCCAAATATGTATATTAATGGTCATTCTTTCAAAGGTATTTCCTTACCAGATCCCATAATGCCTTCAACAATGGCAGAGGTTTTAATATACTTGAAAATGTATTTAAAATTCAGGGAGATATTCAAAGCTGTATCTTCCTTGAAAGTACCCGATATATTTCGGAAGCTTCAGCTGGTGCAGAATGCAGCAGCACATGCAGTTCTGGAGCTCCTAGGGTGACCCATATAACATCGCTGTTGCATGAACTGCACTGGTTACCAGTTTGCTTCTGAGTCGAATTCAAGGTGTTAGTTATTACCTTTAAAGCCCTTTTGGGATGAGTCCAGAGTATCTCAAGAGCTGTCTTACCCCAATGGGACTAGCCTGTTCAACTCATGCCAGTGGAAGAGGTCTGTTATCTTCTAAGGAATTAAGCAGGCAGGGTGAAGAAGAAGAGCCTTTTCAATGTTGGCCCTGTCCCTATGGAACATTCTATCACTATTTTTATTTATTTTATTTATTTATTTATTCCATTTATATACCGCCCTTCTCCCGAGGGACTCAGGGCGGTGAACAGCCCATCTAAAAACCCCACAAAGAATACAAAAGTTAAAAAATATTAAATTTCAATCGGCTGCTTGATAAAACTAACAAAACCCCACCCCACCCCTTAAAACCCAATTTAGAATTAATAAAATGGAGACCAAATTAAAACCATCTCAGCCAAGGCCAGCCTGCTCAAAGAGCCAGGTCTTCAACGTGCGCCTGAAGGCCCCCAGGTCCGTGCCGGTACGGAGCTCCGGTGGCAGAGTATTCCAGAGAGCGGGGGCACCCACAGAGAAGGCCCTACTCCTCGGCGCCGCCAGACGGCACATAGCGGCCGACGGCACCCGGAGCAGACCCTCTCTGTGGGAACGCACCGGCCTGTTGGAGAACGCTGGCAGAATGCGGTCCTGAAGGTAACCTGGTCCCATGCCATGGGTCGCCCTAAAGGTCAAAACTAGAACCTTAAAGCGAACCCGGAGAGCCACCGGCAATCAATGCAGCTCGCGCAGGAGAGGCGTCACATGGGCGCTACGTGACGCCCCCATGATCACCCGCGCGGCTGCATTTTGCACCAGCTGGAGTCTCCGGATGCTCCCCGCAGGGAGCCCCATGTAGAGGGCATTACAATAGTCCAGGCGACTAAAGGTGACAACTGCTCTCATCCTTTTGAGTTTCTGAAAGGTTATTAAATCTTGGTTTTGCTGGTTGGCTTGGGGCCCAGTGGAGCTGGTTGACAGGGTAAGAAAACCTGAACCCCATGCTATCCATTTCTTAATTCCAGTTTTTTGTACAGTTTTAAATATTTAATTTGCATAATTTAATAATTGGTAATAATTTTTCTATTTGTATTTTAAAATCTGTAAGCTGCCCAAAGTCGCTTAATAGGGGAGATGAATGACATAAAAATATGATGATGATGATGATGATGATGATGATGATGATGATGATATAGTGATGATGATGACGATGATGATACAGTGATGATGACCATGATGATGATGATGGAAGAATGGATCAAATCAGCTAAACTCAGGGTTAAATCTTATCTAGCAAGTAAATTGTATTTTTCTTGTAAGGAAATCTTATAAGAAATGAAATGCCCCAGAAGACATAAAGCAATACCAGAACAGCTTTGTTCAGGGTTGTTTTATATATATGGACTCCTTATCATTTTCAGCCAGATACATAGGTTTGGAAATAGCAGCATGATGGGGTCTGCAGCTGTAGCATTGGAAGACAGACCACCAGTCAAGAGTTAACCTTCCCAGCTAACACAACTCTAGATAAAAAAAAACTGTTTGTGGAATCTCCTGTCCATCCTTATAGAAAATAAGGCTAAAAAGTCATCTATGCATGGCAGGCCTGAGGAATTAGTAAAAGAGATACAAAGCAAATCTTTTTCATTTCAGTGCAAAGACCACATGTCAAATATTTCTCAAGCAAGAAGCAGATAAGAAACACATGCTAGGGTTCTGTAAACACCACCAGACAAGGAAGAAAAGGCAAATTCCAAAGAAAATAGTTTTTCTGCTGATGTAACTATACTTCCAGATAAGTAGAAGGCTACTGAAATTCCTTGGAAGCATACTTGTAGGGATAGATGAATGCTAATTATTAAGGCTATGCTCTGAAATTCACACCAAAAAAATAATAATCAGAAGGCAGGTTTCAGCCATCACCTATGTTCAAAACAATGAAAAGTAATTCAGGATGAAGGAAGCAATAAATCACTTGGTGGACATTGATCCAGCAGAAGACATACTTTCAGAAATATTTATCTGATGTATCTTCCCATTTTGAATCATAGACTTCAGACAATATATGATGGATTCGGTGAAAGCATTATGCCAGATAATCTTTTAGCCTTGATGGACATGGCAAAGCATTCTTTTATATTCACATCAGGCCATACCATCAGTTCATTGGTTTCTGTACAAGATGACTTTTCCATTATTTCACAGATGACCTCCAAGGTCCCTGCCAACTCTGTTATTCTATGAAACTTTGCATACAGAAAGGATTGGTTCTAGTTCAGAATGCTCCCCTTTGGACTTGTCTCTCTACAATAAAGTGACACCGATGCTGGTAGAAGACTTCTGGATATAAAGTACCACATCTGTGCCTGCCTGGACATTTAATTTTTTTACTGAATTAATTCCCCTCCTATATGAACAACGTCAGTACCTCATGGTGAACTTCAAGAAGAATTTGATGATATCCTTGAAAAGATTCTGCATCTAGGAGTCATCAACAGCACAGAAGAGAGGAGCCCTTTTTGCCCTATATATACTGAGGGTATGTATACTGAGCACATACTGAGGGTTCAGGGAGCAATAAGAGTAAGCATACCATCCAGAAAACCAATCCTCATGACATTAGAAAAATCACAATGGATTATAGTTTTGGCCTTAGACATAACCATTCTGGATCATTTTTGTAGTTTCTCCCATTCTAGACCAAAATTATGTACTTGTTACAAGTAAAGTAGCCATGGAGAATGCTACTTAGGATCACATTACTATAGACATCAGCCTGATGGAGTGTGGAGCCCCCTTACAGTTCAGTGCAAAGACTGGGACCCTGTGCAGAGATAACACTGATTATCAACCAACTTCATTTAAAGTCAGTACAGCTGGCCCAGAAGGCATTGTCACATCTAATGAGTGGACATATTGGTGAAACTGACAAATATTACAACCAAAACCAATATAAACAACCAAGGGACTTACAGAAAGATACACAAAACTAATGATTTGAGTGGAAAAAAACATGGTCTTCTTATCAGCAAAGGGATCAAGGAACTCTCAGCAGACTGGCTGGGACATTGGCTCGTATCTCTGCTGAAACAGAAACCGTACCAACTTTTTAAAACAGTTTGAGGTTTAAAATCTAAGTGAAAAACACAGTAATTGACACATAAGATTTTTTTTTTCTTGAACATAGGATTTTTACAGATAAAGTTAGGAGAGCTTTTTTAAAATCTGAGCTTAGATACTAACTTCAAACTTTCACTTCAATGCTTCTTTTTAAAATATATTGGAAATGTATGTGACTTTGGAAGGTTCATGAACTTTGTGTATTAGGTTAATGTTCAACACAAGTTTCTATTCTGGATCACAGGGATGCTTGGGTATATAATAACATGTTACAATAATCCTGTTATGAAATGTGACGCAGTTTATCAAACCACATTTAAAACAATTGTTGTTTGAAGTTGTATATTCACTGTTTATCTGACTAACCATTGTGGAAAAAGACAGCACTTTAAACCATTTTGCATACAGAGAGACAAGAAAACAGCAAGCATTTAAGTTTGTTCCATTAGAAGAGATGGAAAATGTATGTCTTCTGATTTATTTGTTATTTAGAGTTTCAAACTACCAATTGTCATCAAAGAATGTTTGAAGAGATTCAGTATCAGTGAATCACCATTGGGCAAATGCTGAATCATATTCTGATTTGCTCTACAAATTGAATTCCTCCAAATTGCTGCTGAATTTAGCCCCAAATCTGGCAGAGCTGTGGGTCATTTCCTATTTGGCTGACTTGTTTGTCTCTTTTTGTTTCTAGAACTTCAGAGCCAAGTCCAGCCAGTCACAACACTAAGCCTTAATTTAGCCCAGACTTTGCTATGATGATTAAATGAACTACATATTTTGTGTTCCTTAAACGATTTTCCCATGAGCATTCCAGCCATTTTATCACCAACCTGCCAGAGCATAAGCTAAATTCTGCAGGCTTCCTTATCCTTATATCCTCCTTATATGTTGCTGGATATTATGCATATTATGCAGAGGTTGGACCAGAAGAGGACAGAAAAGGGGAAGCAGAACACAGACATAGAATGGTAGTCTGCCCCAAAATCAGAGTCAGAATCAAATCATTTCTGGATATTAGTTATTGTTACATTTGTGAGAGTATGTATATATTTGAATGAAAGAGGGTAAATTTAATTTTTGTACCAACACATCAATAACGTGTGAAGAGGGTGGCTTCAAAAACTCTCTGTTAGCTCTCTGTCTAAATTTAAAACTTTCTCCCTATGGTGCAGTATAAACTGATATTTCACTGTTCATCCTAATGTTTTTTTTTTAAAGGGGCTATGAGTGTGCCACTTATTTTTTGCCATTAGTTTTTGGAGAATTTGTAGGAGCTCTAAGGGTTTTGTTTCTGCTCCACTGGAGATGGAAGATCTTCTACAAGGAGTGACAGGAGTCATTCCACTTTCCATGCAGCCACGCAGAATGCTGTCTCTGCTGTACCTAAAGCAGCCCTTAAGAATCAGTTTCTACATGTTGCTGTTAATCTTTCCACCTAATCACTTTTGTTCTGTTATTTTTACTTGATTGTTTAGGTTTCATTATGTAACTGAATATCTTGAAATCAACTCCGTCTTTTCTCTTTCTATATCTAACCATCCCAGGTCCTTGAATGTGTCTGTAGGTCAGAGCCTCTGGCAGGCTTGTGGCCCTGTCTTTTGAGCGCACTGAATTATCTATTCTTTGTGCCTTTCAAGGTTAATTACTGGGAGTTACACAAAAACAGCCAGCCAGACTATGTGTGGTCAGGGAAGGGCTGGTCCTCTCTTTGCAAATGCCCAAGAACAGACTGCTGTGGGTGGCAAGCATTTTCAAAACAAGTTTTCTTTGTTTCCTGACAAGTTGCAGCAAGATCAGGGAACTATAAAGCCTTTGGAATTACCAGACTGAGCTTCAGAAAGTGTATAGTCAGCAGGATTTGCAAGAATTTGGGTGCATTTTGCGGCCCCGCTGTTGACATCCTTTATATAACATGACATTATTATGAATTGGCAACATAATAATTACAGTCTGAAATGAACAGGTCAAAGACACAAGTCTTATGATTTCTGTCCTGAATTTAATGCTTCTTCTCACCTTATATGAGGAGAGTGAGATGGTTCACATTTTTCCCTGGTCTGAAGGGTTTCCTTTAGGAGGATTATAGTCTGAACTAAGAAGCATTTGCTATTGAAAGCTTCTTTGCATACATTGTAATTGGCAAATGCCATTTGGGATAGGTAATGTGAAAAGCACCAAAATATTGAAAAGACTGGTTCAGTGTTCATATTAATTATGTTAAAGGCATATTTAACCCTCAAACCTTAATTATAATGCTGAAATGAAAAATAGAAAAATGCTATGATTATCTTATTGTATTTGAATCTTTAACCTTGTACCTTTACATACCTTCTGTCTAAATAGTACTGACATACCTGTTTGGCTATATATCCAAGATAAACTATGGCTGTGTTCAAATGCTGCATTCGTATTTTTTTCTAGAATGGACATAGAAGCGTTTCCCATTCCTTTAACTTGGAAAAGCCAGATAATTAAATGTTGCATAAGTGGATATGTCTTACTATACAGCTTCTTCCAACAATCTCCTTACAAACCGATCCTAAAACAACCCTGCTGCTTGGTCCTTTGGATCATTTCCCCTCCTCATTTATATATCATTCTTTCCATCTTTTATTATTGACATATATACTGTCCTTTTCATCCAGTATTCCTCATCCAGTCTCTTCACCTGATAGCTGCTTTACCTTCCAGACCCCTTCCATGGAAACTCTTTGCTTCTTCCTATTTCCTAGCAATAAAACATTAGTCTTTTCTTGTTGGAGCTGTTGGGTCTCTTTAGCTTGAAATGAACAGGTTAAGGGTTATATAAAATCATTCATGTCATTGATAACATGGAGAAGGTTTGTTGTGGTTAGCCGGCAGCAGGTGCGAATGTATGAGGAGAGCGAGGACTCAAGATGACAGGCCAGGACCATTAGGGAGTGGACTGCTGCATTCAGAGATTGTGGGGCCTGGCAGCAGCAATGAGGAGGTTCCCGAGGAGCCTGTGCCAAGTATGCGTGCGCTGCAGGATTGCTCACAGGAAAGAGCAGCTGCAACAGCACAGGCAACTCGGGAGTAAGGCTACAAAGTAATGGCCCCTCCTTCAAGAAGATAAAAGCCAGCTGTGAAGTGAACGTTCTTTGCAGGAAGCAAAGATATTTTGAAACTCAGCCTCGTGGACATTACAGTATCTTAAGTTGGTATTTGAAGACTCTGGTGTTGTGAAATATTTCTTATCTATGATTCTTGGCAGTCTCACACAGTTTTGGCGAGGTTTGTGCTTATAAAAGTTAATTAGTTTGCAGCAGCCTTTTAACCGGGATTCGTAAGACTCATTAAAAGGTTTCTGTTTCCTTTGGTTATTGTTTGTTTTATTGGACAAGGGTTTGGGTCAGAACAGGGTGAGAGACAGTTATCCACTGAAATTAAACACAGGAGTTGGGAACCAACAAAAGGAAATACTTTTTTCATACTGTACATAATTAAACTCTAAAAGTTCCTGCCAGCGACTGTAATCATGGAAGCCTACATAGAAATGGCAACTAATACTGATATCTGTTTCCTACTTCCTGAATTATAGACACTGCACATACATAAGACCACAATTGAGCCCAGAATTTCGGTTGCTAAGTGAGAAATTTGTTAAGTGAATTTTGCCCCATTTTATGACTTTTCTTGTCACATTTGTTAAGTGAATCACTGCAGTTGTTAAATTAGTAGCAGGGTTGTTAAGTAAAGCTGGCTTCCCCATTAACTGTGCTTGTGAGAAGGTCGCAAAAGATTATCACATGATCCCAGGACACTGCAACCGTCATAAATATGAACCGGTTGTCAAGCAACTGAATGTAAATCGTGACTATGAGAATGCTGTAATAGTCATAAGTGTGAAAAATGATCAGAAGTCATTTTTTTCAATGCCTTTGTAACCTTGAACTGTTGTAAGTTGAAGACTATCTATAATTGTGCTGGGATCCACATTATCATTTTCTAATGCAGATTTGTGAGATTCCCAAATGAGCCTAGCTACCACTATGACATCAGAATGCTGGACTACACGAGCCTATAGCCTGATCTGGCAGGGTTCTCCTTAATTTCCATAGAGAACTATCATCTTCCATGTTTCCCATTTTAACATCTCCATATGAAGGGTCCTTGGTGCTCCTTGAGCTTGGTTGTTTCCTTGCAGATATTTCATTAACCAAACTAAGTAACATCATCAGTGCTATTGTACAGAAAACTACCAAGCTCAAAGAGCACCCCTCATTTCAACCTGAGCTACTAATATTCTTCTTCATTAGTAAAATCTCCATAATTTACCATAGCTTGTGCTAAAAGATAACTCTGGAAATGGGCTTTTAGGGAATTGGATGCTATAAACTAATTAGCAGTAATAAACATTACCAGAAACATTTTATATATTTCTTGAAAACCCATCAATATGAGTAGATCCAAATTAGTCCCAATTAATTCAAATCAGTTGAGCCTGCCCCCAAGTAACACTGTTTTAAAACAGTCAGTGTTCTTATGGAAGGAGATGGGAAGTTATATAATGCTGATGATTCCACAATCTGTTGTCAGTTGCTGTTGAAAATTGGATTTAAGACATATTGTTCTAGTGAGGAGTTGTCTACTCGTAATATTGGGTTTCACTTCATATTAAAAATCCTTCAACCGTTTTTACATCATCAGTTAAGAGGTTTTTTTTTTATTCTAACAGATGAATAGCCTAAACATGTAAATAAACCTTCTGTTTTCTCTGTCAGGTAACATATTTGTAGGCTTTTGAGCAAAAACAGAGAGAAGATTTCTGTAATGGTTCTTGAGCTTAAACAGTTAATGATAAAAAGATTAGTGTTGCATTATATGGATATTTTTCTTAGATTTAGAACCTTAACCTGTTAAGATTAGTTCTAGTTTAGTTAGTTACTTTATTGTCATTGCACCTCTTACAATTCTAGATTCTTGAGGCAGATATATATCTCTAGGACTCTTAATACATAGTATATGAAAGGTCATTTGTTCAAACAACTCCTGGTTTTTCTTTTGTTTTTTGCTTTCCATTATCTCTGTGGCTGATATGATAACTTTGTCGTTTTTTTACTGTGAGCACACCGACCCGCATTAAAAATGAAATTCTGTTGCCTGCTCTCAAGAGAAAGTGTATATCTACCCAAACACATACATAACGTGCACATACATGTGCTGCATACATACATAAATATATACCTGCACAAATACATACATGTATGTGTGTGTGTATGTATCACCATCCATTTTGAATAAGTAGCGGAAAGGAAATTTGAGAGTTCACAAGGTTGATGCTTATATGGAACCAAATTGTGACTGAATCTAGATGTTCTGCTTTAGATACTACGAAGCCTCCTCCCAGAAGGTAACAAGGAAAGCAGGTCATGAAGAGGATGTGTAGCATCCCAGACAGTCCTCCGGATTTTGTTTAAGCATCGCTTGTGTGCTATGTCATGGATAGAAGGAAGTGAACTACCAATGATCTTTTCAGAGTTTTATTGGGCATGTTCTGGAAGAAGAGGAGGACATAAGATCTTAAGTCAGACTCCCTTAGCATGATCCTGAAAAGAAAATGGTATCTGATTCCTTGCCAATGTAATAGCAATGGCAGTAGTTTTCTACCTATCTACCTTTTTTTTTAAGAAGTTGATGTTCGTCTCCAGCAGTACAGAACATAAAATGCAGTATTTTATGGCCATCCCCCCTCTGCCCTGTGACATTCCTTCATCTATTGGAAAATTGCTATTCTAGATAACCATACCTGCTTAGTTACATGTGCCTTCTGCCTGTTCTCTGTAAACCATGTGGAGTCCATTTCCAACAATGTACATTTTAAGTAATTAAAGGACATTTTAAAATAATGCTATGCTCATGGTAAATCCTACCCACATACAATATAGTTTTTGTAGGGCTGTATTGCAGAAGTTTATTGAGTTCTTCTAAATGTGCTAGAAGTCATCTAAAGTGGCATAATTTCCATCTGTAATGATATATGAGAAAGAGCTTGAGAAACAGGGCAAGGAGATGCTACCTTAGGGAATCATCAGATTACTAAGGATGCAGTTTGCAGCTGCATACCAAGAGGAGAAGAAAGTTCAGAAGGGACCCTCTCTAATTTCTCAGACGGTATTGGAAACAGTGGGATATTTGTACCTTCAGACTTCCTATTAATGTAGCCTTACAAAAAAGCAGTAGTAGTTCATCAGGTTCTTGCCTAGTATATTTGGGAAACTGATGCTGTCTTATTACCTTCCATACCTCCCATTTTCCATTTCTTGGGAGATGGTCTACTTGATATATCTCAGAAATGCAAAACCTGAGGTCTTTAAGATAGTTTCCTCAACCTAAAACGTCATGTTTTATACATCTCTGCCATCCAGATTTGTGAATTTGCCCAGAATTGTCAACCATAGCTGGTGCAGAATTCTAGGAACTGAATGTAGAATTCTAGGAACTGAAGTCTACACATTTAAAGGGAGCTCAGGTTGGAAAAGCCTATCCTATAGCCTGATCTGGTCTTCCATACTTTAGAAGTATGGCTCAGGAATTCTGGGAGTTGAAGTCCACAAGTCATAAAGGGCCCATGGTTCCCCACCCTCTGCTTTAGAGGCAGCCCTAGAAATGTTTTATGATGTGGTAGAAAAATATTTAAATTAACTGTATTTTATTTAATTTAATTTAATCAAATCAATTTAGCTTTTGCCATCACTCTAATCCACCTACTATTTTATACATGCCTTCAGGCCTTTCCAATTCCAGGTGTGGTTCTTGGCCTGGAAAATGTGATGTACTCTACAGCTTTAATGCAGTACTTCATTTAGGAGTATTAAAAAAACCAACATTATATTATTGGATTGCTTTTGCTTATTTATTTTACAAAACAAGAGCATACACACAAATAGTCCAGGATGACAACCATGGTTATAAGTCGCATGAACTTTTATATATCTGAGTATTATTATTTTTAGAATGTTATGTCACATTCTACTGCATTTAGTGGATGGATGTTTAAGTGCCCCATGCACATCACTGTTATGCAATCTAGGGCAATGGTTTTTTTCCCTAAGATTTGTGTATATATAACTGTAAAAAGCAAAAGAGAGAGGGAGGAAGATTTGAGTGTGTAAGTATCTGCTTGGACAGCACATGAAATTTCTCAACATAGGAGTAAAATACAAGCAACCACGCCGGACCAATTTTGAGTGTCACATTATGTCAAATTTTTAGAGAATTCAGAAAGTGAATTCCTGAACTGGAGAGTGGAAAGCAACATGTAAAGAATGTTAGCAACTAGCATAAGCTTCACTTGAAAATTGGTATCTCTATGGAGAGAAGTGTAAAAATGAGACTAAACCATATAATCTCATAGTATGATGTGTCATGTGCCCAAACTGATTAAAAAATAAATAAAAATTTCTGAAGAGTTCAATGCTCTTAAAGATTAGATATGCCTTTGCTGTGAATTTGTTACTTTTACAGAAGTTTTTGTAAACTGCATTGAATTTGAAAGCGATTTCCATCTGTTGAAGGGCAATAGAATGCTCAGTACAGCTTTCTCTCCTAGTTGCAGAAAGATTCAGTATTGGCTACCCACATTTTGTGCATACCAGATGGTTTTCTTGGTGAACTGTCATCTCTTTTCTTTGCCCTTGTGTTTTAGAGTAATCTTATTAGCTGATAATTGTGCTTTCCCCCTCCCTTTCCCCGCCACATATAACTTTTCTTAACATTTATACAATCAAGAAATTATTCTTTATTTTCTACCAAGAATGGGGATAGTCCTCTTGCTGCATATATTATATTTCCTATGAAATCCTGTTATCCAAGTGTGCCCCCAGTGATGAGGTGCTCTTTAGTTACTTAAGCTATGTGGATCAAGTGTGTCCCAAAGGATAAGCACCTCCTGCATTCACCAGAGAAATCCATAAGGTTGGCAGGAAGTGAAGAATGCATCTCCCTTTGTGTTGAGGGGCTAGAAGTTTACCAGGTTTTCCTCTTGTTTTGCTTACAATCCTTAAAGAGAATGGTATTTGGAGGGGGGGTGTCCTTGGTGCCCTCTGAGCGTGGTTGTTTTCTTGTAGACATTTCATTACCCAAACTAGGTAACATCATCAGTGCTCGTAAAGGTTTGTTCTTGGTTTAGAGGTTTAGAGGCTTGCCTTGTCAGTGTTGAAAGGGATGGTCTTAACGATTCCTTGGTTGGACGGTTTACTATTGGCTTGTTTCGCAGTGCCTTGATTGGGGTATTGTTTACTTGATGGATGATCCGATGTTAATCTTTGAGTTAATCTATGCTCATCTGGGTGTTGATTGCTGTTGGGGAAGTGTTTTGGTCTTGTTATTGTTGTTCCCTTTTTGAATTGTTGATTGTCTCTTTTGTATTTCATGTGTGTTTTCTTCATCTCAGGAAAGTGGTGCAGAATACAGGATGAACTAAACAAGAAGTCCTGAGCAGACATTTTGAGGAACAATCTGTCCTAATAATCCAAGATTATAAATAAGTGCTTAGGTGAAAGCAGAAACAGAGGGAATAGTATCCTTGCTTGTCTTTTAAAAAAAAGAACTTCAAGGCCAACTTCTATTTCTTACAGTTTGTCTTATCTCCAAGATGACAGTCTTTAATTACTCTCTACTGTTCTAATAAATATTAAGAAAAATTGCACACAGGACATCTTTTTCTCTTTCATAACACTAAAGCAAGGAATGAGGAATTAAAGGTAGATGAAAGAAATACTTTTCCACCCAGTACAAGCTACATGTGGAGGTCTCTGTCAAAAGAGGGAGTGATGAACCCCAACTTGGATAGTTTTAAAAATGGATGTCAATAGTAGTAGTTGCTTTTTGCTGTATTAAACAACAATTTTCATTGTAATAACATAATGTAAATGTTTCAGAATTGTAGGAGTATTGATAGCTTTGTAATCTGAGTCAAGGAGTAATAATATAAGCCTACATATAAATTATAAAAGGAAAACAAAATGTATATTAATAGTGTAGAGAAGACAAGAAAATATGAATAGATTTCTCAAATATCTCCTTTCTTGCCCCTCTGACAACTCCAAAACTATTCAAACATTCACAAGTATTTCAGTGCTTCAAAGCAGCTGCAGATTTAGCTTTTCAGTGTTGCATAATTATTTGCTACTTCTATGACCAGTAATTGTGTCTATATATATATACACACACCAGACCTGTGTGTGTGTGTGTGTTTGTGTGTGTGTGTGTGTAGCATATGAATATGTGTACATGTCTATGTATGGGTATATGTTTATTTTCTTTTGAAAGCAGGCATCAGAATTTCATTTTAATGTGTTCATAGAAAAAAAATGACAATAAAGGTTACCTTATTTTAATTCTTGATGGCTTGATAAATTTTAAATATATATCTTTAAAAACCAACTGTCATTGTAAATACCTGCAAATTCTGATTTCAGTCCATAATCCAAATGTTGCTAGGAATTGTGCACCAATTGCACCCATTTCTGGATTAGTGGTCCCTGTTTTCAATCATTTATGCCCTATTCACCGCCATATTGGACTCCTGCAATGCACTCTACATGGGGTTGCCATTAAAGATTACCTAGAAACTTAAGCTGGTACAGAATACAGTAGTTCAGTTAACTATGTGTACTCCTAGAGTAGTGCTAGACTATGCCTAGACTGTGCCAACGCTCTCTACATGGGGCTTCCCTTGAAGAGCACCCGGAGGCTCCAGTTGGTGCAGAATGTGGCCGCGCAGGTGGTGTTGGGGGCTCCTCGGAGCTCCCATGTTACGCTGCTCTTGCGTGAGCTGCATTGGCTCCCAGTGGTCCTCCAGGTGCGCTTCAAGGTCTTAGTTACCATCTTTAAAGTGCTCCATGGCTTGGGACCAGGATATTTGCGGGACCACTTCCTGCCATTATCAGCCTCTCGTCAACCAATACGCTCCCATAGAGTTGGCCTCCTCGGGGTGCCGCCGGCTGGATGGCTGGCGACCCCGAGGGTGCGGGCCTTCTCGTTGGGGGCACCCTGCCTCTGGAACGAATTACCCCTGGAGATGAGGACCATCCCTGATCTCCTGACCTTCTGGCGCGCGTTGAAAACCTATTTATTTCAGCAAGCCGGTCTGGCCTAGGGGTTTTTAGAGTTTTTAATTTGGTTTTAGCTTTCTTAATCTCCTAACTTTTTTAATCTTTTGATAATGGCCAATCTATTTAATTCTTTTAACTCATTTTAAGTATTGTATGTGTATTTTATATGTATATTTTATCTGGCTGTACACAGCCCCGAATCCCTCTGGGAGAGGGGGCGGTATACAAATTTAAATAAAAAAATAAAGTGCATATTAAACATCTGTTCTATGAACTGCATTGGTTGCCAGTTTGCTTCCAGCTCCAATTCAAGGTACTGGTTTTAACTTTTAAAACCCTTCATGGCATGAGACCAGGCTGTCTGACGGATCGCCTCTGCCAAGTAGCCAATTAGATCTGGCAGAGAAAGCCTACTGCATGCACCATCAGCTAAAGAACCTACATTTGATGAGTCTCAAGAGATGTGCCTTCTTTACTGTGGTGGCTGCCTTAAGGAACATGCTGAAGATTAGATTACCTCCAATCCTTTTTACATTCTGGGAGGCTGTTAAAGCCAGGGGCTCCTAGGAAACCAAGACATGCTTAGATAGCTCCATTGCTGAGGTAGCCATTTTTATCCTTTCTTTGTCTGAGGTTTGTATATATTTATAATATTTATTTTTAATATGATTTATATTTTTATAACTTTTTACATTTATTGTTTTATTCAATTTTTGTACGTCACTTAGAGTTGCTTTTTATAAGATGAGTGGATTTACATTTGATTGATTAATGCATGATGATTCATTGCATAACTAGATAGTGAGAGAGAGAAAAGGAAGGAAGGAAGGAAAGAGAAAGAAAGGAAAGATAGATAGATAGATAGATAGATAGATAGATAGATAGATAGATAGATAGATAGATAGATAGATAGATAGATAGATAGATAGATAGGCAGTAGCAGAACAAGCCTTAATCTGGCAAAAAATATACTAACTATTAAATTGTATTACCAACTGGAGGGTGATTGTAGCCAATTATTATTGGAGAATGTCTAAAATACCATTATACAAATGCATATTGTATATGTTGTACATTAAAAAAGAGAATAGTTTCTTTTTTAAAAGGAACAGATTATTCCCAAGATTATGCAATCTTTGGAATATATCTACTGTTTTATGAAAGATGAATTACTAATTTAGAAACACTGATTAATTCTGCCAAGGTATCCTCCCAAATACAGGCAGTAATGGCATCACAGCTGAAGCATAAGTAAATATTATTTATTATGAAATAATGTTTATGTTTATTAACCCCCAAGAAACTCTGTGATCTAAAACATTATTTTTAGTATTAAGTATACTCTAAACTTTTTCAATATTATGAGAAATCCAATTTTTAATTTTGCAAAAGGATTTATCTACTATTCTTAGGTAACCATTATTTTGTAATGTAAGGTTTTTACAGGTAAAATAGAAATTCCATGCATGATTCATATTATATATACATATCTTGTTAAACTGAATGCAAGTTGTGTAATTAGAGAAACAGTTATTCCCAATCATCATATGATTCTAATTTTGAGCTGAATCTGGAAATTCCTTATCTCAATAAGATTAATTGAAGATTAATTAAACAAATGCCCAGTTATAACCTGAAAAAGAAAAAAGTTAAATCCACTTTTCCAACAGGCATATTTATACCACCAAATTTTAAAGGATGTTCCTACCAAAGGAAAAAAATTAGTAGCTTTGTAAATTTGTCTAAAATAGTATAAAGGAATAAAAATAGGAGACATTTTGAAATATAAATTTTCCTTGGAGTTATATTCATCTTATTCGCAAGTATCTTGCCCCATATACTCAAAAGAATTTCCAGACCATCTGTTTCACTTTTTGCCAAAATTAATTTAAATATATCAGTTGAAAAAGCTTTAAAGAATCAGGATATCAGGATAAATAAAAGCAAGCTCCAGGTCTGTGAAGACCTGGCTTTCCCCTCAGGGTTGGACAAGGATGTTTGTTGAGACCAATAAAGGTGCAGCTGATTTAGCAGCTATTTAGAATGGCTTGGTTAATGAGAGTTCCATAGTTATTTAAAGTGCTCTTTTGTGTTTTGAGTTGCCCAAAATTATATATTTTAAGATTTGCGGCAAAATAAATGTTGTAAATTAATACATCAAATCTAATTTATTCCATTAGATTCTTAGACAAAGAATCTAATTCCTGTAATAAGAAGTACAGTAAGTTTATGGATAGATATATAACTATGAGATATCTGTTTATAACTATATGTTATCTTATATCTTACCTACTACACTGTCTTTAATATTTTCAGAATTTCTAAAAGTGCAAGGAAGAGGTTAGCCCCTAGTGTCTTACCCCATATGAATCTTACTGTTCAAAATATTCTGAAATATATAGATTATTTGGTCCTCTGGCCATGAATAACTGCATTCCAACCACTGCCAAGGTAATGCAGTCGTTAGAACATAGTATTGCATGTTAACTTTGCCCAAAGTTTGGAGTTCAACCCCAACAGGCTCAAAGTCGACTCAGCCGTCCATCCTTCCAAATTCACTAAAATGAAGACCCAAATTGTTGGGGGCAATATGGTGCTCAACCATTTGGTGCTCCTTTGAACTCAAATAAAAACTTGAAATTTTAAACATCATACACATACACACAAAATTTGCTCTTAAAAGTTAAAAAGGGATTCATGTTATGTCAAAGAATATATATAAAACAGTTGAAATTGTAGAACAATTCAAATAAAGTAACAGGTTTATTTATTGTATTCCTCCTTTCCGCAGTAAAATCTTTAGCATTTTTAATGTAGATTAATTCTACATAAAAATCTTGAATTTCTGGATGATGGACTACATATCCTGAGCCTAATGTTATGAGTTTATGTTTACTCAAGTTTATCAGCCTCCAATATGGAGTTAAAATGCTGCTAAATCCTCTCTCCAGATTGTGACATTCAATGGTTTCTTACTTCCTTCTTGTCTTCCTTCCTGGATCCTTGGCATAGGATTTTGCATTAAGAAATGCCTAGAATTTTTGGCATGTTTGATCAGACTAGTTTTTGTAAGTATTCAAGCAAGATTGTAATTTATAAGCACCTTCACTTCAGAAATTTACCGAAAAAGAGAGAGAGATCAATATGTAAAACGGCTCTCCTAATGGAATAAAGGGGAATGCAATAGCAGAAGGGGAGAACAAAACAGTGTCTACTCAGAATTCTTTTTTTTTTTTAAATTTAGTCATCCATGCCTTTTGGTCAGTAGACACAATATGAAATATTTTTTTCTCTCCTAATGTATTTCTAGTTCACTATAGTGAAGCCATCAAACGCATGATGTAACAATGGTTTTGGTTTTCCTTTTGTGTGTGTGTGTTTGCTGGCCAGCTTGTTGCTGAATCTGATGTTGATTAGGTCTGAGACAGAGCCCAAGGTCACGCAACTGGCTTCTGTGCCTAAGGCAGGATGAGAACCTGGCTCTCCCTGCTCCTAGTCCAGCACCTTAACCACTAGACCAGGCTGGCTCCTGAACTGAATACACAATACAGTATATTAAATTTGCTCTGTGCAATCCATATGGATTTTTAAAAATATGGCATATCGATGAACATGACAGACTTTGCCCATTATAGAAACAGGGGCAGATATACAGCCATCTGGATTTAATTCCCGCCACTTCAGTTCTAAAGTGTACATAATATATTCCAACTATACAATTATCTTTAATGTATAAATTGAAATTTGTATCTATTAAACATTCATATTATATGAAATCCAGTTGTATTAGTAGCCTGGTATAAATCAAGCTACTATACTAGAAATGACTATAATTTAATATGAAACAATAGCTAACACATCAGCTGTTTAATGCTCTTTGAAAAATAAGGTACTTTTTTGTTGAGTTCTGCAAAATATGATTCTGGTTAGTATATAGGAATTAACTGTATTAGATCTACATGAAGGCAGCAGGAAGGAGGGCAATTACCTATGATATACTAAGCGAAGTGTTTTTCAGTAGAAATGGCAACAGAGTGAATAACAAAAAAACAGTAATGGATGCAAGCAATTCTGTGAAAAGAAATGTAAAATAATCTATTATTTGAGTAGTATATGCCCCAACTTACTTAGTTTAAATATATATATATATATATAAAATTACAGCTTTCTGCAATAGATAAGACTGCATTTTAAGCATTATTTCAAAGTAAGAAATTGTAGTGCTACATTTGATCTTGCCAACCACAGCATAACTAAAATAGTTGTTTAACTAGAAAAAAGTTTTGTTTTGCATGCTAGACAATCTTGTCTGTAAATGCAACATGTTCTTATTTTGATCTTTACTGACATAAACTTTTTTTTATTTGTTTTTCTAGGGCTTACTTCAAACTATTTGTCCCTCAGTTCCAGGAGGCAGCCTTTGCAAATGGAAAACTCTAAAAAAAAAAAAAGGAGGTGGGGGGGGGGAACAACCTCATCCTGAGAAAATGCCAAACAGATTCTTGTGCCCACATGCTTGTCAACAGATTGCAAGATAACTTCCTGAAGCTTGGGCTTCAGCATTTATTGGCAAGGGGTTTGCCTCTGCAGTTTCATTGTGATCATCATAGACCAACTGAATGAGAACTTTGGCTGATTGACTTCAATACAGGGTCTTTTTTTTTCCTCTTTTCTTTTTCCTATATGCAGAAATGTTGCTTCATTACTTGCTTGATGGAAACTCAAAATATATTGAATAAATGTGATTTCCCCTTCCTTTTATTTTTTTCTAAATTTCTTTTTCTATGCCAATGTTTAGAGGGGTTTTTCTTTGTGAATTTCTGCATGCTGGAATTTCTGACACATTAGAAGCACATTGAAAATAAATGTACAATAAATCTGTCATATTATGCCTGTCTCCTAAGTTGATTCTCACGGGAAAGAGAAGGTATGCAATCGGATAAGCCATCAGTTGCTGCAAAGATGGGCATGCCGTTTTTAGCAACTTTACTTGCAAATCTTATTGGAGGATTTATTTTCATATTTTGTTAGTTATCAGAACATAACTTGACAAAGATTTTTTAGTCACAAAGATGCTACAGAAATGTGTATTATTTAAATAGTAGTGGTTACTAATTTAATTCTGTGACATTTTTATTATTAACGATTCAAGTTAAATTTTTCATTTTAACTGACATTCGAGAACTGTACAGAAAACAATTACTGGATGCATCATAATTTCTAATATAAAAATAGGACATTGAGTGTTAGATACATTTTTTTTCTTTCCTGTGATATATTTAGGCAAATCACTTGCCTCTGACTTGCAATAGAGTAACTTCCCATATTTGTAAATAGCATCAAGGATTTTCCAAATGGAATATAAAGTTCACAATGCTGTAGATAGCATATTAGCCACATACCTTATTTCTCCAGAGAGTTAGGAAATGAGCTAACAAATAAATGCACCGACTGTTTGAAAATGTATGAATGTAAGACCTGATATTTCAATATATGGCATAGACTGCATTTTGATAAACGTATGAATCTTACAATAATATTTGCATTGAAATATTTAAGGGTTATGTTCTGGCCCACACTTCTGTTAGCCAAGAAGCGTATTTGATGCTTTGGGGAAGTTGGTGTCTTGCCATCTGTTTGCCTTCAGAAGTCTCTTTGATGATAAAACTGAAATAACCTATAAAGTTTCTTGGAAGAAAACTTTCCAATATTGCAGATGCATAGTTTTAAACGTACATTATAAGCCCAATGATATGTGACAGATGACAGGCCTCTGAGCAGGATTTAATCTGCAATGGCATCTTTATAAGCATAGCTAACCCTAGGCCAGATTGCACTCCAAGCAAGAAATGTTTACAGATTTTCCCCCTCCCCCCCCCACCAACTATTCACCTCTTGAAGACCTTTGGGTTATTAAATAATTTATAGCCATTCCTTACAAAGTGATATGTCAGTATGATTTCTGTCTCATTAAAATTATACCTTACATGCATGGATCAGAATATAGTCATTCTTCACCCCTCATGCGTTTTGCTGAACTGTAAACTCTTGATATGTTGTGGTGGTTACCAAATTAATGCAATATCCAGGTCAACAGCAGTGAAGACAAACTGAATGACTTTTTCATCTGTTAAGTAGACAGCATATAGCAGATACGCCCAGTGCCACTTGCCACCAGTTAAGTCCAGTCTTATCTAGAAATGGAGGGCAGGCAGCAATTGCAGTGAGAAAAACTGATAATGTGTCCTTTTTTTCTTATATTTCTTATGCCCTACAATGTGCAAGCCTTTTTCCCCCCCTGTAACAATAACTACACTAACACAATTTTAAAGTGAAAAGTCACCTTAATGCATCTTAAGTCATCTTTTCTTCGCTCCTCAATTCTCCTTGAGTGATAACAAGCAGAATGTAGTTGACTCTTACTGCCTTTATAACAATCTTGTTATATACAATTATATAAATGTTATTTCTAATTATATAAATATCAATTTATATAAATTTAATGAATAAACAACCCAGGCTGTGGGCTTGCTGTTCACCTTGTTTCCAAAACAGCCTTCTTTTCAACCATTAAGCTGTGTTTTGATTTGTACAGCTGTATATTGTATGTCGAGAATGGGAGTAAAAAAAAGGGAAAGCCAAATTCAAACACAGAAACACTTGGAGCATCAAGAAATGAGCAAAAAAAAAAAAAAAAGCAGGCAGAGAATATTAACAGAGACCCTGCTAATTTGCTGAGGCCACAATCCAAACAGTTGAATAAGTCCCCAGTGCAACTTAGGAAAAAAAAAACAACCTCTAAACATGAGGGTTTTTCTGAATTAATGCAGAATAAACACAATATTAAATGGCTAGAGAACACATAAGTACTTAATTGTAAGAGCCTCCAGTATAAATGGAGAGTAAACATCTAACATTTTATACCTGCTGCTCTCTAGAGCTTGTTAGTTCTAACAGTAGCTGACGAATTAATACTCTTGCTGAATAAATGGCCTTTGCAAATCACCTGCAGGGAAAATTGATCTTTGAGTTGCTATGTGTTTACATAAAAGTGTATTGAAGCCATAGTCTGGGTTTTTTCCCCACTTGTGAGGATTTTGCAGGGCTGTGCCAATGAAATGCAGAACTCTTGTGCGCAATTCCAACAGCGTAGAATTGTAGAACTCTTTGACCTGCAATGAAGCAAATAATTTTATCAACTAGTTACATCCACCAATGAGCCCGTCCACTTTTGGCATACTGTTTCTTTTAACCCACCATTCCCTGCAGCTGAACAATTGCTTTTGAAGATACATGCAGAGATGGTAAATCTAGCAAAAAGTATCCTCCTGACATGTCGACAAAACGTGTCTTTCTTGATTAAAAGAGGCACGACCTCTGACACATGGATCTAATACACATATAATCTACCCGTAGTTCTGGTAATAGGTCTGAGCACAGTAGTTGCTGGGATCATCTCTCCTTTGCATGATCAATGCAGAAAATGCATAATTTCAGAACAGTTTGAGAGGGTGGAAGAGAGAATCGTATCTCAGCAACTTTTTCTTTACACGGTACTTGTTTTCCAATTTCAATTAGCCTTCCGCTGAACAAATGAAGTGGAATGGTGTTTTCTAGTCTCTTCAAGAGGTGAGTTTTTGAGAAAAGCAGTAACTTTATGGGACTTCTAGAAAGCCAGCATACATAACATCTTCATTTTCAGGGAATCAGGTGGCTTAATGGGGCAGTTTCCACACGGATATGGATTATATAATTATACACTGGACCTTGGTGCGTCTGACTGTAATAGCACCTTGGGCTCTTTTTATAAATGGCTCAACTTTTGTTTGAGCCTAATTATGGGCTACTTGGATGTAGTAGCAAAGTAACTGGATCTTGTGTCCAAGTAGATTGGCCACTGCAAAGCTACATAAATCTCTGGATGTTTTATCAGAGTGCAATGGAAAATACAAAAGAAATCTTCAACAGGACCAACCATATTTGCATGGAAACCACCTGATATATCCATACAATGTCAGTTCATCATAATGGCTTTCCTATTGACGTTTTTCCTTCAATAGGGTATTTTGTAAAGAAAATGACATATACTCCCAGTGCTATGCAGAATAAAATGATTTGCTGAAATTAGCTGTCTGAGGTATCATTTTGCAGCATCCAATGAAATGTTTACTATTATTAGACACTATTATTAGACACTTGCTTTCAACTGCAACAGATGGTTTCTTTCAATAGCCTCAAGTTATCAGGATAAGCTTGATAACATCAAACACCTTGGATCCTGCACTGAATTTTTGCCACCAAATCCACTTCCTGTAATTCCATTCCTTCATATATATTTTTCAAGTTTGTTTGGGGTTTTTATCTTATTTGTACTTCATTTTATGTCTCAAGTTTTAACCATATGAATAAAATAGCTGCCTTGACTGTAACCTGCTACTGTGCTTAAGTTCTTAAGGGAGGGGGGAGTTTATTTGAGATTCAGCAAAGATTATTCTAGGGAAGTAAATTTATGGTTCTTCTGTTAGTCGAGAAAAAATGTAATAATCAATAGGTGCAACTACTAGTGAAAAGGACAAGGTATGCTGAGCTTCCAATTACACTCATAGCCCGATTATTCAGAAGAGATACCGGTAATTCTGAATTTTAAAATTACATCCCTTTAAATTCCTAATGGTAACTTGGTAACCCTTAACCAGTGTCATCTTCAGGATCCTGGTTTTTTTTTTAATTACTAAAATGCTGTATACTCCATTGTTGGACTAAACTTTTAGCAAATATGTATCAGCTTGGGCTGACTGCATTTTTTTGATTGCATTTTTTTCTACTACCTACTGAAGACCCTATAAGCATGTGGAGTCACTGCCTAGCCTGCATAAAAGCATTGACTGCAACAATATTGCATGATGGTGACAACTTGTAGCACAGGTTTGAAATGTGCTGTGCTGCCTTATTGCACAATTGAAACAAAACAGCCAAACAGCTGTGGTTTTCCTCTTCCACCTCTGCTGTTTTTTCTTTCACTGTTTGGCTTCCTGTGTCCCAGCTGCTTGCATCTGTAGCACCTCCTCCATTTGCTCTGTCTTGTTTGGCTCCCAAGAAGAAAAAGTTACCAAATGCCAACTCTCCCGTTGCTACTTCTTTGCAAGGAACTAGCAGTTTACTTGAACCTTGAGCCTCCAGTGCTGCTGCTCGTTCCCACTGCCACAAAGGCAGAAGTCTCACTTTCTGTGTACAGCTCTCATCAGCTGCCATGTTTTCTTTCTTCTCCATCTTTAACCACGGAGGCGCTGAGATTATTTGCAGCAATAGTGATTGGAAAGGAGATGGTTGTTTATATCCCCAGGGAAATTCTCCCATGCATCCAAGATGCCATGAACCCTAACTGGGGGAGGGGGGCAGGAAATACATATTTTTTTATTTCTCCTCTCTTGCCAAACTATAATAGTTAAGAGATTATGTACAGGAGAGACATAGTGCAGGCTGCCCCATTTGATAAAAGCTCCCCAAGACAGGGATGGTGCTCACAGTACTTCAAATGCCCCAAACTGACTTTCCAGATAAATCATGC
The DNA here is from genome assembly GCA_023653725.1 of Bungarus multicinctus. Lineage (NCBI taxonomy): Eukaryota > Metazoa > Chordata > Lepidosauria > Squamata > Elapidae > Bungarus > Bungarus multicinctus. The sequence goes on along the minus strand of CM042836.1, from coordinate 55,734,874 downwards.
ATGCGCTGCATTGGATGGCTCCTGAAGGCACACACTGTTTAGATAGACAATATAGGAAGATGAAATCAGACACTTATCTTAAAGGCATTGAATCAATGAAGGTGTTGAAGGGATGGGTGCCTTGTTAGCTGTGTGTTTCCAAGGCTCTGTTTGACTTCCTGTATTTGGTAGAGAAACAGGTATTGTCCACCTAGCTGCACCCCTCCTTCAGGCACTATAGCACTTAATAGTTACAGGATGGGGAGTGAGGAGAGACTTGTCCTGAGTCTTCTAAAATGTTGGTGGTAGCAACAGAAGCTGGATGCTGACAAAACTTGCCCAATTTCCTCAGCTGAGAAACATTATCCTGCCCAGTACCTTACCAGGGCTAGTAAAAATAACAGCAATAACAACACTGGAAAAGGCTAAAGATGCACTTCTGTTCCCACCAATACTCATCAGATGCTGATCAGGCTTCTTCATCCTTCTGTTTTGGTCTAGTGAGTCATTGAAGGTTTCTGATTCTTGCTCATTGGGATCCTCTAGGCTGCATCTGACCTATCTGCAGATCTCCAGAGGCCAGTTTATGACCTCCTCCTCATCTTTAGCCATGTTCTTTGAGACTGATGGGTGTGCAAAGTTGTACATGCTGAGTCGAGCAAAGCTCCTAACCTTGAGGTACAGGCAGCTCCTGAAAGTGCAATTCAAGGATTGTCTGATAGCTAAGTGTAGGAACTGAACTGCACATTAAGCAGCATGAATGACAGAAAACAAATCCTTTAGTCATGCTTGCCTGTAGAGGGGAGCATTACTTGGACACAGGGCCTGTTCTGTCTTTTATTATTACTGGCTGAATATATGAAGACAGACAGGCAAACTCTACAAAGTCTTCCATACAAAGTTTCTTTACTGCATTATATTAGGCATCCTCAAGGTAATTCACGGTTATGTCGAGATCCATCTAATGTCCAATTCTCTACACAGCTGACTTCATAGTGTAAAAAGACAGTTCTCTTCATCCCAGAACAAAAGAGTGGAGGGAGCCAGCATGCTTCTGGGTCACGTAAGGAAAGGGAACAAAGGGCTTCCCCCAACCCAACCAAGGGTCAATTCAGTGACCAATCAGGAATACAGATGTGACCACGACATGGACTACATTTCCCATGATGCCTTAACTACATTCTCCATGATGCATTCCCTTAAGGGGACAGCTCCCAATTCTTAACTAATTATCCCACTTCCCAATTAACTATATACTGTCTGGACAGCACAGGGCCCATTCCTCAGCAAGAGGACAATGCCTCTCTTACTTGCTTAGCACCTGCAGCAAAAAAGCTTCCCCCCTCTTTCAAATGTTCCTTCCTTCAATAAATTTATATGAAACACCTAAGGAAAAGTGGATTATAAAGAAAATCCAGTTTTGGAAAATCAGATTAAGGCAGAGACAGCTTTGTTTTGTTTTGGGGGTTCAGAATTAGCTGACTTAATCTGTATTATGTACTGCAACATAAAATTTTGTGTGTGTAGAAGATTATAGTCTATGGTGATTGTTTGCTACCAAAATCATGGAGTTTTTATCAGCTACCACATGAATTTTTTTATTGCATGCTTAATTGCTCATAACTAAAGATTTATTTGATTTGAGGCCAAAGTATCAACAATAAATTTGAATCAGATGAACCCCTTGTGCCACAGTATCATCAACGTATTTTATTCTGATGGAATGCAGCCTTGGGCCAACTTTGTCTCTGCCTGACAATAACAAGGCCTGGGCATCTGGGTGGGACTTTGCTTGATTGTACTTCCAGCAGCTGTTCATAAACATGAACCAAGTCATGCTGAGGCAGCTTCTCTTAATGTATGCAACACAACTGATAGCATCAGAAGGAGACAGCGTGTGAAGTTTTGGATTAGAATATTAATAATGCTTTGCAATTACAGCAAGCCTTTCATCCAAGAGCTTCAAAGCACATCAGAAGCTTTAATTAATTAAACTTCACAACAGCCCTGCAAAGTGACTGATAGGCTCATTGGGTGAAATATTTGCTCCTTGGGCAACAAAGGGAATAAAGGCAACTTTCAGAATAGTCATCTTTAGGATATTAGCAGTAAAGGGGAAAAGCAGAAGGCCCATCCCAAGAGATTCCTTCTAAGGGTCTTTGTCTAGGGTGAAGCTTCCTGAGGTCATTGATTTCGTTCTGCAGGCTCTCAAAAATGGAAATACAGAAAGCTGCTTATCCAGCCCAGACCCATCTAGACCAATATTTTTAACCCTGAGAGTTTCCAGAGTTTCAGGCAATTTTTCTAGTCTGAGGAATATAGAAAGAAATTTAAGATTTAATGAGGCTTTGGTAAAGAAGACTTTGAGGTATTTCATCACAAGGGGCAGATGCCCTTGATGTTTATTGCACCTTCAGACTCATAACAGTATTAGGAAATCTGATTTTCTGTTTGCAACAAGCACACCTTTACAACTCCAAAGTAAGAGCATAGATAACTTTTAATAACAGGAGTAAGATATAAATAAGTTGATTCTAGGAATATTTTTCATAGGAAACTGCCCTTAAATGATATGTAACATATTGAATAAGGTCTTAAATTTTATATAGGAACTGACCAGGAAACTTAAGGACAGGAAGGATTCAGGCTATAATAATGAGAAAATGGAAAGACCTTTGAAAGTGGGGACAGACATGATGAGGGACAGTCAACTGGGAGAATAGGAAAACATTTACACACAAAGCTAATGACCACCATAAAGTCACAAGTCTATGACTCAGATGGAAACAGGCCAAAAGTAATCAAAAGTCCACTCTTCCACACAGTGGATTAAATAGCTATTTATTTGAATAACCTCAAGTGATTATAACTGTAATTGGAAAAACTCTTTAAATATGCCCTGGTTGTATACTGTATGATTCAATAGACACTTCTTCTTAGTTCATGACTAATTGATTTAGGTGTAGAAATAATTTGCATAGAAATACATTCAATTCTCCCTAACTATTCTACCCAACCTAGTCAAGCAGGGAGATTTGAGGTCATTTTATCACTCATGTGAATGAATGGAATCTCTCTTTAGGGTGAGAGAAGCAGGTAGCAGTGTTTGCCTGTGCTTGTCTGAGCTTGTAAGCTAAGCAGAGGTGGGCCTGGTTAATATTTGAATGAGATTTTTCCAAAGAATCCAAAGGCTGTTAAACAGACTGGGAATGTGAAATTAAAATTAGGGAAGGAAACACCCTTCAGGAGGTCAGTAACAAACCATGTTTACAGTGTTACAGGTAATCTCCGTGAATATACTTAATTTAGTATAGTAATTAAGATGCTAGACTAGTTCTACACCTGACTTAGGAACAGAAACCAGCTGGGTGACTTTGGGTCAGTCACTTTCTCTCAGTCCCAGGAAGAAGGCAATGGCAAACCACTTCTGAAAATATTTCCCAGAAAATTGCAGGGACTTATTAGTGTAGTTGTCAGGAATCAAGACAAACATAAAGGCATCTCCCACCCCTGAAGAGCTGTATAAACATGCCCATAAAGTAATCAAACTTAATTGCAAGAAGATTTTACATAGATATTTTAAAATATTGAACTGTTTCATCTCTTTTACGTGACATGCCCACACTGATTTCTCAGCCTTCCATTCAGAATGTAGCTGAAGATTATACCCCCGAATTCACCATTAAGTGGGATTCTAGGGCAAAATCTGGGTGTGGTCTTAACAAAAATGGATGGAGGCAAAACTAAAAATAAAGCATTTAATTACTTTAATTTTAAAAAACTGTAAAAGCATTTTAGGTTCCCCCACTCTGCTTATTTGCATTTAATTAAATTTAAATTAATCAGATAATACATTAATTATAGGTCATTGCCGTTTAGGAAGAATCACTCAAAGGACTGGAAAAAATTCTTTTTGCTATGTGCTTTGCTCGAGGGGAAACAACAATCAATGGAACCATGCTTGGTGTTGCCTTCTTTGCCAAGAGATGATTCTCCTAAGCCTCCCTTCCACCCAACTCTGCAATGACAAGCATTGTTGAAATGAATTAACCTATCAAAATTAGGTCTCGCCAGCAGGGATGGTGGACAGAATACCTCCAAGGGATTAAGATGTGGAGTCATGTCCTGCTGCCTGCATACATAGATTTACATACATACCATGTTTCCGTGAAAATAAAACCTATCCTGAAAATGAGCCCTAGTTTGATTTTTACATGTGAACCCAAGATAAGCCCTACCCCCAAATAAGCCCTAGTTAAGACACCGCCCACTCCAGGGTTCACAGCATGTGGTTAGGTGCACAGGTAAAAATTAAGCTAGGGTGGGGATGGAGGGTGAAGCTGCCCTACTACTTACCTTTGGACAGTTGCAGCCAGGCCTCTCACACCCTGATACCTGCCTTGCTGGCCCACTTCTGTGGCCACAGGTCACCGCTCACGTGTATCACCTCCGGCCTCCATTTTGCTGTCAGAGGCCTTCAGGAAAGGCCTCTGCAGCTGAGAAACAAGGTCCAGATTGACACATGTGCCACCCCAAGCCTCCATTTCATTGTCGGAGGCCTTTCAGAAAAGATAACAGAGCTCTGGATGATAACAGAGCTCTGGATTGATCCGTAGCTCTGTTATTGGCTGCAGAGGCCTTTCCTGAAGGCCTCTGACAGCGAAACGGAGGCTGGGGCGAACATGTGCAAGTGACAACAAATGGCTGCAGAAAAAGTGGGCTGGCAGCAGGCTCCTGCTGGGTGAGGTTGTCAGTGTTGCCACTGCGAGGTGAGTGGAAGACATCTCCCGAAAATAAGACGTGCTTTTTTGGTGGCAAAAAAAAAGATTGAGTCTTATTTTCAGGGAAACCCAGTATACATATACACATACAACCAAACCCACGGACAGAAATACAAAACTTATACATTTGACAGTATCTTCTCAGTATATTCTAGATAATACAACCAGTCAGTGTGAAATTTTGGGCAAAGTTAAGGGTCTAGTGGAATTTTCAAGGTTTTATTCATAGAATAGTCAAACATTATCTTACAGTTGCATCCCTTCAGCCATTGCAGACCACTACTCTGTGACTAATGTTTTTGATATGCTTCCTCTTCAAAATCTAGGATTCCCAGAATGAAAAGCACTACAGGTAGTCTTCGACTTATAACAGTTCGTTTAGTGATCATTCGGAGTTATAATAACACTGAAAAAAGTGACTTAAGACATTTTTCACATTTATGACCATTGCAGCATCCCCACGGTCATGTGATTTACTTGACAACTGACTCACATTTATGACAGTTGCAGTGTCTTGGGGTCATGTGATCCCCTTTTGCGACCTTCTAGCAAGCAAAGTTAATGGGAAACCACATTCACTTAATAACCATGTAACCAACTTAACAACTGCAGTGATTCTCTTAACAACTGTGGCCAAAAAAAAGTTATGAATTGGGGCAAAACTCCATTAAGAAATTTCTCACTTAGCAACAGAAATTGTTGAGCTTAATTGTAGTAACTCAAGGACTACCTGCATTTCAGTATGACTAATGTTCCCATACCACCAAAATAGCAAAACTTAGATGTTTGACTTTAACATTAATGACTGATATGAAAGAAGCTGCAGCTTTGCAACTCCCAAGGATAATCCAGCAGAACTACAACAGTTGCACTTCTGCTCTAAGATGTTTTGTCTGATATATTCCATGCTGTCCAGATAAAAAGATATGAAAGGTATGCGGCTGATTGCAACATCTCCTTTAGAAACAGTACCCTATGTTTACAAAATTGCTCTGGTTTTCACCTTATATAGAAGCTGGGAATCATAGGCAAATTTTTTCTAGCGTGCCAATGAATTAGCAAAATGTAATCAGGGAGAATATTTCAGCTATTGGGCATGATAACATCCAAGATAATATCACACTTCAAACATCATGGTAAGATCACAAAATCACACCCCAAGAAATTCTGCGCCAAGATTGCACAACCAGCAGTAATACAATGTTAGCCTATCTATTAATTAAAAAGGCTTTGTGAGACGGTATATAGCCTCTATACTGGGAACCCCATCCTTTAACTGAAAAAAGGGAGGATCCAAATGGCATGTTCATTGTTTTGTGAGTTTGCACGAGGCAGAAAACCAAGTGATACAGATTTGTTTTGTAAGGAACCTCACCCAATATGATATCAGCACTCCCATGTAACATCCAATGCTGGAAAGAAAGTGCTTGAATCCGTAAACATGAGCTGATCCTCCATTGCCTCCTTATGGTTCATCCCAACATCCATTTATTTGCCTTTTGCAAATTGGTTGGGTTTCATGTGGTTGAAAATGTTGCTGCTTTCAGCCCAGATGATGGGCATGTACTAAATCACCATTTGCCACATCAATAGCACAGTCAAAGACGAATAACAGGGATGTTGCGGAGATTAAACATCCTACTCTATCACAACAAGTATTAACATATTTCTCAATTACATCCTGAAGAAGAAAATTTCACAATGGCTCTCGGACAGTATGAGAACTCGAAACCAGGAATGGAGGCAGCATTGCAGCTTGCTTTTTTGTTCTGTGCCTGCATCTCAGTATAGAAAAGCACATTAAACCACAGACAGTTGCTAGAACGGAACAAGAGAAAACCAGGGACTTTGATGTTAATTAGACAATTGCTCAGCAGAGAGTTAGTTTTATATAAATTATTTGATACAGGCAATAGGTATTGTCCCAGTTTTACCTCTTTCCACAATTTCTTTTCTAGTTGCATGAATATGCAAACATATTCCAAAAATGGTTCAGAATGGCTATGCTTTAAGGCAGGGCTGTCAAACTTCCAGCCCACGGGCCGGATGTGTCAGGCGCTGCCCATGCCCACGCCCAGTTTAGCAAAGGGGGAAAAAGTCCCAATATGTCATGTAACGCCACCGTGATGATGTGAGTTTAACACCCTTGCTTTAAGGTATGCCGTTTCTTTTTGTCAGCCCAAGGTGTTAAAGATAGGTGAACCAATTGCTGTGGGAACCAGCTGCCAACAACATTTGAATATGGGTAAAGACTCTCTCCTAAAAGGTACTTTAAAACCAGGGTCTCCAACTTTGGCAACTTTAAGCCTGGAGGACTTCAACTCCCAGCAAAGCTTGCTGGGGAATTCTGGGAGTTGAAATACTCCAGGCTTAAAGTTGCCAAGATTGGAGACCCCTACTTTAAACAGCTCCAGTTAATATTATTGTTCAGGCTGATGCTATAGCTTTTTGGGGTTGTGCACTATAAAGTATATGAGAAAAGCAACTGGCTTGGTTTTGTCATTTAAGCCACAAAATGATCATAATTTGTTGAATAATTTGTTGAATTCATCCACAATGGAAAATGCAAACCATTGTTTACTTTCATCTATGAACTCAGTCATTGGCCTAGAAAACACAAGTACTTTGCTTATCTCCTATGCATCTTAAAGAATAAATCATTAGCCTTCCTATTTAAATAATAACATAGGGCTAATGTACTCATACTCAGCATCCGCATGTCTGTGTCTTTGTACAGAGATATCTGCAGAAGTGCCACAGAAGTTAGATCTTTGGTCCACTAAGCCTGGTATTACCTTTCCTAGCTTGCAATGGTCCCTCCAAAATACATTCTAAGTATTTTTATTTTATTTTATTTGGTTTGTCAATTGTTTACAAGATAATAGGTATAAGTAAAAACATAGTTATGAATACATGGATATATATAAGAAAAATAAAAGAAACAATAGGACAGGGACAGTAGGCATGTTGGGGTGCTTATGCACGTCCTCTACAGACCTCTTAGGAAAGGGGTGAGGTCAATAGTAGAAAGTCTAAGGTTAAAGTTTTTGAGGTTTGGGGAAGAAACCACAGAGTCAGGTAGAGTATTCTAGACATTGACCACTCTGTTGCTGAAGTCGTATTTTCTGCAATCAAGTTTGGTGCGATTAACCTTGAGCTTGTATCTATTGTTTGCTCTTGTGTTGTTATGGTTGAAGCTGAAGTATTTATTGACAGGTAGGACATTGCAATGTATGATTTTATATACTATACTTAGATTGGACCAAAGGCAGCGTAGTTCTAGGTTTTCTAGGTCTAGAATTTCAAGTCTGGTGGCATAAGGTATTCTGCAATGAATAGAGGAGTGGAGAACTCTTCTTGTGAAATATTTCTGGATTTTCTCAACTGTGTTAATATCAGATGCATAATGTGGGTTCCAGACTGATGAACTGTATTCAAGTATTGGTCTAGCAAATGTTTTGTATGCTCTAGTTAATAGTGTAATATTACCAGAGAAAAAGCTATGTAAGACTAGGTTAACAACTCTTAATGCCTTTTTGGCTATCTAGTTACAGTGGGCTCTAGCACTTAGATCATTAGAGATGAGTATTCCAAGGTCCTTTACAGAGTTTGGATCATCAACAAGGTCTTGACTATTCAGCCTGTATTTTATTTTCTGTTTTTTTTTGCCAATATGTAAGACAGAGCATTTATTTGTTGAGATTTGAAGTTACCATTTGTTTGACCATTCTGATACACAGTCGAGGTCTTTTTGAAGGGTAGCAGTATTGTCTGTGGTGTTGAATAGCTTTACATCATCAGCGAAGAGAACACAGTTGCTCTTAATGTGATCACAGAGGTCATTTATGTAGAGTATGAACAGAGTTGTTCCTAGAACACTGCCTTGGGGGACACCACTGTTGACAGGTACAGAATTTGATAGGACGCTCCCAATTTTGACCATTTGTTGTCTGTTTGACAGGAATGCTTCTATGACAGAGGTGGCTTTCCCCTCCTCATACATCGATGTTCATTGGTTAAAAACATCTCAGAATTCAGCAAAGTTGAACTGAAGTTCAAGCTGAGTTAAGCAGAAACTGCTTCAATCGCATTGTTGCATGTACATCTATCTCTACCCACATAGGCCTCTTTCTAACAGCTAGTCAGCAAGCCCGACAGTTCTTTTCAACAAATAAAAATCAAAGGGGAGATGTGTTTTCCCCTTTCTATCAACAGAATGGGGTAAGGCAGCAGGCTTCCTGATTTTCCTCGGGCAACTGATGTGACGTCTTGAGGTAAACCACACTAAATCTGCAACCATTATGGCCGGGTTGTTTATGCTGCTTCCTATAAAGGAGCAGCAGGGTTTCTTCTCTGTAAAATGTGCCGACTTCACCACAGTTCCAGTCAGAGGAGGCCTGGAAACTAAGAGGGAAGAACGTACAGCAATCATTTCATAAACCCAGGAGTAACAAAACGTCAGTGATTACTTTCAGGGAGATCCTTTACCAGAAGAGATTTGTTACCATTTATCGGAGAGTTGTTAAAGGTTTTGTTTTTTTCAAGCTTGATGCCACTTTTTTATTGGAATCGCCAAGCCAATGATGCATCCAACACAATTCAGTTGCCACCAAATATATTCTTTAAAGTGCAAATACAATTAAAAAGTCTGTCACCTCACAAAAAACCATAACTCTTTGGTGGTAGGTTTATGTTCTTCTTCAGCTATACCACATTCCCCTTGGGCACATTTCTGACTTAAATAATAATATTTTTTTCACCATTGAAAATAGATACAGTGACTTTTTGTTTCACACATTGAATCTTATTGTATTTGCTAGTCTGAAGGTGAATGCAGTAAGTTCTTACTATTTATTAAGGTTTTAATTATTGTTGGGTTTTAATATTTTCTGTAAATCATTACAAGTAATTCAGTGAAGATTTCATCTTCACAGAATTTTAATTAAGTAAATAAGCTTTTCTTATTCATCTCTTAGAAAGGTTAATTGGAAAGGGATCAGGAAAGTTGTGCCAAAATATAGTTTCTCCGTGTTTCTAATGATTCCTATTTAATTTGATAAGGGAAAATGGTTTTTGAGTGTTTTTTTTTCTCAAAGAAGGAAAAAAAAACAGTTGATGAAATTCTTATAGGAAGAATGCAGTTTGTTGCCTTTAAGGATTAGTTGGTTTAAATGGTTTCCAATTGCCAATCAGATCCTAAGTGGATGCAATTAAATTACAAGGAAAAATTTAGGGAAGATGCTCCATCCTGTGTGAAGGAATTCTTAAAACATTAACTCTTATTATTGCCCTTATTATAAAAATGCAGATTTCCAGGCTATCTGGATGCATTTTCTTTACTGTTGTTATTGTCTGTTCAACAAAATTTCATTTCTCTGTGTGGTTAAGTTTTATTTTGGTATTTGTAAAATGTGCCATATTTTCACCACTCCACTTTTATAATTAGTAAATTTTACTATGGTTTTTATTTTCTATCACAGATTTTTTTTCCTTCTGATTTGATCAATGCCTAATGAATCAATTTTACCAATAAAATTTACTACTACTACTACTACTACTACATTAGCACAACAGAGAGCAAAGCAAAAACTTGTGGTTGGCCACATGAAGGAAGTTGAGAAAAGAGAAAGCTCAATGAAGCCAAAAGAAAATTTGCCTTGCTGATAGGTGGAAAACTTAAAATTTATTGGCCAACTGCTTCTCTCCATGTCACACATCCTATTGAGCCACTTAGCTGGCCCCCAGTAGTCTTTATTTTGGGAAATGAAGTTGTAACTCTGCATATTATCTACAGCAAATCCGGAAGCATCAAAAAAAATCATTAAAATTATGATCTGCCACAGAGCAGGGCCTTGCTTTGGTTCACAAATCTGCTTCCATAGGGTGATTCGATTAAAGCTTTGCCAGTCTGAATCACCCTGTTAAAGCTTTGCAAAGGCTGCCTGGAAAAAAAAAAAGATCTTTTTTCACAGGAGAACAAAATGTTCAGAAATTGAAGGACAGATTTCAAAACAGTATTATCCTCAGATCCAACCCACAAAAGGCAGGATGGATTGTAACTTTGGATCAAACAAGGTGGTCTATGGAGATGCTTGAAAAGCAGAATCTCAGAGACAGCCTTTCAACAAGATCAAAATGTTGCAGTGGTTTAGGGGCTGAGTCAGTGTCTCCATTCATTCTAAATTCAGTACAGTATAGGAATCTATGTACATCTAGTTAAGCCACGGGTTTTAACCATGATTTATTGAACAAACTCTAAAGATATAAATTCACATCAAAGCCATTAAATCCTTAGTTTACGAACCACAATAACTGATCAACCTGCAGTGTTGACAACCACAATAGTTATCATCAACGTGCAAAGTTTAAATCAAAGAAAGCACAGTTTGACTTGACATAGAATAACTCAGCCAGTGTAGCATAGTTAATGTTAAAGAGGACTCGGATTCAAGTTCACCTCTAGCTGTTAAGTTTACTGGTTAACCTTAAGCTAGTCATTCTCCACTCATTTACTCTCAGTCCAATCTACACAGGGTTACTGCTGAGGAGATAAATAAAACCAGTAGAGATTTTTTTTTAATAAGATGGCTTGAGCTATGAGGGTCAAATGCAGACCAAACAGGGAACAAAAATGCAGTAAATAAGTGATCACATATTCATAAGCACAATTAATGAATATATGATTGTTACACTTCCCAATGCCAAAATCCACTTCTCGATGCCATCCCTTTTATATTTTTATTAATTTATTAATGACTATAAATATGGATGGTACCACAATATTAGAACTATTTTTCCTTTCAATTTTATGTCCCTAAACCAAAGTGATCTGAGCAATGCTAGTGTGATAATGGAACCATTAATACTTTTGGCAGTCCTAGGAGAGTTTCTGATATAATCTAATATACCTAGAGGCTGTATTAATGACCAAACCATTTTCAGATATGACTAATTCTATGTAAATGGATTATTCAATTAGATGTTCTTCTAATCAATCATGAGGATGCTTGTAGATAAGCAGCTTACCAAATCTGGTAGAGGATTGAATAAGTACAACTTGAAGGGGACAAGATCAGTGGTGGTATTTGACCGGTTCTGCCCAGTTCTGGAGAGGCAGTAGAAGCGATGAGCAGCGGAGACTGAACCGGTTCTCTCTTCTGGTCTGTTGCTGGGTCCATCCACCTGCCCGGGCTTCCATACTCACCTTTATCCGCTGAATTTGAAGTGCAGTTGCTTTGCACGGCACAGAATAGTGCCGCACAGCAGCTGCTGAAGTGACTGGGATCATGCAGGCTTGCAGAAGATAAGTTAGAATGCTTCTGCACCTGCACAAAGTGTGCGTTTGGTGCGCATGTACACGTAAAATGTGTGCATGTGCGAAAAGCGTGCCCACCAAGCCACGCCCACCAAACCAGTGGCAACAATATTTGAATCCCATCACTGGACAAGATGGCCATGTAGATTGAAAGCAGGGGTGGGATTCCACCAATTTGGACCGGTTCTATAAACCGGTTGTTATGATTCTGTGCAGTTTGGAGAACTGGCAAATTGTGCCCCTGGCTGGCCCTGGCCCTCTCCACCCACCCCTCCTCTCCCCAGCCAGTCAGTCCTTATCACGCATGCGCAACATTGCTGACTGCATTCTCCCCCACCCAGTCACTCCTTAAGGTATTTCTCCCCCCCCTTCTGACGATTGGCTGTTCCGATGATCAGCTGTGTCGGGATCCCCCTCGCTGTCTTACTGCTTTGCCCAGGTGGCTTCCTTGAGACTCGGAAGGCCACAAAACAGAGCATGGGGAGAGTTATGCCCCACCCCCACTCCATTTTTTGCCTTCCTGGGCTCCAGGGAAGCTTCTTGAGAGTAAAAACATCCCCCAGGAGGCTTCCCTGAGGCCCAGGAGGCCCATAAACAGGGGATGCGTCTGCTGCAAAAAAAAAATACTCCGCCCACCCAATCACATGTCCACACCCACCTGGCCATGCCCACAGAACTGGTTGTTAAAAAATTTGAATCCTACCCCTGGTTGAAAGTTATTTCAAAGAATTTTTGCTAGTGATTCAAACTGAACATAGTGAAGGCAAAAAAATATATATATTTTTTTTAAATAATCCTTTGCCTTCTTTGGAGGGAATACTTCTGTGGCAATAAAATAATAAACAATACATGCATATAGAATAAATAATATGCATCATAATAAATAGTAAGCATTCCCAATATTTTTTACTCTTCTTTCATTTTTTGCCATTGTTTCTTTATGACTAGAAAATATTCTTACAGGGTTTTTTTTTCTTTTGCCTCATTGCTACAAAAACTTCCAAATGCACTAAAATCTGTTGCATCTTACATGCAAATTACTGTGGTCTTCCACAGGCTGGGCAACATAAGATTTCTTTTTTTGGTTCATTCAGCCAGTTCAGAATACCTTCACTTGCCAATGTGCCAGAAGAGTAAATACTCAGGCGACCATTCAAACATTTAGGTTGATATATACACCATTAGAGAGACAGAACATTTAGGTTGATATATACACCATTAGAGAGACAGAACTCTAGGATTTCATATATTATGACAAGTTACAGTATGTTTTTTTTTTCCTTAACAGGATATGTACAATCACTCCTTATGACTTAGGAGGAGAACCATACTAGTTTAATTTATTTATTAGATATTTATCCTGCCTTTATTACTTGATGTATGTTTATTACTTTACAGCTAACTCAAGGCGGTGAACATAATAGTCCTTCCTCCTATTTTTCCCACAACAACAAATTTGTGAGGTACATTAGACTGAGAGAGAATGAAGTCATCCAGACAGCTTTCTGCCTCAGGAGAGACTACAACTTCCAGTCTCCTGATTTCTAAGCCAAAACTTAATTATTACACCAAATTGGCAACAATTCAGGAATCTGGTAGCATTTTTATTAAAAGACATAAACTTTCTTGCAGCTTGTTCTTAAATACAGGTAGTCCTCAACTTACAACAGTTTGTTTAGTGACTGTTCAAAGTCACAGTAGCATTGAAAAAAATGACTTATGACCGTTTTTCACACTTAAAACTGTTGCAACAGCCCCATGGTCACGTGATCAAAATTCAGTTGAAGTGTCCTAGGGACAAGTGATCACTTTTTGCAACCTTCTGACAAAACAATCTTAGCAACTGCAGTGATTCACTTGGCAAGAAACTGTAGCAAGAAAGGTTGCAAAATGGGGCAAAACTCACTTAATAGATGTCTCACTTAACATAAATTTTGGGCTCAATTGTAGTTGTACATTGAGGACTATTGTCCTATGACTTTGTGTATGAGAAAAATCAGGAGATAATACTTTTTTTCAAAAAACAGCAACTTTTACAATTCCTTAATTGAGAAAAAATATCTGAAATGTCATATGCAAATACAGCCCATAAAGCATTGGACTGTTACTCACTTGGTTATTTTTCTCCAAGAATAAAGTGACATCAAGTTGTTTTATTATAACCTGCCATGAATACAATATCAAATACATTCAAAATTGACAATTCAGATAAAAAAATAACTTCATATATCATACTAAACCATAATTCATTATTTGAAAAGAGCAGTGTTTTTAAACAAATAATGTTTTCAAACAAACAATACACTATATTAAGCCAAAATCAAAAAACAAAATTATGAATATGTATGAACCATGTATGCGTGTATGTATTTATATACACATGAACATACACTTGATCTGGCTAGTGCTTAATTGGCTGCATACGGTTTCATAATCACTGCTGTAGGTACCGAAGGTGCTTGATACAAGGCCTCACAAAGGTGGTTTGTCCATATATATGATTTTAATTTGATTAAAATCCAGTCTACAATGGGATAGATCAGCTTTATCCAGGTGGTTCTTGATTCCCTGTACTTAACTTTCTGGGTTTTTCAGAGCAGCCTGCATCAGGAGCCAATTGGTTCCATTCTGGTTTATTATATGATGACAGGGCAAACATTGACTTTGGGGTAAGGGCATAAGTGATGTCACAGTGGTTAGAATGCAGTATCATAGGCTGATTCTGCTGACTGCCAGAAGTTCGATTCTGACTCAGCCTTCCATCCTTTTGAGTTCAGTAAAATGAGGACCCAGATTATTGGGGAAAATATGCTGACTCTGTAAATCGCTTAGAGAGTGCTCTAAAGTACTATGAAGTGGTATATAAGTCTAAGTGCTACTGCTATTGCTATAAATCCACAATTCAGAACCCTGGAAATGATCAGATACTCTATCCCCTCACTGCTTCTCTCTTTCAAATATTTCTTGAAAGATCTTTATTTTTTTTTCTTTCCAACCCAGTGAAAATTTTTTTCTTTTTATTTCTTTTTGTTTCTTTTTTTATTTTTCTTGTATGCATCCATGTATTCATAACTATGTTTTTACTTATACCTTTTATCTTGTAAGCAATTGACGAAATAAACAAATAAATAAATGTTGGAAAGAAATTGTGTAAAATGAAGCCAGGGTGCTGTTCATCTGCCTATCTGCCTGTCAATGAGATAGCAGAACAGGACTAAATATTGGGGGAGGGGAGAGAAGCCAGGAAAAGAAACACCTAATTTGATTAGGAGCCAGATCTGGATGAGAGCTATGAAGGAAAAAATAATAATTCACAAAAAATATGGATATACCCTCCATTCTAAGCTGCCTCCTTCATGTGAGTCAAGGTAGGGGGTAGCCATGCTTCCCTGTGCATGCATGTGAGCACACACAAAGAGAGAAAAGGGGGGTGGGATATGAGGAGAGAGAAGTAACGCCCAAATGTAACATGCAGAGGCATCTGCAGGATCCAATACTTCTATCAAATTAGGAAAGTAGGACAGCATCCTTGCAGTGCACGCTGGGCTCTTTTCGGGTGTGCATGCCACAGAGCTTGCACTGTGATAGCGTGGAGGCAGCTTTCATCCTCTGACTTCTCTTGACTCACCAAAGTGGATCCTGACAACACATTACCTCACTATGCAGAAGAAAATGTCAGAGGCACCCCAGGGCCGCTACTGCTAAAGGGAAAGGATTCCAGAAGCTTTATCCTGCATGCTTTCTCTTACCTTGCTTACAATGGTCCAGGCTGTTTGAGCCAAGCAGCTGCAGGTTAATGACTAGGCCCAGACATCTTTTTTTTTCCCATAATGTATGTCTTCAAAATTCCATAGGTATTTGCTCTCAAGAGCTTTGATCTCAGCTTATGTGTCCTGCCAAGATATTTGATAGCACAAAACTATTTGTTTTGTTATGCTTCAGGAAAAGGGCTCTATTTTTCAACCCAGAAAGGGTTTTAGGTACCATATGGTAAGTACCCCTTTGAAGCAGATGGGCGGTACAGAAATGTGAAAAATAAAAATAAAATATTGGATTGGCATGGTCCACTGGTGTCTGCAAGAGGATCAAGTGGAGGCAAATGATGAAACGAGCATTGCAGTATTGTGACACACCCTTCACTCTTTTTTGTATATCTGCTGTGACATGCAAGAGATGTCATCTTGCACTGCAAGGCTTGTTTTGTCATTCAGAAGATACTATCAGACTCTGTGGACTCTTCTGACATAGCCTGCTGAATTTTAAAAGAAAAAGTAAAGCCTAAGAAAGGTCTAATTCAGATAAACTTCCTCAGTGTAATAGGATTGTGCTCTTGGCTTCTTTGCTCCCTCAAATTTGAAAATAGGCTGGGGGGGGGGGGGGGGGAGGGTCACTTTCAAATGGCAGACTTAAAAGAATTAGCAAGTCCAAGCGTCCTTTATCGTACATGAAATTGCTTATCTCCTTCAACCTTTTGTCTCGAAAAAGGAACACACTGGAGAATCAGTATTGCTTCCAGTTTGTGCTGGTTTATTAGCATCAGGTTGCTTTTTCTAATTAGTGAAGCTTCATTTGGGGCATGTTCCAGGTCATCTTAACCTTGTACTCCTGCCAAGGTGGAGTTATGCAGTCTGTACTTCCCAGCCTTCCTACCCAATGTAATCAGAGCATTTTTAAGCAACATAGCATGTCTGGCAGCCAAGATGCCTCCTCCCAGGGCTTTCTTTGCCAAAAGAAGACTGCAGATACGGACGACCAGATGATGTCAAGCACTCTTTCTTCTTTAGTTAGCAGGCACCAGGAAAAACATGCACATTTTTCAAACCTTTATTGCCAGAGTACAACATGTATACAATGAGATTGCCTGAGCCTCCCTTCGTGTACGCCCCCAACACAATACAACTCATAGTGAAAGGCAGAAAATCCCTAACCCATAAATCCTACTAACAAACACACAATCCTATGCACTAATATTCCACTAATGACAACAACAGTAGGGCCTACAAGGATGCCCCGCCTCTAGAAAAAAGTTCTCCAGTATAAGAACAAGAAAAAGCAACAGTACAGGAATTCATTATGGTAGCCTTGAAAGTAAAATACATCTGTTTCACAACAATGACAGCTCCCCCTAAGTTGTCAAGGATTGTCCCTATTGGGGGATGCTTATTTTGAAGTGTAAGCAAGGCTATATTGTGGCTAGTTGTTGTTCCTCTGACAATGATGGTGAGTAACACAAGTTATGTGGGAAATCTTGGCAGGAAAAAGTGAAATGCATTTGACAGAGTAACATTTAAAATCCCAAGAACTGTTGACAGCTCACTGATAAATTTATTATGAGCCATCAAGTCAGTGTCGGTTCAGAAGCAAATTTTCTCCAGGGCAATGTGTCCTCCAGGTCTTCTAATGGTGCACTCATTGCCACTGAAAATAAGTCCATCCATCTTGCTGCTAGTCAACCTCTCCTCTTGTCTTCCACCTGTCTCAGAATTATAAAATTCTCTAGGGAGCTAGGTCTTTTTATAAATGTCCGAAGACTACTAGTTTGAACCTGATCATTTGTGCCTCAAGTGAGACTTCTGGATTAATGTGCTTAATGGTACTTTTTGTTTTGTTTTGTTGGCTTTCCACAAAATTTTCAGGAGTCTTCTCCAACCAACATTCAAAAGCATACTTATTCTTCCTATCCTGCTCCTTCAAAGTCCAACTTTCTCTTTCATTGAGTACCACAGGGAATACCATTGATTGAACTCCTCAGTCAGCTACCTTGGTATTTGAACAGTGAAAAGATTATTTTGGAATTCCAACTGGGAGTATATTATTGCTAATTAGTTGTACATTTTAAAAAAAAAATCTGAGATTTTGGAGAACAGAGCTATCATTTCTGATGGTGGAGCTCTTGTTAGGCCAGGATAATCAGTCTACTAAGATGAGAAGTTTTGGCCTTTGATAAATTTGTCTATAGTTCTCTAAATTTTCTCCATGTAAAGATTTGATAACCAGGCAGTAATTTACCTATGTGTGAAATGCTCTATTTTTCCTCTGGCTCCTTTCAACTTTGAAGAAAATGCTTATTTGTGTATATCCTAAGTCTGTACTCATCAAGAGATATATGAAAATGCCAGGGAGTGTCACACCAGCTTTTTTATTAGTAGGATATATAAGTTCTGAAAAACTGCCTGATGTTTTCCTCCAATTTGAAAGCCGATGAAGAGACAGAGAGAGGCCTCTTTAATTCCAGGAAAATCTCTCTAGTCTATATTGTTGCTATAGACCACTTTATCACTGTCCTTGTTCTCCAAATTTGACTAAAAGCAATTAACAGAGACAGAATAATGGGGGAATGAATGACAGTACCAAATTCCTACTTCAGAGTCAAAACTGATGCTAATATTCAGTGCTAATGAGTACAGGTTAATGGTCTCTGTTGGTAATGATTTATTTCGTTCCTGGCATCCTGGCTTGTGCATAACACTAGATTGCCCATTCTGCAGATTCTAAGAAGGAATTATTCCTTCTTCAATTGTATTGTTTCTGACTTCAGCGGGGACCCTTTCCTTGTGAGCAATCTAAGAAAAATAAAAAACACATACACTGCATTTTCCCTCACTGACATTTCAGGAATTGGGCATGAAGAAGAAATATAGGATTTGCCAAACATATTCACAGCGTGGGATTTTGCTCAGAGAAGCAGAAATCAGAGACTTAGTGATAATAACTGCAAAGAAAGAACACAAGGAATTGGGGAGTGGGGAGAATAGGTTAATTTACTTATTCACCCCCAAGCATTAAAATAAAACATCATTCCATTACCCACAGATTAAAGGTGGTTTGTTGACTGAAAGAAATGGAAAAACAGCTTCTCTTTACAGAAAATATACTGAACAAGCCAGATGCAGATGTCTCCTTCAGATTGATGGAGTGCATCAGAGAAGAAGGCTTGCACAGCAGTAACCACAACATTGAGAAACCAGCATAGTTAAGGTAGAATCCCATGAATAATATAATCAGGCACACACTCAGCATGGTTCCTCTCTCTCTTCTCTCCCCCCCCCCCTCCATTCCTCTTCCCAAACTAATTCTAGAACATGAGGGATATGTTTTACCCCCTCCCACATAAATATCTCAAGTTGCTTTGCTTGCAGAACAAAAACAACTGAAAAGCTACACAGGAGTGGGGCTCTTTTCCTGGCACATGCTGTGTGTGTTCCCCAAGGCAGAATCTGCAGGCAGCAGGAGAGCCAGGAAGAAAGATTGTGGTGGGCAGTGATAGAGTCAAAAGTGGATGAGATAAATTCTTTTCTGACTCCACTTATCTCCCTGCCAAAATACATTAAATTCCTTATAGGAATTGCCATTTGGCAAGTTGCCAGCAGAGGACTAGCCAAGAAGTGTGAACAAATCATTGGAAGAAAGATTTTAAATTCTGGACTTGTAGGAGGGGGTGGGGGGTCTGAAGCCTTGTGTGTGGGGGGTCCAGATTACCTATCTTTGCTATCACTCCTTGTTCTAAATCTTCTTACCTTTTCTGAATGGGTGGAAGCCAAGGTCAAGATTAAAGTTTGGGGATATGGTCAGCAGATCTAAATGCGACTGTTAATAGAATACAAATAATGAATGCAAAGCTTGTTTGGAGCTCTTCTTTCTAAATGGATTATAAACAACAGGGAAGTTGCATTAGTCAACGGGGAAATCAGAACAATGCTGCACTTCTCTCTTCAAACCTCTATTTGCATGAGAAGCAAAGCTTCCAAAAGTAAGTATTATTTAACATCCTGAGTAAACACGAAGACATTCCTGAAAAATTATAAAGTAAAGTTAATTGACCTGCAGTGTCCATCCAGATAATAGGAAGAGACAATTAAAGCCCAGGAAAACCTAAAGGCTTGAAGGTTTAATCAGGAGGTTGGGATTTCCCTCTCAAGTGGACTTTAAAAGGGGAAGAGCAGAGCCCGTCTCTTTTTATTGTTTTTTTCTTGCTGGCATTATGTGTTTTTTTCCTCTGGCTGAAAATAAGTAAGATAAAAAAACACTCGTTTTCCAGTTAACAGCAACAAGGCTCAGCTCAATCACCTGGACAGCGAACTGGACTCAAGTAAACCTAGTTGTGGCTTAGACTGTTTTGTTTTATGGGCAAAGATCTGGTTTAGGTACCATATACGTCATCCAGTGTGAATGTATGTGTGGGGAAAGGATTGTGTATACTGTATCTGTTTGTTGGAGAACTTGGAGTTGAGGAAGAAGTCGGTCTCCAATCTGAGGCTGATATAGTTGTATCTTCTTTCTTACCTCATTCCACATTCCTGACCTTGTTGCATGTAAGGAAGATTTAGGATTCTTATCAAACCGATGGGAACCACCTGCTCTCAGTTGTGAGAAAATTGTTTTTACTTGTGTAACTGCATATGATCTTATGCATATGAGCATCAGGCGGCTAAACCCACCTCAGTTGTTTTCAAAATTGTTCTGGCAATTGCCCAAAAAGCAGCCAGTTCTTACAGGCAAGTCCCTACACTTCAGCGAAGTGAACATTACGAGTTTAAAAGTGTGATTTCCAACCCCCCAGGGACTGTTGAAACTATTTTTTTCCAACTCAACAAGCATGCTAATAAAAACACATGATTGTGCATTCGCACACACATGCCACAGACTGCTGAATCAAGTAAATAATGTTATGGATAGCTTAAAGAAATACTTTCCTCCTAAAGGCTTTTGCTAGACTGGAAAGCACAAAGTAACTGAGGAAATTCAAGCAAAGTTCTAAGTCATCAGAATGTCTTTTAATCTTACTTAAAAACACTTTTGTTGATCTTGATAGCTATAGGAGCACTGCTTACATAGGAAGCACTGCTTCCTAGCAGGAAGGCAAAAATGAAATACTTTCAGTTTTTTGCAATGGCCAATGCTTCTGAGATGTCTACAGCTGTGACATTAGCCAGGTATTCTTTCACACTTCCTCCTGACAATTGTTATTTAGGGTCTTCTGAATCTGATACATAATCGGTGCTATGCCTGATTGGCCACTGAAAATAACTTCCCACATGAACCATACTAATCTACTTTTAAAGGTACCCACAGGTAGCCATCATATTCTGCAGGAGCCTATTTCCCACATGGATGATGTGTTGTCTGAAGAAGTATTATCTTACTTTTGCCTATTATGACTTTGCTGAATGGGATTACCCAGATTTTACAGATAGTCCTTGATTTACAACAGTTCATTTAGTCAGCACTCAAAGTGATTTGTGACCATTTTTCACACTTACAATTGTTGCAGCATCCCCGTGGGCACATGATCAAAATTTAGCTGCCTTGCAGCTGGTTCATGTTTATGATGGCTGCAGTGTCCTTTTGCATCCTTTTGACAAGCAAAGTCAATGGGAAGCCAGATTCACTTAACAAGCGTGTTACTAACTTAACAAGTGCAGTGATTCACTTATCAATTGTAGCAAGAAAGGTCATAAAATAGGACAACATTCACTTAATTGCTTAATTAACTTAATTAACAGCTTAATTGCTGTTCAAACAAGCCGGTCTAGCCAAATAAAATCATTGGGGTTTATATTTTGGAATTTTATAGGGGTGATTCTTGGCCATCTTGATTATTTACCTGTTTTCGCTTCTGTTTTCTGTATTATCTTGTTTGTTGAATGTACACCGCCTCGAGTCCCTTTTTGGGAGAGGGAGCGGTATAGAAGTACGAATAAATAAATAAATAAAATAAATAATTACTTAGCAACAGAAATTTTTAGAAGACTACCTGTATAAGAGAAAACCCTTGCCTCTAAACGATTTCTCCATAATTTTTACTTGGTTTTTCTGTCACATCCTCACTTGCCCTTTTTCTCAGCTCCAAATGTTTTTTTTTCTCAGCTCCAAACCTTCTTTCAGATGAAAAATGCCAACTTTTCATCATTTTATTTATCCTTTTGGTGCCTTCAAGAGTTCTGTACTGTAATATCCTTTTGAGGTACGGTCCCTACAATCCAACACTCCAATTATGTTATTAAGTTATAGATTTGTATAAATTATTAAGATGCTGGCTGGAAATTCGGCCAGTAATGGTCCCAAATATCTCTTGAGGATTCCAAGTTGTAGAAGACTCAGTTGCAATATCAATTATGTTTTATTCTTTACCTAAAAACATCTAAAAGAAATTTACTTTTTCTATAACCAGACACTCTTTGGCTCCCTGTTTTTCTCTCTATTCATCAAGTTTCACAAGATCTCTTTCCTGAAGCACAAACAGTTCAGATGCCATTCAGGATATACATGGGGAAGGAGTTTTTTCTTAAAAAAAAAATAAGGGCGTGACCATCCATGGCCTTATTCAGGTGAAAAAACCCAAACAAATGCTTTGTGCTCCCTAAGTAAAAGAGCTAGTGCTTGATTTGCAACAACAATTGGGACCAGAATTTCCATTGCTAAGCAGTTGTGAAATGAGTCGTGCCTGTTTTTACAATCTTTTCCCTATGGTTGTTAAGTGAATCATTGCAGTTGTTAAGTGAATCACATGGTCATCAAGAGAATCCAGCTTCTGCCATTGGTTTTGTTCATCCAAAACCATCTAGGATGGTTACAAGTGGTAATCACATGACCTCTGGATGCTGCAACCATTGTAAATCTATGCCAGTTGCCAGAATATGATCATGATCAAAATAGTGGTAGTTGTAAGTGTGAGGACTGGTAATAAGTCACTAATTTTCAGTGCTGCTTTAACTTCAAATGGCCACCAAATGAATGTTGTAAGTCAAGAACTGCCTGTAAGAGTAGTTAAGGTTAGTGCTCATTTAAGGAAAGAAGAGGGATTAGCGTGCTAATGTTTGAGAAGACATCTTAAATAACTAAGGGAATTCTAAAAAAAAACCTGAGGGAGAGCTCTAAGGGAAGGAGCCAACTATGATGGTTACTCAAGATTGGCTTTTGGATAAAGAACAATGGCAGCTGGTAAATCTGTCACGGTTTAAACAGGAGAGCCCTGGTTTGGCACATATTGCTGTAAATAACTTTGTAGATGAATGTGCTTGAAAACGTAAGTAGATGTTGTGTCTTTGTTCTAAGAAGAGTTTTGCACTGAATTTTCTATCAGTCCTATGAATCCAAAGGAAGACTTGAGAGCTGTCATGCCCAGCTCATCTACTGCTACCCAAGCTCTTTGCTTCAAATATATACTCTCCTGTCTGTCCTTCCTTGTCTTTTAAGACTTCTAGCCCATTCATCAGGGATCAAGTAATTTTACCAGCTCTCTGTATGTAATGTTTTATTGTAAAGGGACAGTCTTTACTAGCTTTTGAGTGGTGAGCCAGAAGATACATTTCAAAAAGGTTATACAATCAGGAGAAAAGAGACTGTTTAATTTTTATTTATTTGGAATTAGGAAGAAATGAGATTCAGTTAGTACAATAATTCCTGTTCTGTTAAGAATCACCCTCTTTCTTTCATTAAAAATTATATTGTAGCAATTTTTGGAGAGGCTCTAAAGGAACAGAGCTAAGGTTTTGAAGGAGTGCAATACATGCAGGCCTGGTGCTACAGGTTGCAATCCTTGGTTTACTGCTTCAGTCTTGTTTGATGAAGGGAACCTATTCAAACCCCGCCACCCTTCCAAACTATTCATAGAAAAATCTTACACTGCGTCAGATCATGTCCCACCTAGCACAGTACTTCTATCAACAGACAGCAACATCTGGGGTTTTACACATAAAACTTTCTCAGCCTTACCTAATATGGAAGAAGTGAACGCAGAATAATAGAGTTGGAATGGACCTTAGAGGCCTTCTAGTCCAATTCAGGCAAATGGTTGTCCAGTCTCTTCTTAAAAGCCTCCAGTGTTGGAATACCCACAAATTCTGAAGGCAAGCAGTTCCACTGGTTGATTGTCAAGAAAATTCTCCTTAGTTCTAGGTTGCTTGTCTCTTTGTTTGGTTTCCATCCATTGTTTCCCGTCCTTCCCCTCGATGCTCTGGAAAATAGTTTGACACCCTCCCTCATTTTTGTAGGAGCCCCTCAAAAATTGGAACACTGCCATCACATCACCCCAGTCCTTCTCTTCATAAAACTAGACATACCCAATTCCTGCAAGGTCTCATGTGTACAAAAACGTGTCCTGCCATTGTACTAGAAGGCAACCCTCTACCTAGGTGATCTATCTCAATCCCTCAACTTCTGCAAGCCATTTATTCCATAATACGCAACTTCAAAGAGACTTCTGTCATTTTGTCAGAATTTTTTTTCAAATTGCATTCCATTGCCAACATTTTCTATACAGCATGGGTGTTAAACTTGCGTCACATTGCTGTGATGTGACATTTCACAATGTTTTTTTTCTTTGCAGAACTTGGGTAGGTGTGGCCTGTGCATGATGCATCCAGCCTACAGGTTGCCAGTTTGACACCCCTGCTATATAGTATTAGCCATCTGGGATGAACCTGAGGACTCTTACTCTATTATTTGGGCTTTAATGGATATTTCCATAACCTCATTCCATTGCCTCAAACAAAGTATGTATCATGTCTACCCAATATTGAGAGTGAACAATGGAAATTTGCACTATCTGCAAAGAATGGAGGATACTGAAAGAAAAGATCACCATATATTTGGTCCTAAGCTGCCTCTTTCCTTTCCTCCCTTTTTAAAAATGACTTTTAATGTTTTATGTGGCTTTATTATTGCTCATTATGTTACAAAGATTAGTTATTTCTATAATAGCTTTTAATGCTGTCTGTTGCCCTGAACATATTTAATGACTAGCATGGTGTAAATATAACAGGAATCAGAAATAAGTAAGAATGATGGGAATTGAGAAGGTGGAGTCTAATTGCTATCTGCTTAATGGGAACATGCTTCATTATTTATAATGGAACAAACAGAGCTGGATCTAGCTGTTCTGGAGGGAAAAAATGTACCTTACAGATTTTGCTAAAAAGCCTGGCTGACCATTTTGCAAAAAAAAAAAAAGCTGCCGAATTGAGTTTACTGGCTTTTCCTGACTAAATTTGAGGCTTATTTCCTTTAAACTCTATGGAGTCAACAAGAGAATTTCATCCTGCAATCAACTTGTCTGCAGTTTTTCTCAACATGAAACAAACTGTGCATTTATTCCCCAATCATTAGTGCTTTTTTCTCCTGGAACTGCATGGCAGGTGTTCATTTTTATTTAATTAATCCTTAATTTGTACAATTATAACCATACACTTTCTGATGGGTTGGATCCATTTTTTTCCTAACAGAAGAAAGAACTTCCAGAACCAAATTTTGTTCAGGGTAACTTTGGCAAGCAAGAAAGGGAAAAAGTCATTCTTTTGTGATAGCTCCAGTGCCATCTGTCATGCTGTTCTAGGGGATCAGCAACAGGCCAAATTTGGATTACGGCTGAAGAGATTGTAAGACCGAGGGGGCAATTAGCAAAGATCACCAACTCCCACTAGAAATACTCCCTGGATTTGAACCCTTTCATTTGAACAGAACTAGTTACTGATGAAAGGTAGAGAGATTCACATTAGGAAAGAGGAAGCTCTTAGGAGGATCCATACGCCAGCCAAAAATTTTAGACAGGATGAAAAATTTGAAGTTGGTGGAAAAGCAAAAAATATTTAAGATCACAGAGCAACAGCGTTCTGAGATATTACTTTTAGTTTTAGTCCCTGCAAAATATTCAAAACAAAGGGAATTTATGAAAGAAGAAAACACTAGGATTAGGATAAGACATAGCATAAAATTGCAAGAATAGCAATTAGACAGAAAGATCTATTCATTCATTCATTCATTCATTCATTCATTCATTTATTTATTCATTTATTTATTTATTTATTTATTTATTTATTTATTAGTTTTATATACTGTCCCCCTCCCTGCAGAGACTTGGGGCGGTGTACAGCCAAAGTTAAAACACAATGCAAATACAATATTTAAAAACAATTTAAAAAGATTAAATAAGGTGGCTAAAAGGCAAAAACTCAATCGAGAATATAAAAACTAAAACCAATTAAAACCAATTTAAGACCCTATAAAAACCCTAGGCCAGACCGGCTTGATGAAATAGGTATGTTTTCAAAGCGCGCCGGAAGCTCAAAAGATCAGGGATGGTCCTCATCTCCGGGGGCAATTCGTTCCAGAGGGAGGGTGCCCCCAAGGAGAAGGCCCGCACCCTCGGGGTCGCCAGCCATCCAGCCAGCAGCACCCCGAGGAGGCCCACCCTATGGGAGCACACTGGGCGATGGGAGATCGATGACGGCAGTAGGCGGTCCCATAAGTACCCAGGTCCCAAGCCATGGAGTGCTTTAAAGATAGTCACTAACACCTTGAATCTGTAGACAGAAAGATCTTGGTCACTAACACCTTGAATCTGTAGACAGAAAGATCTTTTGCCCTTGAAAATTGGTAAGACAGCACCAGCACAGCTCATAGAATTTGGTTTGACCTATGCCTCGATTTTGACAAACATACAGTACCTGCAGTAATCAAGTGAAAATGGTTTGGGGCTTTGGGAGAGCCGTATTAGCATCTAACATATAGAAGAAGAAATTAAATTTCCCACATAAAGAAAGAGACACACATCTGATCACACATACAGCTCTTTGTTGAGGTTGACATGACAGCTTTCATTCATAACCCAGGTCCATGTGAACATTTTGGTGCTCAATTAATTAATACTTAGTGTACCAGAATAACAAGGAAAACTGCTGAATTTAAGAACAATTATAAAGTTACATTAAATCGCAAGATAATTTTTTAAAATGTACATTTTTAAACCTTTCATATCTTAATCCAGGCTAATCCTCTATTAAAAAGAAGCAAACCTAAGTACATACCATGTTAAAAAAAACACATTTTTCCCAAGCTGGATGTTTATGCATCTACAAGTATTTAATCATTATTACATTTATTACAAGAAACAAACATTCAATAAGTCTACTGCAGTAAGTGCCATCTGTGAATGCCTTACACCTCTGGACGATTCATGAAAAGTGCTCCATATCAGATGGCAAAACCCCTGGATCATTTTGAAAGAAATCGATCGCTTCTCTGCAATCGGCAGAGAACCTAAGAAACCAGGTGCCAATTTTGTGCTTTACAGATTTGAAGAAATGTGAAATGGAATTGCAATGCAGGAAGAGGAAAGAGGGTGTTGAGGTAAAAGAAAAATCCCAAAGAGCCAGAAATCTTACTTGGTGTGAAACCCCTTCAGCCACATCAAGCTTATGAAAAGAAGAAAGAGGTCTTTGCCAAGAGCAAACAAAGTGGGCATGCCTTTTAAATAATTATCCTAAGACTGATTACCTTTCCAAGTAATTAAACATTATGAAAGGTTATTAACATGCTGATCACTGACAGCTTTGAAAATTGCCAGCACAGCGTGAGGGAGCAGACAACTGCATGGGGGCAGAAAGCAGAATATGTTTCTATAGCCTTTAATAGACTCCAGCTTGCTTATCATCAAGCTGCTGCTATTGCTGCAGAAAAGGAAAACAATGGGTTAAATTATCTCTTTTTGTAAGCTTGGAAGAACCCATACAAAACAAGTGGGGGTGAGAGAAAACTTTCAGGTCCTAAAAATGGTAGGGTGCCTTAAAATGCCATGGAGACAAGAAGAGAGGAGTGGTATGCACTCCATAAAACTGAAAGCCTTACTCACAACTGGGGGGGGGCAATCAAAATTATGGTCCTCTAAACTAGCCTGATGATAGTGCTCAGGGCAACTTAACTTCAGCATAAAGCTGGCCAAGCAGGAGTTGAGCAATGTTTTAATTCCAGAGAAGAGGGCTGCTGCAAGAGACTGTCTCTGGAATTCATCAAGCCTGTCTATTTACTGCCCTGGAGTGGCCATGCAGTATTTCCCTCCAATCTTCTATTTACATTTTGTTCCCTTTTTCACATGT
Source organism: Bungarus multicinctus (assembly GCA_023653725.1). Taxonomy (NCBI): domain Eukaryota; kingdom Metazoa; phylum Chordata; class Lepidosauria; order Squamata; family Elapidae; genus Bungarus; species Bungarus multicinctus. The sequence continues at coordinate 55,706,927 of CM042836.1, read as the reverse complement.
TTCCAAAGGGAAGACAATGTTTGAAGGTTGTTTACTGTGCTCCACAACTTTTAAGAGGAACTAAATGTGTGTTCAAAGAAGAATTGTTTCTTTGATTTATTCTCTGGTTTTCTTGTCAACTGTAAAACCAACAATGCTGGCCCTTCCTTACAATGAAAGAGATTTCCTTGGGATTTTGGGGAACCCCTTCCTGATCAAGAAGTCTTGGTGAGCTTCCCTGATGCCTGGCAGCTTCTATACACTGCACAATACAAGATGAGCAGATCTGGTCACTAGGTTAAACTTCCTGCAGTGTCATATGACAAAATACTGTTCCAGAGTACTATGAGAAGTTAAAATGGTAGCAAGAATCTAAGCATAAATTATGGGCCCTGCCAGCTGCTCAAGGAAGTCAAATGCTGATGCCAGTCTTGAACTCTTCATAGTTGTAAAGACAGAATTTTTCCTGAAGGACAAGTAGGTAAAGAAAAGAGCACCATTTCATTTAGGGTTGGATCTACCATTGCAAGTCAGCCTTAGAGACCTCTATAACTTCATTACATCACAGAATGCTAAACATAAAGAGCCCAGGGCAAAAAATAGCCAGTCAACCCTAGCTATCTTGTCAGCAGATCATTTTGGACCAGGTATTTCATTGGAAATTCCATAGAACTATTTAATAAGGTAATTAATAATAGATGGGAGTTCCATGGAAGATGGTTTGTCCACATAAGGAAATGCATTTTGAGCAGCAAGTTCTACTTCTGACAGATGTTCAGGGCCAGAGGAATGTTTTATTTTAAGTTTTAAAAAGTTGTTGTACATATAGAAAGCTTATCACTCATCTAGAGGAAATAGTAAGTGAGAAGTTTTCACTCTTACATTGTATCTGAATAGACTACATTTTTTCCGAACACGAAGCCTGCATTCAGTAATGCAGTTTCCACCTATTTTCAAAAGGAGTACCATTTCAGAAGTTTTGATTCATCTCAAAGATTTTTGGGTAAAATACACCTATTTTTGGATTTTCACATTTTGAGGTCAAATTTGATTGAGGGTCTTAACAGGATTCCAAAGTTCAAAACTGTCCACAATATTATTTGTGTGATGACAAAAGAAACCTAAAATGCAAAGGAAGGAAATATTGACCTATAACACAAGAAAACAGTTCTTCTATCTAAAATACAGCTGATTTTTTAAAAAATCATTTTGTTTTAGGCAGTATTGTTACCAATGTCCTATACTAAACTGTTACAACTTTTGCTCCAAATACTTTTCTTGATTATTAATTGATATGGTTTGTCAGAGAGCTAAGTTCTGTATCCCAGAGATACAATGTCTAGGTCTGTGTATCAAACGCTTTTGTGTTAAGGAATCACAAGTTTGGAAAGGGAAAGCACCCTGCGAAGACTGCCTAATGGGGAATCAGCTCATCTTTCTTCCTATTTCTGAAAAAGGAAAAGAATGATTCTTGTAATCTTAAAGTAATCACTTTGCTTTATTTTACTAAATTGTTATTTCACCATGAGTTTGCTCATTCAGGATCCTGCAGGGGTAGATGTAAGAGTCAGTGAAAATGTTGGAAGTATAGTCCCTTAGATGAGGTTTTTCTTCCTCTCAACATACCATAGAAGCAGGCTGTTATCCAGGAAATAATTGAACTGTAGCTCACAGGTAGAATGTAAGCTTTCCACACAGAAATGCTGAGATCTATTCTTGGAATCTGCAAGGAATGGATGTAAGCCCTCAGATGCTAATAGGCAGAAGCAGGCAGCAAGCTGTTGTATATCATTTGCCTGCCTTTAACCTCCTAAATAGCCATTTGCCCTTAGGTATAGTGTAGAATGCTACCTTGTCATTACTGTTGAAAAAAGATTAATTTGTTGGTCAGGTCACCATTTACTGTAAACATAGAATGGGTGGAGGTACTTATCCTGCTTATTGTCCCCAGCAGCAAAAGGTTTTCAGCCAGCCCAAGAGCTCAAGGTGCAGTCAGTAGAAGACTCTGATGGATTCCAGAAAGCTAATTGCTTGTTTAACAACTAAACATAAATATAATTATGTCAGCACACAAGAAACATCGTCAGTTCTGCAATACTTTTCTTAGAATCAAGCAAAATAACAATCAAACAATGTGCACGTATCTGAAAATTCTTTATTCATTTATTTTCCAAGATCTGTAGATGGTTAAAGAATCTGACTTGCTCCCCTGTGTTCTTCAGATCACAATAAGATTGCTAGGTTGCAAATTATAATTATTTAACTGCAGAGAAATACAAGAGGTGCATCACTGGCCCTGGTGCATATAGTTGCTTAGGTGTTTTCAGATTTTGCAAGGGATTGTATTGTTTCAAAACATGCCAACTCCATTTGAACAGCAGCAATTCGGAGATAAAAAAAACACGAAGTCTCCAAATACCAAATAATTACCAAATAATTCAGCTTCTATTGCCACTCAGATATCTCAGAAACATGTTTCCAGCCAAGCTTTATGAGATGCAACCAAAAATAATTTGTCTGTGGCAATGTTGATTTGCCAGACACTCCTTTTGAATAAATTCTCCAATCACTTGTACAGCAATCTCGTTTCCTATGAGTGTTCTGGCCTTTACATTTTTATTATAAAAAATGTTGCTTTCCCCATGTTTTAAAGGGGTAATATAGTGGGTAGCTTTAACCTGAGTTCAACAGTCTTTGACTCTGCATTCAGATAGAGATAGCAATAGCATTTAGACTTATATACTGCTTCACAGTACTTTACAGCCCTCTGTAAATGGTTTATAGAGTCAGCATACTGCCCCCAACAATCTGAGTTCTCATTTTACTGACCTCAGAAGGATGGAAGGCTGAGTCAACCTTGAGCCTGGTGAGATTTGAACTGCCAAATTTCAGGCAGTTAGTAGTCAGCAGAAGTAGCCTGAAGTACTGCATTCTAACCATTGTGTCACCGTCGCTCTTAATTTGATAAAGTAGTCTCACTGGTCTACAGATCTTCCTGCTCACTCAGATGAATAGGTCTCAGGGGATCAATAAAAGGATCACCGATTTTAAAATATTTGGAAATATTTATATCTATGGGAGAACTTAAGTGAGTGTACACCCATCAGAAGTAAACAGAAAAGGGGAGGGGGGATCCACAGTAGCAGAGCCCAATTATGTAATCTGTTAAGTGAGCTATGAAACAACAGTGTTATGTCATGTACTGTACAGCATCTATTCATCACTAAGGATAAATATAATTAATCTCAAGTAATAGGAGTAGATCACATGAAAGTGATCCAGCTTGGATTGCCCTTATTCTCAGTGTCTTTGGCAAATGATACATGTCCTTTCACCTACTGGTTGTAGAAGATAGCCAGAAGTATCTTTAGTACAAGCTTTAGAATGCTGAAAGGAACAGAAAGGCCCTTACCTGAATTTTACATAAGCATCTTTTTCAATTCATCATACTATTCTACTTTACTCTTTCTTTGCTTTTCCCTCTTCAAGTCACTTATTCATCATAATCAAGTGTGAATCTTTCCCCTGAAAGTATTTCCTGAAAGTCCAAGAGATGGATTGCTTGGATGATTAGGGGAGACATGATAGCAGTGTTCTAATATTTCAGGGGTTGCCACAAAGAAGAGGGAGTCAAGCTATTCGCCAAAGCACCTGAAGGCAGGACAAGAAGCAATGGGTGGAAACTAATCAAGGAGAAAAGCAACCTAGAACTAAGGAGAATTTCCAGACAGTTGGAACAATTAATCAGTTAGAACAATCAATCAATTAACAACTTGTCTCCAGAAGTTGTGAGTGCACCAACACTGAATGTTTTAAGAAGAGATTGAACAACCATTTGTCTAAATGATATAGAGATTAGCCATTTTCATTTCATTTGTGGAAAGTGGATTCATTTCCATTTTTTTCCAGAGAAGAGAATGTTGGTGAACTTTTCATGCCTGGGAAATACTGTTCTTGCACTTAGTCTATTACCAAAAAGCCAAGGTGTTAGTTTCATTGCCCTGTCTTTCATTGCATAATTATCTCTCTAATGGTCTGCAGCTTCTTGGTTTCTCAGGCTTCTATTAATCCCTAAAGAAAAGACATATGACCAACATCAATCTCTTGTAGTGGACTTTTTCAATTGAAAAGTATGGGCAAACAGGAGGTATTACAGCAACAAAAAGATGGAGAATAGAACAGGAATGTTAGCAGGCACACTTATGGTCGGTCCTCTTCCTCTATCAAGATCCATCATACAAATACAAAAGAAATCCTCACAGAAAGGAGGCAAAAAACCAAAACTTTTTCACAAAGAAGGAAAACTTCTAGGAACTGGAAATGACACCCTTTCCCCCATTATCCAAGGCTGATCAAGTTATTGTAGCTTCAGAGGCAAAATATCCTAGTAGAATTTATCTTTGAGAATAAAACAGGTAAATTAACAAAAGCAGCAGTGTCGATGATGCTTAAAATAATTTTATCATAAGGTGATAATCTCACTCTGTCAAAGAGATGTATCTAGTTCAGCCTGCCTTCTCATTATTTCTATCTCTAGGAACAACAATTACAACAACTAATGCTTCATCTCCTCATCCTGTTTAAAAAAGAGAACGTTCATACATGCAATCTCACCCTCCTGGAAGCATCAGAATTTCACAATTCATTATACTAAAATAAGGACAGGCCCTCAACATATGAATTAATTAGAGATGTGTAACTGAATATTTATTTTGATGGTGTATCAAACAATCGCAATATCCTCACATTTCCTATACTGAAAATAATCCTTTATTATATTGGGTGGAAAACTATTCACTTGGTATTTGTATTTTTGTTTTCCATATCAGAGGTTCTTATGGGTCCTACTGATATATAAAGAGAAGAAAGAATATTAAAAATTGATGGGGCTTGTTTAATCCCTTTCATAAACCAAGTAATCTAACATGTTATGTGTCAATGTGAAAAAGTAGTAACTCCTTTAATCCAAATACATTACATTAAATACACTGATTTTAAATTAATTATATTTACATTAATAAATCTAATCCCCAAAATAAAATTCATCCATATGTTTTCATTTTAATTTTTTTAATGTTAATTAATTAATAAAATAAGTTGGGCTAGTTATGGAAGTATGTGATTAAACATTTAAGGTTAATTTGGACAAGCCTTTACAAAACTATTTCTAATGCTCTTAGGTTCTAGCAATCCCCAGTCAGGCACTAGCCTGAAACTGAGAAGATTTGGGGCACTAATAAATCTTCCCAAGAGGAGCTGGCTGGTCAAAATCACTACCAGGCAAAATGGATGAACTAAAGTAGCTATCCGCAAGGCCTTCTTACCTTGGCTGAAGCCAGTATTGATGGCTCTACCATTAGAAAATTATGGTAAGATAACAGAAGAACAAGGCAGAAGTGTTGCAAATTAAGAAAGCTGATGCTCATCTCCGCTTTGCTAAAAGTTTCTAAAAGATCCTCAAGACTTCTGGAAGGAATAATTAAAGGACAAAACAATCAAAAATGGAACTTTGGAGTTATATGGATAGGTTACTGTATGTCTGGCAGAAATAAAAAGCTATATTCCATAGTAGGATCTGGAGAGGTATTGAAAAAAAATTAAGGACATACTGTAAATGCACTTCATGTGTTTTTATGCACATTTGCTAAATTGTCATACATTGTATATTCAACCAGTCTTTTTCATCTAAGGCAGTGGTTCTCAGCCTGTGGGTCACGACCCCTTTGGGGGACAAAACGACCCTTTCACAGGGGTCGCCTAAGACCATTGGAAAACATATATTTTCAATGGTCTTAGGAACCGAGCCATAATTTTATAGTTGAGGGTCACCACAACATGAGGAACTGTATTAAAGGGTCGCGGCATTAGGAAGGCTGAGAACCACTGATCTAAGGGTCTCTGAGATAGTAGTTAAACATATCTTTTAAACAAGAATGAAAAACAAGAATCAAAACAATGGCGTGCCAAAAATATATATAGCAACCGTTAACTATTTTGCCAAGGAGATTATTATTCCAGAAAAAAAGGTATGTACAGAATAAGTTAAAATATTATGCTGCTTAACTTGATAATTTGTGTGGGCCTTTACATCTCTGCAAATGAGATATGATTAGGCTTGCCTCTGGCTAGCTGTAAACCTGCCCAACCTGTTTTGTTTCTTCTGTATTATTGTATATATTTTGCTTATCCTGAATTCTTATGGGAAGATAGGAATGTACTGTATGTTATCTCTTACAATCAACCTAAACTGTTGTTTTGCAAGAATGCACCAAAACATAAAGATACCACAAATACATACAGATTGTGTAATGTTGGGCATACTGCAATTTTATGGATATATGTAACAGGCTTGTATGGTATTGTAAACAAAGAAGCAAAAGATACTGTGCACATACTGAAGCAACCTTAAGAAAAAGAGGGAAGAAACACTCACATTTTTATATAAAGCTATTTTTAGATTCTCACAGAGGAAAACAAAGTATCTCCTCCTAATGTTATAAATGCTGATTCAGGAAATGGGAGCTATTTTAGATCTGAACAATTTTCCTTGTGCTTAGAAGCACCCCAGCCTTTGAATGTCTCATGTAGAAAAAGAAGAATGATTTTGCAAAACTTTTTTTTACAAAAATGTGGGGATGAAAATGAAATCTAATTAAGGTATTACTACAATAACTTTTAATTAACATCATTGCTGAACTGTTGAATTTGCACTTATATAAGCACTTAAAGAGATCTCGTCACAATCACAGTTGATTTCCAGGTTGAGCATCAAGTAAGAAGCATGTGATGAAAAATACCTCCCACCCTACTGGCTCATATATACAACCTATCTATCTTTCCCTATCTTTGACACATATGTCTCACAGAGGAAAGAGGGAGATGGAGGCAGAAAGGTGCCATTCCAGAAGTGTGTTGCTGGTAAGGAATTGAACCTAGGAAGATATAGGGGAACTGAGTTGTGAGGGAGTTGATCATCTGGGGGTGCAAATTGTGTACTGTATAATTTGGAATCCCATATGTCAGAAGAAAGATGAGTTTACTATGTGTGACTATGTACTACCAAGTTATTTTCAACTTCTAGCAACTATATACAATAGAAAGAATTCCTCCAAGTATTCCATTCTCTCTCACTGTTCAGCACTCTGGCTGAGGGCTAGTGGGATGTTCACAAACATCCCTAGGGCATTCCAACATCCATACTCCCTACAGAATGAGTTTCCTTTTCCTCCTAGCAAATAACTTCTCCTTCCACTATTCCACTATTCTTTCTCTTTCCACTATTCCCCCTCGCACGCCCCATACACAATAAATGACACCAGTCTAGGAACCCTACTGCATGTGCCTGCCTTTTTCAATAGGCGAGGAACACAGATATTTCAGGCAGAAAACATTCCTCCTGAATGAAAATGATCATCTAATCTGAGCAGTAAACTCTCACAATAACCTACAACAGGGATCTCCAACCTTGACAACTTTAAGACTTGTGGACTTCAACTCCCAGCAAAACTGGCTGAGGAATTCTGGGAGTTGAAGTCCACAAGTCTTAAAGTTCTGGGAGTTGAAGTCCACAAGTCTTAAAGTTGTCAAGGTTGGAGTCCCCTGGCCTACAAAAAACATTGGAAGGAAGGTGACTGCAACTTCGTTTCTCATTAGGAAGTGGCAGAAAAGCAAGCACGAGGGAGGATAGTTTTTCAGGTACATACTTAGAATTATGATTTTAGACTTTATTGCTATCTCCTGTTGTTTTAATTGCAAAAAGGTTCTGTGGCCTAGGAATTCTAAGTCAGAATTTCTTAAACTATGGTCTGTGGATAAGCCATAGTGGCAGAATGTTAACATATCATGGGATGTTTCATGTATTGTAATACGCCAAAACACATGATAATTTAGGATATGTGAATCAAAACTTTTATGATGGCATTTTTTTACACACTGCGAACCTCTGTCCTAAGGCAATCCAGCTTGCAAAAGTGATATTTTATTTTAGAGAGAAAAAAAGCCCATTGGTGTTGTCACCATTTTGTTTCTTCAAAATTAAGGCAAATATGCATGTTATGGAGGAAACGGTGGAAAATATAATTGGTATTAAGCTGGGTTTCCTGTAAATTTGTGGATGATATTCATGGTAGATACATATTTTAGACAGTGCTCAGGTTGCTGGGATTCCCACACGAGCACATTAAGCTGGCAAAAGATGTGAACTGATGATGTTATTATCTAAGGTATTGCAAGAGACTTCTCTCCTATGCAACAACCATGCTTGCCACATAATGAGTAGCTTTTAATCAGCACAATGTAATACGTACCTGTTTCTCCTGTGGTTAGCTGCACACACGCCAGACTTTTCTGCCATGTTTCAGAATGAACAAGTTTTTCTACCTCAAAGTTCCATTAACCATCTGCCACTCAGCAAGCCTTATCAACAGTGGTGAGAAGAAAAAACCCAGTTCATTGGTAATTCTTTGCTGTCACATCAGATGAATGAAATGGACATTGCTATAGTAGAAATGATGAAAGCTTATTTCAAATCTCCCCTTGCTCATTATGTTCACTAGATAGATAATCTAAGTCACGTACAGTACTTGTGAACATAAAATTAAGAGAGAAAAAAGCTGTTATTTGGAGGAATGGTAGGATAAAAAAATTAAAATGATAACTGCTGTAGAATTACACTGACAAAAGGACAAGATATTATGTCTTAGCAGCCATGTTTCGAATATACAAGTCAGGTCAAACTTAAATAGGACTAAAAAAAAAATAGCTCTACAAAGTCTGGGATCAGAAAGGCACTTTAAAGCAAATAGATAACACAAACTTATCCTCAATGCCCTTCTTATGGAATATGTTCTGCTTATGGATTTAATAGTTTTTCATTCTTATCTCTGCATCTGAGACTGTTTCATGATTTTGGTCACTTTAGATTTCACCATTATTTGGAGGGTTTTCCTGGAAAACTTGGCCATATAGTAATTCTAATCTGCCAAGATCTCTCTATCTGTATTTACTCTTCTCTCTACTGCATAATCCACTTACAAGGAAAATGATAATCATTCAACCTTCGATATCAAGATAGAAATAGAGTCTACCTTCCTCCTCAGCTGCAATTTTGTGTGTCACCGGAAATTGCACAAATGGCATCACAGGAGTGCTGCCATATGTCCATCAGCAGTGATACGTCCACCAAGTTTGTTCAAATATTATGCAAATTAAATAAGGAGTGTATGCAAACAAGCTGTGCACATTAGGTACGACCCTCTGTCTCACAATATGTGTTTTCCCCGAATGAGTCTCTCTCTGTGTTGAACTAATTGGCCATTTCAGGGGTTAGTATTACTGCAATTTGGCATGGGAGGTGCATGCATGAGGCAGGGGGTGCATTTTAATAACAAATTCGTATTAGATCTGTGGGACAAAGTTGAAAGTCATCTTTGGCATTGGTTGCAAGAGGGAAAGACAGGGATGGAAGGCAAAGCAGTGAATGCTTCTGGACCAGAGATTCTGCCAAATAAATCTTCTGATACATCTCAAACTTTCTAAAAACATATGAATACATGTAAAATTAAAAGGTGAGAAATGCTGAAAAAAAGAGAGAAAAGCACAGATGAAGGAAGAAGGAGGGGAAAAAAAGGAGGAGGTAAGGATACTGCACATCTACTTATAGCCCAAAATATTAAAATTGTATATTTTTAGCTGGCTGAAATAATCTTTATACTTCTTACTAATCCTGAGTTTGATTAATATGTATACCACTGAAATGTTTTTTAAAAAAAGAAATAATAAAATTGAAAATAAACAAAGCATCATTAAAATAGCACTATAGCAGTAGCACTTATGACTTATATACCACTTCACAGTGCTTTACAGTCTTCTCTAAGCAGTTTACAGAGTCAGAATATTGCCCCCAACAATCTGGATCCTCTTTTTACTGACCTCGGAAGGATGGAAGGCTGAGTTAACCTTAAGCTCCACCAGGATTGAACTTGCAATACAGCATTCTAACCACTGCACCACCACAGCTTAATATGATGAGAAACTTTATTTTGCCTTTGTATTGCTGTCCGGCAGAGTCCTAAAATGCTTCTGTTGGCATTCCTGGTTTTGTTATTTTGTTCAAAGTAAGAGCCTATTTTACCCATGACGTGAGGCCCTTGGTATACTGTATAGGAGTGATCATTAATTAAAGTGATGGAGTTATTTTAGTTATTTACTTCATTCTGCAAGCTACACTTATGTTCCTGGAACATGCAGCACTCAAGCTTCTCATTTGCCTGTCAGAGTTCCTCCCTTGCCCTGAAACCTGGAACTTGTTTAATGTTCAGGCAAGACTGGACCGAGCAAGCATGCATGTTATCTCTTGTTTTTTAAGGAACAGATTGGGTTATTGCTCAACCCAGGCAGCTCTGAACACATGTCTGGGATACTAAAAGACAAGCTTGTTTAGAATTACTTTGGCCAAGTAATTTATTGCAAGAGAACTTTATCACTACCAGATCTCAGTATGTTACACGCAGCTGATTCTTTTCTCAGGCGATGGATTGCTTTGTATATGTGGCGTGTATATGAGCGCTGGTCTCTAGGACAAACAAGTCCAGTTCTTAGCTTCAAAAGCAGTTGAAGCCAATGGAAATTTTCAAATGCAATGCTCCATAAGAAATCACAGTCATTTATCATAGCCGTAGCAGATGTAGGGCGAGTATGTCTACCAGTCACAGAGGAGAATTAGTTATGAGTGCCTTTTGGAAAACCTGATTTCTCACTACTAATTAGTTTTTTGTCTAAATACTGATACATTCTCTGCAGAAAAGATAAAGAGCTTTTATGCACTGTCCAAAAGGAACCCAGAAAAAAGCATCTATCATAACAAACCTTCTGTTGCCTAAGTTTTTATGTATCAAATTTATTTTAGGGGCGGGGGAGTTATTCTATGATATTAGAGCACTTTGTGTGCCTTCTCAGCCTGTAGCCCTGGTGCTAGGAGATGATAGGCAACTCCAAAATGATGCTTTTCCTTCTTTACCTTTAAACTGTCCCAGCAGAGGGCAACACGTCACTAGCCTTGGCTGATTCTTCTTCCATAAACAGTTAAGCAACATGTTTGTTTTAAAATTGACATAACACGGTGTAGCACCAGATAATCGCAGCCACCATTTTCACAATATTCATAATTGTATTTTGAACCAACTAGAGTTATTTCTGATAGGGGTGTCAGCAAGGTATGGCCAAAAATCAATCAAGATGATGGATGCAATGGGGAAAACCTGCTTGTGTTTTATGTGCATTGCACATAGAATCCATATAAAATTCAGGTGGAGCATCAATCACACAATTGCAGCTGCTATGCCAATTTTGTTGACCGCATCCTAGAAATGTGGATACTAAACTTTGCTAGTTTGCTTATGTATTTAAACAAAATAATGTATATTATTTATGAATTTTCAGCATTTAGAGGGGCTACAAAAATATTTCTAGGTTGCATATGCTCATAGCATATAGATTGCCCTCTCTTGTCTAAAGAAAGGGTAGTCAATAAAAATCTTTTTAATTTGGTGTGGACCTTAACTCCATAAGCCATTGCTATATCTATGCTTATCAAACAGAACCTAGGATTGTAAAGACAGAATCCAGTATCCAAGCCAGGTATTACTCTTCATTTTAAATATAAAATGCCAAAGGTAGTTTTCTAAGCCCTGTTTAAAATGTCTATCCAATACATAGATTTTTTTTTTAATAAAACTGTGGTATCAGTCTTAGTCAACAAGTAATTCAGAATTATTTCAACCATGGCAGTTTTTAAAATCTTGCTGATGCATTGGCAGAGGTGCTTTAGCTTCAGTAACATTTCAGTACAAATCAACTGACAACAGTTCTTGAATGCATGATGTACTCTATAAGCCCAAAAAGGACAATAATCTTATTGTGGTTCTTCCACCTTGCTGCCTAAATATAATGCAAAAAGATTGCAGCAAATGGTCTTATTTTTATAGAACTAAGCACACCTCTTCTAAAAATAGACACTGCATGAAACAAAACAGCTAATTTGGGACCAGATCTTTTTTAGACGCCAGAAAACAAAACATCTGCCAAGCAATGCACACTAAGAGGAATTTGGTTCATAAAGAGGTGGTTAATCATATGCTAAAAGGTTTCAGCTTGATGTAGTCGCGGTTTCAAATCAACACTTCAAAATGAAGTGGAATATTTTCTTCAGCAATCTCCCCCAAAATAGAAAATAACAGGAAAATCACCTTTCTCTCAGTGCAAATTTATTGAAAATATATTATTCCATCTGGTGGACCTAATGAGGTCTGATTATGGAAATGTAGGTTTCTTTCAGTCAATAAAGGAATGGGATAAGTGCTTGCTGGCCCCACTTCCTTCTTAAGATATTACTTTAATAGCCTTCAGAGATGTAATGCGACTGTATTTTTATTTCTTTATTCCAAATGATTTTCCCTCAGTTTATTTGCATTTTATATCACAATTCTTCTTAAACACCATAGGAAATGACTTTAACTGTTTTCATCTGTTAAAGAAGAAAAAGGAACTGTTTCTAACATATATTAAATTACACAACATCTCAATCCAAACTTGACCTCTATATCCTTAGTTGAAAAGAAAACCTAGAAAAGTCTATTTCCTTCCTAGCCAGATAATTTTTGAGACTGATATATTGATTAGAGTGGAAGCTGATATGTACATATCTTACATTATTTTCTATATGAGAATTGCCTTCAGTATGTTGATACCATCTCTGTTCTTTATAGAAGTGATATCATCCTAGTTTTTCTAGTTATTTAGAATCTGTCAACAAATATACATGATTGATGTTTAAGAACATGAATTGTTTTCCTTGGCTTATACCCCGGATATTCTAAGGACAGGCCAAACAGTTAAACGATATATTTAAAATAACTTCAGATGAACAGAGGCCACACTATGATAGAAAAATAAATTAAAATAGAAAAATCCACTACAGTCTTCATGGTCCTATGATCACAATTTGGAGACTTGGTAACTGGTGCACATTTATGCAGGCTGAAGCATTCCAGTCATCACCATTTGGAAACTTCATAACTGGCTTTTGACAAGTGAAATCAATGGGAAAGCTGACAGGAAGTTGGAGTGGCAGTCATGCTTAATGACCCACAGTGATTCACTTAACAGCTTTCTTAGCCAGAACTGACAAACTGGTGTCATAAAACAGTCAGTCACATGATGTTTCACTTTGTGACCACATCACATAATGACGGAGTTGTTGGTCCTAATTATGATTGATGGGGATGACCTGTATATCTATAGTCAAGGAGAAGATATACATTTACAATATTTGTTTTCACCTTGCCTGTACTTCATTCAATACCCTAAAGAAACAGGGCAGTGTCTGTAAAATTAAGCAAAATAAAGAAAAACTGTATTTTCCCTTACCTGTTTTCCAGGTTTTCCAAGATGGCTAAACTGACTATTTTTAGGAAATGATGTGTTTTTGCAGAAACCTGTGGACCCAATTTTCATGTGCAGGAAACTATGGGATACTATCATATCTAGTGTTTATAATAGAGTCCCAACAGGTATTCTTATATTTACTATCTCAGCTGTGAAAGGAAATGCTGATTTCTTTCATATTCCTATTTCAGAAAAGTGACCTGCCCTTACCAGTGCTGACAAATCATTGGTCTCTCTCTCTCTTTCAAAAGGAACCTACCAATTCTTGCTGCCAAAGAGAGTTGATTAAAATACTTAAGAGAGATGTGTAATTAACAACCAGCTTTGTGCTCTAATAGGCCCCTTTGCTCCAAGCCCTTTGAAAAATTAATTAAGTGGCACTCTACCACATTGTGGTAACGTAGAGACATTAATCTTCCAGAAGGGGAACCTCAGGCATAAAAGAGTGTGGGATTTGCCCAAGACAAGCTGCAACTTTGAGTGAGTTCCCAACTCCTACCTCTAATTTGCTCCTTGTAAATTTTGAACTAATTGGATTCAACAGACGCAAAACTTACAGAACTTCTTCTCTTGGTATGTAGATCAACATCCATGCTGGATAAGAAGACTTAGAACACAGTATGCAAAACAGCAAGAAAAGTCAGTGTATTCCTCTCTTTGAATAATACTGGCCAGATTAAAAAGAATATGCATTGCCACCAGAAAGAGCTCCAGAAATGTCTGGGAAAAGGGAAATTCTGAGACAGAGACATTATTCTCTATTCCTAGTTTTATTAGATAGCTACTTTAAGAACATGACATTGTGGGTTCTAGCAATGACAGTAATGTTCCAATGTGATTGATTTTGAGCTCTATATTTTGCATGCTTCTCCTTTTAAATGTTTAGTTTGACAAATGGACTATGCTGTGGAGGTTCTATTGTGAACCAGTAGCTGGTTATATCCAATCTTTGGAATTCTCTCGAGAGGGGTCCATGGTTTCTAAGAACCATTTACCTTCTTGTCTCAATGACCTGGTTTTCAGCCATCAAGTAATTTATTTATATTTGGGTTTATATTTTTACATTATCTTCTGCTGTTTATATTTCTGCTATTTTGATTCTTTTAGAATAACATAATAACAGAGTTGGAAGGTCTTCTAGTCCAACCCCCCTGTTCAGGAAATGGTTGTCCAATCTTTTCTTTAAAATCTCGTGTTGGAGCACCCACAACTTCTGGAGGCAAATCATTTCACTGATTGTTCTCCTACTTCTAGATTGGTTCTTTCCTTGATTAGTTTCCATTTATTGCTTTGTGTCCTGTCTTCAAGTGCTTTGGATAATAGGTTGATCCCCTCCTTTTTGTGGCAGTCCCTCATATTGCTCTCATGTCATCCCTACTCCTTTTCATTAAACCAGACATACCCAATTGCTGCAACCATTCTTTGTATGTTTTAGCCTCCAGTCCCCTAATCATCTTTCTTCTCTATACTCTTTTCTAGAGTCTCAACATCTGGATGCAATATTCCAAGTGTGGTCTAATCAAGGCATTATAAAGTGGTGTTAATGCTTCTCATCATCTTGATTCTATCCTTGTGTTAATGCAGCCTAGAACTGTGTTGGCTTTTTTGGAAACTGCAGCACACTGCTGACTCATATTTGAGTGGTTGTCCACTAGGTCTACAAGAGATCCCTCTTGCAATTACTACTGACCCAGGTATAGCCTATTCTATATCCGTATATTTGGTTTTTCGTCCCTAAATGTAGAACCTTACTTTTCTCACCATTGAATTTCATTTTGTTAGAAAGGGGCCAGTATTCCAAGCCTATCAGGATGCTTCTTTATCTTGTGTCTATCTTCCAGACTCTTGACTATTCCTGCCATCTTGGTGTCATCTTCAATTTAATGACTTCCCCTTCTATCCCCTCCTCTAAATCATTGATGGAGATATTGAACAGTACTTGGCCTAAGACAGAGCCTTGGCGTTCTGCACTGCATACTTTCCTCCATGCAGATGTTAATTCTATTAAGGATGTACAGTGCAGTTGGTCAGCCAGTTATGAACCCACTGGTGGTGATGCTGTGTAATCCACATTTTTCTATCTTATCAAGTAGTAAGTTGTGGTTTACAACTTACTACTTGATAAGATAGTAAAATGTGGATTAGATCCACAGTTTTTCACTGGTCCATAATTTTGTGAAAGATTGCAATAAGATTTGTTTAGCATGATCTGTTTTTGACAAACCCATGTTGGCTTCTGGTTATGACTTGATTTGCAGATTCATTGTTTATCTTTTCCAGAATCTTCCCAGGTATTGGTCAGGCTAATGGGTCTGTAGTTTCCTGGATCCATTGTTTCCTTTTTTGGGGGAAGCTATTTAAATCAACTATGTTAGATAACTTGATCAAACAGAAAAAAGGGATGATACAAATACTTTAAAAAACAAATGATTTATTTAACCCAGGGGTGTCAAACTCATGTTGTCATGTGATGTATGACTCCCGCCCATTCGCTAAACTGGGCATGGGAGTGGCCAGCGTGTGGCCTGTGGGCCACAAATTTGACAGCCTGATTTAACCAAATCAGCCTACAGTTGCCTTTCTCTAGCTGGCTTATAATATAAGAAAAAATACAAACAGCAATAGCTTATAGTAGATAGAAAATTAGCAAGGACCCACACTGGAAAACAAGAAAACCAAAGAGAATCATAAAGGATATAACAAGTACTACGTGTTCCTCTAGTTAATTTTATCCTGTTGAAGCCTTCTAGATACAACTACCAAAATTCACAAGCAGTGAACTGCCCATTCTTGTAAAGCCCTTCTTAGTTTGAGAGGCTTCTACTGACTTCTGTCCCATCACAAGTGCTTTTAAGAATGACATCCATATTCTTCTTCTTGAAAAGAAATTCATAGTTTGAAAATATCAAATAATTCCTCACCAATTTCATAACTGAACTCTGCACCCAAAACTATGGCGACTGAGTATAGTTCCTATCCTCAACTTGTGCTTCTTGATCCTAGAGTTATTACTTTTGGAAGATCAAGTGACCTCTATGTCCAAAAGTCACTCACTAGGTGAGTGCAGGTGAGAATTTTCTTCCCCTGGAGGTTAACTAACCCTAACCCTAACTGTATTTTAAATAAATCATTGTAAGGCCGGGCTAACCACAATGAACACATCGAGATACGAGAGATGAGAAAAATCTCCAAATGATTGTAAGGCCCAAGAGATTCATGCCTTATTTTGAGCCAGGCATTAAGCTAATCATTAGAATGATAAGTCTCTGAGCAACTTGAGATAAGGTTTTCATACTCCAATTTAAATTTAAAGTATCGCTCCTGACCCCTATCATGTTACTGAAATGAAGAAAGGCAAGGTTACAAAATGAGGTCTACTGTATCAGACCAAATTCTATCTAGTTCTGCATTCTGATTGCACATGGGCCAAATATTTGCCAGCCCCCACAATTTCTCTCCAGGGGCACTTTGTCCCAGAAATTGAAATCAATCAATAGCAATCTTGCTTAGTAGCCACTGAACAAGAAAGGCTTTGTTTTTTGTGAATGTTTCCGGTAATCAGGAATGGACTTTTGTGTTCAGTTATGGCAATCGAGACAAATCCCCAGGTTCAAAAGTCCAAAAGATACTGGATGATGTAAGGGTTTGTTTTTAATAATGAAAACACATTAAATATAACTTACCAGCCCCAGCTCTGCCTGACCTTACTATTCAGTGTCTGGCAACATTTCTCCTGGGGTTTAACAGGAGCCTTTTCTAGATTTACCCGGAGATGACAGGAATAATTCTTGGGAACTTCAGTATGTAAACAATGAATCATAGCCATATCAGGAACTACAGTAATTGATATGGCTTACAGGTTTCTACGCATTGCTTCATTGAACAGTGTTGTCTTAATTGTTTTACCTCAGCTTTCTATACTACAAAACACTGAGATGATTGATAAAATCTATCAGCCAAAAGCACTATGAAATGACTTGTAATTATTACAGGCATGTTAGTCATGTAGACTTCATACTCTCTGACTATATAGTTCCCAAAGTCTTGTTTTTAAGTCCCTCTTGCAATTATGTCACAGAATTGTAAATATATATCAAGCTGTGCTTTATGATGATGCCGTCAATATAACCTCTCATCTACATTAGCTACACAGCAGTATCCAGGAAATAGCTACTGGTGGAATCAAAACTCGGGGGGCTTGTGATTGAAATCTTCAATCTGAACATCTACTCAGCACAGGCAGTCCTCAACTTATGACAATTGAACCCAGAATTTATGTTGCTAAGTGAGAATTTTGTTGAGTTTTGCCCCATTTTATGACTTTTCTTGCCACACTTGTTAAGTGAATCTGTCTTCCCCACTGACTTTGCTTGTCAGGTTGCAAAAGGTGATGACATGACGCCTTGCATCATTATAAATATGAACCAGTCAAACATCTGAATGTAAATCACATGACCATGGGATGCTGCAGCGGTCATAAGTGTGAAAAATTGTCATAAATTCCTTTTTCAGTCTGTTATAACTTTAAATCATCACTATATGAACTGCTGTAAGTCAAAGACTACCTGTAGTTGCTTCTGTAGTACAGCAAGTTTAGAGAAAGTTGCCCAGGTATTCTGGGAATTGTACTCCCAACACCTCAAAAAGACGCAAGTTTGTATAATATTATTTTACACTGCAGGAGTGATAAGCACTGCAACCTCATGTATTGATGTCATGCTCCTGACTCAAGAAGTGTATTCAAATTTGGAGCTGTGAAGCAAAAATGAAAGGAAGGGCATGTCCCTTTGAAAACTCAAAACATAAAGAGTACTTGTTCTGAATATTTCTTGCTCTTTATGCCGTTTCCAAGACGTTCAACTTTCGTTTTGAACTATGCAGCGACCTAGCAAGCATTGGGGAGCAGGGGGCCTAAATGCAGTTTATGTGACTTAGCAGCAGGACCCACGTCGTTTCCGAACATATAATTTATGGCATCTGAAAGCCTAATCGGTCAAATCAGCCTTCAAACCTTAAAGAATAACTCTGTATTTTTTTAAGGCGACACGCGAGGCACTTTTGGGTAGGATTTCAATTGCCGGCTATTTTGCCAGGAGGGCAGTCTTTTTACAACAAAAGCATTGCTTTGCAGGCATCCTTCGGATCCTTCGGTGTGTCTTGTCCGAGATTCCCTCTTCCTCTCCTTTTTCAATTATTTTGAACTGCTGATGCGGAGGAGTTTTTTTCTCATGCAAAACGTATGTTTCCATATAGGCAATGGGGAAGGGGGGGAGCCGTGCGCACCTAATTTCCTGGAGAGCTACTTTTTCGAAAAAGAAAAAAAAAAACCCAAACCAAACGTCCGGGCAGACGTAATTCTCAGCGGGAAATTCCATCTTCCGCCGCCCCCTCCCTCCTTTTCCCGCAACTCCGGTCTGGGTTGGGCAGATCTTTGCCCCCGTTACGTTTCCGGCCCGCTGCCTCCCGTCTTGGCGGCGTCAACCGCTTCGCTTTCTCCTTCGCGGCGTTGCAAGGTTGCATCAAGGGCCGCCCAAATTCCGCAGAAACTCCTTGATCTCTGGGGACTAGCCAGCAGCCACGTCATTTTACTGGAAGGCAACCGACCCGAGTAACTCCATCGGTGCGTGTAGAGCAGCACAAGTCAGACGCAGCGGCAGCAGCAGCGCCGCTCCGCCTACACAGGCTAGCCGGTCCTTTACTGGAAGAGGAGTGGCTCTTTGCAGCGAAGAAGGGGAGGCTTTCTGGTCCGGCTCCAGACGAGGTTGGTCCGGGCCAAGCGCCCAACCGGAGCTGAAGGGAACATAGAGTCCCCCTCGCTCCCCTCCCCTCCTTGCAACTTGTTTATATGGTAGGCCATCGGCCAGGATCATAGGAATATGGGTAGTCTCGAAGCTCCGGCCCGGTTTTCCTCCTCCTTAAATGGCTTGCGCCGCTTGGCGGCGATGGCGGCTACGAACAAATCCTATAGTTTCCCTCGCTGAAGGGCTGCAAAGGCGGGCGCCGGTCGTTTCCCCGTTCGGTACAGAGCGTTCCCCAGATGATGTTCTCGCTGATGCAATTTTGTTCTTCTGTGCAAATTCCAAGTCGATGCTGCGCCTCTTAACTTCGAAACGAGCGCAGTTCCCAACGCCTTTACTCGGGAATCCTGGGTTCCCTGGGTTCAACAGGCGGGGGAAAAAATTGCTCTGCAGAACAATAACGCGGGGCGCAGACTCTTCTGTGGAGCTTTTTATCTTTCGGACAAACGAAAAGAGGCCGTCAACCGCTAAAAAAAACGGCTGTCAGTCATGACTTCTGAGGAGCCGACAGTAGCGATACACGTGTAGTATAGAAATGAATCAGGTCTGGACAAGGAGCCGCTCCAGATTGTAGAGTCCAGGTTGTAGGACTCCGGGTTGTATTTAGAGCAGGCGAGCTGACGAAATTAACTGAGATCCGACGATCGCATCTCAAGAAGCCTCGGATATTAAGATTATACGATAAGGCCAATAATAATGGGATTCTAGGCGGTATGAAGCTCCAGCAACGCTACCTGGGTTTTGGTCCATGTTCTCTCGAATTCCGTCACTTTTTTGGAATTTTTCCGTTAACTATATTTACTGGAATCCACTCCCTCACACCATATTTTAATATCCCATCTAAACTCAACATTGCAAAGAATGAAAATGGTGTTATGAGGAAAATTGTTTAATAAAAATATTAAAAAAATAAATTCAATATTTGAGGAAACCTCTCAGCCTCCGAAACGCAACTCTCTCCCCCGGTTCTTCCCCGCCTGTCCCGCTTCCGAATCGCCCTCGAGTTTTCTGCCTTCGCTCCCGCACAGGACGGCCTAACCCCCCGCTCGAGAAAGAAACGGGGGGGCGGGACAATCAGGAGAGGCTTCTTTGAATCCGCTCTCTCCCGCCTTTTCTATTAAGATTCGCCACTTAATTGAGGTTTGATCTGTGGCGGGCGAGCAGGGAATCCCTCTCCGAGCGCGTCACTCTAACCAAGGAAACCCGCGCTCACGTAGTACCACGCAAATGACCATCTTTGGCAGCCGCGACCTGCGACAATGGAACAGACTAAACTGAGACGTGGGGAGGGGGGGAGGGAGGAAAAACCATTCCGGACCAGGCAACGGACTGTCCGGTCGGGCGGCCTGGCGAGTGGGCGTGAGACCGTCTGCCTGAATTGCCTGCCTATCCGCCTTCCGATCGTCTGCATTCAGTAAACTGGGTCGGGTTTAATGAGCCGACCGATTTTTGCCTTCCTCCTATCTCCTCCTCCTCCTCCTCCCCCTACCGGTGGGAGGCTCCGCGTTGAGAGTGGGGCGTGGCCAAGCTGCAAGTTTGACGCTGGAAGTCCACATGGTACAGATCTTAAGAAGAGGAGATGCAATGAGGCTCGGGATTTGAACTAATGCCATCGCACTGACTCATCCAGGGAGAGTAAAGGAGCTCAGAGAACAAGGATACCAAGCTAGAGAGGCGCTTGCTCAAGGGAGAGAGAAGGGAGGGGGGTACGTGTAAGCAGGGGGACGGAAGAGTTCGCCTTCGTGGCCGAGGAGAGCAAAATCAAAGAGCTAGATCGATAATTCAGTCGAATTTTTTAACAATAAGTAAATCAAAAGAGCCTCAAATCCCGGGCTGAGTCATCCAGTCCAGTTCGAGCAGGAAGACGGCACTTTTCTGAAGGGCTTAATTATACAGGAGGCAACGATCCTCCTTAAAACTACAGAGAGATCAAGACTTTGATACCAGTAGGCAGGCAAAGGGGAAGGAAGGGGAAACAAGACACGTCCAATTTTCTTTAGAAATAAAAAAGACTGTTCATAGTTATGCTGACGTTCTTAAGAGACTCAATGATTTGGCTCTACAAAGAGTGAATTTTGCATTTCTTATACGTGGGAGGTTTGGGGTGATTCTTTTTTTTTTTAATCCCACGGTCCTGTTTCAAGAGAGAGAGAGAAATCAGGCTTTAAAATAGAATCAAAATCCAAATTGCCAGCTGCATCCGTCTCCACCTGAGCGTGCTTGAAACCTAAAGCATCACGATTGGAAACCAAGACAGGAAGGTGAACAAGAGGGAACAACAGCTAGAAAGAGTATTATTTTTTTCATTATTATTTCTCTTCTACTTGCACCTTGGACAATGTACCAGGACTTTCCGGCAAATTTTGATACCTCCTCTCGGGGCAGCAGCACTTCTCCAGGACATCCGGAAACTTACTCGAGCATCACAACTCAACAGGTAGGGGGCCAGCCCGGGCACCTTGGGTCACCAAATTGCCCAAATCTGGTTTTGACATCGAGGCTCTCCTTTTACCAGGACGACACGTGTCCTTTCTCCTCTCCTAAATTCATCCTCTCTCCCGTTTGTAGTCCTGTAACAGGAATTTATCTTGGGGTGGGGAATAGCCTTTTTCTTTCATTTTATTTTAATGTGACTGCGTGGTTCGGGTCGCTGTTATCATGCTGATTATTTATTATTTGCTTTTCTATCCTCTCCTCAGCGCTTCTCCCTCGCACGCTTCTCCCCCCCCCCCCCGCGAGCGATCTGTGTGCCCCCTCCTTCCTCCGCGGCTCGCAGCAACTCCTTAATCAAATAGTAAAGTTCGCTAACCACACCCCAGTCCACCTCCTGTGCGAGCGCCTCGACCTCTCCCTCAGTCGGAGATTAGAAGGGAGCAGCGGGCGACGCGTCTCCTTTGGCCTCCAGTCCAATAGCCGCCTCTCTGCGCACTCACACCTTAAAAGGAGGCGGAAACGGCCGCGGCTTTTCAAGAGTTGGGGCGGTTGCGGGTGAGCGCGAACAAGTCCTTGGAAGTGCAAGGAGGGAGAGAGAAAGAGAGCACGAGAGCTCTTGGAAGTTGGTAGGCAGGAGACACAGCCCGATCGGAGTGTCAAGCCAGCCCAATGCGACCCTGAGCCACCGATTTGGGCGGCGCGCCGGATAAGTAAGCGGGGTTGGGGGGGCGGGCGGTCCTCTTGTTTTCCTTTTCTTCCTGGGAAAAGAGAGCTTCGCGATTGTCCGTTCGCTCGCGATCCCTTAGCCGGGATTCTTAAGAGCTCAAGCAGAACCCGAACCCTGCGCCCCTTAGGCAGCTTGTGCTGGCCTCTGGTGGAGCCAAAGGCGATAAGGCAGAGGCGCGCGGTGGGGAGGGTGGGAGGTTGCTTTGCTTCTCTTGGCTTCGTGGGTGGAGGGAGTCTCTTCTGGGAAAGGTGGTACCTTCGGTCCATTCTCCCCAGAGAAGATCAGTGTGTCTGGAGGTCCTCTAACGGGGAATTGGAGAGAAGGGGAGCCTTTCTAGGCGAGAGTCTAAAAATCCAGGGTGAAGAGAAAGCCTGAGCGGCCATCTCCATGTACAGAGAGCCATACGCGCCAGGTCAAAGGGTTGGGTGGGTACGGCGGTCGGCGGCATGTTTTTCTCGGAATAAAACGTCTAATTGGGAACAAAAGAGAGGAAATCATGGGTAGCTTTTCTGGAACTGTTAACACAGGTTTCCACTGGCTGTTAACCGTATAAAGGGGGATACGTGGGCCTCAAGCTCTTCAATCATTCCCATTGGGAAAGAATGCCAAAATATCTGGTACCTCAGCTGAAGGAGAGCCAAAAAGAAAGAAGTTGGTTTCTTTTGTGGACTTTTAAGAGTGCAGAGGAGGAGATGAACCAAGTTTGTCTTCAGGTTTATTCAGTAGAAAACGCCCCCCCCCCCCCCCCCAAGTGAGTAGCTTGCAAACAGCAGCTTAAATGTAGGTTGGTCATCTAATGTTTCCTTGACTTTTTCCCTTATGGTATTTCCAAAAGTTCAGATGTTGTGGTTTTGGGGTGAGATTCTACAGAGTAGAAAATAATTTGGGGAAGGACCATAAGCCATGAATCCCCAGCCCTTTTAAGCATTGGGCACATTTTAAGAGAAAGTTACATGGTGTTAATAATTTGGAGAGGGCAGTAGGACTTGCACATTTACAAATGCCCACCAAGATAGTTAGGGCAAGTCACAAAACTCTTTTATTTTACAAAATAGAAAATGTAGGTTACCTATGAACTTTACCTATGAAGGCAGAAGGAATTCTGGGCTTCTATAAACACAAAATTTCTGCTTTGAGCTCGTAGTCTTCTACTCCAGTACCTATTTCACAGAGGGTAAATTGAGGAGACAGGCTGAGAGATAAATAACTTTGCCAAATGAATACAATGCAGAGGTGTGGTCTGAATGTCAAGTGCCAAAACACGTATCTGCCTGCACAAAGCACAACAAAATACTTTTTTTTCCACATAATGCAAACAGGTTATGTTTAAAGAAACACACCGATCATTATACTCCCACATAGAAGAAAATCTCAGACAAAAAGTACACCACACCAAAACATACAAATGAGCTAACATGCATCACATGATTATGTTGGAAACTGGTGCTTTGCTTTGCAGCAAACTCTTTTCCAGCAGAAATCTCATGTTTAAGTAAAAATAAAAAGTAAAAATGATTTTAAAATTAGGAGGGGCAATGAAATGAGCCTTAATGCTTCTAAGGGACACATCTGTGAGCCCAGTGGTACCCACATTAAAGGCCTATATAATTCCAGGCTAGTTGAGGCTCACCTGGATCCTTGTGAGTCTTAACTCAATCAGGGTAAAAGGTCACTTAAATGACCAAACAGGGAATTGAAGTCATTTGAAATGCATGTGACTTTATGGGCAGATATATATATATATTATATGGATTGATCATTCTTCTATTTCTTATCTCTAAGTTTCTTATTTAAGAAATAGAAGGTTAAGGAGAGAAAGGAAATTGTGAAAGGCACCAGTTCTTGGGAACAATCCAGGTCTTACATATCTGTTCCCAGGAAAAGCCACAATGGGAATCTCCTTTGAACTGCTTCAGTTCTTAAATTCCTTCAATTCAAATGAGTTAAGCTTATGAAATAATCACTTTTAGGATTTGGAAAAAAATAAAACAAAAATAGAGATATCTTCAAGGAATATGGTTGGTGCCAGCTCACATAACTGTCAGGACAGAATTAAGGATTTGGAATGTGACTAATGTATTTGTAATACCATTGTATGAATCTAGAAAAATGGAATCTACAATGTCCTCTAGAAAATTATTTCACAGTTCCAAAGAAAGATACGCTATTTTCATTATAGAGTAGTTGGCCTATAGGAAGAAGCCTGGCAAAGTGTATGGGCAAAATTAGGCTATACTTTGTCAGTTGATAAAATTAGATATTTTATGAATGTTTAATGTGCTGGTTTTAGTTTTCAAAATTGGGAATAATGCGTTTGTTTTTATTAGTGTCTGAACTGATTTTGTATCTAGGATGAAAAATATGAATCAGAAGTCGTAAGAAGTAGGAAAAGATTGGTTATTTAGTGGAGGTGGGTTTACAGAGTTAATATATTTCTGCTTTGCTCTTTGGAAATAAGTTGTCCCCTCCCTTTTCAAATACTAATCTTCAATTTTCCAAGATATTTCTAAAATGCAAAATGTTTCCTTTATATTTGTAATGGTTAGCATTTTTTACTGTGACATCCACCCCATTTGTTTGTGCTTTATTTGCTAGAAGTAGATTTTCAGAGTTATAGATGTAACCTCTTCAAATTTCCAAAGAACCACATATCTCTTTCTGTGAATCAGAAATCAGATTGGTTCTTCCTTTTTCTCCTATTGTATAAACAGAATTTTTATGTTATTTTTAGGATTCTAAGGAGGCTGCAATACTTTGTGTTTGAAAAGGTAGAAATTACAACTTTTATCAGAATAAGCTTGAAATAATTATATTTGCTTTCCAAAAAGGATTTAATGTTAGTATCATTAGCTTGATTTGCAATTTACTTTAACTCAAGTTGTCGAACTAAATATTATACGCACAAAGCAAAATGGCTTTTTCCATTGAAAATCTAGAATCTAAATTCAAAATCTGATGTGGGATTACAAATTTGTTTTTTAGTTTCAGTATGTTAATGGTGAAATATGTTCTGTATATTTTTGTGTTCAGCACTTTCTTTATAATCCCATCTAATAAATGGCCAGATTACAGACTCTGAAAAAAGCGTTTTTGCAATGGATTGTAAATCATTTGTTACATTGAAAAAATATAAAGCAAGAGAGATTTTTTCCTCTAGATTAGGCAGAATGTATTACTGTCTTTGTTGCTCTATTGCAAATTAGTGGAATCTGCAAGTGGAATTGTACTTTTTAAAATACGGATTTTCTTTATCTCTTGTTTGCAACTCTTCTGTTTTACTCTAGCTGGGACCATTTTCCCTTCCATGAACTCTAATGCTGTTTCATGAAGCTTTTCAGTGTGTGCTAAAAATGCTGTTTAAATGATACAGCCATAGGCAAAATACAACAACTCCCCCTCCCAAATATCTCCTATCCTTTCAAAGGAGTTGATTCAATTTGGTTTCTACATTTTTAAAGTTTTTCCCAGAAGGAATTGGAATGTCTTTTTTTTTGGTATCTGCTTTATCTTCAGGCAAACAAGAGAGGGCAATTACTGTTTTCCTTTGGTATTCAGACATTCCTCGGCTTGTTGGTATTTATTGTTGATTGGGTTTTGACCTTCAGAATGCAAGTTCTTACAGGATCTGAGCAATCTGGCTACATTTTTGGGATACTTTTTTTTGGTCAGTGTCTGGTCTTCAGTGATGTCGGAACTTAAAGAATGAGGAATATTTCCTGTTGGAACTGAAGTCTGATGGCCGGTTTGTTCTCCGCCTTTTTTCTCTCAATTTGCATTTCTCTCTTTATTTCTTCCTCATCCCACCGCCCCTAGCTGCCTTTTCATCATAGGCAAAATTTATGGCTTCTCTGAAAGGCATTGCACAATCTCCTCAGTTACACAAACTTATGATATTTCATAACATGTTTACATCGGTTGTCTTTGCTTTCCTTACACCCCCCCACCCCCAATGGTTTTTTTTATTATTTGTGCAGTAAAGCAGCAATGGGGAATACAGCATTATTTTTACAATAAGCTACAGGGAGGTTTTGGTTTTTTTTGCATAAATGCCTGGTGTTAAACTTTGCTAGTAATTCCAGTCTGCAAGATTCCATGCATCAAAGAGGTTCCCCCCCCCCCCCTTTTTTTTTTTTTTTACCAGAAATGACTCTCTGTGTGTCTAGTTCCATAGCAAAGACACCTCTTTGGTGCCCTCTTTTGGCTAATCCAGATAGATTTCCAAAGATTATAGATAATGGAAAGCAGTAATTTACACTAAGTGTGTGGACTGGGTGAGTTGCTTGCTTCAAATATACAGCATATTAAAAAATATCCATGTGATTCAAATTGTTGCTTCCTCAGTTTTATACATTTTTGCCTGAAAGCTTCATCCCTTTAGACTTTCCACCTATATTTAAACACACCCCTATACACTTTTGTAAAATCTGCTCTCTGGGACTGGAATTGTTTCAGATGCCTTCACCTTACTGGTTTGTGAAGATCAGGATTGGGTTGTTCAAGTGACTGGCCAAATAGCCAATTCTGGCCTTCTCATATGCCGACTGTCTGTTAGTAGTTGTTTCAATCTATTGGATGCGACATAAGTATCCCAATCGGCTTCAGCCTTCGAATATATGATAAGTATATATGATCTTACTTCTACCGGTACTAGTATTTCTTATAAGATTTCATTTATAGAGTCAACAACTTTAAAGCTAGTCCTTGACTTACAACAACTCATTTAGTGACCGTTCAAAGTTAGAATGGCATTGGAAAAAGTGATTTATGACCACTTTTCACAGTTATGACCTTTCCAGCATCCTCATGATCATGTAATCAAAATTCAGTTGCTTGGCAACCGGCTCATATTTATGACCGTTGCTGTGTCCCAAGATCATGTGATCATCTTTTGCAACATTCTGACAAGCAAAGTCAATGAGATTCACGTAACAACCAGGTTACTAACTTATCAACTGCAGTGATTCACTTAACAACTGAAACAAGAAAGGTCATAAAATGGGGCATAGTTCACTTAAAAATGACTCACTTAACAACAGAAATTTGGGGCTCAAATGTGATCATAAGTCAAGGACTACCTGTATTCACTATTACAGTACATGCTGCCCTTAGGTCTTTGCCAAAAGGCCAGAAGTTAAATCCTTTGCACAGAGGTCCTGAAATTCAATCTTGTTTTGTGCCTTCAGTGTTTGTTGACAGTTTGTGATAATAGTAGCTCCATTCTAAGAGTGTTTTTTTTATAAAGCGTGATGGAAATTTTATAAAGAAATTAAGAACAGCTTGGTCCGAAAAGGGTGTGGTGTACACACCCTAAGACACTGCTGTTATGTTCCAGATTAAATAAAGACATGGCAATCATGTCAGAATAGATGCATGTATGGCTTGCGTCTGACAGTTCAAAGAGAATGTGAAAGTTTCTGCTTTCAGCTTTTGCTTTGATTCTTCCTGATGTTGCAGATTAAGCATAAATCTGAACTTCAACTCAAGAATTAAACTCCTTATTTTATGTCAGCTGCCTTATCAGAGAAAAATGTATTGAATTCACTTTCCCTCATCTATCTCCAATCTCCCCCCTCCCTTTCTTAATTCAGAGTGAGGCATCTTTTCTTTGGGAACGTACTGCCTTTAAATTACTGCACTCCTAAAGCAATCTGTTACTTATGAAAATGATGCTGTTATCACAAATTCCCAGTATAGATAATTTTGCACATAATGGATGTATTTTGATATTTCACCTTGGGACTTATCTTTAAAATATCCTGCAAGGTTAAGGATCTGAACCAGAAGTAGAATACTGAATCATAATAATTCAGATCAGATAACAATTTATCTTTCAATTTATGAAACAGTAAAAAGATGAGATCCTGTAAGACATCACTGTAGTTGATGGTAGGCTGATCTTTTCAGTAAAAAAAAACAAAACTCAAATGTTGTAAAGCAGTGAGAAGAATGCAGCAGATCAGTTTCATCATGAGGCTGATGGGTGATCTCAAACCAAGTCACTCATTTTCTGCTGAATATCCTCATGGAGTTATAGTGATGGTAAATAAGATAATGCTAAGAAGAGTAGCAGATTTGTGTAATAAATAGGAGCCATAAGAATGTGCAGGTTCTTCTTGTCATTGGTATATCTCTTATTAGGAAGAGTGATCTCAAACATAAATGGATACTTATCATGATTGTTACTTCCAATATCAGAAGAATACTACATCACTTACTATGGGTGCATAGACTGGCTACTGTAAGACGTAATATAGGATAAAACAAACCTTGTGGGAAATCCAGCACTATTTTTCTTAAACGTTCTACAAATGCACAATGGCTCTTCGTTGCTTTGAATTATGGAAGTTCACAGTAACTTTCCATTTTTATTCTGGTCTGATAGCTTTAGATTCCCCTCTGAATGAAAAAGATTAGCAGCTTGATGTTTAATAATTAAAATAGTTAAGTTTTCCATCCTGCAAAAGATTACTCAAGAATATCCATCTGAGCTTGAAGTGTGCTTCACTGAAGGGAAAAAAAATCCTACTAAAATGTAAAAGAAAAATAGCATTAGAAAGATTGTTTTTTCTCTCTCTAGCCAGATGTGTTGGAAATTAGCATGTATGTGCATGTACATAGAGAGGCACACATAACTAGTTTCAGATTAGTTAAGCAAACAAACTAACCTGTATCAAAATCCTTCTGCTTCGTTGTAGACTCTCTTGTCTCTCGGGCTATACCCTTTTGAAAAGTAATGAGATCATGACTGTAGTTGCCAAGAATATTGTACCTGAGCCATTTTGCTGGTTTTTATTCCACAACCATTTAGAATATTTTTATTTCTGAGTACTCATATAAGTAATTTAGATCAGGGTTCTCCAACCTTGGCAACTTTAAGACTTGTGGACTTCAACTCCCAGAATCCCCCAGCCAGCAAAGCTGGCTGAGAAACTCTGAGAATTGAAATCCACAAGTCTTAAAGTTGCCAAGGTTGGAGATCCCTGATTTAAATGACCTATATGATAGGAACTCCTCCCTTAACATATGGCATCTTACAACATAATACAGGTGTTCCTCAACTTATAGCATTTCGCTTAGCGACTCTTCAAAGTTACAATGGCACTGAAACAAGTGACTTATGACTTTTTTTCACATTTATGACCATTGCGTCATTCCCCAAGATCATGTGATCAAAATTCAGATGCTTGGCAACTAACTCACATTTATGACGGTTGTCGCATCCTGGGGTCAGATGATCCCCTTTTGTGACCTTCTTACAAGCAAAGCCAAAGAGGAAGCCAGATTCACTTAACAACTCTGTTACTAAGTTAACAACTGCAGTGATTCACTTAACAATGGCAAGAAAAGTCGTAAAATGGGGCAAAACTCACTTAACAGATGTTTCACTTAGCAACAGAAATTTGGGTCTCGATTGTGGCCGTAGGTCGGGGACCACCTGTAATGTTTCCTTGATAGCTTTTAATTACTGTTTCACTCTTGTCCAACTCAGTGCCATTCAG
Source organism: Bungarus multicinctus (assembly GCA_023653725.1). Lineage (NCBI taxonomy): Eukaryota > Metazoa > Chordata > Lepidosauria > Squamata > Elapidae > Bungarus > Bungarus multicinctus. The sequence continues at coordinate 55,677,048 of CM042836.1, read as the reverse complement.
CTGGGTTGAAATTAAGTAGGGTAAAAACACTTTCTCACTCGAGTCTACAGCCTTGGCTCTATTTCACCTCCAAATCTTGATAAAGTCCTCTAGAATCTTAAAATTCTCGATCTGCTGGATTTGATTGATTATGTACCATCAAGTTGGTGTCAACTCTTAGCGACCACATACATTTTGTCTGTGACAATCTTTCCTAACTTGTTCTTTTAGTTCTTCAAATTGTGTACCCAACAACATATCGCAACTGAGCCGTCCACCTGGTTACTGATTGTCCTCTTCTTGTCTACCTTTCCCAGCATTACAGGCTTCTGTAGAGAACCAGATTCTCACATAATATGATAGGTAGAGCCTTGAGTGAGAACTTTGGCTTGATTTGTTTGCTTGGTTTGTTTTTCCTTGATTATCCATGGTATTCTCAGAAGTCTGCATGTTCTAGCATTTGCATAGTATGCCTTCTTGTTGCTCAGAAGAACAGCATTTAACTCCTAAATATGCTCTTTAGGAGGTTTTGAGGAGTATCTTCCTTATTGATTACAGAGGGATGTTGGTTCAGAGAATAGCAAGACTGAGTGTTTTAAGCTGAAAGCCATTGTTAATGCAGACTTCTCCTTTACAGTGGGGCTTTTTCCTTCCTTTGTAAGTTCTACCCCCGCTCACCCTTTAACTACTGTGATAGAATATTAACTTTCCCAAGCAGGTTATGAGGATGAGGACATGCAATGTATCGCCACTGACTTCTCTCCTTGTTCCCTTGCTCCCTTGTTTTATGTTGCATCATTCTGGAAAATAAATATGTGTTCTTCTCATCACATATCTTCACAGTTAAGATTATTACTAACTTCGCAGATTATCCTCAAGGCACCAATTCTGAATCAGTAGTTGACCTTAGTTTGGATTCTACAGGACAGATCTGCTGTTTTTGTTTAGTTCCCTAGTTTATTTTACTTCCCTTAATGTCATTACATCAATCAACGGGGATAATTTTCATATACTGCAAATACTTTTAGTTAATGGGTTTAAAAACCCCATGCTGGGCCATGATGAGCCTGTAAATCTAATCCAACAATTGTTGTCTCCTTGTTAGAGAAAAGCATTCCTTTTCTTTACTTTTTTTTGTCCTTCAGAGGCTGCCAATTGTTTTCTTTTTCCTCCATTGCCCCAGCTTTTGGTGCTAGCAAAAGTTCCAGATTTACTATGAAAACAAAACAAGGTGGACTAATATGCCTTTAAATTTTTATATATGCACACAAATACATACACATTTTTGAAATAAATTATTATCTAGCATCTTTTTAAAAGCTGCTGCTTTGTTTTGTCTAGACAGAGGAAAAACCTTCAGGGAATTTTTTCTGATCTGAATCCCATAACACTTTTTATGGAGTATTATTAAAGTATATGCACATAAATCTGCTTTAGCTGGAGGCATCTTTATATTCTGCTTTTAAAACCATCATCCAGATCAGACATATAAAGCAGTAGTACTTTAACTGGTACCAGGGCTTAAAATTCTGTGCCATATTAGTGGAACATTGTCTGTAAAACAGCTTTTTTGTTTTTATATTTATTTGGCATGTTTCCATATATATTTTCTTTCTCTTTCTCTGTCTCTCTTTTTTTTTTTTTTTCTATCAGCTTGGAACAGAACAACAAATATTTTTCAGTTATTGACATTTTAACTGATAAAGCAATAAGCAGGAAAAATTAAGGGTATTGGGATAATCTAAAACTCTCTTAAGGTATCTTTTTAAAATTCTATTAATACTATAAATATTGTTATTATTGGAATTGTTAAGCTTTTTTAGAAAAAAAGGAAAGAATGATGTGACTATAAAATGCAACCATCCAGTTTTCACGGGAATAGTATGGAAGTTTTTACTGGATGTTTTTGGACTTGCCAGTCTAGCATACAAACTTGTTGTTTTCTGGTAGTTTCATCCCTCAGTAGGCTTAGTCCTACTTAATTTACAAGGTCAATGTTTTCCAGCAATATAAACTTTTTAGTTTTAAATATGAAATGGTTTGCTTAAGATCAGCCTACTTTTTGCCTTCTAAAGAGCCAGGGATATTCCTTACCGCTTGCCAGTGTTTCCTTAAAGATTGCTGAAGCTTTGTCATTATATGAGTCAGCCTTGTCTTTTGAGTTACTATTGGTATTCTGGGAACATAAACAATTGAGTAGAATATGACCGAGTTACATGCTGGAATTCTCTGGGGTGACTGGTTAGAAAACACAACTTTTTCCTTATTTACTCCTCTATATTTCACAGATGATCACACAGGTCAAAGAGTAAAGTTGTAATGAAGAAGGGAAAAGCACTCCCTGGGATTTAGATAAGAAAGAGTTAATAAAGCAGTCAATCTAGAATAGTGTTTCTTAACCTTGGCAAGAATTAGTGGACTTCAACCTCAGAATTCTGGGAATTGAAGTCTATTCATCTTAAACTTTCCAGGGTTGAGAAACATTGACTTAGATTGTGGACAGAACCCATCAAAACCCAGGAAACCCAAGCTCTAAGCAATTAACTAAGAACAATTCCCCCTATCTATCAGAACAGCTTCTGAAAAGGCAGGAGCCCAACTCCATATATCTTCTATCAGCTGGCTTTTGCAGGCCTAGCTTTGAAATAAGGATTGATAAACAGCCATCTAATGGAAATGTGGGGCTAAACGCAGATTAAAAGATGTGTGTGTGAGAATGAATTGATGTATGTGAATTGTTCAAAGCTGTTTGTTCCTTTGTATCTTTTGTTGTATTTTGTTGTGTGTGCATGTGTCTATATATTCATGCCTGGAAAAGACTGAATTTAAACTGAGATTTTCAGTTTGATTTCTCATGTTGTCTTCAATTCTTAATTAGTTCCTAGTTCTATGTAATAAATAATGTATCCATTCTTCTTGAATCTGTAGTCTTATTCTGACAGGGAGTTTAGCCTACCAAGCATCCTAGCCACTTTTTAACTACGGAAACCCAGAGTAGGTGCAGATCTTAGTTGCTTCTTCCTACTGAAAACATAGAAAAAGATTCTTTGTAAAGAGTGGGAAAGAAAGTGTCTGTATACTTCCCACTTCCACAAATCTATGCAAAGGACTCCAGGAGACCATATCCCTTGGATATATGTGGCTACAAAAGATTTTTCTTTTATTGCTTTAGGTTGGGGTGTGGACCTTCAGGGTTTTCTTGTTTTTAAACAAAAAAATGTTCATGCAGGAATGAAAAAAATTGCAATATTGGCATATATGGATTTAATGATGTTCTGTAGCAACACGCAGAGTATCTACCCTAAGACTGCATTGACATTAGGGATTTAAATTGTTGTTCTTCCTATATTTATGGTACCTAGGAATAAATGCCATTGAATTCAGTTGATGATTTTGCCATGTTTAATGTGGATTTGCAAAGATACATCATTCCACTTTAGCAATAGCACTTAGACTTATATACCGCTTCATATTTACAGTTCTCTCTAAGTGGTTTACAGAGTTGCATATTGCCTCCAACAATCTTGGTCCCTATTTTACTGATCTTGGAAGGCTGGAAAGCTGAGCCAACCTTGGAGCTGATCAGAATTGAACTCCTGGATTGAGCAGTGAGGTAGCCTGCAATATTGCATTCTAACCACTAAGCCGTTATGGCTTTAGTAAAATAATCCATGTTGTCATAAAAGAAATGGTAGATTGGCCTTGATTGGCCTTCTCGGGGGAGGGGCAGCTTTGTCATGCAGAAGACCCATTTTTCAATCATAGCAAAACCATATAGTATAGTTGTCCTGGCATATAAAAGCGATACCTTTGTTTTTGAAAATTTAAAAAAGTCAAATCCAAAGAATGATATTATTTTGGGGGTGACAACAAAACCTTGCCTTTTAATAATACAGCTATCTCAGTTTGTTGGTTTAAAGTATCTGTTACTAATAACACAGGTGTCATCATACTGCTGCAATAATATACAAAAATTACTTGAGTAATCCACTATTCAAAAGTAATTGAATCCCTGTGTCTCTCTGATTTATTTTACTTGTTTCCTCCAATGCTTAATAGTTTCTGTTCGTGTAATCACTCTTCTACCATGTTATCAGTGGTTTTAAAAAATTCTAATTTGTTTGGTTACAACATTTTATTGCATGTTCAATATTTCTGATGCTGCCTGTTGTCAGAAAACTACAGTTAGTTCTCTAGTAGTTGCAGATCTTTCCTATTGTTGCGGTAAACCACTAGTATGCCCACTGGAAGACTTTTGCACTTTCTCATTACTTGAGCATGTTTTCATCAATCATTTTCCTTAACTCTCAAAGGTGCTTTCCTACGATATTATTTTAGATTTTCTTTTCAATCTTTTGGTACACCTTTTCCAATGACATTTTTGATTTCAAATGTCTGTGAAAATTTGGACTGCTGATTTGCCAAATGAGTAATCTAATTTAACTTTTACTTTTTAAACATCCTTTTAACAGCATTACCCTTTCTAATATGCCACTTGATTTCAAATAGTAAGTAGAATGATCCCCTTCTATATATTACTGCAATTATTTTGAATTAAATTTAAATAAACACTACTTCCAATCCAGCAACAATAGCATCAGCTGAAATAGAAATTGTTTTATCAACAGTATAATATCTCAGAATTAGCAATTTAGTTAAATATTTAAGCTGTGCAAATGCTTTATCTTGCATATCTAACCACTGAAACTCCACTTCTTGCAATAACAGTTATAAAACTGGTCATATTTGCTATGAATTTGAATGAATGAGTAGTCATCTAAAAAATCTTTATTTCATTCTGTGACGATGTATTCCAACAATAGCTTCAGTTTTCTTTCATCAGATTTTATATTACGAGCAATGAGAATGTAGTCCAGATTTATTTCTGTTGATCTTTTAAAATTTACTACATTTAATTTCAGATTTCTGTAAATATGTTCAGAATTTGTTTATCATGCTCTATAATCTCAGTTTCTTTTAAAAATTGCTGTATTATTCTCTGATAAACTTCAAAAACTGATGAAATATCATATGCCAATATGTTAAAATATACTTTAGCAAAGTAAATAAAGAAAAGTATTTTCTCTAAATATCCTTATTCAGATTCTTTCAGCTGAATGAATTTGTTCATATTTGATTTTTCCACATTTACTATAGGATTAACCTGTTAGTTCTTCAGCTTGTGCTACTGTACCCAGCTTTTTCATCTGTTTGAGTTCTCATTGTACCTTGGCTTTTAACATTAAGACATGTCTTCCTACCAGCACAAATAACCTATGGATTTCATTTAGTAGACTAGTAACCTGTGTAAACAACCCCATACTTGAAAGGCAGTTCATTTCTAATATGGTCTTCATACCTAAAATCTCATTTGCAACACAAATTGTTAGCTATAAAGACCAGTGAATTTTTTTTCTCTTTATTTGCAAATAATCTCACATCTTCCCACATACTTAATTCCTGCCCAAAGTAAATAAGCAATCTTGCATTTGATTTTCTCCCAAAGATTTACTTTACAATTTAATTTACAAGATCGCATAAACATTTATAAATAAAACATTGTGTATCTAAATAGTATCTCTTTTAAAGCTTTTACTTTAACAATGATTCACGTTCAATTAAACTAATCTGTCCAAATCATTTGAAAAATGAAAGTTGTAGTTCCTGGATACAGTCGCCTTCCTAATAATCATTTTTATAGTCCACTACATACAAATTTCTTTTATTTGCAACTTCTTACTCCTTTTTTGGGGGGGGGGGGGGGGTTTACTAATTTGCAACTTCTTACTCCTTGTTTTGCAATGAATGCTGTGTAGTGTCTGTAGGGTATTGGATAAGAAGCAGAGAGGCGAAGCTTCTATTCTACAATTAGAGTATTACATATACTGACTTGAGTTCCTGATTTAAAAACCAGGATAGATACCTAATAAATAAATAAAAATGATTAAGCTCTCACATTTTCTACAATCTTCTTCCATATTCCAAGCAAGCCCAAATACTACAAATAAATATTATACTGCTGAAAGTATTCTTAGCTCCTGTTCTTAACAGTGGCATTTGAAGTTATTTAGCTTTTAGTTTGTTTCGCTAACTTAATAACTATAACTAATAAGTTGTTTTTGTATAATAGATCTATTATTTTTTCTATGCAGAAACATCTATTGTTTGTTTTTCTTTCCAGAGTTAAGTCTCACTCTCTGGGTAACTTGCTTGTGCTTTACTATCCTGTTTCCACAAACAAAATTCACAAATTTGTACTAATAACTTTTCAAACAAACACTCCAGGATTGGTTTTCCTCCCCCCGCTTCCTCTCGATGAAACCACATGACATATGTATGCATTCCATCCTTTTTTAGTCAATAATGTGCTTCAAATGTAAGGATAAAAATTTGCAACTTTTGTTTACTCAATCCCTTGTCGAACTGGAAACACTCAGTGGGTTTTTCCCCAGCATTACATAGAAACCTTTGAACTTTTCAGTCTTCTTATCTGTAATAACCACACCACACAAATCTTAGCTTTCGTGTTTTCCGGGTTTTGGCAACACTATCTTCAAACACCAACTTACCTGGAAGCTTCAGCCAATCCAACCAGTGCAATGTATCCCAACTATTTCTGTCTTTGTATTATGCTAAAAAGTCAGGTCTGAGTAATATGAAAAGATTTCTTTAAATTTACATATTTGTATATGTAACATGATTGGGTATCTTATACATCTCTATCACATCTGAATCTATAAAATTGTGTGTGTTAACATTACACAAAAGATCAACTTTCAAACAATAATTCCTCTTTGAATAACTTGTAGCTTAACTGTTGAAGCATCAAAAAGTATGTCATGTATGAGAGTTGAAGATGGAGAAAAATACAATTGTACTGTATTTAAAAATGAGAAGCAAATTCATTTAGAGGTAGCCCTCGAACTTACAACCTTAATTGAAACAGGAATTTCAGTCACTAAGTAATGTAGTTGGTAAATGGGTCAACATGTGACCAGACTTGATTTTATTGCCATTTTTATCACGGTCATTAAGTGAATGACCTGGTTGACTGAATCCAGGTTCCCCAATTGACTTTGCTTGTTGGAAGCTGGTTGGGAAGCTTGCAAATTGCAATCATGTAAATGCTTGACGTGCCCAATGTAAATGCAAGCCAATTGCCAAACGCCCAAATTGTAATCAAATAACCCAAGAGGATGGTACAATGGTTGTAAGGTTGAAAATGGGTCATAAGTCACTTTTTCAGGATCAATGTAACTTCAAGCGAAGATTGCATGAAATACCATTAGGCTTTTCCAGATAATATTCTCGTTGTCACAATCTAGAAACTGTATTTGTCTGGATAAGAATGCGCTGAAATAAAAATAGGTCTACTTATATGGGAAAATACTGCTTAAATTAGCAAGCAATAAGCTGAAAACAAAGCTCAGAACAAGAAAGCATACTATCATCACTTTGATTAAATAATTTTTTAAAAAAATCTCACAATTATGCTGAAATCATGCAACAATATGGAAGTGTCTGATTATCAGATTTCTTGTAATATTGTTGATCCTCAAGAATGAAGTATTTGCTAATTATTCTTCTACAAAGCATTTTCTTTGGATATTAATAGCAACAGCAATGCTTTACAGACCTCTCTAAGTAGTTTACAGCGTCAGCATATTGCCCCCAACAAGCTGGCTCATCATTTTACTGACCTCGGAAGGATGGAAGGCTCACCCTGAGCCAGTGAAACTTAAACTATTTGAACTGCTGGCAGCCAGCGGTCAGCAGAAGTCAGCCTGCAGTACTGCATTCTAACCACTGTGTCATCACGACTCAAGGTCCTGAATTAATCCCTGGCATCTCCAGTTAAAACCTTTTTTTCAGAGTCCTCTATTCCAGATCATGCATAACTGCTTTCAGCAAGAATGCTCAGATGAATTACATGAACATCATTTCCATTTGATGGAAAAGCAATGCATGCAATTGTCCTGGAATTCTTTGACATCCTGTGTTTTCATTTAAATAGGTTGCTGACTTCTCTCTCTGTCTTCTAGAAATTCCGGGTCGATATGCCAGGATCGAGCAACACATTTATTCCTACTCTCAACGCGATAACCACCAGCCAAGACCTACAGTGGATGGTTCAGCCCACTGTGATAACCTCCATGCCAAGTGCCTACTCTCGCTCGCATCCCTACAGCCACGCATTGCCCAACCTGTCTTCAGTTACTGGACACACAGCCCTACAAAGGCCTGGTGTTATTAAGACCATTGGGACCACCGTGGGCAGGAGGAGAAGAGATGAGCAGGTAGCTCCACTATTTAAAACAACTAGCGGAATGGACTTGGTATTGAATGTGACATTTCTAAGTCTGTGCTTCAAATATTGGTGGCAACTGACAATAGATTTAGGCATTACCTGAATCTGGCTTGAAGGAATACTGACTTCAGTATAAGAAAGTCTCTACAAACCATAGCTTAACTCCCTTACATTTTGGTGTGAGACCTTGCATTGGTCCCAGGATTTTCCAGTGAAGGAATCTTGAATAACAAAGCTGGGAAGATTTGTAGTGTTAAGGTAGAAAGTTGACACTAATCAGGACTGACAGCTTTCAGCAAGCTAAATGAGTAGCCCAATCTGATGTGATACCTCTGCCTAAGATTTCATTTGTGTTAATGTTTTAATAGTGTCTCCTTCAGTGGTAGTTTCACTGGAACGTGTGGATTCCAAAAGCATTGGAAAGGTTCACTATCTCATTTTCATTGCAATTAAATTGTTGGTTGCAACTCACATGTAAGGCTTAAGATAATACAGAATGCCATTCTTTGTTGTCTGGTGGGCATCTATGCAGTAACTTCTCAAGTAAAGGGAATCCAAGGCAGCAGCCCTGTATTTCTCTCTAATGGGTAGTTCCATCCTAAAAACATAAGGACTGTTCCCCTAGAAATGCCCAGAGCATTCCAAGCAGTCCTTCCCACAATAGCCAACTGTATTCCTCTGGATAATCCATAAGTAGGCAAGAGGTAATAGCAATCTCCTGCTCTTCTTGAGCAACTAATTTAGAGATAAATATATATCTGAAGTTGAAGGTAACACATTACTCATTATACTATGGCATAATGTGGTTTCTATGCCTCTTGTTTAGTGTGTTGTGCAAACCCACCCATTATAGCATAAGGATATGTACAGAAACCAGGCCACAATGGCAAATTTAAACAATGTTTAAACTAAGGCCAGGCTTAGCATGATGGGTGAGTGCTGTCCTTACTGTTATAACTAGTCATTATCGAGAGCCAATGTGGTACAGCGACAAAGTCGCTGGACTAGATGTAAAGCAATTCGTGTTCTAGTCAACTCTCAGCCACAGAAGCTTATGTACTTAGTTTGAGCCAGTTACTCCCTCTCAGACCAGCCTATCTCATAAACACTGTTGTGGGAAAAATAGAAGAAAATACTGTATCCCCTTGAGTTCTTGAATGAAAAGTAAGACAGAAATCAAATAAACAACCGGTGGTATTCTCCTTCATTGGTATACTCCCATTTTAAAGCCATTAAGGCTCAGGATCATTATGATGTCTTTTGATTTTTGAATTCACACAATTCTCAGTACAGTTGATGGCTATGAGTGCTGCAGTTCAAAGAATCTGGAACACAAGTAGATGGGTGGAGTGTCACAATCAAAGCCCTGCCCCTTTGATTGCAACACTATATCTGTCTTCATATCTTGATTTCCCCTCTCACCACCATTGATCTGCAGTGAAACTGGTTGGACCTTACATTGGCCATTCAGGCATAAGGAGAACAATCAGAACAATGTAGCTGAGAATAGTCTAAAATCCAGTCCCTGGGCAGGGTGCCATTCAAGTCTTTTGCACTGGGGTCACGTTTCTTATCTCCAGTTTGTTGTTAGACTCAAAGAAGTTGGTACATGCTTGACTAGAATAAGAAAACTTTTGGATGGATGAATTCCTTTTTCATTGTAACAGACGATTAACTACGATTAGGATACTGAAGTGGTTTTGAGGTAACTGTTATCTCTACCACATGTACAGGTGGGAGGAGAGGGCAGAGAAGTTACTAGAAATCTGAGTTTATCTACAGTCCCCACCAAAAGCATTAATTCTCTTCTGTAGGCTGTGTGTGGGAATAGTGAAACACTCTACACCCTCCATGACATTTATCTCCTATTGCTTAAGGGCTGCCTGATGATGCAGGAAATGTAGGGTCTTATCTTAAAAAGTCAGAGGTAAGAGAGGAAAGAATGGAAAGGCAGCTCTTTTGATTTCATTAGGGTCATTCCAGTTTGTCCAGCCTCCTGGACCTTGGCTTCTGACCTTCCAGTTATTGACTGTTGTCCCAGGAAAAGAAGCACACAGATTTTTTTTCCTAAGAAAGACAAACTTGCAACATCTTCCTATACTCTTACCTCACAAACCACCCACATTGCGAAACCACCGAGAGACTTCTATCTTTGCATTCAGCCTTAATTGCAGATTCATTGTTTTCTTACTCAATCTTCCTGTGGTTTCCCCACTCCTGTGCTCTTCCCCCATCTTGCTATCACTTTTTCTTTCTCCCCAGTGGCTCCAGTGCTGCATTATATCAAAGCCCTGATAATATTTTGATGTGAGAAAGAATGTTTTCTCAGAGACCCTAGATCCATATGAGGGAGCCTCAGCTCTGACATTTAGAATTGCATTATTCAGCTAGTAACACGATAGTTTTTGAAGCAACTTGGCTTATCTTCACCAGTCTTCAGGCGCTAATTGCTATCACCTTCCACGCTAGTATAGTGTTTGAGGTTAAGAGTTTGGACAAGAACTGGGGAAGACCCAGGTTCTAATTCACCTTGAGTCATGGAAGTTCACTGGGTGACTTTGGGCCAATCACACTTTCTCAGTTCAAATCACCTTACAGAGTGGTGGTTGTGGGAAAAATGGAGGAGTGGAGGAGGGAAGGTGGTGGCCTTGAGCTCCTGAAGAGAAAGCAGAATATAAATCAGTTGAACAATAAATGAAAAGTGGAAATTAAACCATGGGTTCATCAGTTGGATTACATTTCTTATTGATTCATCCCACAAACTGCCAGCTTGAATGAATGTTTGGTTCATTTGTTTATCTATAGTTATCACCTGAAGAAGAAGAGAAGCGAAGAATTAGAAGAGAAAGGAACAAACTAGCAGCAGCGAAATGCCGTAACAGGCGCCGAGAGCTGACTGAGAAACTCCAGGCGGTATGTATTTTGCATAATTCTTTTCCTTTCTTGTTATGTCCTTTATTTTTGGTAAGATAAAATGAAGTCTTGTTGAATTGAGCTCAATACCCGGTGACTTCATGTTATCATTTTCTTGAAAATAATATTAATGTAATTTCCCATTGATGTCTTTTGGTTTTTGACTTTCCATTCTAACCTATAGTCTTGGGATTTCTGAATAGCCTCCTGCCCAAGTGCTAAAATAGGCCTGCCTCAGTCCATGAAGCCAGATAATTTTGTAAATAGGGCATATAATATTCTGATTTTGTGGCTGCGTGATACAAGATGATCTAACATTGTATTGATTTTTGTTGGGTATCAGGACATTTCTAAAACTCTGAAGACTTGCTGAACCACTGCTCATGTTGAGAGCTGCCCCATGGAGATTCTTGCCATGGATGGATGGTTTTTGGTACATGGTGGGAAATTGTTTTTTTTTTTGGGAGGGGGTGAGAAAAATTTTTGAAGAGCTAAACGATTCTTCAAAAATTACATATCTGATACCTTTATTAGGGAATAGGGAAAGTGCTGGGAATTGGTTAACAAAATAAGAGTAAAGTAATAAAGCTGAATATGTATGAATAGTGAGCTACCAACTTTTAATCATTCTGCTTCTATCAGATGCACAAGTATGGTGAAGTAAACACTTGAAGGTGTTAAAAAATCACCCAAAATACAGAAAAAGCAAATTCCTGTACAATATTTCTTTCTGCTTTTCTTCATGACCAACAAAAGAAATACAATTATCTCAAACCTGTTTTGCATACATACCTTTTTGGAAATCATATTTTTGCTGCAAGAATGCATCTATGCTCAATTACAGGTAAATCGTGATTGCTCCTTTACTTGTAAGGCAAATGAGAGCATTAATCTTGCAATCATTCCAGTTTTTTATCTGTTAAATGATTCAAATTTATCAAAGCAGCCAGTAGGTGTACTTGGACAACATCCAGTCCTTGATAGATTCTTATGGTGACAAGTACTTTATTGTAGCTAAACAAGGTAAATTTTGGGAAGGAGCTTAAATTTTGAGCTTGAATATCAGTGTAGTGAATTTTTGTCAGAAAAGGTTTTGTGTTTTGGGTGTTTCAAGCCTGCTTTCAGATCTCTAGCCAGCCTTTAAATGGCCAGCCATCAGTCCTTAGGCCAGGACTCTCCAAATTTGGCAACTTTAAGACTTGTGGACTTCAACTCCCAGAATTGCCCAGCCAGCATGACTAGCGGAGGAATTCTGGGAGTTGAAGTCCACAAATCTTAAAGTTGCCAAGTTTGGAGACCTCTGCCATAGGCAGTTAACAGAATCACTCAGAGGACCTAGTCTGTCCCCCTTACTGCTGCCAATACATATTCTGCTACGGTTGCTTAAAGTGAAGTGAAGCCTCTTTATCTTGCAACCCCTTCTTGGAATGCTAATTGCTGTTCTTCTTGCTGACTTTCTCTTTATCTGGGATCTACAGGAAACAGAGGAACTGGAGGAGGAGAAATCAGTGCTGCAAAAGGAGATTGCTGAACTAGAGAAGGAGAAGGAAAAGCTGAAATTCATGTTAATAGCTCACAGCCCCATGTGCAAGATCAGCCCCGAGGGGCATCGAACCCCTCCACCTCATAACCTCCAGGCCCTGAGGACTGGAATGAGTGGTCCTGTGGTGGTGAAACAAGAGCCTATGGAGGAAGAGATCCCCTCTTCCTCTTCAGATCCCGAAAAAGGGCAAAGATCTGTCATTAAGCCCATCAGCATTGTTGGGGGGTTTTATGGAGAAGAGCCACTCAACACACCTATCGTAGTGACTTCGACTCCTGCTGTTACCCCTGGAACATCCAACTTGGTCTTCACCTATCCCAGCGTGCTGGACCAGGATTCACCACTCTCTCCCTCAGAATCCTGTTCCAAAGCTCACCGGAGGAGCAGCAGCAGCGGGGATCAGTCATCTGATTCCTTGAACTCTCCAACTCTACTGGCGCTGTAACCCTTTAGCCACCACTCCACCCAGTTACTGTTGGGGGGGAAAACCCCCACCTCAAGACCAGAGACAGCACAATGGCATTCGAGCACAAGGCCAACAAGAGCCAGGAAAGGAAATGATGTTGCTCCAGATATTTCCTTAGACAGGAAGACTAGAACAAATGAAAGCTGTATCAGTCTGGAGTTGGTAAGCAGCAGTCACAATCCCAGGACCCAACGGTGAGGGGTTTTCCCTCCCTCACCATTGACTGCAGTGGCTGTGACCGTCCATAAATTGCTAGCCATTTTCCTGTTAGGTTGATGAATGGACCGTCTGACCTGGCTCCTTCTCCTGCGCTAAGTAGTACATTCCAGTTAGTTGATCTCATTTGGGCCTTAACATTTTCTTGATTTTTGTTGGATACCATGACATTTCGAAAACTCTAAAGGCTTGCTGAACCACTGCTGACATTGAGAGCTGCCTCCTGGGAATTTTTGCCATATTTGGGTGGCTTTTGGCACATGGTGGAAGTTTTGGGGGGAGAAGGGAAATTTATTACAGGTCCAAATGGTTCTTCAAAAGTTACACATCCAGTGTCTTCATTTAGGAATGGGGAAAATGATGGGGGAACTGGTTAACAAAAAGAGAAGGGTCTCCTTAAAGACAATAGGGAACAGTGCACTGTTTGTGTCTACAAAGGCTGTATCTGCAGCATACCTTCGTCAGTGGGTCAGGAGTGGTGCCAAGAGGGCTGGGGAAATGCCAGAGTGGGTTTCCACTAAGCCTTTATTTCTGGCATGATGTCTTCTGTAATTAGTGTTTGTCAAATCTGTTGCAGGACCCTGTGTTTTCTTTCCTTTTGGCTGCCAGCCACTTTGGGTGTGATGCAGCTTCCCCTGAATCACATGCTGGTGCTGTTTCTCAAACAGAGCTACCAGCTTCCAGGTTGCAGGCGGTTTCCCTTGCCCAGTGCTGCCATTCTTCTTGCGGCTGATAGGGAAGGGGATTAATTTGAGGGAGAATGTGCAAGAAGCTCCCTGGGGGAAATCCCCCTCCCCTTTGGCTAAATTTCAGTCATCAGGACCTGGCCAGGGTTATGTGTATTGCCATCTGATGGTGTCAGGCCAAATCAGCCCTTTTCCAAGTCCTAGAGACAACTGAAGAAAAATGGATTCTGCACTTTGTCTCCCGCGGCACTTGGTTTCCAACTCATAACTACATACGACTGATAAAAACAAAATCTGTGCTCACTACTGAAAAAGGCAGCACGTTTCACTTATGTACATCCCCTGTAGTGCCAAGCATTAATGCAACTGTACATAAAGAATGTGCTGATTTTAGCAGGGATACCCACAGATAACTTGGAGAGAGGTTTGTTATATCTTCATCTGGAAGTAGACAGTTTTAAAACTTGTCCTTTACAAAACACCAAGTTTGGTAAACATTAACGACTGGGTCTGCTTTCATTTTCATTTATGGGATCTGTGGGTGAGCTAGGCAAGGAAGCTGATGATTATTTTTACCCTGTTCTCTTCAGAGATCAGCTTCTTGAGTTTGGGCGGGATCTTCTTCAAGCCATGTTAAGTCCTACGGTGAGCATCTTTGCCTCTCTTCAAGCTTTGCCTTAACAGCTGGGAAACTGCAGTCTTGATTCGGAAGTGTTTCTATTGATATCAGTGATCACATTCCTGTTTATTTTTAATGTGTCTGGATCACAGCCATAGTTAGGAATGTAATGCTAGGTTATTTGATCAGAGTTTCTAATTAATGAAGTTTTTAGAATGATCTAGATCAGGGGTATCAAACTCACGTTGTCACGGCAGCATTACATGATGTATCGGGACTTTTTCCCCCTTCACTAAACTGGGCACAGGCATGGTCAGCCTGTGATGCATCTGGCCTGCAGGCCGAGAGTTTGACAACTCTGATCTAGATTATGGGCTTTTTCCCCCTAATTAGAGAAGTCAGATTTGGTGACCTGAATGAATTCTAGGGAATTTTGAGTACTGTAAAGGTAGCATTTGATTCAAGTGGAGCTCAGTTCTTGGTGATTTTGTGGACATGCTTTTGTCATTTTTTGGACAATGATGGAGGCTTGCCTTCTTCAACAATATTTTTAAACTCCAGTCTTAATCTGCAATCTGGGATTCCCTAGAGGTCTCCCAAATATTGATTAGATCCAAAACGAACTCCACTTAGCTTCTAAACCCAGAAATGATGAAACTTCATTATCTATTTTTGCCTATGCTGGTCATAGGAGGAAAAAAAATCTAGATTATTTCTGGCTACTGATACTATATTTGACTGCTAAACATGTCCTAGACATTACTTAACACTATAAAGTTTATATTTACAGCAATAAAAGCCAAACATTTGCTTTACAGGGAAAAAAGGGAGTACAAACTGATTTTTCTAGCTGTTATCTCCTATAGCAGATTCTGTTTATTGAAATAATTTAAACCAGCCGACCCAATTTATGCTCAATTTATGTGCAACACCATAGTCTGAACCAAAAGTCATGTGGTGAACAAGAGTCTTTCTGTAAATATGTTGAGCTGTATCATGTTGAGGAAGACCGGTGTAAAACCACAATAAAAAGTTGTCTAGAACTGCTTTTATATGCACACGATAAGTATGTTGTATGGCTCAAGATTCAGACTCAAGCATCTCATGTTTGGTATTTTAAAGGAAGATTCTGATCATAATGGGAGCATCTTGTCACTAGAGTCAAAAGGAACTACTCAATATACTGTACTTACATCAAAAGTAAGGGACCAATGCTTCTCTGCCTTAGTGTTTCAGAAATAAAATTGCCACAAATTCCATCTTCTTAGGAATTATTGGAAAAATTAAAGAGTAAATAAAATTAAACAATTTGACCTGCAGTTTTGGAAGTTAAATTATTATTGGCAGAAGACAACAATATTCTGTCAAAATTCCCCATTAACGTTGTGTCAGTAGCAGGGTTAAGTATTCAGTTCCACGTTGAATCTATGATCTTGCCATCATTCCACAGATAAACTTGCTTTTCAATATGTACTTTTCAAGAAGTGTTGCTCCAGAAAACTGGGAGAATTGAAGAAAGTACTTGAGTAGTGATCCTTTTGTTCTAATTCCATGAAACAGGACATGATGCTGAGCTCAATCAGATAGAAAATAGAAAATTGTTTCAAACTTGGCTGAAGGAATAGCAATCTTAAGGGATGCTTCTAGATATCTAGACTTCTATAATTGGTTCTGATTGTTGACTCAGATCTCTCCAGGTAATTTTAACTTGCTTCTCATTTCATTTTTATTCCACGAGTTTGTGTATCCCAGTTGGATGATGGTTCATGGAATCTAGCAAAAGTATATTTGTATTTGTTTCATCCAGTCTTGTTACTTCAAGCAGGTTGAGCATTATGCTCTTCAATAAGTAGTATCTTTGTGGCTAATACTTTTTGGTCAACTTGTACAATTGGTTCATTAATGTGTTCAGATTGAGCACTGCCATATTTTGGGTAGTTGAATCCAGCTTTTATTCTAGTTTTGGTTTTTCTTTAGCATCTTTTTAAATATGCACATTTATACCCTTGAAATGTCATATTTGCATTTTCCCTTCTGCCTCACAGGTGTAAATGCTGTAAAATATTCGCATGGCACGAACTCTTCTGTTTTGGCTTTTTCTTCCACAAGCTTCTGGTCTACAGAACAATTGGCAGAGACCCATGTTTTACAATTGTCCCAATTTGTTGAGGGTGACTAGTAGTAGGAATTATTTAGCCTCTTGAGACCAATATAGGATGGCATCTTACACATGGCTGATGGTGATAAGTAATATCTCAGATCTTGTTTTCTGTGGTACAGTTCTATGAGTAACATGCTTGTGCGTGAAGTCTTAATAACAGCTTTTATGCAATAAAGCAAACTTAAGAAGTTTTGTAGAATACGTTGTATCCAAATTTTTTACAATCTACAGGATTTATACCAAACTCTGATCTGGCAATGTTTTGCCCAGCTACTTTAGGACTTATATGCATGCCTTGATAGAAAGCAATTCCTGCTCTTGCAGTATTTTGGAGTAAACAGCATCTTTTCCAGAGAAAAAGTCTACTTGTCTCCCAACACTAATGCATTTCTCTCTCTCTTTCAATTCCTGCTTCCTACCCATTCTTAGTTCTAATGTTTATACTTGACTTTTTATTTCCATTAGAACACAATCCAGCAAACTCCTTGCTTTGCAGCTTCTGTTAATTTCAACCTGTTTTGACCTGATGATACAGCTAGGGGTGGTGTAGTCACTGGGTTTGATGAATTTTGCTTATTAAACCAGCTGAGTACTTGTGATATAACAGGATCTGAGGTCATCATATCAGTATCAATGGATTTAAAAATATCCTTATTGTTTTATTTAATTGATCCACTAAGTTCACTTGAACTTAGCAGTATGCTGCTTTTGTATTCCACCCAATCATAATAACACTCATTGTTTCTTATTTATTGGCAAGCAAACATTTTTTGTGTCGGCTACAGTGAATCTGCCCACCATTAATTAAACAACTTGTTCCTATTTTTTATGCCAAAATGAAATTAATCAGAGAGGATCAAATATTTTAAAAGAGAATGCAAGTGATAGCATATCTATCTTTGTTTTTTTACATAGACTTATAATGTTTACATCTTTTTCTTTGCCACAGATCTGGATTTGAAAAATATTTTTTCCCTACTGATTTTTAAAATCCTGATTTTTTTTCTTTTTCAAATAAAAATAGTTAGACATGGTAAGAGCTGATAATTTCTCCCCTTCCCTTTATATAATTTTTCAGTGAATTGTCTTGGTGCTTCATTTTGGTTCTCGTTCTGTTCAAATCTGCATGAATATCTATTCTGTTTAGAAATGGTTTACTAGTCTCAATTTCATGTTTTTTTCATTCATGAGAATTATTGCTTTCTGGGTGGGGGGGAGAATGAGGTGTTCATTAAGCCATAAGTATCTATCTGTGCAATAAACACTAGGCAAGTGCTTTCAGAAAAGGTTGGTATCTCAGTCATAATGTGCTTCACAGGCAAAAGTTTCCAGGGCTTTTCTAAGTAGGACTGCCTCGATTGCTGAATGAAACAGACTCACTTTCTGTTTCTTCCAAAAAATCAGTGGTTCCTATGATCACATTCAACATTCCATTTAGGTGGCATTTTTGCATATCAGCATAATCCTAGGGCATGTTTCATTCCAATTCATTAAAAATCCATTCTGCAGGAAAAAAGATCTAAAATGGGCAAGTAGAATATGATTTAATTCCCACAGCAAGAGTAAAAATGATGCTCTTTCATCCATTGGTTTGCATGAATTGGGTTTTTTTTTTTTTAATTGACATCAAAGAATGTTGATGTGATTCCATATCCAGGCTGATGGAATAGATTGTCTAACGCTATTCTTGGCGTACACAAATGGAAAAAATATCATGGCAAAAAAAAAAGGGGGGGGGGGTATCTGCAAGAACACCAAATTGTACACGTATATGCATATTTTCTAATTATAGAAAACAAAGCCAGAAGAACTGAAGGAAGTAAGCATTTTTATGTCTTTCTCTGCAAATCTCATGAGATTAATAAGGACTATAAAGATTAGGAGAATTTTTTTTTGGGGGGGGGGTGAGAAGCTCCAAAACTTACCTATGTAAGCGGGAGAGGGGATTCTCATATAAAAATGTACAGAGAAATGGTTTCTAAAAATGAACTTTCAATCTTCTTCAAATTATAAGATAGAACAAGAGCATTCTCTCTCAGTAAAAGACTGTTTTTCTGTCCTAAAAATGGTTCTGTTTCTTTCCCACTCTTGAATTTTAATACTGTTCTGATTCTTTTGTGGCTGTTTTGATGTAGGAAAACCAGAATTATGTGTTGAAAATAGACATTTGGTCTGTCTCAGTGAGCAGATAAATGTTGTGCATGTGTATAGATTCTACTATGTAGTCCCATTAAATATTGGTGAGAAAAAGTGCATCTTCATTAGCACAGTAAATTGATGGTATAAAATGAAAGAATGCTTTAGGATCAAAGGGCCTGATTCTCTCTTTATTTGATTGTGATCTTAAATGCATTCATTCACCTTAGATGTACGTACACCAGTGTTAAAATCAGTAGAGCAGATTGTTTCAGTGATTTTATTTTTCCCCATCATATATACAAATCCATAGGGATCTTTATTTTTTTTCTTTCCACACATTCAAAGTTTTGCATTTCCTTTTCCCCAGCATGGGGTGAAATAAGTTTTGGATAGGAGTGATTTAAATTGGGAGCCCTTTTCTGAATGTCTGTGTAAAAGATCTCTCATTGGCAGAGAAGCTTGCCAGGGAGGTCATCTTATTCCTTTTCTTGTAATGCAGGCCTACAATATTTGCACTAAAATTAACAAAAATAATGGTATGGAGGTGGTTTAAAGAAAGGTTGCTGCTATGAAAGAAAGAACTTAAAAGAATGGCCATGCTTTTACAGATTTTAATGTACCATTTTGTAAAATGAAATCGGTCTAGATGGAAAAGAATGAAGGTTTTATATGTATGTGTGTGTATAAAATTATAATTATTATTTTTTACTTTCTCTTGCTGTTCATTTCCACATCCCACTTGATTCTATTCTGTGTTCTTTCATTGCTACTTTTGTGATTGTGTTCATTAACCCCATCCCCAAGTTTAAACACTTGTAAATGATGCTTTCTTGGCACTGCGGACACCTTTTTTGTTTGTACAGTGAGATCAAACTGGAGTTCTTCTCTCTCTTCAGTTGAATTCATTAAAAAAATTATTTGTTATGACCAACTGAATGTTTACATTTTTCTTCTCTCAAGAATGGCGAATGTTGCCAGTTGCTTCTTGGCGTGGTGATTCAGAGGGCAGCTTTCATCAAAAGGAGTCTCTTGAAATTCACGACTTGGGAGGATTTGGTACACATGCTGTTATGTATGAAAACTTCTGACCAATATCTCTCCCTTTCTGTGCAGAACAGACAAAGGAGAGTATTTTTTAAAAGCTACTGGCCTCATAATAGTTATCTGCATAATGGAATCCCCACAATCATAATTGTGGCTTGAATATCCAACATTCTCTCCTAAATAGACAACCTTACATTTTTTGAACGGCTGTACAGGAATGAGACAAGGAACAAGGGTCCATTTTCTTACCAAAAAAAGCAAGGGACTTTTTTCTGCTACACAGCTTTTAAAGATAATAGAATCAAGGCCAAAAATGATAGTTCCTCTCAATTCCAGGATTGAACACTTAAGTTCATGCACATTCATACATACACACATCCATGACATTTGGAAGAATGCAGGATTATTTTTTTTAAAAAAAAGCATGGACAGCTGGGAATAAAGTTGTCACTTTACACAAATCATTTCTGTGACTCCTGGTTATTTGCAGAATTTTTTTTTGCAGAAATAGAGCATAGAGACAACATACTCCTCATTCTAGATGAAGCATGGTCGCTGAAATCCTTTCTCTGCAGTTTTTAAAGATTATCTGAATAGATGGATGCCATATGAGATTCAAAAAAAAAAAGTCAATGGATGACTTGTGGGATCCAGTATGTACATTTGCACAACATTCCTTCAGAGGTTACTGCTGTGCCTAATGGTTGGAAGCTGCAAGATTGTTGGTATACAGTATTGTATGTAGAAAATCTAATAATATGGCAATAACATTTCTTACTCTAAAAAGTGTTTTTATTTTTCCTTTTCATCCCCTCCTGCCTTCCCCAACAGTTATCTAATTATCATTTGGGGAGGGAAAATGAAGGCCAGCCATAGCCCGATGAGCAGCATTGCAGTAATTATTTCCATCCATTAGCATTCTTCATGACAATTAAGCAAAGCAGGTAGCATTGCCAGGTATCCAGCCCAATTTCCTTGTGGCTTTAAGAAAGCTTAGATGTTAATGGCCCTTTCCCCACTTCCTGATAATTGTGAATGAATGGGGGGGTAAGGCTAAGTAACTCAATTCAACTTTAGCTTAATTTTGTTGGATCCTTTATATCTTCAACTGAACCTGGTGATAGTGGGTACCAGCAGGGGTGGGATTCGGGTGAACCCCTAGCTCTGAAGATCAGCTGGGAGTGAACCGATTCGCTGTGACAATCATGTGGGCCCGCCCGCCTGCCCCTGCGCTGTACTGACCTTTATCATCCCAGCTGATCAGCACGGAAGAGCAGATTACCGCTCCTCAGCTGTGTTATTCCCCCGAAGTAACATAGCAGGTAAGGATTTTTGCATTGCTGTTCACGTGCCCACAAATCACCAAACCGGTTGTTATACCGGCAGCATCCCATCCATGGGTACCAGCAGATGAATGAAAAACCCGTCAGCATTACTGTGTTAAGGGCCCTGTGGAGAAATGAAATTACATCTTTCCAAATCCTGTTTATTCAAAGGAAAGCTTGGAGCCTGTTTTGACAATGGCTTGGCCCTGGTAATGACTCGGGAAACTCACTTTTGATACTAAGTGCTACTACTGAGCCTGGTAAATGACAGAGCAGCAGGCCACAGCAACACTGTTGCTCCTAAAGTTTTAAAATGCAGTAAGCACTTTAGTCCTATTAAAAATGCTTCTCAAAACTCCTTCAGAGGATGTCCTGGTGCCTTGTACATGCTGTATTCCGTTCCAGCCTCATTGCAGATAAAGCAGAAATTGATGCCATTTCTAGTCCAATTGTTTTTAACCATTTTGGTAACACAGGAAACAAAACTTTCTATATACTTAGTGAATTGCTTGATACCAAATCGAGCAAGCTATTTATTTAATGTTGCCTGGCAGAAGGAAGTGCAACAACGTTTACCTGCTCTTTTAAAAAAAACAACAGTGATGTTAATCCAGTGAAAAAAATCACCAAGCTTAGTCATACATCCCTTGCCAAATGCAGCATTCTCAGCTACAGTTAGGATTTATTGGTTTGATTTGGGACACCTTTAAGCGCAATCAAAGTTTTACCGTGAGTATATCCATTCTAGGCAAGCTAGAGACTTGTTTATATATACCAACTAGAAGACATGTAATTTATAGCCTCTTGGAATTTAGGGAATAAACATTCCTAGTTATTCCTGGATTCACTGATGTATACTAAGATGTATACTTAGAAATATTTGTCCACAATGTTCTTTTCAAGTAGTATCAAATTATTTTTCTTTAAAATTTATAAAATTTATCTGCACAATTCCTCCCTAAGTTGTTTTTCAACTTCAACACACAACCTCATAAACTCGGCACAGTTGCTATAATTTGAATCTGAAGGTTGAAATTATGTGGCAGTACAAACCTCATGATGGATTCAATGTCCTTTCTCTGGGAAACAGTTAATCCACCACATTTTTCCTTCTCACATGAATTTTGCTATTTTGGTGCTTGCTTTTTTTCCTCTTGTTAAAACCCCAAATAAATATGATAAAAGCTTTTTCTTTAGCAGTTTGCTTTTGAAAACTGCTTATATTTATACTATTAATATGAGATGTCCACATTAAGGATAAAATGATTCTATAGATCCTGTTTGAATGATGATTTTCAGTGTCTAGAGCTAACTAAGAATTTGATGAAAAAACATCTGAATGTCTTTTAAAGTATTTACACAAAACCTAATTTTTAAAAAGAGACTTGTAACTTAAAATCTGTTCTAGAAGATAAAAATAGGGCCAACCAAAGTGTATCATGCACCCTACAACATTTCAAGATGTTTTGAATTTTAGGGTTTAGGGTTTTTTTCTTAAAATATGAATATTTAGTACACAATTTTAAAAGTTTTTAAAAACCAACACATTACACCAATATTTTTATGAAGATCTTATTACTTTATTTGTACAATTGAATGTTTGAATAATTCCTTGGATGATGCCAACTCCTGCTTGTGTGTTGGAGCTTCTCAATTATTATATCTAACACGTTACTGTAATTAATTGTCCCAATTAGAAAGGCTTGATATAATTCTAACTAGTAAAAATGGTCTTCATTTTGGCTAGATGGAATAATTGTAGGCCATTTCCCAATCATTTTACTGAATATTAAAAATTCAGTAAACTGTTAAGACAATATCTCAAAATTTGCTTTCAACATCTGTACAATTTATCATACCAATTGATTATTAGTGAATCAAATATTTGAGATCATTTTGAACATTGCTTGGCAATGTTTAGCAGTTCACTGTGTCAGTTGCTCCCTCAATTAACTAGTTTACCCCTTGCAAAGGATAACAAGGATTAGATGATTTCTTAGTCTGGCTTTAAAGGACACCTGGAAGCAATCAAGGTGCTTGCTACTGCAGTTGGAGTCAGAAACTCAACTTCCATTTCCTTTCTGCCCATTTGCCATAATTCAAACAGTTTAAAAAGAGAGAGAGAGAGAAAGATGGAATGCCTTGAAAGCAAACAATTTTTCAGGGCTTTTCCAGCCTGTTGTTTCTCTTTTGGGAGTAAGAGAAGAGAGCCAATAACTCTGTTTAGACAACACAGTTGTTCAACAAATTGGGAAAGAGTTTCAGGGTCAGCACTATTTAGGCTGTGAGATATCGAATAAGTATTGTGGGAAAATGCACGTAAGGCATGCCAAAATCTCTCAGTTTCTGGTTTTTTAACTGTTGGTAACTAAAACTAATCTATGTCAAGTCACTGGCATTAACTGGCTGGTTTATGGCGCTTATTCACTAATGCCCTGCTCCAGTTAAGAGTGTCCTATAAATAAGTCATGGTCAACATTAGTAATTGCTACAAAACATTACATAGAGACAACATTCTAGAGCACGAGTTTAAAAAGAAAAAAACAAAACAAAGGAGGTGCTTGTCAACAGGATCACTCCAGCTATAGTTTTCACTCTTGAAAATAGGGCAACAGCCATGGAAGCTCCACACCCATTTGGCCTGATTTCCTGTTTTGAAAAGTACCCAAGTCTCCTCCCTCAAAGTGGAGATATTAAAAAACCTATAATAGATGCCTTCTCTCTCTTGCAATCCTTTCATAACAAGTTAGAGAAAATTAATGTGGAAACACAATATAGAATGATCATTTCTTTGCTCAATTATGAATGGAATATATATAGTATATATGTGTGTGAGTGTGTGTATTTACTGAATATCAGCATATGTGTGTGTGTGTGTGTGGTATTTAGGTTTCTTCGGGTATTTTCCCACGTAATATTTGTGTTTTTATTATAGTGACATTTCAGCAGAATCTCATCTGCTCAGCAGAATCTCATCATAAATGTCGCTATAATAAAAGCACAAATATTACATGGGAAAATACCCGAAGAAACCTAAATACCACACATATAAATACCCGCGAAAACATAAGAAAACAAATATATATATAACCACAATCCAGGCAAATACCTGGACACAAACAGATCTCCCCTAATACCTCCAGCCCAAACATGCCCCAGCCAGCTATCCAAATAAAGCCTAACTTCCTAATAAATAATTATCGTCCGTTTACAAGAAACCAAGCTGCACTAAGAAACCCCAATGCACAAAACACAATGTTGCCAACCAATCAAAATCACAGCAACTCGAAGACCAATAAAAACAGACCTAGACTCCCAGCCAATCAAGATGAGGAAAAAAACCATTCAAATACAACAGAAAGCCAACACCAAATTCAAACAAAAATCGATTGCCAAGCCTGGCACACAAAATTAAAAATTAAAAAGCCTGAAGATGGCAGATGAGATTCTGCTGAAATGTCGCTATAATAAAAACACAAATATTACATGGGAAAATACCCGAAGAAACCTAAATATCACATATATACATATGTATATATATATATATATATATATATATATATATATATATATATAGTACATACACACACACACACACACACACATATATATATATATATATACACACACACAGAGAGAGAGAGAGTGAGGAGAGAGAGAGAGATTCAATAGATACAGTAGCTCAGCAGGTAGTTCTTGACTTATGACGACAATTGAGTCCAAACTTTCTGTTGCTAAGCGAGACAGTTGTTAAGTGAGTTTTACAAATTTGCTTGCCACAGTTATTAAGTGAATTACACCAATGGTTAAGTTAGTGAAACAGTTAAGTAAATCTGCTCCCCATTATTGATTTTGGTTGTCTGATGGTCGCAAAAGATGACCATGACCCCAGACTCTGTGACCTTCATAAATAAATGTCAGTTGCCAAGCACCCAAATTTTGATCATGTGATCAAAAATCAAAAATCACAGAAATGCTGCAGTGGTAGCAAGTCACATTTTTCAGTGCCCTTGTGACTTTGAAGGTCACTAAAGGAATAGTTGTAAATCAAGGACTACCTGTATGTTATCTGGATGAAGTCACCAGGCTATACTCAAGGGTGGTTACTGTTTGGCTCTACATCTCTGTAGGACTGGCAGAAATACCTTGATTAAATTTAAGCCAAAACACAATTCAGATTAAAGTATTAATGTTAGATGAAGCAGCCTCAATGCTTCTGAATGAATGGTGTCGAATGGAAAACATGTATTGGAAATTGCAGGCTCTCTCATCAGGAAATCATAAAATAATTTATTATGACATCTTTCATAATTCAAATGATAAATCAGAGAACAAGCATGTTGATGGTGCAAAGTTTGAATTTGATAGTTACTCAGTGGAGAAAAATCTAAATAACAGATAACGATGTTACCATTATTACTAAAATTAAAATTACATTAAATTTTGCTTTTATTCCAATAACTTTAGGGTAATATCATTTAATCAAAATTCTTAAACTTATTTAGAATGAGAGGGACTTCCCTAAGTTGCTTTATGACCTCCCACGTGAATAGACACTTGAATTTTGATCTCAGCAATCTCACTGTGAATATGCGATTTTGCAACTACTACCCTCATTATCATACAGGCATTAACATCATACATATAAGGACATATATTAAAAGAGAAGATCAAAGAGCGTAAGGCAAACCCTGAATAAAACGGAAAGACAACATCAAAGACATGCAATAGTAGCATCAAATAATAGTTAAGACTATGAGAAGTGCAAGAACCAAAACTTTATAATTCCCTCAACACTTGAAGTGGTAAAAGAAGGAGGGGGAGAAAACAAGGAAGGAGAGAGGAGAAGAAGGAAGGAAGGAAGGAGAAGGAGAAGAACACACACCTTATTCAACTAAGATTTATTTTACCCACATTTTTGGAACAATTAAGTCCTAACTCATGATTTACAAATGACAGTGGCTAGGGTCACATATGAGGTTAGGCCAAATTCAAACAAACAGCATTGGGACATAGCAGGATGTTTAAACACTTGCACTGTAGAAGAACAAATGGCACTCCAAAAATGTGACAAAGCAATCCTTACTGAGGTAAATGAATGCGGTCCTCAAACAATCAGCTTTTGGAGTCAATTCTATGACATTCCTATTGGTTGACCTTCTCCAAACAGTTGTCCTGCAGGACTACAATTCCAAGAATTTCCAGCTACAAGCCACATTTGCTGGGAGTTTGGAGGGATGTATGACAATCTCAATTATGGATATGAAGTTCCACATAAAAAGGGGTGGGGTTTCAGACACAGGGTGATGACT
The DNA here is from genome assembly GCA_023653725.1 of Bungarus multicinctus. Lineage (NCBI taxonomy): Eukaryota > Metazoa > Chordata > Lepidosauria > Squamata > Elapidae > Bungarus > Bungarus multicinctus. Next base: position 55,650,337 of record CM042836.1, on the reverse strand, counting down.
GCCATCTTGACTGTTTTGAATACTAGGCAGTCCTGAATGTGGGCCAACACCAGGTTAGGGTGATTTTTTTAGATGTTTTTTTCCTGGACTGGAATGTTCCTCTATATCTGGACAATAGTTAAGAATCAGAAACACAAATATAGAAAAACAGAAATAGGGGTGTGATTGTCTCAGTATCTTACAAACCATAGTATATAAAACTTTGTTCTTCATTTTCTCTTCCGCTCACCACATGTTCTGTTTCTTGAGCTTAAAAGGAATAGTTTTCATACAATTCCAATCAAACAAGAAATTCAAATTTTGTGTGTGCTTTATTGTATTGCAATGCAATACAATATTATATTGTATTGTATTGTATTATATTGTATAGTATGCATACTCAGGATTGTTTGTTTGGTTTAAAACATTTATAAAGCTACCCATCCTATAATCAACTCTAGACAGCTCCCAATCACAAGTTAAAACAACATACAAAGCCACTTTAAAACTATAAAACTAAACACATTAAAAACAAGGTTAAGGAACTTGCTACAGCTGACTGATGGGAAAGGTTTTGGGGCTCAAATTTCACCAAGAGCCTTGGTGGTGCAGGCTGTTAATCATCTAGCACTTAGTGCAAGCTGCCTGCAATTAGTGCAGGTTCGAATCCCACCAGGCTCAAGGTTGACTCAACCTTCCATCCTCTTGGGGTAGGTAAATTGAGGACCCAAGATTGTTGGGGGCAATAAGCTGACTTTGTAAAAATGCCGCTTGGGGGGGGGGAGGCAAAAGCCCTACTAATAAGCAGACATATACAATGGAATGAAGGCTATTGCTGAGCACTTAGCATGGTGCTCCATAGACTGTAAGCCACCCTGAGTCTCTGGAGAAGGGTGGCATATAAATGTAATTAAAAAAAAAAATTCAATGAGAAAGCCAAAAAGACAGTCCTAGAATAATTAGGCCATCAGTTCTCCTTGAATGACAATTTAGTTGTAAGAGCATCTGCTAAGAAAACATGCTTCTCTATACAAATGAATTTCTCTAGATTCAGGGAACTTATTCTAATATTTGTATTTACAACATTGTAGCCTTCTTAAAGAGAATTATACAAAAACATGCTACAGAAATAACACAACACCTTTGTCCTTTTTTCCCCCTGACCAATATAGAACCATCTCTGGAACACTTGTTCCTCTAGAATTATCTGATAAATCATTCTTTTCTCAGTTGTATGTATATAGATTCAGATATCAGTTCAGCTACATTCAATCCAAAGGTGGTATTCAGCAGGTTCTGACCAGTTCTGAAGAACCGATAGCGGAAATTTTGAGTAGTTCGGAGAACCGGCAAATACCACCTCTGATTGGAGATTTTACAGTATCCTTCCCCTGTCACGCCCACCAAGCCACGCCCACAGAACTGGTAGTAAAAAAAATTGAATTACACCACTGATTCAATCTATTTATTTTATTTATTTATTTTATTGATCTTTTATACTGCCCCCTCTCCCAACGGGACTCGGGGCGGTGTACAGCCAGATAAAAATACAATGAAAAATACAATGTTTAAAAACAGTTAAAAAGATTAAATAGGATAGCTAGTAAATAAAAGCAACCAAAGATTAAAAATTTAGAAATTAAAACCGATTAAAACCGTTTAAAACCAATTAAAACCCTACAAGGAACTCTAGGCCAGACTGGCTTGATGGAATAAGTGGGTTTTCAATGCGCACTGGAAGGTCAAAAGGTCAGGGATGGTCCTCATCTCCGGGGATAATTCGTTCCAGAGGGAAGGTGCTCCCAGAGAGAAGGCCTGCACCCTCAGGGTCGCCAGCCGTCCAGCCGGTGGCACCCTGAGAAGGCTCACCCTATGGGAGCGCACTGGCCGATGGGAGGCCGATGGTGGCAGTAGACAATCCCGTAAGTACCCAGGTCCCAAGCCATGGAGCACTTTAAAGATGGTCACTAACACCTTGAATCACACCTGGAAGGCCACCAGGAGCCAATGCAGCTTGCGCAAAAGTGGTGTAACATGGGAGCTCTGAGAAGCCCCCAAAACCATGCAATATGCTACTAAAACTCACATGTTTGTAACCTTCAGTTAGCCAAAATGGTGCATCTTAGGACAAGAACTTTTAAATCAAGGTACCTCAATTGCACTAATTTAAAGAATGCATACAAAAAGCAGGACTCATTAGTCCCATAGAATTGAAAATTCAAGGAGCTTTGGACCAGTTGTATTCACAAATCTGTGGCCTCTGCAGTGATATTATGGTCAGCCATGATGTCGCAGTTGTGATTTCCAACACTCGCTGCCAATGGGGAAACCAGCAGGAAGTGAGAAGTCACCCCCCATTTTCACTGCTTTTTTGCGGCCTATGGTCATTCTATTTCTATGTTTAGGTAAGACATAGAGATACATCTCAAATGATGACCCAATAGGTTATGGGTCATTTAGTGAGACTTAGTGTTAGGTAAAAATTAAACAGTACTGAAAAACACCAAGCGCCTTCAGAAGTAATGACTTCACTGGCAATGCTTTCTGAAAAAGGACCATTATTTCTTCACCTCCATTCCTCTCTTTTGATCATTGTGTTATAACTTATGAGGATAAAATCATTAGGAAAATATTTATAATTTATGCCTCATCAGAACTTTAAGATAGTTAAAAATCACTCATAAATTGCTCTGCTCTGCCATTGCTAAAGCAAATATTAACTTCCCAGATATAAAGAAAATAGCAGCTCTATATTACAGAGAGGAAATAATTGGTTAAAGATGAAAATTCACTGTTATTGGGCCCTTTGCTCTGACCTGGCTTCAATCAGAATATGCCTCCAGCACAAAGGGAAGACCAACTCTCTAGTAATAAAGTGGACATCAAATGAACATGGCTTTGAAGAAGCCTCCTGCAGGGAAAAAAAGTGTTTTAAAAGCAAAGTATGGGGAAAATTACGGGATTGCAATTTAAAAAACATAATGGTCCTTCAGGAACATCCACAGGGAGGGGGCTAAAAAAATATGAGAACTGACCATTGCAATGTGATCAAAGCCAACTGTATTTGTATCACATAGCACATTTTAAAATAGGTGGCATTTCTTTTACATGCCATCTTGACATTTTAACACACACCCTGGTGGATGCTGTGGAATTGTTTAAGTTTGTTGGGATGAGATGTTCCACTTCCATCCCAATCATTCCACAGTCCGGAGCTACGTAGGTAATAGCATGTTACTTAAACAACAGAAGGAAGAACGAACTCTCCCTTCTTTATCTATCCATCTGTTGCGTCACAGTTTGAAGACCAGGACAGGTTGGGACTGACAGCTGCTCAGACTTGCACGAGCCTTTTCTGACAACAAAATTCCCCACAACCTCTTTTTTCCTGCCATGTGCTCACATCTTTATCTGATCCCCAGCCCACAGCTGAAGCCGTCACCTTTACATAGACTCTACTATGAAACAACCTGATGCTCTTTACCAGCCATTTTGCCAATCGGGTAGTTGGGTGACCCCTCTAGGAGATCACTCAACTACTTATGGATACTATAGGTTAATGAGGGGACCCCCCTCTTTGTCTGTGCCTGGACCTGTTTTCAAGGACATTCTGCTTTCAGCCAGTTCCAGCCAGGTTGATACTCCCCAATACTTATTAGATCTCTAGGCAATTCTCCAGCTAAGGGACCCAAGCCAACAATAACAGCAACTGTCACAGAAGTGGGGGAAAGACAGTGAGGAGAAGGGAGAAGGCTGCAGAATGATGCAGAAGAGAGAGACACCTAGAGAGCAAGACATTTGTTCTCTGTATTGCAATTTGATGTGTTTCTGTATCTATCACTTTGATATTCAGACTAATCTTGAACAGTGCTGAACCCATATCCAAAAGGAAGTTGGTTATCAGCTCTTAAAAGATCAGGTTTTGAATACCAATGTAGCACTCTTTCAGAAGTGATTTGCTGTGTTCCTTGTGAAAAACCATATTGAGTTTTGATAACTGGCTAACCAGAGGAGGGCTGCATTTACGTTACCAACCGGTTCACTGGTTGGGAGTGCGCACTTCCCTTTGGGAGAGAAATGGAGCTTCAAACATGCAGCTAATCAACTAAGGCAGCTCTGGTGAGTACAGCAGAGGCGGCGTGGAACTCACCTGGGAAGCATGGGTGGGGGGAATGAGCCAGAAAATTAGTTATATTTGGAAAGGATAGCGCAGGGACAGGTGGGCAGGCCCAGCCAGTGATCACAACTGCAGGTTCGCCCGAACCCATGCGACCAAGCAGCAACCCACCACTGTGACTAACCCTGCCAAATTAGCCATCTGACAACATCCGCACCCTGCCAAGCCCAGCCGCATTCCATTTTAAAGAAAGATTCATAGATATTTCCCCACCAGCTGATGGCATTTGGTAGCAGGGAAAGGAAAACAAGAGTCCCTCTTCTTAGTTAGCTCTACATATTTTTAAAAAGTGGCATCATTTATTGGCATCACACCTGTAGCATGATAGGCAACATCAAATTTCCCCCTTAAAAGGATACAATTAACCATTAAATGTTGCATTGTATAAGGGAAATCACATTTTAAACATTTCCTTCTAATAAAATATCCTTTTGTGACACATAATTGTGGAAAGTAGGTTCGGAAAAAAAATATTTTTCCTCCAGGATGCGCTAAATTAGGAGAAGAATATCTGCAGTCTCCTGAAGGTTAGAAAAGGCTTGTGAAAGCCTTCTGGTCTCTTGCAAGTGAATATATGTGAATATATTCCAGAGTCTTCAAACTTGGCAACTTTAAGACTTGAGGACTTTATCTCCCAGAATTCTTCAACCACCCATATTATTCCCCATGCTGGCTGGGGAATTCTGAGAGTTGAAGTCCACCAGTTTCAAAGTTGCCAAGTTGGAGACCCCTGCTTAAACAAACCTTCATATTTTGTGACTGAGTAGTTTGGGATTAGTCCAATCGAAATGAAAAATGTAAGTGCTATTGTAGTAATTAAGAACAGGAAAAGAAGCTCAAGCAATGACCAAGGGATACTTAATTCTGCTGAGGAAACATGGTTTTTCCTCTTTTTGCTGAATTCTTCATTCATTCTCACAGTATAAAAAGAATAAAACTTTCTCTCTGGGGAAAAAATCCTCACCATTTAGAGCTACTGTCTGTTCTATGGTGCTGGATTTTCAGTTATTTTTATATTGCCATTTTTGTTTAAACATCCTATACAGTGGTCTCCAACCTTGGCAACTTTAAGATTTGTGGACTTCAACTCCCAGAATTGTCCAGGTGAGGAATTCTGGGAATTGAAGTCCACAAGTCTTAAAGTTGCCAGGGTTAGAGACCACTGCAGTATAGAAAGTGTCCCTATATTGCAGGAAATCCATTTTGTCTGGTCACGCAATCTTAATACAGAGGTTAAAAAAAATTAATTCAAAGGAAACTTCTATCACCACCTGGAAGAGGAAGGCAATCTTTTGTAACCCACAATGTCATTGCAGCTGCTTTTCCTGCCTGGTAGGATCTTCTGGAAAGCCATTTTGGTGTAGTGATTAAGGCACCAGGCTAGAAACCAGAAGACTGTAAGTTCTAGCCCTGCCTTAGACACAAAGCCAATGGGATGACCTTGGGCTTTTCACTCCCTCAAACCCTAGGAAAAAGCCAGCAGCAAACAACTTCTGAAACATGTTGCCAAGAAAACGGCAGGGACTTGTCCAGATGCCTACCAGAAGTAAGAAAGAATCACATGGGCTTTATAGGAACTCTGAAGATTCAAAATGCCTTGTCAGCAAGGAAATGATGTTGGCTCATATGTAAAAATTGATCTGAAAAGTCCTATAAAGACAAACTCTCATGCCACTTAATGTAACTTGTGTTCTGAGCTTTTGTGGCTGTAATGATTGAATTGAGGTTTTTATGGCCATGACATTTTAATTTAAATTATTTGATATCTGTTTTAGCAGAACAAATATAATTATATTCATCTAAAAGTCTGTGATAATCACCCTCTGAATGTTCCAGTGTGTGTGGAAAAGGGACAAGGAAATTATACAGGATGTCCCAGAGAAGAATCAACTCCAGATGTTCTTTCTGATATTTATTTTATGTGGGCAAGGATTTTATTTCTATATCAAGCTAGGATGGAACAACATTTATGAAAAATGATTGCAATAAGCAAGTTTGATAGCTGGTGGGCTGTTGAATAAACTCAGACAATTATTATCAGGATAGGCTGAATGGTCTTCAGCTGGGTTAACAACAAGCAATCCTCATACGCAGCACTTGGATTAATTACATATTTTGAGGTAGTTCTCTTCCTCAGCTTTTTGGTTTTTTTTTTTGGTATTTTTGAAGGAGGGAGTCTTTCAGCGCCTCACTGGGAATACAACTACTTTGCATTCAACTATCTGTACTTCTTAATTTTGTTCTCCATTCATTATTTCTATTGTTTTATGTTTGTCTTTGTACATTCCAAGTCCTTATAGAATTTTCTGTACAATACATCAGTGGTATCCGATGTATATGTCATGCAAAGTACATAAAAAAGATGGAGCCTTGAATGCACAGTCCCAGTTGTCTTCTTGACTCTTTGACCTCCTTGAGGTACCAGTTGTACATCACTTTGGCCATGTCCCTTCAGCCTGACAGAGTAATGAGAGAGAGAAAGGGGGGGATGGAGGGAGGGAGAGAGAAGGGGGATCAGGCAGCTTTCTTACTCTGAAATAGTGAAAGACTATTGGCCTATCTAATTCAGAATTGTCACTACTGTGATTAGCAGAAACTTTATGGCTACTATCAGCATGGTCTGAAGATACCAGAGACTTAATCAAGGTCCTTTGGAATTAAAAGGCTACATTCTACTTTTAGGCTGCAATTCTTCCTGTCTTCTTTCTTCCCTAAGTAGAGCAAGAATTCTTTCTCTTTCCTTTCATCATAAAAAAGGTAACACCAGAAAAACAAAGTCCAGCTACCTTTTGAAAAAGCACCTTTGGGACAACCATAACCTGGATGACTGAGAATCTCCATAGACAGGTAACATCTTCACTTCAAACTTTGGTGAAGTCTATTAAATTGTAGTAGCAAGAGTCCTTATATACAGGGAACTTCTTTATCAATACAGGCAGATAGCAGACTTCTTTGTGACTTTGGTCTGGCCATCTTATTAATTCCAAGATTACTTTTGATAATTTGAGGCTCTTCCTCAATAATAAGAGGAGAGTCTTTTGTTCTTACAGTCTCATTACCTGTCATCCCCCCAACTGTATAAATGTTTCAGCCACATCCATACAATTTTAAGGAACAATACAGAAGAGGGTTGTGATTGCCTCCTTCAAAGTTTGATTTTGAATTCTTCCTCCTAAATGGATGAGGTTCCTACTTGGCTACAGAACTCCACTGGCCCTCAACCATTTTTGGATTGCCTTTAATTTTAACTCTTTCCCTTGCAAATTTTCTGTCAAGAGCCACCTTATAAATAGTATGTGTTCCTACCAACATTACTATCAAGGTAATTAAAACTACTGAATTCCACTATGTCTTAGGAGAATCCATCTAATTAGAAATTTGCCAACAAAAATAGGAAAGGGTAGGGAAAAGTGAAGAGGATCTGCTTGTTTTGAGAACAGACTGGGGTTTTGCACACTAGGAAATTATCACTAACTCTTCTTAATGCCTATATTGTAACACCTGCTGAGCTTGTATATTTGCAAACAAAGAGATTATTGGTATTGAAACTGATTTTATTGCTCTTGTCTCTACGGTGTGAATTCATTTAAGCCTTGACCCATCAAAATTCTGATATAAACTGCACAATGAAAAGATTTCATAAATCTTCAGCGTTTTGTTCCTCAAAGGAAACTGGTCTTGAAAGACAATCCTGAATTGCCCGCTGCTCAGGAAGTGGAAAACAATATTCTCTGGAAAATAAATGCCTATAAAAATAGGTGCTGTGCTGTGGTGTTAAATCTGACTTTATTTACTTTGTATGCTCAAAGCAGATCTTTAGAACAAAATCGAAGTCCAACATTGGTGGAAAACGGGTCACAGCAGCAAAGAATCTCACGACACTTTAGAGATCCAGAGCCTGTTATTTGTTATTCACAATGCTGTCTGAATAGCCCCAGTTTTAATCTCTGTTCTCTTGAGGCTGGTCTGGTCTTGTTCCCAGGCCATGAATTACGCCAACTCATCCTGCTTTTTTTGGTTCCACAAAACATCTGCAGGCAGCAAAACACAAGATAGAAAGGATCAGTCAGGACAAGATGTTAGCTCTTTCAGATGACACAACAAGGCTGGATTGCACTAAGGATGCTGGTGAGGAACAGCTCCTATGGAGTTGTTGTGGAATAAACTTTCTTACCACAACGAATCTGCCAGTCTCTGCAATGGCAAAAGATCCTTTAGTAACCTCCTTTTTCTCCAAAGTTTTTCCGTGTTATGTTATCATAATCTTAAGACAGAGTTGCACACCCACACTCTTCTAAAATTAATAGGAAGGAGTCAGAGCATTTTGCAATTGCGATTAGCTCTTTTTACATTGAAAAAAATTCATTTGTACAGCGACTAGGATTGGCACGGTATGTAATAGGGGAACCCTGTACTGTCGGTCTAAACATGTACTTCCTCATTTTTTAAAATTTAACAATGAAATTAATTTTCCTCCAGATCTCGCTTCATTCCCAGCTTCCTTTAGTTCTTAGGTTTGCCAAAGGACAGTGAATTTCCAGCTCTACAAGGAAATCCTTAAATTTAAACACAATCAAAAACAGTATTCCCATAATGTTTGCTTACAGGCCAGTACAATGTACTCAGCAGTTTAATTATTTTTTTTTAATAATGTCCCTCCTCTCTGCAAGTTCTTCTCCACTAAGACCTGCATTGCACAAACAACAGGGTGTGTTTAAATGCACACAGAACAAAGCTGGGGATGAGGATGTAATAAGCACAGCACCGGAACAACAGGAAGTGTTGCAATTTGGGACGAAATAGGATAAATGAGCTGCTCGGTGCAATGCAAAGGGAAGGTGAGGCTGCTATAGCCGCTGGTGTTGCAATTCAGGGGTGAGGTTTCTTGTTCAAGTATTGCAGGCTTTGGGAAAAAAAAAAAAGAACTGTACATTTCTTCTTGGCAAAGAGCAAGACTTGAGTTGCCTGCATCTGTACCTGAATGCCTACAAATGCTCAAAGGTAGATGTTGGAAGTGAAGAGTGCAATTAAGGTGGTCCAAAGGCCAAATGTCAGAATTATAAGATGCAGAACTGTAAGATACAGAGCTAGAGGACATTCCAGCTGATCCGGTTCCACTTGTTAGTGCACATGCACAGGGCTGACTTGTCATAGGCCAGGCATGTACATAAATATGTCATAAGGGAAAAGGAGAGGCAAGATGTTTGTTACATTACATAGGCTTGTTTACTATTTCCCAGACAGGTCACCTAAGCTTCCTCCTCAATGGTAGAAAAATATTTTTGCATAGTCTTCCCCAAATAGAGCCAATCCGGTGTTTTACATTATAACCGCCAGAAGTGGCCATTTTGTTGAGGTGATAACAACTATAGCACATACAGCTGTGGGTGCCACATGTGGAGACCTGTTCTGTGTAGCCTCACAGGATTTATCTATGTTGACAAGGCATGACTTCTGGTTTGTGGTTACTTCCCACTTTCAGAGTGCCCTGAGAAAGAGGATTGATGGCACTTCCTGGTCAGAAGATAGCTGGGCACATATCCCCTCAGTTTCTTTTGGTTCTGTGAATATGCATGAAAAAGAAAGAAAGAAAGAAAGAAAGAAAGAAAGAAAGAAAGAAAGAAAGAAAGAAAGAAAGAAAGAAAGAAAGAAAGAAAGAAAGAAAGAAAGAAACCATGGTAAAACAAAGGAGGATTACAACTGGACATCTCAGCTCCAGGCAAAAAATTATGAATTAAGGCAGGGTTATTACCCAATAAAAATATTGTCCTGAAGTACATGAAGACGGAAGAAAAACACTGCCCTGTTTCTGGTTTGATCACCACAGCTATAATTAATGCTGGTGGCTTGACTGTACCTTCGCTATCTTACTAAAAAGCATTATATGTAAATCCTTGATTGTCTCTAAACTCTAAAGTCATGATGGGTGGTGCAGATCTATATCTATAGGCTTACCCTGTGAAACTGGTATAAGATATAGGCATTTCCTTTCCTTTTTCTTATCTCATACTTTACCTGTCTTTTAATTTATCATGTCAGGGCTTTTCTGCCCTGTGTTAAAACACTAGTAATCCCCAAAGGGAACAGAATGGTTGGGTAGCTTTGCATCTCCCTATCACAATTTGCACAGCTTCTATCATACTGAAGCCAAAGTGAGCAAAGCAGTGTATGATAGGGATTCATTCCCGCAATATGGGCCTAGTCAAAGAAGAGAAAGGAGCTGGGGCAAAAACTAAATTTGATTTAATTACTTTCCTATATATTAACAGTAAGGTGACTAACCATCCTCCTTTAGAGAGGACAGCCCTCCTTTTGTAAGTTCTGTCCTCTCTCGAAAAGTGTCCTCCTACGTGTCCTCCTTTTTTATATTTGAAGACTAATCTATAAATCTCCCTATTTGATTGATGCCGATCCGATCCATTGTTTGTGATGTGACATATTTGTATGTGACATGACGATTCGTCAAGGCTCGGTACAGTGCGGCGAGACGCGATTATGAGACACATATACTCCACACAGGATAATTGAGAGAGTGCGCTGCGTGCAAGTGGATTTGTTTTGAGAGAGTGCGCTGTTTTGAGAGAGTGCGCTGTTTTGAGAGAGTGCGCTGCGTGCAAGTGGATTTGTTTTTTTTCTTCAATTTATTTGTGTTCTCCTTTTTCATTTTAAAAAAGTTGGTCACCTTATTAACAGGTATACCATACTATAATATAAGATAATATGTTATCTTACAGTCTACATAGCCTTAATATAAATATCAATTATAATTTTACTTATAGCATTTAGTGTTGAAAGTTTTATAACTTTTTATTAATACTCATTTTCAGTTTTTTCTTGAGCTTTTTATATATTAATATTTATATTACATTATAATGCACTGTAGTTTACTTTTAATATTCACATATACATTTTAATAGGGTGGTGATATTATAGATTTTACATATTGGGTGCTCCATTGCTGAAGGTTTTCTTTCTTTCTTTCTTTCTTTCTTTCTTTCTTTCTTTCTTTCTTTCTTTCTTTCTTTCTTTCTTTCTTTCTTTCTTTCTTTCTTTCTTTCTTTCTTTCCTTCCTTCCTTCCTTCCTTCCTTCCTTCCTTCCCTCCTTTCTTCCTTCTTTCCATCTTCTTTCTTTTTTTCTTTCTTTTTCTTTTTTCTGCTAAAATATCAGAAAAAGATGGGGAGAGACAGGATCAAAAAGGGAAAATGTTAAAAAGTGATAAGAAAAAAATAGCTGACTCCTGACTTTCTTCAATATAAATACACATATATAATAAAATAATTTCTTACTCTAAGTTAAAACAAAAACACAGAAATAAGTAATCAAAATAATATTAGAATTGTATGACAAGATAACCTCTTACTCTAAGTTTAAAGATAAACATAAAATAATATATAGTATGCATGCCTAATAATCACAGTAAAATACACAATATTTCTATAAACATAGCAGATCTAATAATCAAATCATACTTGTTTTTGCAACAAAAATATCACAAATTTACAATTTATTAAGATACATGATGATAACTAAGGGGATAAACTAAGCACAAATTTGGAAAAGAGATACATTACTGAAAATATCAAAGTGGGAATTTAAAGTTGGAAAATATGCAGTAATGGGAAAATTAGCAGCATTTATTCACAATAGCCATTTGACCAAATCCAAGCAAGAATGGGTCCCATACATATCATATATTATGCAGCAAGGCAACTTTAGAGTTTAGGGTATGATCTTTTTTAAAGTGAAAAAGAATTGATTAAAAAAACCTAAAGCTAGAAACATATAAAAACTTTATAAATATATAAATATTGTATATCAGTAAGAATGCAACAAAGTGGGAGTTAAAAATTAAATGTTTACCCAATGTTTTTAGCAGGTTTCCTGTTCTTTTCTCTATTAAGTGATTTATCTTTAAATAACAAAACTGTGGAGATATTGGCTTGGCTTTCATCTCGAAGATTTTAATGAACTTTTAAAATCCTTTCCTTTCTATTAAAAGGATTAAATGTATTCGGCTTTCATATGATTAATTCTTCATGTACAATATACTGATTACAAACTTGATAATTTTGGCAATTTTTCTGTCCACTTATAGATATTACATTTTTGCCTTATTATTTTTTTTTACTTTTTGCTTGTCTCTTAATTTTTTTGAAACAGATTTATAAAAAATGAATTTTAATTCCAAGAATATTAAATTAATTAGATTTTTGGTAATTGTGCCCTCTAGTTGTTTCAAGTAGGAGCTTCATAACAGTCCTTGACTGAGCTAATGTAGCCACTGCTTGGTATATAGCAGCCACCCAGAAATCTAAAAGTTTGTCATGGGGAGAGTGTGACTATGCCACAGCTATTTCTACTGCTAAATGATGACTGAGATATCCTTGTTAAAATGTCAAAATACTACCCTAACTATGCAATTAAAGCTACTAACTTTTTATGTGCATGAAAGAATTGAAGCTTTGATTAAATGGTGGTGGGTATCATCTTGAGGTTTCTGATTCCTCCTGCCCTTATACCTGGAGACAATAGGTCGCCATCATGAATATTGATGATTGACACCATTATCAGATAAACTACTGATTGTCATTATTGCTTAGAGCAGGAGTGTCAAACTCAAGGCCCGCAGGCCGGATCTGGCCTATGGGGTGCTTAGATCTGGCCTGTGGGTTGCCCTGGAAACAATGAAGGACATTGTACAGCCCTCCCGAACTCCATTTTCACTGGCAAAGGGCTGCAGGAGGTTGTCACAATCCGCCTGAACTCCATTTTCTCTGGCAGAAGGCTGCAGGAGGATCCCACAGCCACCCCTGGCCATGACCTCAGATCAAACACAACCCTGATGCGGCCCTCAATGAAATTGAGTTTGACACCCCTGAATTAGGGTGTCTATAAATAAACTATATGCTATAGAAATATGTACCTGGTTTGAACAGGTTTGAAACCCTTTTAATCAGTTTCAATGAATGATTCCAAATTTTGACTGGGATGGGGGAAAAGAGTCTCTCTTACCCTTTCCTCCCATATCATGCTTAATCTTATGAGTCTTAAACAAAGGAAGGATCTTTTCCAAAATGGGGATGCTTAACAATGTGTCTCCTTCTAACTTGAATGGTTGGGAGATGGGAGTAGTTCTCCCTTCACATGTATATTCGGGGGGGGAGGCGGGATGCCATTGTACACCCATAAACATGTGTAGAACATTCTAGATATTCTCAAATTTATTTACGTCCTGTGATGAAGTAAAATAAATATTCATTGTAGCTATTTGTGTATCAGCTTTCAAAATCCAATAGCTGAAATTCAATAGCCTTTCGTCTGAATTACATATCAGATTTGAAATGAAAACAAAGACAGATTAATCTTATCATGCCATAATTTTTTGTATCAATTTACAGTAAGTACATCTTCCTGTTTCTGAGGTCTCCAGCAGTAATTTCCTTGTACTTGATGAATTGTGTGTTGCTTGTTTTCTAAGCCTACATTGGCCACCTGTTTGTGGCGAGCGCGTATCATGACTCATCTACCAGAAGCAGAAGCTAAATTTTGCATCCCACCACAAGATTCTTCAATGTGGGTTGGTTGATGGCTTGCAAAGTATCAGTTTCTTCACAAACCAAATGTATTAAACAATGTCTGGGACAGGACCAGGAACTAAAAGCTGGCCAATCCAGATATACAATCACACTCTAAGTAAGGGACTGTCTGGAGATGCAGCTCAGAATTATGAGCTTTATCATCTTGGTTCATCTACTTTGCTTCCCAAAGATGAATGTAAAATCCCTGAAGAAGTGTACTGTAGGTTAAAAAAAATGGGAGTACAAAGCAGACCTATTGTTCTGAATTGAGGGAGGAGGTAGAGCCAGGTATGAATTTAAATGTGTAGTAGTCACCAATGTCAATATTCTAATCACAAACAAGTAAACCACATGTTCACTGATTGTATTGTGGCACTCCAGCTTGCCCAGAGGAACTTTTAAAAACTCTCCACATTCAGAAAACGTTTGAACTTTTGCAACTGCTTGTTTTCACGTCTTATGCTGTACTGGTTAAAGAGTTAGAGCAGGGCTGGAGGAAGTCCAGTCAGTTCCTTGATAACCCAGATTTTTAGGGGTGGGTGATAAATGATGGTTCTGAGAAACCATCTTTATCTGCTCATAAGAGGATATAGGGTTTCAATCTGAAATAGTTTTTGCAAGATATAGATATTTGTCTTAATTATTAAGTCAATATTTTCAACATTTTCATTTAAAAGAGACCTCTCAAGCACTACCAGGTATCCAACATTAAAGCAGAGGTCATAAGATCCAGGTTAAAAGTCATTAGACAATGCCCATCCTGTGTCTCTTTTTAAACTGAGAAAGTAATCTTTCAGAGGCCTCAGTGAACTATACTGAAATATATTTAATGTTCATTTACTCAGATGAGTACTCAAGAGGGCTAAAAACATGAAAAATTCGATTAATACTGAGATGAATTAAAATTAAAAGACTGAGAAGAGTTGCATCTTGGTTGTTCTAAAGGCACTTGTGATGATGTCCTTAAAACATTGGTTTACATGAAACAGTATATTAGTTGTGCACACAGCAGGGGAGAATGGGGATAGAAATAGGAAGAAAATTGCATGGCGTTAATTCCTCCATCATAATAAAGGGTCAACTTGGATTGGGGACTGATAATACTAAGATACAACAGAAAGTGAAATGGTGGAATTCAATAGCTGAATGGATGCTAGGCTGGGTCCCTCATGAGGGCCTTCAGAAAGGTAGTAAAGACCATCTTGTAGTGGTCCTTTAGAGCAAGGGTCTTCAACCTTGGCAACTTTAAGACTTGTGGACCAACTCCCAGCAAAGCTGGCTGAGGAATTCTGGGGGTTGAAATCCACAAGTCTTAAAGTTGCCAAGGCTGGAGACCCCTGCTTTAGGGACTGACTGAACATTGGCTGGAACTGGATTTTATTAAGTAACATGATGATTCTGGATATTCTTTAAGGTGGTTTATTTTGATTTGCTGATATTGCAGTGGTTTTTATTTACTTTTTTTGTTGAGTTGTAAGCTGCCATCAGTTGACCATGGTTTGGTGTTCAACAAACAAACAAACAAACAACAAACAAATAAATAAATAAGATACAACTTTCTGAAAAACAGGGGGAATGAATCTCCTTTAATGAATCTTCTTGCACTCTTTAGACCATATACAAATCTTTAGAGAAGAGAAAGTAAATATTTCACACCTGAACCTTTAATTGCAAAGACAGTCAGAATTTAATTGGGAGGCTTCTTTGTCTCTTTCCTACCCTTGAAATGTGATATGGCCAAATATGTCCCCAGAGTTAATGAATGGAAACTGACTTATTCTTTAGTCTTCCTATATTGTAGAAATGCCAGCGGTCTCCATTTTCCAGTGGAAAGCCAATCATGGGTAAAGAATGCCTGGGAACGTTTGGCAAATTGGGATGAAAAAGATTGTAATGATATACTGCAACAGCACTTCAAAAATCTCTGGTTGTTGGTTACGATGTATTAACTGCATCATTTAGGAAAGAGGAATTGTAAAACCCAAATAACAAACTTCTATAAGGGAACAAATAATCTTAATGGAGGGAGGCAGAGAGGACTTTTCAGTGGGGTATTTGCATGTTTGACGGATTCAAAAACTTCATTCCAAAAATAAGATGCAAAAATGTGATGTGAAGGAGGGAGGGAGGCAGGATGGAGAGGTGAAATAGGGTAAAACTGAAGAAATTGAGTGGAAGAGTGAACCAAACCCCACACAGCAACATCTTATTCCAAATGCTACCTATGAATGTGCCATTAACCCAAGAAAAAGTTTCTATGTTGCCCAGGAAGTGAAAGTGGCAAGTTTTGGAATGAATCAAGCCATAGATTCTCCAAGGGCCATGAAAACAAAGCAAAGCAAAACGAAACCAAAACAGATATAGAAGATCCACAAGCTAAAGGAATTCAATATCTGTTTTGTATTTTGTTATATGAATCCCCTTTGCTTGGCCAGTTTCAAGCAATATATACAGAAAAAAATCACACAATAAAATTTTCCTTGGAATTACAAGAGATGCCATTTACCGTACTTGAGAATGAAAATCAGATTAATCTTATGTTTGGTATCTACCTCTCATGTACTTCATTAATTGTCCAGTTCTAAAATGCACGGAAACACATACCTTGCCTTCATACTCCATGTTCCTGTTTAGCAAGGATATAATTCAGGGTGTGTGTCCCCAATAGAATGCCACACCTAGGGCGTAGTTATGAAGACAGTGTATAATTATTAACCACACCAACTGACCCAAGCATTGCACAATAAACTCAGGCCTCCTTTCAGAAGTGTGTTTTTCTTGTACACTTTGAAATGCAAGGACAAAAGAAAACCTGTTTTAAAATAGACATCAAACACGTCTCATTGAAGTAGGTGTCCTTATGAGCTTTATTAGACATTGCAATACTCACATACCCACCATATGATAGACAACATGGAAGTTTATTCTACGTCCATTGATTTCATTACCATTATTCTTGCAGTCACTGTTATCATCCAGAGGCTGTTGTCCTTCCCTTGCTTCAAAGAAGCTGCCATACCATTCAGAATCTTTGCTTTGGATAGGGATGAACAACTGCTAGAGAGCCTAATAAAAGGTTCAAGTCAGAATTTAAAAGCAGTTTTTTACTGCATGTACTTGCATTATTGTATATAGGCAGCTGGAAAAATTAACAATAACAAATAGTACTGTAGAACCACAGTGCTTATTCTTTGTTCATAAATCAGAAGAAGGTTGGTTGGATGGTGAGTGGTGATTGGATAGATAGATAGATAGATAGATAGATAGATAGATAGATAGATAGATAGATAGATAGATAGATAGATAGATAGATAGATAGATGGAAAGGTGGGTGGGTGGATAGATTATCCCTAAATAATTTCAGGTGTGGGTGTTTACAATTGGAGGTTGTTGAAAAAAAAGATGAAACGTGCTTAATACTGTCCAATCTCTTTCAGAAGAGATTTAAGACTTAACACTTTAAGAAGAGATTGGACAGAATTAAATGTTTCATCTTTAAGAAGAGATCGGACATTGATATTCTGCTTCCAACTCTGTTGTTCTGATGTTGCAAAGTAAGCTTTGCCTTTTATGTACTTGTTTGTACTTGTATGTACTTGTATGCAACACCACAACTTGCAGTAGATTCAGATTTTTCATCATGATCCATGTTTAATCATTCCTCCCTAGATGGGCCAGTAACCTAGGACAAATAATTGAGAATTGGGCACCATACAAAAAAAAAAAATCTTCACACTACCAACTGAGCACAATAGGAGATATCATTGCACTTATTATTATTATTTTTAATCCTTTAGAAATCTTCTCCAACTGCCTTTCTTACTGGAGGTAAATAAAATATCTACTAAGAGCTTTAGTGCATTCTCTGTATTCTGACTTTCAAAGTAACTGACACTTTTATAATCTACAGTCTTTCTGGTACCAGCTTTTCTATTTGCCCTGGCACTGGAAGAGATATGTCAACACAACCTGCTGGATAATTTTACAGTCTTTTACTGTCTTTTAAACTGCAGTTTTTATAAAGGATATTATTATTCATCTCTCTGGATTCCACCAAATGAAGGGTTATTTAGAAACATTGCACACAGAAGGTAGATTTTCATGAACACAATTTATAGATGGCATTACTTCCATGTTATTCAGCATGAGATAATCAAAGTGTGCTAATTTTATTAACCATAACGTTGGGTCAAAGTAGAGATTGGTTGTGATTCCTCACTCTATCTCTTTGTCACAGCTACAATCTGTGATTTTTTTTTCCAAATATGCAAGAAGTATTAAGCAAACTGTTCAAAAAGAAATGCAGAATTGAATCCCAAATGTGTTTTTTAAAAAGTGACTGGACTTTCTTGTTTTTCTTTGAAGATGTTTCACTTCTCATCCAAGAAGCTTCTTTAGTCCAAACTGAAGTTTCTTGGACGAGAAGCGAAATGTCTTCAAGGGAGGAAAAAAAGTATAACTGCCTTTTGAAAAAGCATCTTTGGGAAAACCATGACCTGGATGACAGGGGGCATGCATAAGCACACCAATCATGCCTACAGTCCCTGTCCTATTGTTTCTTTTTATTTTCCTATAAGTATCTATCTATGTATTCAAAATTATATTTATTCTTATATCTGTATCTTGTAAGCGATTGACAAATCAAATAAATACTAAAATACTAAATAGAATCTCCACAGACATACAGACCTGAGGTACTCAATACATCATTAGCCTTAAAAGTTTGAAGACAGAGACGTACATCAAAGCCATATCCAGATCAGCTTCTGGTAGTGTTGAATAGTATTCATCAGATCCTATATTTTTTAGAAATTAAGTAACTTATTGCCCTGATGATTTAACACTTTATTGCAGGATTACTTACAGCAGTTACACAAGGTTCAAAGTTGCAAATGGGTTGCTTTTTAATAATCAAAATGGGAGTGAAGACAGAATGTTCATTAGGTTCTCAAACCTTATAAATTAAATAATTATTATCTAAGATTAGAGTAATATATCACTGCAATGTTTCCTCCAAGCAGCATGAGAAATGAAATTCACACATATATTTTGTATCATCTTGTATCACAATTTCATATAAATTTCTTACTCTACTGCATGCACTTGGGGTCAGTCTCTTACTAGCAGAAATAATGCTGTTCCTTGGCACTCTACTGATAGCTAGAGGGAATCCCAGCACTATAATAGGGATTTGGCTCACCATTATGATGAGGGGATCCATCCATAATGTGGCTGGTGCATTTTATCAACAGCCTCTCATTTCTGAAGCAGGCATTTCTTCTATTTGCCCGGAACTCCGATGCCATGACTAATGTTGAATGATCCATCTGTCCATTAATTCACTTTTGCATAGGGAATGGGAGGCAACACTCTCTCATCTTTTGCTCATAAAGCATCCAGCGGATCTTATAGAGGGCATAGTACGTATGTGCAGAGTAATTCAATCATCTCACGGGGATGATTTAGTGACTTCTACATATGACTAAACTGGCTGTTTTGCTGCCCCTGAGGAGTGTTGAGGATCTTGAGTAAGGGTGGCTAGTGTGGAGATTAACAGAGTTGGAAGGGACCTCGTAGGTCATCCAGTCCAGCTCCCCTCCCAAGCAGGAGACCTTACATCATTTCTGACAAATGGCAGTCCAGTCTCTTCTTGAAAGCCTCTGGAGATGCTTTGGGAGTAATCAATATGTTGAAGTAAAATAGTAATTGTTTCTGCATTGTTTGCTCAATACTTCTAGGGACACCTAAGATAGCTATCAGTATCATACTGGCTGCCTTGGCTCTTAGTTAATAGTCTTCCTGAGAACTCCTTTGTCTGTCAAACCTAAAGAACCCTCTTTTTATGTCTCAAATGGTAGTGGCTGTTGGCAGGGCAAAATATTAATCTATAGGCATGGTCTCATTCCCTTTGGGGTAATGAGAAGAATGGAGGTATATTGTTCTTCCTCCCCTGTTCAACTTTTAAGCAGCAGTGTCTGTCTCTTCTGTGAACTCTGATTTGAGTGCAAGTGAACTTACTCACCCTCCTTAGAGCAGACTGCTAGTGACGTAAACAGAAGGTATTAGTCACTCCTTTGCATCACTTAGCTTTCCAGAAGTAATGAGCAAGAAGGGTATCAGGACTCCACCAAGAAAGGGAAGTATCCAGAGGCATGGTTAGAGGTGTAGATCTCTTTATTAAGGCTGTTTCTGTTGCAGCTATTGCAATCTGGTACTATCTGCACATTCATACACAGGGAAGTTGTTTAATTCTCCTTAAACAATTGATTTGTGCCCAGGGGCAAGGAGTTGCTCCTGAGTTCTCAAGAAGGGAAGAAGAAGACTGATGTACAAAAGGTTCACAGCTAGGGGTCAGTGTCCCATTTTCCAGGATATGAATATTTTAGACAAGTCTGTGATAAGTAAGAGGCAAGTCTCAACTCTCTCTTCCCTCCCCCCCTCATGTTGCACAGACACAAAACATCACTGTGTGTAGGCTTATTACTAATCTCTCTCTCACTCAGACCAAAGAACCAGATAAGATGTGGTATGAAAAATCTATGGGAAAATATGAAGCAGTTTTGGTGGGGAGGGAATTGGGGAACTTCTGATCCACAAACTGCAACTTCCTGTAATCACCTTCAGTAAAACAACCAAGAAAATTCTCTTGGAAAAACACACACTACAGCATCAAATCTTATCTGACCTTGGAAACAGACCTTAGATAGTGTCTCTGCTTAGTGTGCATTGCTAAAGGTTGGCCTTGCCAAGCACTGATTATTTCTTTCACCGGCTGTGACAGATTGTACCCAAGGCATTGATCTCAACCCTAATGAGATACCAGAGTGATACTAGGGATATATGTGTATGAAGGGGAATGGGATAACTTCACAGTTGCTCTTCGGCAAATCTCACTGATCTCTATCAGTGGTAGAAATTCAATCATGTCCTTTTTGAGACTCAAAATATTCCCTGTTTCTCAGATAATAGTTGCTTAAGGTTGAGTAGAAATCTTCACAGAATCATAAGAATTGGAAAGGAACATTTAACTATTAATATCCTGCTCTGTGAAATAACCTAAACATACTGTACCCAATAGAGCACTATCTGACTTTTACTCAGACACAATAATGATCTCTTACTTGGATAATTGATTCCACTTTCCAGTAGGAATCTGTTGAAATGGTTATTCTAACATTCCATTAGAATTCATACTTTTATTCATTCCACATTCTGAAATAGTTAAAAAAACAACACCCTATTCTTTTATGTTTAAATTTGTAACTTCCTTTCAGATATTTGAAGATTTCCACCCTCACCACACCATACCCCACCCCGGTCCTCTCTTTGATGATAAAATATTGTCAATTTCTTCAACTTTTCTTCAAAGGAGTATTTGAATTACTTTTTCACAAGTACTACTAGCAAATATCTTTGATTATATGTCTGCCATTCTATACTTGTTTGTTTTGTTCTGTCTCCTAAATGAAGAACTTTACATTTGTCTATATAAAGTTTAAACTGATTGTTAAGTTTCATTATCTTGTTTTCATCCTTGTCTTGTTTCTTTACAGTGTCAAGGTACATTAGATGAAAATTAGATTCTGTCCTTTAGGAAATTAGCTATAAAAATCATTTTGAATTTTATTTTGAATACATTAATATGCTATCCCATCTGATTTTGTGTCATCTGCAAATCCGATAACCATTGGCCCCAGTTCTTCACTCTGAGAATCAATAAGTGTATTGAAATATTCAAATCTCACAATTGTGCTTTGTAACACACTACTGTATTTGATTCTGATAACAGATCTCTAGTTTTTGGTATGGCATAAAAGTGCCCACAAAGCTTCTCATAAATTGTTTTCATGGTAAAAAGCCTGACTAAACAGAACTCTGTTTGTTTTCTGTTTTCCAGGAAGAAAAGGTTCTGCCATTCAATTCTATTTATTCAGTGAGACAACTGATGGTGCTATGAGAGTGAATCTCTATCATTTCACTATGGATCCTTAGAAAACGAGATGTAAAGAATAATGCAACAGGGAACCTGCCCAAAAACCTGATTTTCAATTATCTTCTATATTCTATGAAATTGAGCTTAATGTTGTAAAAATGAAGAGAGAAATGAGTAAAGACGTGTCTGTTAAGAGGTCTCCAAGATCTCTCTCCAATTTCACTCTCTGCATGGAATTTCTTTGCATGGAAATTTATTTTATTTATTTGTTGGTCAATTGCTTACAAGATAATAGGTATAAGTAAAACATAGTTATGAGTACATGGATACATATAAGAAAAATAAAATATAAAAGAAACAATAGGACAGGGACAGTAGGCACGTTGGTGCGCTTATGCACTCCCCCTACAGACTTCTTAGGAAAGGAGTGAGGTCAATAGTAGACAGACTAAGTTAAAGTTTTTGGGATTTGGGGAAGAAACCACAGAGTCAGGTAGAGTATTCCAGACATTGACCACTCTGTTGCTGAAGTTGTCTTTCCTGCAATCAAGTTTGGTGTGATTAACCTTGAGTTTGTATCTATTGTTTGCTCTTGTGTTGTTATAGTTGAAGCTGAAGTATTCATTGACAGGTAGGACATTGCAATGTATGATTTTATATACTATACTTAGATCGGACCGAAGGCGGCGTAGTTCTAGGTTTTCTAGGTCTAAAATTTCGAGTCTGGTGGCATAAGGTATTCTGCAATGAGTAGAGGAGTGGAGAACTCTTCTTATAAAATATTTCTGGACTTTCTCAACTGTGTTAATATCAGATACGTAATGTGGGTTCCAGACTGATGAGCTGTATTCGAGTATTGGTCTAGCAAATGTTTTGCATGCTCTAGTTATTAGTGTAATATTACCAGAGAAAAAGCTAAATAAGATTAGGTTAACAACTCTTAATGCCTTTTTGGCTTTGTAGTTACAGTGGGCTCTAGCACTTAGGTCATTTGAGATGAGTACTCCAAGATCCTTGACAGAGTTTGGATCATCAACAAGGTCTTGACTATTCAGCCTGTACTTTATTTTCTGATTTTTTTTGCCAATATGTAGGATGGAGCATTTATTTGTTGAGATTTGAAGTTGTCATTTGTTTAACCATTCTGATACATAGTCAAGGTCTACATAGCTTTACATCATCAGTGAAGAGAACGCAGTTGCTCTTGATATGATCAAGAGGTCATTTATGTAGAGTATGAAAAGAGTTGGTCCTAGAACGCTGCCTTGGAGGACACCACTGTTGACAGGTACAGAATTTGATAGGACGCTCCCAATTTTGACCATTTGTTGTCTGTTTGACAGGAATGCTTCTATCCAGTTATGCAGGTGTCCAGAGATACCGTAAGATTTTAGTTTTAGGAGTAGTTTGTCATGTACCACTGAATCAAAGGCTTTACAGAAGTCTATGTAGATTGCGTCTATTGCTTTGCCCTGATCAAGTTGTGTAGTCCATATGTTTTTGCAATGTAAGAGTTGCAGATTACATGATAGTTTTTTCCTAAAACCAAATTCTTTATTAGAGAGTAGGTTGTTTGTTTCTAAGTGGAGGATGATTAATAATTGGTTAATAATTGATTCCATGACTTTACAAGTGACGCAGCATAAAGAGATTGGTCTGTAATTTTCAACTAGGCTGGGGTCTCCCTTTTTGAAGATGGGGATGACCGTGGCTTGTGACCATAGTTTTGGCAAGGTCCTGAAAGATTTTTCAAAGATTATGCTTAGAAGTTCTGCTATGGCAGTGGATAGCTTTTTTAAGAAGTAGGCACGTATTCCATCCGGTCCAATAGGTAGAGATGGTTTTAAATTGCATAGTGCTTTTTCAACATTGTCTTCTGTAAAATTGATGTGTATTAGATCATTGTAGTTGTCTGTGGTTCGACTAGGAAATGCTAGGCATGATCCATTGCTGTTTACAAATACTGAGCCAAAGAATGTGTTAAAGAGGTTGGTTGTTTCTAAGTGAAGGATGATGGATTGGTTAATAATTGATTCCATGACTTTACAGGTGAATTGTACTCAATTGTATTCAAATTGTATTTAAATTGTATACAAGGAAACAATAGATCATTAACCAAAGAGATCAAGGGCAATGATTTTATTGGAATTCTGTATGTGCTTGCTACATTACCTCCTTTTTCTATATATTTTTTTCAATTAACTCCTTAGTTCTAGAAATTTGGCTTAATTGATTCCTGATTAAACCTCCCCTACTGCAATCCATTCTCTCTCAGTCAAACCACTTCACAGGTGGTTGTGGAGAGAAATAGCTCTTGTACTGTCCTTGTATGTAAGTGCCAAACAAAACCAAATACCCTCTCCAACCCTAAATACTAGATTCGTATCAGATTAGAACAGCTAATCCTCCTGCTCCTTCCTCTTGTTTCTAAAGGAAAAAAAAGATCAGCAAAGCAAGGCAGGGACAGAATTTGTTTCTAAAAATGAGATGATTGGATTATCCCAACACAACTACTTCCTTCCTCTCTGAAAGATCTGCAGTTTGTTTTCGGAAATCATCATCCATATCTCCTTGATTGGAATAGGCAATAATACACACATCATCAATAGGATTAATTTATCTGTGTTCAACTTAAAATGTGCATTCCTGTTACTATGTTGTTGACTGAATTCCTATTACTTACACAGTATAAGTAAAGTATACTGTAGATACTTACACAGTAATTATGAGTAAATATAATTTTTTGTTAGATCAAATGTGTGAGTATCTCAGCATTTCCCCCTGACTGTTGGAATAAATGCATTTGCACTGAATATGAGTCCCTGTTTATGTCCAGTTGATTTTAGTGGGTTTAATGCTGAAACACGTGCTGGAGGGCTTCACTGTGATGTGTACATATGCCTAATTGCTTTGCTGGATGGCAACCCTAGACAAATATCAGACAAATTAAAATTTCTCTTCTCCAGGGCAAGGTGACTCTCCAGTTTTTAACATAGATGAAGTAAGAAACAAGAAAATATGCCACCCATCCCGTGCTTGAACATGAACTGTGGTTTTAATATGAATAGACACACTTCTCACCCATCCAGTGATCTTTTGATTTCATGCAAAACCTAAACCATTCTCTGGAATGTAGTTCAAATGGTATCTTCTGTGTCTACATTCCAACTTGGGTACCGTGCATGAGGTTACATCAGCTTGATCATCTGTGATCTGACAGTTTAGTGTCAGGCTGTCATTTTGTGTCATGTCATATTAATAACAGGCTTTCAACAATTATGCAGCCATGTGGAGGATTCCTTCTCCCCTCCCCCACTACAGAGATGTGAAAGCTAGATTGAGACTAAAAGATGCTTTTAGCATCCTATATTAAGTGAAACTGGCAAGCACCTTGGGATATCATGAAAGACAACAGCCAGAGTGCAAGAGAAGAGCATTGTACTTTACCTGACTCTCTTTGCTAATTTTTCCATATTGTTTCCATTTACTCTCCATGACCTACCTTCACATAAAGTTGGAAAGATTATTTAAAAAGCAACATGTTGACATTCCTTTTTCAGAGGGGAAGGCACGTTAGCCTTTCGCAATAAAGCAGTCCTCTAGCACTTTAGAAAACAAGTCATTCGACCAAAATTAATGCAGACTCTGTTTGTGCCTTTTTAGGTACCAAAAAAAAAAGCTCTTTGGAAATTCCCTTCAATTTTAATTCAAATATTCCTACAGCTGCACAAAAGTAGCTCAGATGTAAAAGAAAATGGGTACGAAGAGACTTGAGATAATGTTTGTGGGCCATACCTACCAAGAAAACTTAAAGAAACTGGTAGGGACAAAGCTATGTGACCTCAACTTGATCTTTTAAGTTTTCCAACAGTACCCTCATTACCACTTTAACTGTGTCCATCCACCTTGCTGCTGGTTGTCCTCTTCCCCACTTTCTTTCTATCTTTCCCAGCATTACAACCTTCTCCAGAGAATTAAGGTCTTTGCGTTATGTGTCCACAGTAGGATAATTTGAGCCTGGTCATTTGAGTGAGAACTTGAGTGAGAACTCTGGCTTGTATGTAAAAATATAGTGATTAGAGTGACATCTCCACCCCGGGCCATCCCAACGAAGCCGTCGAAGTGATGACCCAGTGCCTGGAGGCCGTGCGGGGTTGGATGGGTCGTAACAGGCTTCGTCTCAACCCGGCTAAAACCGAGTGGTGGTTGTGGTTTCCTGCGCCCAGATACAGCCAGCTTATTCCTTCGCTGGCCGTGGGGAGAGAGGTATTGACCCCCGTGGAAAGGGCGCGCAACTTGGGTGTCCTCCTGGATGTGCGGCTGTCTTTGGAAGAACATATTGCAGCCGTCGCCAGGGGGGCTTTTTATCAGATTCGTCTGATCTACCAGTTGCGGCCCTTTCTGGATCTGGGCGCACTTCGCACAGTCACTTCCGCCCTCGTTATCTCCCACTTGGATTATTGCAATGCTCTCTACATTGGGCTCCCCTTGAAGAGTCTCCGGAGGTTGCAGTTAGTTCAGAATGCAGCCGCGCGGGTGATCGTGGGCGCCCCTTGGGGCGCGCACGTAACACCACTTCTCCGCAGGCTGCACTGGCTTCCTGTGGCCTTCCGGATTCGATTCAAGGTGGTACTGATGGTATTTAAAGTGCTCCATGGCTCGGGACCTGGGTACTTACGGGACCGCCTGCTGCCACCAACAATCTCCCGCCGCCCAGTACGCTCCCACACGGTCGCCCTACTTGGGGTACCGCCACCTGATCGCTGGCGGCTGGCGGCCCCGAGGGTGCGTGCTTTCTCTGTGGGAGCCCCCTCCCTGTGGAATGATCTCCCCCCGGAGATACGAGCCATGACAGATATCCTGACCTTCCGGCGCGCAGTTAAGACCCTATTTTTTAAACAAGCCGGTCTGGCCCAGTAAGGGTCTATGGGGTTTTAAGTTAATAGGGGTTTTAAATTTTAATCTTATTTTTAAACTTTATTTATCCCGGTTTTAAATGAATTATAGTCGGACGGGATGCAGCCACATTTGTATTTAATCTGGTTTTAAATTCTATTTAACTTTGTATTTTTATGTATTTATTAGGCTGTACACCGCCCCGAGTCCCTTTCGGGAGAGGGAGCGGTATAGAAATACGATTAAATAAATAAAAATAAATAAATAAATAAATTATCTACAAGAGCAAAATGAGGAAATTGAATTAAAATAAGGAAACTCTTCTCAAAGCAGCCCAAGAAAGAAAGAATGAGTTCAGTAACCACAGAATATGGATCAAGAAAACTAGGTTTAGCTGAATGATCCACAGTGCGATACTTTGCTATGGGAATCAATGTATTTCACAGTTTCTCCCTTTGTAAAGAAGAAAAACAACAATTTAATCCACAAGGAGCATTCAGAGACTAGGCCATGATTAGGGATAGCCATATCTAAATCATTAAATGCTTTTAGGTAAAGTAGTATTTACTGATTTTATAATTGGCTTCTGAGAATATTCATCAAATGTCATAGCTGGTTATTACTAAGCTATGCCTTTCTGTCTTACTTTTATGCTGCCTTTTGAGGAGGAAATGATGATGATGATGATGATGATGATGATGATGATGTTGATATAGAAATAATTGCCTCGAGTTTTTGTTTCATGCAAATCAATGGTTTTGAGCATGGAGAAAGCTCCAGGAAGGTACCAGAAAACCACAAAGCCAAGTTTTGTCAAACTCATTATGTTTATTTGCAAAAATTATTACTGCATAACTTGATTCCCTTTAATGTCTAAACAGCCTGTTGTGGCGCACAAATCCAGATTGCAGTCTCAGGTCATTTTGTCAAAATCCTGGATTTTCTGGTAAATGAAACATGCAGAGAAAAGAGAACAGCCTTCAAAGAAACAATATAATTATAGATTAGATTTTAGTAGGGAGTAGCAAGACTTCCCAATGGCTACAAACTTACAGACTTGACAGAAAATGAATCAACCTGATCATTATTTTCCTTTCCTTTATTTCTGTGATGAAGAGATGTTAACCTTTTCCTTTCTGCCTGTCAACAATCATGACATTTAAGTGTGCTTTCTAAAGATTCATCCACATGTAATTGGGTTCAGGGTGTTCCAGAGATGTACCGGAAGAGTGAACACAAAAGGAAAGACAAGAATGACCTGATGAACAGGTATCTTTGAGTGACTCAATAAACAGAGGGCAAATTAAAAGTAATTGTAGAAAAAAATGAATGGGAATTCATTCATAAAATAGAATCGCTTTTGTGAAGCACATCCAGTTTAACTTAAAAAAAAAAAAATACCAGTGCCATTGGGTATGTCCAAGCAGCGAAGATTCTGCACTACCTTTGAAGAACCAATCTAACTCTTTCAGTGTAGGCATGAGAGCCAGTTTGGTATAGTTGGTAAGGTGCTAGCCTAGAAACCAAGAGATTGTGAGTTCCAGTCCTCCCTTAGGCATGAAAGATGGCTGATTGACTTTCTATCAACCCAACCCACCTCAAAGGACCATTGTGGGAAAAATAGGAGAAGGAATGAGTATTGTGTACGTTCGCCTCCTTCAGTTATTTATAAAGTAATAAAGGAGAGATAAAGAGAAATCTAAATAAATAATGAATAAAAGACACTGAATCCATGATCATGGTAAGAATCAAACTGTGTTCCAAAGTCCAAATATATGAAGAGCTTCCCCCTCTTCACATTTTTGTTCCAAGAGGCACATTTGGAATCTGCCAACATAGTATGGATAGCCTGGCAAAGCAGTTGCCCTATGAACCACAAAATCACCCCTAAAATAAGCAAGCTGCTTACTGCCATCTCAAAGTTGCCTGTGTCATTTTCCACATAGGGTGAAGCCATGTCCAGGGAAAATCCAGGGCTGCAGCTGCCTAGCATTTTAATTTTTAAAGAATGCCTAGATACATTATTAGAAATAAAGGTGATTCTAGCCAGTGGAATTCTGATCCTCAGTTCATTATGGTGGCTTCTCAGAATGGTTCAAATGCAACTAAGTAGACGTTTGGCTGAAATTGTATTGGCTTTTGCTTCCACATGTCACAGAAAAAGAGGCTTGCCAACTTTTCAGAAGGAGGGAAATACATAATTTTAAAATCTACTGAACTTTAATGCATGTATTTAATTTGCCAGTCTTGGCTCAGGATCTAGAATACATTGTGCTTCCCACCCATGTTTAGAGATAACCAAGTGTTCTCTTAATGATATATGCATTTGCAATAGCAGAATTTTCTGCGGTTAACAATAGATTATTTTGATAACTCTGGAGGCACAATTCCTCCTTGTTTTTTCATCTGAACCAGTTTTGATATAGCAGAGTGGCAAGTTTTCTGACTGCAGGGCACGGCTGCAAGAGTACCTCAGAAAGAGCTCTACTTGATTTAGCCTGTTCTGTCTGACAGGCTACATCAGATTCCTGGTACTTATTTTACAAGATTCAGTCATTTATGTGATTGTTCCCTTAATTCTGGAAAGGACATAACAGCACACTTCATTCTAATAAACTGATGAGAGCCTGAATAAATGGATTCAGACAGTGCCCCTCTCTCAGAAGCTTTCCTATGTAATCCCATTTATACAAGGCCTGTTGATAAAAAAGTAAATTAGGTTTTTATCATTCTGTCAAGGTTTGTTAATAAGATAGAATTAGATACTTAATAATTGGTGATTTGCTGGCTAGACACAAGACAGAAGAGATAGCAGGTTACTCAACTGGGAAAATTAACAGTTTACTAAAGACTTTCAATTATCTGTTCAATACAGTGCTTAAAAGAAAAAGAAGAAAGATTCCTCATTTCTTGGATTTGGATAGGAAGATATAAAGCATCTTCCTTTCTATTTTCCCATAAAATTGAGCTGAAAGAGATAAGGTTCCCCAAATGGACAAATGTGGGAGATTCAACTCAGCTGGGACAATCTGTAAGTAATTTTTACAAACCTTTGGAAGAAGGAATCTTCCAGTGAAGTTTTTAAATAAAGTCTCCCTCCCTCCCAGGTTATCATAACTTAATATAAGCATGAAGCAAATAACAGAAATCACTTACAGATTCATTTGTGTTTCCACAATGCATTTTCTACAAGGTCTCTAGAATTTTCCAAAGTTTAGCTACTGCTGTCAAGTAAGTTAACAAGAATTAGCTGCAGCTTAACCAGGATGAGGTCATAACATCAGAATGTCTATGGCTTGGTGAAAATTAATATCTTTTTTGTGTTGTGGATGGCATTTAAAAGCCCCTCCCTTCATCAAGAACTTGGGCTTACATCACAAAGTGGACTAGGATGTTCCCCACTTTTAGCTCCTTTTCCAGCTTATCACTGATCTGTTCTCCTGTAACTTATACATCTCATTACAGTACTGGGATGTAGTTGATAATAACTTAAACTAAGTTGCATTAACAGAGGGATACAATCAAGATCAAGTGGGGTACTACTTGATAAGCCTTAGTAAGACCACACCTAGAGTACTGCATCCAGTTTTGGTCACCACACTATAAAAAGATGTTGAGACTTTAGAAAAAGTACAAAGAGCAACCCGGGTGATTAGGGGACTGGAGACTAAAACATATGAAGACCGGTTACAGGAACTGGGCTTGGCTAGTCTACTGAAGAGAAGGACCAGGAGAGACATGATAGCAGTCTTCCAATATTTGAGGGGCTGCCACTGAGAAGAAAGAATCAATCTATTTTCCAAGGCACCCGAAGGCCAGACAAGGAATAATGGATGGAAACTGAACAAGCAAAGATTCAACCTGGAAATAAGGAGAAATTTTCTAACAGTGAGAACAATCAACCAATGGAGCAACTTTCCTTCAGAAGTTATGAACCATCCAGCTCTAGTAAAGCCTCTAACTCATGAAGACATGTGGAAGGAGAGCCCCTCTCCACTTTTCCAAAATTGTTCCCCATCCCTGAAACCCTTTCCAAAAAGAAATCTCATTCAGGAGGACTTTAGAACCTTACGGATAGATCTGCCTTCAACTCACTTTCAGATATGATATTGTCACACCATTTTGTGGTTCCCATCAGACTTTTAGAGTTTGCAAACACCGGTATAACAAACATATCTCAGATTGGAACCTTGATTTTAAAGACCAGGGGACAATGAGCTAATCAGAAGTTTGCATCCTGCATGGAAGTTTACATGGAATGCTGGCCTGGCATTGACCATTTCTGTGTAACGGGGCAGTTGGACATAGAGCATGAAAATCTTGATGATAATGAGACAGTGAATAAGTTACATTCCTTGTTTAAAAAGTACATCCATTTTGTGGAATTGCTGCAGCTGCTTCAAAGTACATTCTTTCTGGAGCAGAGCTTAGCTCTTGGAAACTTCAGGGAAAAATCCATGTTGCTGTCTTAGCCACAGCATGAAAGTGATTGGCATTTGTATCCCTCCGAAATACTTTTGACTCTTCAGTCTATCCCATTGCCCTGAGATTTCCTGGTGGTTTCCCATTCAAGTTCAAATCAGGTCATAGAAGAAAAGTTTGAAAACAAAATAATACACTAGTGACCTCTAGTGGATACAAATGGATTTGGAATTTACTTACAATGGCAATTGGGACCAGAAAGGCTACAGCTAAACAATGGGATCATAAAGCATGATGTCACATGATCATATTGTTTAGTGACTACAATTCTGATGGTCCTGGTTGTTGTCATTAAGTAAGGAGTCTGTGAGGTGTTAAGGGAAGACCTATGTGACTCTGACTTTTAATTTCCTGCTGGCTTTCCTTTTGTTTTTGCTTCCAGGAAGGCTGCAGGGAAACATTAAAAATTGTGATCACGCGATCACCGAGATTCTTGATGGCTGAAATTCAAAGTACCCATAATAAGTACCATTTAGTGCTATCTTGACTTTAAATGAATAGTTGCTGTAACCTAAGGACTTCCTCCCTGTACTTTCTGACATTTTAAATAAAACTTCCATTACCTATTAAAGATGTTATGATGATAAGAATAAAAAAACCAAAAATCAAGATATCACATAGGCTACTAGCAACCTCTTATTGAAAATAGTTTAAAATGAAATTAATCTTCTATTTCCCATGGAATGAGTCAAACTTTTATAATGTAATTATTTACCACTTTTTGGGGAGGGGGAGATGGGAGGGACTTGCTTGCCAAGTATGGTTCTCTTCATCTGACCAAAGCATCTAAAGAGGGTTTGCTGAAGATCCCACCACCCAAAAAAATAAAGTGGATATTTCACAGTAGCTCCCATTTTCTGCATGCTGCACCTTAATGATACACCTGGTCATTCCGGAAGGCTCAGAAAAAAATTGTTTCAAAGGCCCTTTGGCTTATAACAGGATAATGGGCAATCACCTAATTGTTATCATTATGAAGTTTGAACGGCCCCAATCCTGGTGGCTTTTTGAAATACTTTAAAAAGCAAGATCTTCCCTCTTGCTTTAGGATCAGAAGGTTGTTGTTTTTACTTGTGCTGCTTGTGGAATGTATTTCTATCCAGTTTCTTTTAATTGTTTCATCTATTATTTATATATGTAGATTTCTATGTTTGTGTGTGCTTATCACCCAGAATTATTTGACTAAGAAGGTTGGGCATATAAATTTGAATACAGTGATAAATAAATAACAAAATAGCAACAGCACTTAGACTTATATACCACTTCATAGTGCTTGCCAGCCCTCTCTAAGTGGTTTACAGAGTCAGCACATTGCCCCCAACAATCTGGGTCCTCATTTTATCAACCTCGGAAGGGTGGAAGGCTGACTCAACCTTCAGCCTGGTGAGATCCGAACTGCCAAACTGCTGGCAGCCAGTGATCAGAAGAAATAGCCTGCAGTATTGCATTCTAACCACTGCACCACCGCAGCTCTAAAAGTTGTTTTCATGTGGATTTGTTTGTTTCCTGCATATGGCCTGGAAGCTATGTTATATTGACTGAGACAGTGTATAAGTACCATAATAGATAGATAAATAGATAGATAGATAGATAAATAGATAGATATTAGCAATTTCACAATACATGAACCAAAGTTCAAATATTCTTTGAAAAGTATAAACCATTGAATTTAGCACTGTAATTCACCTGTGTAATTATAATAATATATACACCTTTAGAAACCATCAAGTGCCCAAAATGAGAGTCAACGGTGAGAGTGAATCAAGATTATAGCTATGTGTGTTGCAAACAATTCCTATAAGGAGAAGGGGTTGGGCGGGAGGGAGCCATTGGAACTTTGAAAATGGTTCATAAGTAGCCCTGGGGTAACCTGTTGTAACTTCAACCAGTTGTTAAGTGAGAACAACCTGCAATAGAATGAACTGAACATAATGAATGGAAAAAAGAATAGAGTAGAATAGAGTATAGAATGAACTGAACATAATGAATTGAAAAAAGAATAGAGTAGAATAGAGTATAGAATGAAATGAACATAATGAATGGAAAAAAGAATAGAGTAGAGCAGAGCAGAGTAGAGTAGAGAGAATAGAATAGAATAGAATAGAATAACAGAGTTGGAAGGGACCTTGGAACCCCCTGCTCTGAAAGGAAATCCTATACCATTTCAGACAAATGATTGTCCAATCTCTTCTTAAACACTTCTAGTGTTGGACCATTCACAACTTCTGGAGAAAAGTTGTTCCACTAATTGTTAGAGAAGCAGATGTTTGTAGGTTTGCCTCTTCCTGCTCTTAAGTAAAAAGATAATATATATCGGTAGACTTAAATTCTGAAGTGTGCTTGTTTTCTCTAGTATCCAGAGTGTCTAGAGTATTGCCTACACCAAAGTTCTACGGAAATGGATAAGGAAAATGTGTTGATTATAAGCCCAATGAAACCACTTATTTTCTGCTTCAGGAGTGGCAGTGGGACATGGGGGTGAGAAAGGTCAAAATGGCAACGGTGAGAGTGAATCAAGATTATGGCTATGTGTGTTGCAAACAATTCCTATAAGGAGAAATGGGAGAAGTCTAAAGATGTCAATGTGTATACAGTGAAATGCTGAAAAGAAAAATGGTTTGTAAACAAGGAAGAGAATAGAGGACTATTCAATGTAGTCTCCAGATATTGTGGAAACTCTCAGAAAGGCTAAAATCTTAGTATAAGCTGTATATCAAAATAAATTCAAGAAACATAGAAAATGGATTCTGTGTGTACAGTAGAAGCCAAAGAAAGGGCAAAGAAGGTCCACCAGATGGACAAAAGGGTGAGAAAGCAGTACTGTTTTGCATATGTATTGTCTCAGAGGGGAGACAGAGCCCTAGCTCGTCATCAAAAAGAAAACCACAATTTAGACTAGAGAAAAAGATTTTTTTAAAAAAAGTTGATTTAAACAAACTTAGGTCTCCAGGTCCAGATGAACTATATCCTGGGTTTTGAAGAAACTAGAAATGATTGCCTAACTGTTCCTCATAATCTCAGATTGTTCCTGGAGGGCCAACAAGATTTCAGAAGACTAGAGTGTAAATGTTGTCTCCTTCTCCAGAAAAGGGAAGTAAGATGATTATAAACCTGTCAACGTGACATGTATTCTAGGCAAGGCTTCAGATTGTTAAATAGCATGTTTGCGAGCATTTAGGCAGGCTACAATTAACAGAAGCCAGCCTCAGTCTATCTATCATAACCAAATCATACCTTATCTCCTTATCCAGTAGAGTTTCTAGTTTAGTGGATTGTAGAAATGC
This sequence comes from Bungarus multicinctus, assembly GCA_023653725.1. Lineage (NCBI taxonomy): Eukaryota > Metazoa > Chordata > Lepidosauria > Squamata > Elapidae > Bungarus > Bungarus multicinctus. The sequence continues at coordinate 55,616,007 of CM042836.1, read as the reverse complement.
TACAGGCATAATATAGCTGGACCTCACCAAAGCAATTAACGGAGTTTCTCATGCTAAAATAAGGGTTAGGTGATACTACTCTGGGATGGACTCACACTTGGCTGAATGATCACATCCAAAGAGCACTCATTAATGGCTCTAGTTCATCTTAGTTCATCCGCTTAGCAACAAGTTTTGAAACAATTATACAAGCAAGCCTAATCTCTCTTGGAAAAAAAAATACAGCACAGATAAGTGAGTACCTATAAGTTCAAAATCAAATCCCACAACAACCACAACCACTACCTCAACTGCAATCACAACTACAACCAAAAATAACCACCAAACCACAGCCACAAATAATTACTATCCCTTCAAATAATTCCACAAATAATATCTCCTTACTCATCAGAGACACCATGGAATGTGAACAGAAATGTTCAAATGCCACCTTATTTGGTCTCGAAGACACCAACGAATCAGATGACATCACCAAAGTTCGTGATATCATAAGCAACTCAAATACAACAAACATCTCTCCTGAAGATATCATTGAAATAACCAGAGATGACCATGAGTACAAATACAATGACGGCTCTGTGACCCCAAGATTTTTTAGTTGTATGCAAAAATGAGTCCAGCAAATGCATATTTATTCATACAATAAATGCCATTGCAAAAACCAATCCCAACCACAAAAAACTTCGCTCAAGATCAGACTTATCCATACTGCAGAGAATCTGTTCCTGTGAACTCTGCGCAGAACTCAGAAACTGTCTGCACAATGGAGAAAAGAATCTATACATTGACTACGAGCTGATTGCATCAAAAGAAAGTCATACAACCCACAACTCCGCATCCAACCCCACCCCATCCAATCCAACATCACTCAAAACTAGGCATGCACGCCCCTAACTACCCCTATTCCAACCACAAATGGTCTTAAATGCAAGCTACTCAATGCAAGAAGCCTTGTAAATAAAATACCTCAATTTCTCCTCTTATTAAACATGGCTAAATTCAACATTATATTTTTCTGTGAAACATGGCTCAACGCATCTCTCCCTGACTCCATTACCACAGTAAGAAACTATCATGTTTACTGATCAGATCGTGAAATCCGTAGAGGAGGTGGTGTTGCTATCTTCTATAAAAAGTCCCTACATCTAAAAAACATCGAAGTTATCCAGGAGCTTGCTATTCCTGAGACCATCGTCTGTGAACTGTCCTTAAATATCACATTTCAGTTCTTACTATGTTAAAGAGTCCCTGATTATGACATCAAACATGCAAACAAGCTAAATATACTACTAACATGGGCAGCATCTTGCCCACATGCTTTTATCTTTCTTGGTGACTTCAATCTACCTCATATTAATTGGATCCTTAATGAATGTACAACTGAACCCACACATGCAACCTTCTACAATGCAGTAACAAATCTGGGACTAGAACAACTAGTAACCAACAACACTAGACTTAACAACTGCCTCGATTTCATTTTCTGCAATAATTTGAATTCAATTTACAGAATACAAATTAAAGAACTCTTTTCCAACAGTGACCACAACATGATTGACTTTTGTCTCAACATACGTCCACACAAAAATAATCACAACGATGGAATCCCCAATTATAACTTCAAAAAAGGCAACTATGATCTTATAAACAACGATCTCTCATCCCTTGATTGGCAATTTCTATTCTCTGGATGCAATACTGTAGAAGACCATTACAACATATTTTTACTTGAAGTCAAAAGAGTCATCGAATTATATGTACCATTAACAACTCCCAAAACCAGAAAAAACAAATTACCCAAAACAATAAGGAAGCTTCAATTCAAAAAGAAATCACTTTGGCGGAAAAACAAATCTGGTCACGTTGCCAACTTCAAAAGCTGATACAAAAATTTATACCACCAGATAAAAACTGAATGCACCAATTATCATATTAAACAAGAAAAAAACCTTCTACGCACCAATTCCACCCAGGCTTTCTACAATTTTGTAAACAACAAACTAAAAGACTCAAAGTCCATCCCACCCCGAAAGGACCTAATGGTAAAGACTGCAATGACGACACTATTAAAGCCAACCTCTTTAACACATTCTTTGGCTCAGTATTTGTAAACAGCAATGGATCATGCCCAGTATTTCCTAGTCGAACCATAAACAACTACAATGATCTAATATCATTTTTACAGAAGACAATGTTGAAAAAGCACTATGCAATCTAAAACCATCTCTATCTATTAGACCGGACGGAATATGTGCCTACTTCTTAAAAAAGCTATCCGCTGCCATAGCAGAACCTCTAAGCATAATCTTTGAAAAATCTTTCAGGACCAGCTCCTTGCCAAAACTATGGTCACAAGCTACGGTCATCCCCATCTTCAAAAAGGGAGACCCCAGCCTAGTTGAAAACTACAGACCAATCTCTTTAAGCTGCGTCACCTGTAAAGTCATGGAATCAATTATTAACCAATCCAACATCCTCCACTTAGAAACAAACAACCTACTCTCTAATAAACAATTTGGTTTCAGGAAAAAAACTATCATGTAATCTGCAACTCTTACACTGCAAAAAGATATGGACTACACAATTCGATCAGGGCAAAGCAATAGACACAATCTACATAGACTTCTGTAAAGCTTTTAATTCAGTGGTACACGACAAACTACTCCTAAAACTAAAACTTACGGTATCTCTGGACATCTGCATAACTGGATAGAAGCATTCCTGTCAAACAGACAACAAATTGGGAGCGTCCATCAAATTCTGTACCTGTCAACAGTGGTGTCTCCCAAGGCAGTGTTCTAGGACCAACTTTTTTCATGCTCTACATAAATGACCTCTGTGATCATATTAAGAGAAACTGTGTTCTCTTCGCTGATGATGTAAAGCTATTCAACACCATAGACAATACTGCTACTCTTCAAAAAGACCTTGACTATGTATCAGAATGGTCAAACAAATGGCAACTTCAAATCTCAACAAATAAATGCTCTGTCCTACATATTGGCAAAAAAAATCAGAAAATAAAGTATAGGTTGAATAGTCAAGACCTTGTTGATGATCCAAACTCTGTCAAGGATCTTGGAGTACTCATCTCAAATGACCTAAGTACTAGAGCCCATTGTAACTACATAGCCAAAAAGGCGTTAGGAATTGTTAACTTAATCTTACATAGCTTTTTCTCTGGTAATATTACACTAATAACTAGAACATGCAAAACATTTGCTAGACCAATACTCGAATACAGCTCATCAGTCTGGAACCCACATTACGTATCTGATATTAACACAGTTGAGAAAGTCCAGAAATATTTTACAAGAAGAGTTCTCCACTCCTCTACTCATTGCAGAATACGTTATGCCACCAGACTTGAAATTCTAGACCTAGAAAACCTAGAACTATGCTGCCTTCGGTCCGATCTAAGTGTAGTATATAAAATCATACATTACAATGTCCTATCTGTCAATGAATATTTCAGCTTCAACCATAACAACACAAGAGCAAACAATAGATACAAACTCAAGGTTAATCGCACCAAACTTGATTGCAGGAAAGACAACTTCAGCAACAGAGTGGTCAATGTCTGGAATATTCTACCTGACTCTGTGGTTTCTTCCCCAAACCCCAAAAACTTTAACCTTAGACTGTCTACTATTGACCTCACCCCTTTCCTAAGAGGTCTGTAGGGGGCGTGCATAAGCACACCAACATGCTTACTGTCCCTGTCCTATTGTTTCTTTTTTTTTCTTATATGTATCCATGTATTCATAACTATTTTTACTATTATCTTGTAAGCAATTGACACAAAAATAAATAAAATAAAAATAAATAAAAAAATCTTAGAGGAAGCATCCAGTGGAGTGCCATGGGGCTATGATTTGAGTCCCGGCTGCTTTGAAATTTTACCAGTGACTTGGATGAAGATTATTTAATGAATCTGCAGTTAATACAAAGGAGGAACAGGCGCCAACACTTCAGAAAAAGTATTACAAAAAATCTATCCAGGCTTGGGCAGTGGGATGAAATGAATACAGCCCTTGAGTCACAACCATTTGTTCAGTTACTGTTCAAAGTTTACAGTAGTGCTGAATGGATTGTACTTATGGTTGATCCCTGAAATTATGGCCATTGCAGTACCCCAGAAATTATAGAATCAAAACTTGAGTGCTGGGCAGTCTGTGTATACTTAAGACTGCAGAGCTCTTCAACTCCCCTCACCTGCCTATTCTCTCCCCCCCTTCCCGCGCATCTCTGCCATTTTACCCCCCTGCACTTCAAGGTTGCTGCTGCCCTGCCCAAAGACACCCTCCCATCTTGACCTTTGCCATCTTCTTGCTCCTGATGCTGACCCCTGGCCAGGCCAGCCATGCATCATCAGCAGTGGGAGCCAAATATGCAGGGCAGCAGCAGGGTCCTTAAAGTGCAGAACAACAAAAGAGGCTCCATGGGGTGGTCATAGACTCCTGTGAGCAGCTGGGTGGCTGGGTGGGTATAGTTTGGATCGGGTGGGTCCTTGGATAACAACCAATGGAATTCAATTAATGATGGCAACATGGACTGGTGGGATTGTTGTCACTAAGCAATGCAGCCACATGATATCATGGTTTATGAGCACATCACTTAACTATGGAAATTCCAGTCTAAGTTGCCATTGTGACTCAAGGATTATAGGGTAAAATCCTTGCATCTGACTGAGAAAAAAAAATCTTAAGGCGCAAGAATCAGATGGGGACAGTCTGGCCTGGAAGTAATACATGAGAAAAAGAGATCTGGTATCTTTGTCAACCTCGAACCAGCAGAGGGATGCAGCTGCTAAGAAGGTAAATGAATGCACGAACAGGAACACAGAGTCCAGATATTACAAAAATGAGATTATTAATTGTTAGGAACTAATTATTCTACTCTAATCAGATCCTGGCTGGAAGACTGTAGCCCAGTTCTGAGCATCACAATTCCAAAAAGACATTGATGAATTAGACAAAACTCTAATCCCAACTCTCAATCATTCAAGCCCTGATCATCTCACACCTGAACTATTGCAATGGGGTGCACTTGGACAGCATTCAGAAGATATAACTGGTGCAGTGTAGTGACACAGGCAATTCTTGGGACCCCTAGAGTGCCCTGCTACACTGCTGTTCAGAAAGCTGCACTGGCTACTGTTTTGCTTCCAGGTGCAATTCAAGATGTCGGTTAGCACCTTTAAAGCCCTGCATGAAATGGGACTAAGCTACCCGAGGAACCATCTCAAATGGGATTGTCCCACATCACCAGTGCCGGCAGAAGCAGCACATTCCTTACAGTTGATCAAGGAATTTCAGCTGATGGGCTCCTGCCCTTTGGAATATTTTGACCCCACCCCAAGGTGAGATCCACTCCCATCTTTCTGACCTTTCTGACCAAGATTTACAAGAAGGCTAAGAAGAGTTGTTTAGGGTTCGCTGACCTACAGCAATCTTCAAATATCAGAAGGGTTTTCAGAAAGAATAGGGAGTGATCTTGTTTGTTGCCCCAGAGGGCAGGGCCGGATTAATAGGCTAAAACATTGAGGAAGTAGGCTCAGGTTAAAAATCAGGAGGTGCTCCCTGACTGCACAATCTGTGAGCCGGTGGAACAGGCTGTCACATGAAGTGGTGAGTTCTCTTTTGATTTTGGTGGAGGTGAGGTGTTAGGGGATTAATGGCCACCTGTCAAAATTGTTTGAGGGGATGAGAGGATCTTGCTATGGGCAGGGGATTGAGCTAGATACAGCTAATGTCTTTTTTCAAGCATATGACACTATTATGCTTTGTTTGAAATACTTTTTCCCCCTTCCACTTAATTGGGGCTGACATTGCCTGAACAAAGTTCCTGAAATTTTCTTGGCAATATTTTTTTTTTGAACAGTGGTTTGCCCTTGCCTCCTTCCTGGGATTGAGAGAAGGTGACTGGTTTAAGGTCACCCTGCTGGCTTTGTGCCTAAACAGGATTAGAACACACAGTCTCAATAGCCTGATACCTTAACCACTGCACCACTCTGTCTCTCCTTTTAATAATATAATTACTTTGCAAATCATTTTATTAATCACAGGCTTTTTTACAAGAGGAATTTAAATGGCAAAGGGCCGAAATATTCAGTTAAAACACCTGGTGTATTGGCAACTTGGTTCAGAAGCATTTCCTGAATTATAATTACAATACTACTAGAATGTGTTATAGTTATATTTAACCTTACATCATATTTCAGTAAAAACAACCGAAGTTTATTCATAAGGTAGAAATTCATTATTTTTAAGAACGATGGGACAAAGAACTAGAATATTCTACACTAATGATTCAATAGCAGAGGTTTTGTTGTTGCTATTGTTTAGTTGTCAAGTCATGTCTGACTCTTTGTGACCCCATGGACCATAGCATGCCATGGCCCCAAATCTTCCATTGTCCGCCGAAATTCATGCCCACTGCATCAATAACAATATTTAGACATCTCATCTTCTGCTGTCCCTTTCTCCTCTTGCCTTCAATAACAATGATTCTTAATATCTATTAAATATATCTCCTTTGATCGTACGACAAAACTAATTCAACACAAACTTCTTTTCCATGTCTACCATATTCCACAGAAAATGTTCCAAAAAGGCTGGTTACTGACCCCTTTGTGTTGAAAATGCAATATGGATGAGGAACACACGTAGGTATAACGTGAGTTTGTTCAATTAATATTATTTTGGTTTGGTGTTTACAACACTTAGAATATGATACTATAGAGATCGTTGTTGATTAAAGATGCAATTATGTTTTTGAATTATATATTACAAGTATGGAATGGATCACAATATGGAGAATTATGGATAAATACTTAGAGCTGGAAGGATAGTTAATGCGGAGTTACAAATATATATTACTTCCTGTCTATGAATGAGTATTCTGTCAATGCAGTAGAAAGACTGATTAATATTTCATGTGTCACTGTTTAATGAGTTACCGGTATTTTAATTTAGCTGAATGATATCTTTAATGTACATTATAATATGTTTTGGTCCTTCCTTCCTTCCTTCCTTCCTTCCTTCCTTCCTTCCTTCCTTCCTTCCTTCCTTCCTCCTCCCTCCTTCCTTCCTTCCTTCCTCCCTCCCTCCCTCCCTTCCCTCCCTCCTTCCTCCTCCCTTCCTTCCTTCCCTCCTTCCTTCCTTCCTTCCTTCCTTCCTTCCTTCCTTCCTTCCTTCCTTCCTTCCCTCTCTCCCTCCCTCCCTCCCTCCTTCCTCTTGGAATCCTTAAAGATGGAACAAGCTTTTGGAAATTTGCTTCAATTATAAAACTGTTCAGTGCTATCATATCAGAAGTGTAGCCCAAGTCCCAAGCCCAAACCATCAAAGCAAAAGCATGCCAGACCCCATGACATTACTTCCTTCCTACCTTATGAATTCAAATCTTAACTGTATATTGGAGTTAAAGTATTATTTTCCCTCTTGTTATGGTTTAGAGCAACTTGCAATGACTGGGAACAGGGGCAACAGAAGCTGGAGAGAGATTGATAAATTGTACCCTGGTGTAGTTTTTTGGTTTTGTTTTGCTGACGCAAGGATGGGTGATGATTACTATAGCTCAGCAATGGGAGAAAACTATTTCTTGGGCAAGATGGTTTCACAAATAATTTGGATGCATTAAACGCATGTAAGCAAAAAGAAGAAGAGTGTGACTATCAGCAAGGTGGGCAAGCTCACAGTAGCCAGGAGGCACCATGGGTACAGCTGAAGAATCAGACTAGGGTCTGATCATCATGGAGGAAAAAAAAAGTATCCGTTTCGACTCCAAGAGTCAACACTGACTTGATGGCACATAATAATCAATTAGGTTTCTGCATGCATTTGTGTGTGAAGGAGACATCAGCAGCATTCGCTTACATTAACCAGGATGCCATAGATCTTCCTTGAGCTCTGCAAGCAGAACGGGTTCAATCTAAGCTCTGCACTACAGTGTCTCATTTGGAACAGTGGGGTGGGGCAGTTTCCTGTTGACAAGCAATATCCATTTTCTCAAATATTCATATCCTATTCTTGTGATTTCCCCGTCTTTTTAGATGGGGAAGCACTGCTTTGTCTTGCCAGCCTCCTTTTGTTAGGTAGGAACAAGAGAAGGCATAAAAGCAAATGCTGCAAGAAAATAGCAAGTGGGGAGCAAACTTTTGTGGCTGATTTTTTCCGTCTCCACGTTGACCACCTTGGTCAACTCTACGACCTATTAATGTTGCTCTTCTTCTCTCAATCACCTGTTGCAGAGGACGCACAATGCAGCTGGTGGCAATATGGAGGTACTCTTAAGGTTTCTTCCCACCCCCTTCAATTGTGGATGCTTTGCATTCTCATAATGAATGCATTTAACTTTTTGAGATTCTTGTAATTTTTATTATGTGCTGCAGGGGGAAGCAGAGTACTTTAAATATTCCCTTCTGTTTGCACAAGGGATGATTTTTGGGGGGGAGGACTGTAGAAGACAAACCAAGACATAAATCTTTTTTAGAAATTCATGATGTGGCAATTTGGATAGATCACTCTAAAATATTCAAATACGATGCACTTGGGGTTCAATAAACCTTACAGTTAACATCCTGTAAGAAAGACTAAGTTGTGCTATATGTATGTGTCAGGTTTAGCCCTTTTTTCCAAGGGAGACAGAATGTCAGAACTGCCATCTCTTTTCTGTGCTCTGCTATTGCTGGATACCAGTCTACCATAAACTCCTGGGGGGGTGGGGGAAGAAGCTGGATGGGAGGGGAGAAGACTTCACCTCCTGAGGCAGTGTTTCAAGGTCATATGGCTGGGAATGGAAAGCAGCTGCATACCAGCCCACACTTGAAGTGACCATTCCAAAAACATCTTTGAATATGATTGGATGATGTGGGACCAGAAATGGGAAGTACATAAGAGAGAGGAAGTTTACACTTGGGGAATTTGGCGCATGAATTTCAGTTCTTTACTGTATGTCACCTGATCTTTAGTAAATTATACCTTTCTCAACAAATGGAGTCAAGGATCGTTCTTGCTTAAAGGTTCAAGCTGAGGCTAGGCGTGGGATTCTACTAGTTCGCACCTATTCTCTAGAACCGGTTGTTAACATTCTAAGCAGTTTGGAGAACCAGTTGTTAGAAGAAATTACTGGCCTAATCCTGTAAGGAAGGCAGGAAGGAAACATTCTGGTGTTGCTTATAGAAACTGCCTCTCCATTAACCCTTATTACATTCTTGGCAGGACTAGATTTCCTGTCTCAAGAATGTCTCTGGAGTTTTTTTCCCCTCCTTTGCTTGTGTGGAGTGGCCGTTCAAAGTTACAATAGCGCTGGAAAAAATGACTTATGACCATTTTTCACACTTACAACTGTTTCAGCATCCCCACAGTCATGAGAGGCCAGGTGAGGAGATGTGTGCTTCGATGTGAGTGATATTGAGCTGGCCACACCCAGCCAATAATATGACCACCAAGTCACCAACTAAGCCATGCCCACAGAACCGGTTGTTAAAAAATTTGAATCCCACCCCTGGCTGAGGCAGGTCTGACAGTGTGCTTCTGATGGAATGTAGTGGGCTGGAGGAGAAGAGACAATCCAGTTCAGATAGTTTGTGTAAGAGAAAAAGGGTGAAGACAGTTCCTCCCTTATAGTTAAAAGAATAAAAGAGATGGAAGTGACCTTCAGAAGACTCTGTATTTCTCATGTCAGAGAAATATTTGTCCAAATTCTTCTTAAAAACATCCAGGGATGGAGTACCCACAACTTCTGAAGGCAAGGCATTCCACTGATTAATTGTTCCCACTATTAGGAACTTTCTCCTTAATTTTATGGTAGATTGGGTTCCTGCCGTCCCCCCTTCTGCCCCAGTTATGGCACGCCGGTCAGAGCTTGACAGGGAGATTGGGTGACCTGAGTCCATTCTTTCCTCATTGATAGCAATTTCTAGCAGTTTCTCCAGGCACCTGCCAGATTCTTGAAGACTGGGAAAGCATGGGCAATTCAGGCATCAACCCAACTGTCCACCACATCCAAAACATTTGTTAAACTGACAAAAGCAGTGTTGTGCTGTTGTGATGCAAGCCCTTCCCCGTTTGTGCATGTGAGTAACATTATGAAGCATACGCAAAAAATACCAGTGCTTGGGTCATTGTAGCACAACACAGTTACCATTAGTCACTGCTTTTGAAACTGAGTGGGAGAAAGAGTGAGAGATTTCTGGAGAGGGAATGTCAACCTTTGAATTTATTTTATAGGATGTTCCACCTACTGAAGTAAGGTAAGCAAACAGCAGTCTCCCAGGACATTTTGGCATCCATGAGATCTCTTTGATTTGTGCTGCTAAAACACAGCCCTAAAATGGCAGTTTTAACATTGCATGTTTACCTCGTTTGGGTGTTAGATTTAAAATCAGTGCACCAAGGCTCTGGAGTGTCACATCTGAAAGCAAATATATGATTGTGATGATCGGAAGAAGAAAAGGAAGGAGAAGAATTCAGTTTTACTTGAAAGAATGCTTTACAAGGTAGGTACTGTGTAGCCCTATAACATTTCAAAATGCTTCTGAGGCACTGGAGAAACCCAGATTTTGTTCAGATTTCTTTGGAGAGAATCCTGCTTTTCTTTGGTCACCCAGTGAATTTTTTTTCAAAGCAGTTTGACACTGGATTCAGCATTCAGCTGGGTTTGGCTGTTCCTGATTCCCATCAGAGTACTATGCCAACTGGGTACCTCTTTACTAAACCTCATTTTTATAAGTAAATTTACAGGGTCACAAGAACTGTTGATGTTTTAATATGACCTATTTTTAACCCTGTTTTCCTTTTGGTTTCTTAGTTTTCTTGATTGTTGGAAATTAGCATACAGCATGTTTGGAGTATATATGGAGTGCTAAAAGAATAGTGAGTAATTAAGTAACAGTATGTCCCATATAAGTAGAAAAAGGTGCATGATAATAGTTGTCTTGGATGCAATGTATGTCACAGCATTCTAGTGTATCACCATTATTTTCCAAATAAAAAATAAACGTATTAAGAAATGGACAGAACTGGAAAGTTTCAATTTCATCTAAACGACACCTTAAAAAGACAAAGAGAGAAGGAAGAGATGATCAGAGGAGAATTAGTGAGGTGAGAAACAGATTCACTTACTCTTACCTGTCCCACCATTTGCTCTAATAGCAAAACAGGCTCTCAGGAGGCAAGAGGGAGCTGCCATCTCTTCCACCCTCATTCTTCACTCTACTAAACCATGTAAATGCCCATGAATGGAAAAGGAAAGAAATAGTGGGGACAGAGGGAGTGAAGAATTTGGAACACAAGACTGATATAGGTAAAAGCCAGGGGTGGGATTCAACTGGTGTTACTACCGGTTCGGTGACTATGTTTTGTGCGCACGTGTAAAGAAACCTTAAGCTGTGCCACCCGGACAGCTGAAAAGTGCTGCATGCAGCGTTTGAAAAGCCTCTTTTTTCCTGCTTTTTCAACCTCAGCTGTGTCACACAAAGCAGCTGAGGTTGAAAAAGCAGGAAATAAAGGACAGGGGGGCAGGTAGGCCAAACAGCAGCAAACACAGAACCGGTTCTGTGTCTGCTGCTCTTCAGAGTTACCAGTTCTATAGAGCCGAGCAGAACCGGTAGCATCCTACCCCTGGTAAAAACTTTGTTAAAAAGAAGGTGCTTCTATCATATTCCAGGTTCCAAAGCGCAGACCACTCTGAGGTCTGGAATGTTTAGATTCATATTTTCAGGACTTAGAAGATTGCCCTTTCTGTCCACAACAATTTGTTTAGTGACTATTCAAAGTTACAATGGTACTGAAAAAGTGAGTTATGACCATTTTTCGTACTTACAATCATTGCAGCATCCCCATGGTCACGTCATCCAAATTCAGGCACTTGGCAACTAACTCATATTTATGACGCTTGCAGTGTCCCAGGGTCATGTGATTCCCTTTTGAGACCTTCTGATAAGCAAAGTCAATGGAGAAGCCATATTCATTTAACACTGTGCTACTAACTGAACAGCTGCAATGATTCATTTAACAACTATATCAAGACAGGTCGTAAAATGAGGCAAAACTCACTTAACAAATGTCTTGCTTAGCAATAGAAATTTTGGGCTTCATTGCGGTGGTAAGTCAAGGACTACCTGTAACAGTAACTCCTCTTCAATAAATGGGATTTTCTTTTTTAAAAGGAATTAAGGGAAGAAATACTGCAAAGGCTCACTCTCTTTGAGCGTGTTATATTTAAGCCCCTATGTGGCCTGATGCTCTATTCTAATGTTATCGTTGAATCCTGTTAGACTTTAAGCCTATGCTTTGAATTGAAATATTACCTGGCTAGGATCTTTTCTATTTCTTAGGTTCTTTTCTCAGAACCGCTGTTTCTTGAAACCATGAAGTAGGAAATGCCCAAACTATTATCGTGCCATTTTTGTTGTGTTCCTCAGCTCCTGACGTTTCCTTTGCCTGTTGTCAAATGTACAATGGTGAATTTCAGGTGAATGTTGAGAAGAAACTGTACTTAAGCATTTAGTATTAAGTAGTCAACTAATTAATTTAGTGAGGATGTGTTTGCTGCTGTTTAAGCAAAGTTGAATGGAAATCCTCAGGAAAAGAAAATACTGAAAAATGATGAATTAAATTTGCTGACCTCTCATAATGTCCCAAAATAGCTGCCAGCAAGGATTTCTGTAAATTAATATGTGGGCGTGGCTTGGTGGGCCTGGCAGGGAAAGGTTACTGCAAAATCCCCTCCCCTCCCCACCCCACTAACCTGCTTTCCAGCTCTGTTCTCCTGTGCAGGGCAACAAAAGAAACCTCAGCCAATCAGCTGGGACTCAGGAGACAGAGAATAGATGGGGGTGGGGCCAGTCAGAGGTGGTATTTGCCAGCCCTCGGAACTACTCAAAATTTCCGCTACCGGTTCTCCAGAACTGGTCAGAACCTGCTGAATACAACCCCTGATGCTAGCCAGATGAATACTGATGGATGCTAGTAGGCAGAGACAGAATTTGTTTTTCCTTATTTTCTTCCCAAAAAACTAAGCCCGACCACATAGTTTCGTAACAAAGCACGGGTATCGAGCTAGTAATTCATATAAACAGTGCAAACTTTGCAAGGATTTAGCTGTAAACCTGTAAGTAAATCTACAGAAATCTGTATCTTGGTATCTACAGATATCATACAGGTTTTCATCTTTTAAATTCTTAGGAGACATAGAAACATAATTCCCAATTTTGTAATTACATGACATTATAAAGTAGAACATGTAATTACTGAAGAAGGAGGTCTGCTTTGATCTGATTTCCCATAATAAACTTATATAAAAATGGGAAATTTCCAAATACCATAGGTTGCTTGTTTAAAGAGCAATTGCTCCTTTTTATTCTTTCTTTAAGAAATGATTATGAAATACATAAGACTCTTCTTACATTGAAATGTTAATATTTTATCACTTCGCTTTTAAAAGTTGCATTTTCAAATGAGAAAAGGGCAATAAATTTTATGACAGCTGAATTATCTGCTCAACAAGTTATAAAAACTGGCAGAAGAGAAAGTAATTTCTTAACCACAGAATCATCATTTGGTAAAGCAAAGCCAACATCTTTCCAGACGCATTCATTCAAAGTGGAGCAAACCATGAAGAAGCTGAAGCTGTTATTCTACCTCTGGCTATCCTTTTTCCTAGGTAAGGCACTTTTCCTTTATAAATTTTCCAGACATACCTCAAGCAGCAACTCATCTCAGCAACTCATCTGAAAGTCAAGGCTGATAAGAATAGCTCTGATGATTTACATGCTGAAGCAGAGAAAACATAACTGAAACTAATCTAGGGTAGTGAAAGGAGCTACTTCAAACTGAAATATTATAATGCCAAGATAGGTGTGTGTTGTGTTTTGTGCTGATGACAAATGTAGGAACATTGGAGCCATAGTTATGAAGTGCAGCTTCCCGAGAAAGATGCTTTTCCCATCGTGATTTTGGATTGTCAACCGCTGTTGGGCTACAATGCAGAAAATGCCAGGTCACATAGCATTGTTTAATTTATCTTCATTATTAGCAGAATGAAAAAGCAGACAAGTTTTCATCTGACTAAAATAAAGCAAGCCCTTGTTGCTGGTTGAGTTCTAATGCTACCAAATGCTGCATCTGCATTAAAACTGATGTAGTTTCTCTTCAAAGTATTTTTTTTAATTCACTGGGTAAATACTAAGACTGGTGGACACAAATCCTGGTAAAAGTGGTATATAGTTATTCCAGAAGTATTTTACCAGAAGAGTACTACATTGCTCTGTTCGCAGCAGAATACCCTACACCATCAGACTTGAGACTCTAGGCTTAGACAACCTTGAACTACGCCAGCTAAGATTGGACTTAAGCATAGTACATAAAATCATATGTTACAATATCTTACCAGTTAATGAATATTTCAGCTTTAACCACAACAACACAAGAGCACACAACAGATATAAACTTAATGTAAACCACTCCAAACTTGATTGCAGGAAATACAATTTCAGCAACAGAGTGGGCAATGTCTGGAACTCACTACATATTTCGTTGTCACCTGCTCTAATCCCCACTTCTTTACCTTTAAACTAACCTCTATTGACTTCACCCCATTCCTAAGAGGTCTGTAAGGGGCTTGCATAAGCACAAAATCGTGCCTACCGTCCCTGACTATTGTCCCCAATTATTAGTTCCTATTTCTTACATTTAAACTATGTTTATTCTTATTTCTATTGTATTGTAAGCTTTTGACAAAATAAATAAATAAAAAATAGTTCTGTAAGTAAGAGTTTGAGAGAAGTTCATAATAAGTGAATTTCAATTTTTGTTGTTGTAAGCAACTTCTATTTTTATACATTCTGTGCAGTTGTGCCCTCCCCTATGAGAAAGAGCAACAAGATCAAATGCCAGTTCCACTGAAACTTTTCATGCAACTGTTTGATACTTTAATTAGATGCTGTTATTGGAAGCATTTTTAAGAATCCATAATTCAATCATTAGCAAATGTATCTGTTGAAATCTGTCCTGTTTTTTGTGTAGAAACTGAACATTTACAACCCCAAAGCAATTATATGACTCAATCACTATGAATCAAAAGAAAGTTGGTGGAATAAAGAAATAAATTAAACAAATACATTTTTTTCTTAAAGGGACTGCAGCTCATATACTGACAACCAAGAGTAAACTGAAAGAAGAACTGGATGTAAGTCATTGTTTCTGCACAATTGCAAGATGGAAAGGGATGTGTGACATCTTTCAAACATGATTTCTCATTCAGATGTGGCTATTTTTGACTGGGAGAGCTCATGCATAAACCTAGAAAAGATAGTGTACTCAGCTGTCTTTTCTAGCTTTAGCTTTCCAGTTATTGAACCTGACTGGCCTGGCAGATGAATTTAATTCCTGTTTATTAGCCTCTACTAATTAAGCAGAGCAACCTAGTTTAGGCTTGTCAGGCAGGTATATATATCACAGTTTCACTCAAAGCAGATGTATCATTATGTAGCATTAATCAAAAAGTAATGGGAGGCAATAGGGAAGGATGTTGTTCATATTTGGTTCTGAATTTTCTGGTTGCCCTGCTTTGTTTAATTAAATACACAGTCTGAGGCAACAATTAGTTTGCTACCAGAAGTTCAGCAACCATGGAAGATAGTAGCCAGCTCTCTGTTATCTAAAGACAGATAACAGTTGCTGGTCCAACTAGCTAGTATATGAAATCACAATCGTCTTCCTCATCTCAGATGTCAAAGTGGTTTAGGTGGACCTTATCTATCTAGGCTCCAATCTCAGATCTTGATTGGTGAAGAGAACCAGATTCTTCACTTTGCTTAAAATATCAACTCCATGCTGCAGCTATTCTTGAATACTTAACAGAGGTCCACACATTGGTTAAGGAACTAGGGATTCTGATTTTTAAGACTTCAGAATTTCTTTTTTTCCCAAGGAGTCTCCAAATTCTTCTTAAGGGTGGTTAAAATTACTACAGCTTGTCTGGTATCAGAACACATTCGTACAAACAAAACATGGATTAGAAGACAAAAGCCCAAAAATTCCCTTGTAAAGTAAACAATGAAACATTAAACATAAAAAACAATGAAATTATTTGGAAAGTATCAGGGTATATGATTGATGCAAAGAGCAATGGTGGCACAGGGGTTAAAGTGCAATATTGCAAGCTAATTCTGCCCACTGCCAGAAACTCAATCCTGAGATTGACTCAATCTTCCATCCTTCTGAGGTGGGTAAAATGAGGACTCAAATTGTAAATTTGTAAACTGCTTAGAGAGTGCTATAAAACACTATGAAGTGGTTATAGAAGTCTTAAGTGCTATTGCTATATTTGATAAAGAATGTAGACTGACATGTCCTTACAGAAACAGTCTTTTAATGTTTTAAGTACAAGGTCTATAAAAATATTTCCTGGAAGAGTGGATGAGCTTTCTTATTTTAGTGTTGTGGATCTGATTGTCCATTATAGCATACTGACTGTCCATTCACTCATATCGTTTTTCCTACAGCCTCTAAGGAACTACAAGTTACAAAGTTCTCACCAAACTTCATCTTCAGGTATTTGTCCCAAGGAGCATATTAAAAATAAAAGATAAGAATTAACTTACTGAGCACACGAATGCAGGAGTCAAATTTACTTATGTCATCCAAGTCCTAGATAAGTCACCAGGGGGAAAAATACAATTCAGATCAAATGAAAATCAGTAAAATAATGGATTGTTATTACTTAATTATGGTATATTTTGTTTTATTGATTAAGATAAAATAATTATTTAATCAACTGTTATCTACTTTGCACATAGCATTTAAATGTCTGTGTGTAGGAGAGCAAAAACACAACATATACATATATCCACTTTTAAAATAAAGCAATATGCATGTGTAAAAGCAAAAACATGTGTAAAAGCAAAAACACAACATATACATATATCCACTTTTAAAATAAAGCAATATGCATGTGTAAAAGTAATTGCAACGTTTTGGATTTGCCTTTATTTTAATTTAAATAAATAGTGAAAAGGAAAACTATTATCGTACTTCCTTAATTGATAGCCTATGTTTTATTTCTTCAGTTCACACACTGCGGCCATCAGACATTCAAGTAGCTGTTGCTATAGGAAGTTTGGGAAATGTGAGTATAGCAGTGAATTCTCTTGAAAAGGGATGGTGCAAGAAGTACAGTAGCCTTTAATCAGATAGAAAAAACTATTAGTCCATTGAATCAAAGCAAACTTGCCAACTTATGAATTGGCTCTTGTAGCCATGCTCTGACCAACTACTTGATCTGCAACATTCCTAACTTTTCTCTCCCTATCACTCTGATATTTTTTCTTGGGTGAATTACTGACATCTCAAGGCTCCGTACATCTAAATGGTTTTATCAAACTTTCTGCCTTTCTCCCATGCTTTCCTTTCTTCAAACATTCTCTTTTTCTACTTGTAAGATTTTCACATATTAATGTGGTAGAAAACCTTAACTACACCATCTAGTAAGTATTCTGCTTTAATTCTCCTATTCAATTGACAAAGTCTCTTCATTGGGCTTTTATTTTTATAGTAGGGACTAACTTTTGTTCCTTCATCTCAGCAGGTCTTCTTTGAACTTCTGCCTGATTTTTGTACTTCATTTCTGTTCTTGAGGGTTACAGATACAGATCACAGTAATGGATCAGGAACAAAATTCATTACCATCATAGAATTCCCCTTCCAGTGTTCCAGTGTTCTCTCTCCTTTTCCTCACCCTTTCTTTCCTGGTAATAGTTCAAAAAAACAATTTGTTGTCATCTTCCCTTTTCTCTTTATTTCCAGATGGGAACTTCTCGAAAGGAGCAAGCAGATCTCTTCCAAAGGTAGTATATTTTATTAGGTTCTGAGAACATGTTATTTTCCATCTGTGTGCTTTGTAGAATTCCAGATCTTTCCTTTAATAATAATAGAAGAAATCTACCTGAGGCAGGAATCAGTATAGAAGGAGCACAATATTACAACAGGAGAGACCATCAACACTTTCTTCAGGCACAGTAAATGGAGCAATTATATTCAACTGATGAGCTGTTCCAATAGAGGATAGCTAAATAGC
Organism: Bungarus multicinctus; assembly: GCA_023653725.1. Classification (NCBI taxonomy): domain Eukaryota; kingdom Metazoa; phylum Chordata; class Lepidosauria; order Squamata; family Elapidae; genus Bungarus; species Bungarus multicinctus. Next base: position 55,597,926 of record CM042836.1, on the reverse strand, counting down.
CAGATATATGCCATAATATTGGGGGCGCAGTGGCTCAGTGGCTAAGAGCTTGTTGATCAGAAAGATCAGCAGTTTGGCAGTTCGAATCCCTAGTGCCGCATAACGGAGTGAGCTCCTGTTACTTGTCCTAGCTTCTGCCAACCTAGCAGTTCGAAAGCATGTAAAAATGCAAATAGATAAATAGGAACCACTTCGACATTTAGTAATGCTGGCCACGTGACCATGGCTCTTCAGCTTTGTAACGGAGATGAGCACCGCCCCCTAGAGCTGGAAATGACTAGCATGTATGTGCGAGGGGAATCTTTACCTTTTGTACCATAATATTAGGATCATATTTCCTTCATTTCTATCTTGATATTGAACAGGGATACTAATGGATATATTAGATACATTAGATACATTTCTGACAATGTTGTTTTAAATGCAATTTTCCACTGCTCCTAAGTAGATTAACAAGTAGGATCAGAGGTGTCATGGCCCAGATTCGGGATTCAGATTCTGAGTTTGAACTGAACATGTGGTATGTCAGCCTCAGATTGGAATCACATGAGGCTGATCAAACACAGGCAACAGCTGAGCAGCTGGAAGAATCATGTGAAGTGATATAAGACCTCCCAAATGATGTACCTGATGTTTTGAGATGAGAACAGTACACTGAAGGTCTATTAGGCCTCTCACCAAACAAAGAAGTAGACCTTTGCGATAGCTGGCTGCAGCTTACATAAGAATCTGCTCTGCCTCTCTTCTCTTTGCTGAAAGCAATGTCTGACTTCTGGCTTGTGTGTGAATTCTGTTCTTGAATTTCTGACCCTCGGACTGTGTCTCTTGACACAGAGCTTTGAAACTTGGACACAATTTGGGGAGATTTTTCTGAATGTTCCTGTTTCAAAACAAACTTTGCTTTGTTGATACTCTTTTACTCCTTTGATAATTATGCTCCCTGAAAGTAAAACTGATAATCTCCCAAGAGAGCATCTGTGCTGAAATCTGAAGCACAACTGTGAGAATTTCATGGAAGTTACATTTTCTCATCCAGTGAGCACATTGGATGATCAAAAGATTAGGGTTATCAACATATTTTATGTAATGTTGAATTTGTCCTCCATTACTACATTGAATAATAGCAATTAAGATTTTAATAGTGAGAAGAAAAATAGATGATTGCCGGACTCAAAAATAACCCCTTTTAGGAAATATGATTTTTTCCCTAAACTTCCCACAACATAGATAATATAGACATTAAATGGAGGGGAGGGAAAAGACAAGGCCTAATACAAAGCTAATATATCCTAGGATCTGTTATTCTGTATGAAGGAATAATTAATTGGTATTTCTATTTTTAGCTCAGAACGAGACTTTACTCAGGAAAGCATGAGAATACTTACAGGTATGTCTTAAATTCTTGACAGAATTATTTTGTTACTCAATGATTGGAAAAGTTTAAGAAGGGAAATAGTTCTCATCGTTTAGCCTCAAAGAGGAAATGGCTTCCTCTCACTTATTATGAATTTCTCACAAACATTTACTTACAGAACTATATACCACTTTTACCAGGATTTGTGTCCACCAGTCTTAGTATTTACCCAGTCAATTAAAAAAAAAATATTTTGAAGAGAAACCACATCAGTTTAGCCTTGATCTTGTTTAGCCTCATGATGTTAGATAGTTAAAGCTGATGCCGAACTTGTAGATAATCTAACCCATTCCTTTATTGTGTGCAGAAAATTTAGAACTAGACCAATATTCAACTGTAATCTATGAGCATATTGAAGATGATCTGTGTGAAGCAAAATAACAATGCATTAATAATATAAACCCCATGCATTACTTTTACATCATACTCAGAGTTAGATTAATTATGGGGTGGTTTATTGTTTGGTATAGTATTCTGTGAATTTAAATAGAGGTAAATCTATTGCACAGGTATGGTTTTGCTGAAGTATACTTTCCTTGTTCATGCCCGTTTGATCCAGTCCTGATATCAGGGGCCACAGAAAACAAGTCTTTGCCTATTTTTAAGTGACATTTGAAGAAATATAAGAAGCATGCCATCATGTCTGTAGGAGGAGTGGCAGAGTTAAAAGAGAGGTCAGCCTAGAATCCTTTCGTAGCCACAAGCAAACTAAAAGTCCAACTTCCCTTGAATTCTGTTGACCCTTATTTAAACCCAAGCAAGTGTGACCTGTTAGTTGAGAAGATTCTGGTGCATAAACATAATAAGCAATAAATCAGTTCAATTAAACCTTCAGGTATGACCAGATCTTTCACACCTGATTTTCACTCTGTTAAATCTTATTTTTCTCCTGGCTGAATTTGTCTGTACCTTTTAATTTTCCCTCATAAAACTTGTTTTTATTTTATTATTTTTTGCTCACTTTTATCTTCTGTCAAATTCATTAACATTTTCATTTATATCCTTGGAAGTGATGATGAACCATACACTATTACCCCATCCCACCCAGTTTTGTGTTGTCTGTCAATTCAATATGTATTCCACCATTTCTTGGTTGAACTTAAGAGTAGGGAAACTTGTCCCTTTAGCTATTGGTAAACTTAACTTCCAGCAACTCCTCCTACTAAAAAATTGTGCCCAAAATACAGCTAAATTTTATCCACTTTACTTTAATATGATGAATCATTAATTAACATTGTGAATATAAACCAATTATACTTATTTTGTCTATTTTTCTTTTAGCATCATTAAATAACATAAATCTCATTCTTAGCCAATCTCAAAAAACTATGCTAAGTTAAAATTGGTTAGTACTAAAGTGAGAGGTGGATTGAAAATTATAGGGACTAAGAAGAAAACAATGACAAACTATTTCCAGAATAGTTTCAATGACAAGGTAGGAGGCCATACAATCTTCAGGGTTTAAGTTCAACTCAAAGGAATGTTACTTCATATATTATAATTAATATTATCACTAGCCATGATGAAATTCCCATTCTAGTCTTCCTTCTGTATCCTTTTAAAAAAATCCCTAATTTGTTGCCTGGTTGGTTTCATTATCGTGTGCACAAGCAGTTCCAGAGACTATGAATAAACTGAACTAAGTTTATTTCTTTCAGCTCTTATTAGGATGTATAATCCTTCTGTGCAATATTACTCTCCCTTGGGAAACAATGGGATTTTATCAAGAAATGGAACTATGTAAGTTCATTATCTACTGGGCTGCTTCTTGTTCACCTGGGTGTCATTGTTGAATTGAAGAATGATGCTGTACAGTGGTGGTATTCAGCAGGTTCTGACCAGTTCTGGAGAACTGATAGTGGAAATTTTGAGTAGTTTGGAGAACCAGCAAATACCACCTCTGACTGGCCACACCCTCAACTATTCTCTGCCTCCCGAGTCCCAGCTGATTGGCTTGGTCTTCTTTTGTTGCCCTGAACAGGAGAACAGAGCTGAAAATCAGGTTAGTGGGGTGGAGAGGGAATGGGATTTTGCAGTAACCTTCCCCTGGAGTGTGGTGGGAATGGAGATTTTACAGTATTCTTCCCCTGCCACGCCCACCAAGCCATGCCCACCGAGACACACTCACAGAACCGGTATTTAATTTTTTTAATCCCACCACTGATGCTATAGATGAAAATTATGCAGGAAATGAAAAACACTGTCAACTCATAAAATATTTCTATGGTCTTTTTAGAGTTGCCAACAGAAAGGGAGGGGGGAGCCGTGGGCAGCTTGCATTCTGTAAATGTTTTCGAAGATAGGTTCTAAATGACTGAAGTTTTTCTGCCACACAAAATTCTAACTGGAGAGTATGATTGGTGATTCTTGGCTATGGATGTGTCCCATTGGAGAATATGAATTATGTTACACCCAGGGGGTGGGGAAAAACCAGGGTCAAGGGTGACAATGAATGATGTGTCTCAGAGTCAGGTAGGTGTCAGGGATCGGGCAGTTACCCCCATTTAAATCATGAGTCTTGAGTCAAACTTCCAAAACTTAAAGATTTATTAGGAGTACACATGCCAGCACTGACTGGGTGTAGCCGACTCTGAGACACATCTTTCATTGTCACTCTTGACCCTGGGTTTCCCCCACCCCCTGGGTGTATCATAATTCATATTCTCCAATGGGACACATCCATAGCCAAGAGTCCTCAATCATACTCTCCAGTTAGAATTTTGTGTGGCAGAAAAACTTCAGTCATTTAGAAACAATCTTTGAAAACATTTATGGAATGCAAGCTGCCCATGGAATGCAAGCTGCCCATGGCTCCCCCCTCCCTTTCTGTTGGCAGCTCTAAAAAGATCACAGAAATATTTTATGAGTTGACAAACATATTTTTGAAATAGCAGTAATTACCTATTTATTTACATGACACATTTCTCTGTAATGCTTTTGCTTGCTTTTCTTTTGGAAAATCATCAGAAGCATTCTATATTAAAAATAATTACAGGGAAGCTAATTGAACAGGAAAAACAAAAAAAAGTGGTTAAAATCATTAAGATGCTGAGAATAATTAATAATTAATTATTTTTTATAATTAGGACTGTAAATAAAAAAGGAAATTGTACAGATAGCCCTTGATTTACAAATAGTCATTTAGCAACCGTTTGAAGTTACAACCAGCTAGACAAAAGTGCTTTAAAGCCCTTCTGGCTGTCATCAAATATCGTGCTGTTGGTCGCACCCATCCATTTACCGCTTTTCAGAAGCTTAGCACTGGCTGGTTGCAGAGTCCCACAGTCATATGACCATAATTTGTGATTTGAAAAAAAAAAAAAACCAAGCAAAAAAACAAACACCCATTCAGGAGAATGGGTTCAAACTTATGGCTGTGTGGTTTGCTTAATAGCTGTAAAATTAAGTCAGATAAAGTGGCTCCCTCAATTTTTAACCGGCACAACTTATAACCAAAATTCCAATCTCAATTGTGGTCATAAGCTGAGGACTACCTGTATTGTTATGTAGGAATGACACTTGGGAATGTGGGAAGGGAAATTGCTGCCTAGGGAATAGTCCAATAAGAGAGGGCATAGTCCACAGTTGCATAATAGGTAGAGAAACAGATTCATAAACTATCCCTCTTTAGTTCCTGTATGGGAATATTTGTACTTTTGTAGATCCTGTTAAGGTAGCATTACAATAAAATGGAATCATCTCACCTGGTCATGTTTCCTATCTAACCTGGGAAGGCTGACATCAGTCTCACAAGCATGAAAGTACAAATATCTCACTATCCTCTTTAGTAAAGTCCTATAGACTTTTTAAATACTGCAAATCCTACTCATTCTCTCTTCTCTTGGCTTTTGAAAGCATCACTTAAGAAAGGGTCATTTTGTACTTTGGAATAGCCTGGATTCTGTAGATTAAAATTCATCTTTCTAGCTGCAAAGAAAGAACATTTACCTGCTTAGCCATTTCTCTCTTTGATTTGTGACACAGTGATCTTTTGGATCAAGCAAAAGAACTGGTGGAGAGCATGAGAGAGATCCAGGTATGTATATTGCAACATGTTATAGTGCAATCTACTTATATTTATAATCTCTTGAATATTCAATGTTGGCCAAAAGCATTTTTATCCTTGAATCATATACATGTCTTTCTGGTGCAGTCAGGCAATGGTTCTACCAACAATTGCTGATTTCTCATGTCACACTTGTGTGATAGGATCAACCCTAATTAATTGTAACTTGAAATTCTGCTTTGGATTCTCTGGATAGAAACACTGATATTTTAAGTTTGAGTTAGGATATCAAAATGCTAAAGACACAAAGACATGGAAGTCCATCAAATAAGCTTATAACAATATCTTGTTGTCTTTTGCTTTTTCTTGCTTATAATATTATGATGGTCGAACCTTAAAAATTAATATATTTATATATATTTATATTAATTCTTGGTCCTATGAAACTAGGGGACACATTCCTTGTAATTCTGAAAATTGTTCTGATTTTTTTAAAAAGGCCAGCTTTATTTCTCAATTAATAAGACTACCTAAAATGTACTAGGATAAAGAAATGGATATTTTTTTAAAAAATAGAATCAGTCAAGCAGATATATTAATATTTAGTTCTCAGATGATGGAGAATTCTGAAGATGCCTAGCTTGGTGGAAGCCATTTATATCATAGAAGCATTTTTGTGAGAAAACCCACTCTAGACACTTCCCTCTTATCTGGATATCATTCAACTTTTTTCATGACAGAAACTTTCAGATTAGAGTCCAAACAGTACTTTTTCAAGAGGCAACTGGATTTTCTGATTTTCTTTGAAGACGTTTCTCTTCTTATCCAAGAAGCTTCTTCAGCTCTGGGTAAGAAGTGAAACATCTTCAAAGAAAAACCAGAAAGTCCAGTTGCCTCTTGAAAAAGCACTTTTGGGATAACCATGACCAGGATTACTGAGAATCTCTATAGACTTTCAGATTAGAGTTTTTGCCCCTAACATTTAAACAGGTGCTATTTTTACAAAGTTCATACTATGATGAATCTATTTTTTTTTCTGTGTTGCTTCTCCAAACAGATTTTGGTAAAATTGTGAAGAGGACACAGTAGAGCTCCTCTTCGTTATTGTAACTTGAAACCCTTATCCTAGTTTAATTCAGTTTTATCCTAGTTTAGTTCAGCTAGTAATGTGGCCCCACAAGATTGTAACAAATGTAATAAAATAAAGGAAGTTAGCTATGCGGCCCAAGGCAATTCCTCTTCACTCAATGTAGTCCAAGCAAGTCAAAAGCTTGCATATGCCTTGTTTGGTGGTTAAGGCACCAGGCTAGAATCCAGGAGACCATGTGTTCTAGTAACATCTTAGGCATGAAAGCCAGCTAGGTGACCTTTGGCCAACTTAGTCCAACTCACTCACAGGGTGATTGTTGTGGAAAAATAGGTGGAGGAAATAGTATAGTATTAGGTATATTCACCATGTCCATTTATTTATAAAAATAATAATAGTGGGATTAAAAATATTTTTAAAAATCAAACAAACTGCCTAGGACAGTTATTGTGATCTGGCCATTCAGAAATATTGAGGACAGGTGTATCAGCTGTTCTCTTTAATCTCTTCAGCTTCCTTGTGATAGCTTGTGTTCTTTCCCCTTAGTTGTTTGACTTTCAAAATGACTGGAAGCTAATCACAGTTTTTCACCTGTGTTCTTCGCAGAATTCTGACTCCCAGGTAAATAAGAGACATGTGTCTTTACTTGTTGGTATTGATATTTCTTGGATGGTGCCAGCTTTCTTTAGAATATATAAGCCACCCGAGGCAGGGGCATCTGCAGGGGGCAAAAAAGTCAAGATGGCAGCCATGACTATGTTTAATACCTGTAAAAAGGGGCTGGAGTTTTGATTACATTATCATGGCTGCTATATTGACTTTTTGACCACTCCTACAAATGGCCTTTCATCTAGGCCAGGGATGTCAAACTTGTGGCCCGCAGGCCAGATGCATCACATGCTGGTCCCACCCCCACCCAATTTAGCAAAGGGGGAAAAAGTTCTAAATAAGTCATGTGACAATGCCATGACGACATGAGTTTGACACCCCTGATCTAGGCAGCGGTATCTTCAGGATCTCACTGCGTTTGTCTGAATGATAAAAGCTGCACTGCTCATGCAAAATTGCAATGATTGTAAAAATGGGATATGGCTGTATTGCAATGCTGTGAGACTGATTTTCCTTCTGAAATAACATTTTATTTTTCCTTTAGTGGTATATTACACATAATAATTTGTATTATTAAAAATAACTCATTTTCCTAAGGGATAAGCTTTCCCTTCCTGAAGATTTAATCAAACATCTGTAAATCAAAATGTATTGAATGTTCTTAAATATGTGTATAGTAACAGTTACTCATCTCCCACATTTTAGAAAATGCTACAAATACCACAGTTAATTACTTAATATGGAAAAATCATTTTATTTATGTTTGCAGTCTAAGTAGCAGATAAATAGCACGGATATCACAGTGTTGAAATTCAGCAACAAATGAATTTCAGCAGTATATTTGGGGTTTGTTGCATTTTTCATTTAAAAAAAAATAAAAAAAATGAATGATTTATATATGACATGTAAAATATATTTAAACTTATGCCTACTTGGCCCCTAAATTCTTTTATACTATTCATGTTGGTCCACTTCTCATTTCATTGTCTATTATCTAATCTATTCATAACTTGGCAAAAAAAATTAAATTAAAAATGTACTTTAATTTTTAATTTTAAAAAATTGTACCAAGTTATGAATAGATTGCCCCTTTGCCTAATCTAACAAGTAAGACTTTACAGGACATTATGTAAACTCAATCACAAGCCTTGGAAAAGGTATACATTTTTGTCTTCAAAAATACATATTAAAAATATTTTCAAAATATGATAATTTTATCAGAAGAAAAATCTAACAGAGTCCCTGTAAAAAGTATATACCCCAGTTAGAATTAAGGTTTAGTTCTAAAATTATTGAATATAGATTATTTAATGCAGGAAAGGAGACGGTTAATCCATAACCATCTTTTCATTGATTAAGTTAAGAATTCCCACTCTTTTCAAGATATATTTACTTGCGATTCCTTTCCACGCTGGTGAAATGACAGATATGAGAGGCAGATATTATTCTGAAATGTTTGATTTGGGGTGAAAAAGTTGCACTGTTGACCATTTTCTCATATAAATTGCTTTATTTCGAACAGGATATTTCCCGCCTCAACAGCATAAAGAAACTTGAAAGAGTATTGGATTTTTTATACAGAGAAGTATGAACTTTTTCCCAGCTTCAATAATTTTGAAACACTGGAGTTATTGATATGGACTTATGTATAGCATATGCATATACCTGTATCTGTGATAGCTAGTGTAATATAATTAACATAGTTAAGGGAATAGGGAGACCCAGTTCTTATAGGCATCTGGGTGATTTTGGGCCAGTAATTCGCTTTCTTTAAATGCTAGATTGAAAAGTTGAAAAATATTTATCTATTTTGGATCAGCAAAATAGAATATGGCCTATAACCTTCAATCAAAGGACCTTCATCCTGTAATGGATTGATTCAATCTGATACTATTATTACTATTATGGTATTAGTAATATGATACACACAAATATATACTGACCTACAGATATTCTGCTCACTGTTGCATTTGTCCCAAGATAATTTATAGTATAACAATAAATATGAGCTCCACTCAAACTATTGAACATGAATTATTGCTATTTTTACAATAAAAATATGTAAAAATGGTAATGTTTATAATAAATCCATTGCCCACATAAAACATCACCTATGGGAAAATGTCTGGTTGCCTAATTTATTCACATTGAATTACAGAAGTAGTTCCAATGTTGGAACATGTAATTAGTGTGCAGGGAACATTGGGGAAAGTTGTTTTAGAATTTAAATAAAAGTAATAAGATCCAGTTCAATCTCACACACCCCTCTCATTATACTCATACATCACCTCTGTTGATGTATACATACATCTATCAAAGTTTTGCCTACAGATAATTGCTATTAATATTATTTTATAATCCAAAAAGCTTAGTTTCAGTTATGTACAGCTATGTCCATACATAAATGGCATGCTTAATCTAGATACTCATTTGATCCCTAATACACTAAACCAGGGGTCCCCAAAGTTTGGAGATCTCTGCACTAAACTCACACTAATCAAATAGGTTGGGTGTGTGTGTGTGCAACCTGCTCAGAAACCTAACCAAGAATAATTCCAAACAACCTGTGAATTGGGGTGAATTTATTTGGTAGGTTTTCACCTGATTTAAATAAACTTGCTGTATGAATATTGCTCAAGCTCTTTCGTACATTAAATCAGTATCCACTCTCTCAGTGAAACTTCTTTTACGATTCTCTTCCATCCTGAAATAGTGAGCAAGGATTGCAAAGGCACCAAAATTTATAGTAAAGATTGGTGGTAGAAATCCTTTTCTGCCTAGGAAACAATTAAAATAATTCATTTGGCTATTCTTCTATCACTGCAGGTTCCTAAAGTCTTTGTAAATCTGGTGGATTTTACATTGCTCCCAATCTCAACTCTTTCACACACAGATCGGAATTATGTCAGGTAACCCAAATTTCTTCTATTTATAAATTGAGACATTTTTCCTTTTCCATTTTAGCTATGTATTTTTGTTTTCTTTATTTTCCCCCCAGAGGTTTGTTCCAAAAATGCTCTATATGATTTGGCAAATCACTAGTCATTTATATATAATAGTCAATAGTCAGGCTTTGCTCGTAAAAGTTTTCCCTTGGGCCATTTGGCCCATTTCTGTATTACCTTAACACATACCAGATGTGTATGTTGATTTAGTACCTGGATACTGAATTTTTCCCTACTGTGGTGCCTTTCTAGAATTCCCAGGCAGTTGAGGAATTCCCAGGTTAGGGATATTTATTCTACTTTCTTAGACATGGCAAACACGGGTTGTATGACTGTAGGCATCCACAATGACTTATTATGAATCATGATGTTGCATAAATGAGAACTTATGCAGATTGCATGATAACAGATGATTTTCCTGTAAGTTACTGAAAGTCAGTTTGATTACAGCATGATGGAAGCATATTTAATAAATGTCATTTCCCTCCTTCTGTCCTTCTGGACACTGCTCTGTGGTTCAGATATCAGACTAGGATTGAGTAGATGCAGGTTCAAAGCTGCTCACAGCCATGGAAGCTTCTCCATCAAGTTAGAGCCAGTCACTTTCTCTGCAGAGGAGTATTCTCGTGCTGGAGGAAAATGGAAGGAGAGAGAATTATGTACGCTACTTTAAACTCCTGCTTAAAGTAGCGTACATAAATGGAATGGAATGTAGCATTCCATAAATGTAATGTAAATGGAACAAACATGGTATTTGTGATAAGATTGTTTCACTTTAAACATTCTAAAATGACTGAAACAAAAGCAGCAAAAAATGAACCCTATAACATATTTTCTTCTAAGCAAAAGTGACTCAGAACCTATAAATTGACATTTGTTGTGCATTTCTTATTTGTACTTAATACAGCACATATGAACATTTGTATCAATTTTGAGTATCTTGGCATTTATCTGTAAATAAATATATAGGAGACAATACTAACAAATAAACTTTTAACAAGTAGTTATCATGTCAGAAAATAATGCCAATCTTTTAAAGAGGAAAAGTAGTGATATGCAAAATATTTTGAATCTGAAATGTTTTGAGCTTGAAGCTTCCTATTTCAAGTTAAAAACAGTTGTTCTGAACTTCCTGGACATGTTCCCATTCTGTTCCTGAACTCTGGAAGTATTCCAAATTGAACAGCTCTTTGAATAATTGATTGGAATGAATGAAACAGCACTGGACTATTTCCAAGAAAAACATACCATCCAATTTTGAGCTTGAGATAGTTTAAATTCAAAACATTTTGCAGATTCCCAAGATAGAAAAGATAGACTAGCTGGTTATGCCAAGAAATTGTCTGTTGAAGACACTCATTTTTCCTTTACTAGATTTCAAGAGATTTCATGTTTTAAATGGAGATTTTATGGCCTTCCATATTTTTACTCTGCTTTCCCATTGATGTATTCTAGGAATATAGTTCCTAATTCATGCATTTGTTTCAAAGACTGTTCCAAATTGGATGAGGCTGTACAGAAATGGGTGTATCAGGTGAGTAACATGGTTTAGTAAAAAGAGAATGTGCCTCCCATTGTATATTACAAATAGACAACCTATTTTTAATGTTTCATATCTCGTGGTGTCATCCACTTCTACAAAGGAGCCTATTGTGGCCAATTTGAGAGTGCTTGGGACAAGATTGTTACAAGATCACCATCATCGAATGGAAATGGATGGAATCTGCTGCTAAATATGTTTGATTACTTAGAAAAAGCAAGAGCATCACTGGGATGTCCTCATTTCTGAAATGCCTCCAGGATATGGAAAGTTTAGTGTGAAATCCAATTCTAGACTTTCTAGGCTTATGCTTTTCTTAAGAAAATGGATTTATGTGAAACGTTTCATAGCCATTGGGGCATTTTTAATGGTTATTAAGAAATAGATTATTTTCTCTAGTTCATTTATATTTTGACTATGTACTTTTATTATTCAGATTTATTAGGCACAATAAATGGGCTTTATTTAAATCAAGGAGAAATGTGAATATTGCACTCAACTCTCTGTAATTTTTTTAAAAAGTTCTTGTTATCCCTTTCTATAGGATGCTTTGGAAAAGTTACTGGCATCTGAAAAGTATGCCCTAAGGAGAGATTTCACTGCAGGTCTCCAAATTTCATTTGAAGAAGAAACCATGCCACTCGCAACAGTAAGAATTTCAACTTTCTTATTTTTTCTGGGCCTTCTTTTCTTTTTCTCCTTTTTTCTTTTCTTTTACTTTCCCTCTTTTCTTCATTTTCTTTTCTCTCTCTCTCTCTCTCTCTGTGTGTGTGTGTGTGTGTGTGTGCGCGTGTGTCTTTGAGTCAGTACTAATTCCTGGCAACAGCAGTTTTCTTGGTAGGATTTCAGAAGTGGTTTGCCATTGCCACCTTCTAGGGCTGAGAGAACATGACTGGCCCAAGGTCATCCAACAAGTGCTGTACCTAAGATTGGGCTAGAACTCACAAGCTCCCAGTTTCTAGCCTGGTGCATTAACCACTACATCCTAAGCAGTTGTGGGATTCAATTTTTTTTACTACCGGTTCTGTGGGTGTGGCTTGGTGGGCGTGGCAGGGGAAGGATACTGTAAAATCTCCAGTCAGAAGAGGTATTTGCCAGTTCTCCAAACTACTAAAAATTTCCGCTACCGGTTCTCCAGAACTTGTCAGAACCTGCTGAATACCACCTCTGATCCTAACCCTAAACCATTCCTCCAATCTCTCTGTCTCTCTGTGAGCACAGCAGTCAGCAAATGGGGTATAAAAGATGCGGGTTTGCTTTTCTTTCTCTTTCCTCTGTTTCTTCAGTAACTTTACACTCAATTTACCTCCATTCTTAATTATGTTGCAGGTTGATTGTGATATTGATTATTCACTAAAGGAGGCATTAGTGAAAATCGCGGGAAGGAAGATTGCTGCTGTAGGAATAGGACTTTGGAACAATATGGTAAGAAGACATGAAAATATATGGAAGACTTTACAGTGTTTTTCATTCTAACGAAAAGCTGCAGTAGGAATGGGTGTAGCCCTTTTTTCATGAAGAAGCTTTGAGATAGTGACTAATCAGAGGCATATCATTGTAACTAAGCAAGAATTTGAATTCAAGTGACCATAAAGCAAATCTGTCATTCTGAATCTCCTTAGGTATAACTTCTTCAGCCTGGTTTCTTTTCAATGCGTTGACTTTCAATTCAACAGCCTCATAAAGCTGGTATCAATGACTTCTGCCATAAATGTTGAGTTCTAACTTTCTTTTGGATGTGGACGTCCTTCACTTTAATGACCCCCATTTATCTGATATGGAAGGACAAAAGTTAAATCCTTGAATCAAGTTTGCAATCTTGGATGACAAGAGCTGCACTTAGTTATCTTGATCGATCTCTCTTTTATCCATAAACACATATAATGATATCAAAGTTCTTGTCTCAGCCCTCCATTTATTGCCAGTCGGATGCCTTGATAAGGGAACAAAGGGTGGTATCTAGATTATTAAATTTGATTTGCTTTTTTAAAAAAATCACAACACTTGAATTCTAATTCTAATTTAAAATCTGATATACATGTTTACTTGAGCTGGAAAACAGATTGTTGAATCTCCCTCTCCTTTTTTTTAAACCTAATTAAAAAGTTTGCAATCTATCCATTCCAGTATTTTAAAAGAAAAGCTTTATTGCTAAACTATAAACTCCACATTTCCCAAGTGGGAAAATTTCCATCTTCTGCTCATCTCTCCCTTTTAAGCCACTTCTCATTCTTCTTTTCATAATTCTTTAAAGTTTCCCAATGAGCAGCTCTCTGGATGTTTTTGTATTAATGGCTTCAAACAGTATTATTCAAAAGATACTGTACAGCTGTCCCATCTGTACCACAATTATTGTGGTAGGAGAAAAGCCAGAGAATCAGTGTAGAAATAAATAAAGCAATTGTTAGATGAAGACATTGCCCACAACACACTATAAATGAGGCAAATTTTACAGATCTTGAAGCTGTCCTTGAACAATTTTGAAGAGTCAGAACTCTACTTTAATATAGCCTAAGAACTGTTGTGCTTCACTATCCAGGTTCTTTTATTACCAGAAAAAATGATCGCAGATTTATTTCCCCCTTTTATGTACTGTAGTTTGCAAGGGTGTAATCCATACAAGTAAAATGTCTGATACTGCCAGAATTAAAAGGAAAAAAACATAATAAAGATGATTTTATTTGATCAGCATCTCTGACAAGGAGGCTTGATGTTCTAGAGAAAAAAGTCCATAAGAAGTCATAATAAGAATAACAAAATAACCCAATCCTTGTAGTTCTTTATACACAGCTTAATTTTCCTTAGTTATTTATTAAATTTCATTTACTTATTTATTACATTTTACACTACCAGTCCGAGGGACAAATGTCTTGTTCTATGAATATGATAGAGAAAAAAATAGAAAATTATTTTATAGCTCTCTATATCAGTGGTTCTTAAGCTGCGGTTAACATTCCTTCATGTTAGGACCAGTTTAGTCAAGTGCTTCAGCTAAGAAACATCTATTGCTTGTATCCTCTGTACTCAGAAGCAAGGCTATTGCCTTTGTAGTAGACTTACAAGTCAATCCTGCAAAGGAATAACTGGAGGACTGATGAACTGAGCAAACCTCACTTATGGTTTTCTTCCTGTTTTTTAATTTTAGTTGACTCCAGCTGGTCAGAAGAAGCCCTATCATTTCACAGAAGTACCTGATCCAAAGTGTCCTTCTCAGGTAGGAGAACAATATTTCTGCACACAACTTTAACATTATCTCTTTTTCCAGAGAAATACTTTCTCTCACTGGGGTGAGCAAAACATGTGTGGCTCTGTGGTTCTATGGTTGTTAGTGAACTACAATATTTATTTATTTATTTATTTATTTAATCACACTTTTATACCGCTCCCTCTCCCAAAAAGGGACTCGGGGCGGTGTACAGCCTACTAAAAGCATACAATAAATACACAATAAATACGATTAAAAATAAATTAAATAATTAGATCCGGCTGTCTATTCAAAATTTAAGTTAAAAATTAAAACTAATAAAACCCCAATTTAGATTAATTAAAACCAAAAAACATAGTTACTGGGCCAGGCCGGCCTGTTCGAAAAGCAGGGTTTTCACTGTGCGCCAGAAGGTCAGAATATCCGTCATAGCCCGTATCTCCGGGGGGAGATCATTCCATAGGGAGGGAGCTCCCACAGAGAAAGCCCGAACTCTCGGGGCCGCCAGCCGACAACAGTCAGGCGGCGGCACCCCAAGTAGGGCCATCCTGTGGGAGCGTACTGGGCGGCGGGAGGTTGTTGATGGCAGCAGGCGGTCCCGTAAGTACCCAGGTCCCGAGCCATGGAGCACTTTAAATACCATCAGTACCACCTTGAATCGAATCCGGTAGGCCACAGGAAGCCAGTGCAGCCTGCGGAGAAGTGGTGTTACGTGTGCACCTCGAGGGGCGCCCACGATCACCCGCGCGGCTGCATTCTGAACTAACTGCAACCTCCGGAGACTCTTCAAGGGGAGCCCCATGTAGAGAGCGTTGCAATAATCCAAGCGGGAGATAACGAGGGCGGAAGTGACTGTGCGAAGTGCGCCCAGATCCAGAAAGGGCCGCAACTGGTAAATCAGACGAATCTGATGAAAAGCCCCCCTGGCGACGGCTGCAATATGTTCTTCCAAAGACAGCCGTACATCCAGGAGGACACCCAAGTTGCGTGCTCTTTCCACAGGGGTCAAAACCTCTCCCCCCACGGCCAGCGAAGGAATAAGCTGGCTGTATCTGGGCGCAGGAAACCACAGCCACTCGGTTTTGGCCGGGTTGAGACGAAGCCTGTTACGACCCATCCAACCCCGCACGGCCTCCAGGCACCGGGTCATCACTTCGACGGCTTCATTGGGGTGGCCCGGGGTGGAGATGTACAGCTGAGTATCATCAGCGTACTGATGGAACTCCACCCCAAAGCCACGGATGATCTCACCCAGCGGCTTTACATAAATGTTAAACAGCAGGGGCGAGAGCACCGACCCCTGAGGCACCCCACAAAGCAGGGGCCTTGGGGACGATCTCTGCCCCCCCGTCAACACACATTGCGAGCGGTCGGAGAGGAAGGAGGAGAACCACTGTAATACGGTGCCTCCAACCCCCAACCCCTCCAACCGCTGCAATAAGATACTGTGGTCGACAGTATCAAAAGCCGCTGAGAGATCTAACAGGACCAGGACAGAGGAACAACCTCTGTCCCGAGCCCTCCAGAGATCATCAACCAACGCGACCAACGCCGTCTCCGTGCTATGCCCGGGCCTGAAGCCCGATTGGAGGGGGTCAAGATAACTCGCTTCATCCAGGAATCGGGGAAACTGACAGGCCACCACACTCTCAACAACCTTCGCAACAAAGCGAAGGTTGGAGACGGGACGGTAATTTAATAACAATGCTGGGTCCAGGGACGGTTTCTTGAGGAGGGGCCGCACCACCGCCTCCTTCAAGGCGGTAGGTAGAAGCCCCTCTCTCAAGGAAGCGTTTATAATACCCTGGAACCAGCCTCGTGTCACCTCCCGAGTGGCCAAAACCAGCCAGGAGGGGCACGGGTCCAACAAACAGGTGGTGGCATTCAGTCCCCCCAACACCCTGTCCACGTCTTCTACAGTAACAGGGTCGAACTCAACCCAACTGGCCTCACCGATATCCACCCCCGCCCCCCCGCCCGGAGATGCCCAGTTGGAGTCCAGCTTGTCCCGAATCTGAGCGATTTTATCCTGCAGAAAACTAGAAAACTCCTCAGCCCGTCCCTGTAAGGGATCCTCCCGCGCTTCCCTCTCTAGAAGGGAGCGGGTCACCCTAAACAGGGCGGCTGGGCGGTTTTCCGCGGACGCAATAAGGGTGGAGAGGTAAGTCCTCCTCGCCACCTTCATCGCCACTAAATACGTCTTAATATAAGATCGTAGAAGTGTTCGGTCAGACTCAGAACGGCTAGCCCTCCAACTGCTCTCTAGGCGTCTTTTCCGGCACTTCATCTCCCTTAGCTCCTCAGAAAACCAAGGAGCCATTTGGGATCGGCACCGGGTCAGAGGCCGCAAGGGCACGACCCGGTCAAGGGCCCCAGCAGCCACCCTATCCCAGGCGGCGACCAAGCCCTCAACCGAGTCGTGTGTGAGAGCTTCGGGAAATGGCCCAAGCTCCATCAGGAACCTATCAGGGTCCATCAGGCGCCTGGGGCGGTACCATTTTAATGGCCCCGCCTCCCTGCGGTCAGGGGGTGCGGAACGGAAGTCGAGCTTCAGGAGCGAGTGATCCGACCATGACAGGGGTTCTACAACTATATCCCCTATACCCAGATCACTCTGCCACTGATCAGAGACGAAAACTAAATCCAAGGTGTGACCTCCCACGTGAGTAGGGTCCCGAATTAACTGGGTCAGGCCCATGGCCGTCATGGAAGCCATGAACTCTTGGGCAATCCCCGAGGTACCGCCAGCAGATGGCAGGTTGAAATCCCCCATGACCATAAGCCTGGGGGTCCCAACCGCCACGCCAGCTATAACCTCAAGGAGCTCAAGCAGGGTCGCTGCCGCATAGCAGGGAGCCAGGTATGCGACCAGCAAGCCCACCTGAACCTTGGAACCGAACTTCACGAAAAGGAGCTCACACCCGGTCGTCTGAGACACAGTGGCTTCCCTCGGACACAGATCCTCCTTAATAACCACCGCAACCCCCCCTCCCCTCCCCTGGGCCCTCGGCCGATGAAAAACCCGAAACCCGGCTGGGCACATCTCCACCAGAGGGACTCCCCCCTCCTGGCCCAGCCAGGTCTCGGTAACTCCCACCAGATCCGCACCCCCCTCACAAATCAGATCATGGACGAGGGGGGCTTTATTAACAACGGACCTGGCGTTACATAACATCAGCCGAAGGCCCAGGGCCCGATTGCTCAAACCCCCTGGGGAACGGGAGACGACAAGGGGGTCAGAGCGCGCCACAGCAAGTAAATAGCGAGGGCGCGCTCCCGACACAAAATATGGCCCCCTACAACCGCCAAATCTGTGCCTCCTGCTCACCGTCTCAATGAATTTAATTCCACCCTCCCCGATGACCCCCCCATCCTCAATACAGAGCCACCCGGATTCCGACTCTCCCGGCCACGCTCAACCCCCGGCCTGGTCCCAGTCTCTGGCGAGTTGTCCCCCAACTCCCGCCCGGACCTACCTAACCCCCTTAAAAATCTAAGTAAAAATTTATTAAGAAACCCCTCCCTCCTACGTTTCTTAAAACCCCACCATCCCTCCGGATCCCATAATCCGTCCTTGAGATGGGCCCTCGAGAGAGTGGACGGCCATTCCCGAGACAGGGGGACATGTCTCAGGGCCCATAGATCTCTCCTCGAATAAGACAGCGTCCCGGGCAGGATCTTCTCTTGTCGATGACCAGCTTCAAGTCCAGGCCGCCCCTGCCGCCTCCAAACAGGTGAAAATCGTGGGGGCAATCCTCCATCCTCGACTCCAGCTATAGGGGCAGCTCTCCGACCCTGACTTCGATGACAGCGACTGTCTCCAATATCGCTGAAACTTTACAACGGGGGCTGCCCATCCCCCCCCGGGTCCCCTCACCACCCCTGCCACAGGTGGGGAGGACCCAAGAGGGGGAGAACTCCACACCCCGTCCAGATCGCCGAACATGAAGCCGCCAGACGCCGAGCATAGTCCTCCGGCACATAGTTCTTCAACGCCGCTTCCCCGCGGCACGAGTCGACAGCCACTGCCACTGGGCGCAGCGCCAGGCCTACCATGCCATGGCCCGGGCGCTGCCCACCCCCCCACGGGTCCCCTCACCACCCCTGCCACAGGTGGGGAGGACCCAGGGGGGGAAAAACTCCACGGGCCGCCAAACACCGGGTCATCAGGCGCCAAGCCGCCATACGTTGAGCCGCCGAACGCCGCCGAACGCCAAGCCGCCAAGCCACCAAACGGCGGACATAGTCCATTTGGCGCAGCGCCGGGTCTATCACGCCATGGTCCGGACGCTGCCCACCTCCCCATGGGTCCCCTCACCACCCCTGCCACAGGTGGGGAGGACCCGGGGCGGGAGAAGCTCGACGAGCCGCCAAGCGCCGGGCCGTCAGACGCCGAGCCCAAGCCCTCAGAGCCATCGAAAGTCACACCGCCGGGTGCCGAACGGAGGCCGCCGAACACTACACCGCCAGACGCCGAGCCGCTGGACGCCGAGCACCGTCTTCCAGCAACATACCTCGACCGCGGGGGCTGCCCACCCCCCCACGGGACCCCTCGCCACCCCTGCCACAGGTGGGGAGGACCCGGGGGGGGGGAACTCATCGCCCCGTTCGGCTGCCTCGGAGGAGCTCTCCCAGCCGACCTCCGGTCGCCATCTTAACTTTAATATCTTTTAACTCCAGCTAAGATGACTGATTGCAAAGGCTATTGGATGTTTCTATTTCAGTAGCACTTTCAAAATTGATTTCCATCCTTGCTTCAAGATTTGTATATTTCTATTCTTGTGGATAATAGAAATTATTCTCCAAAACGTCTGGTGGCCATCAAGTTCAGGAAAGCTGGTTAAAGAAATTTAACACAGTCTTTAAAATCTGAATTATTTCTATGTATAACAGATAATGTTAGATTGCCCAGTTACCCTGTAGTAAGATGGGTGGCCAATACATTTTACAAATAAATTAAAAAAAAAACATTAGAAGAAAAAAAACGTTATTCTGTAAATTTCTATAGGAATGAGCTCAATATGTATATCTAAAGTGATATACAGATAAATTTTGCTTCTTCCCGCATTTTCCGCATTTCATATCCATTAAAAAGAATCGTATAATGTCCATAAAACATGTAGTAACATGTGCAATAAATGTATATTTAGAGGCTTTTTTTAAAAAAAAGTAAATCTGAATAGATTTGCAAGTAGTTTTAGTGCATTTTTAAATAAAAATCTAACTTAAGGCAAAAACAGAAAAAAATGGACAAAACACAAGTCTACAAAAGAGAGATGCATCTCTAAATTATGAGTACCTATTCTGTAATATAATTTCCTTTTTGGAACAAATGAATTGGTACATTGTATCCTTTGAACAGCATGTTAATAGCACTGCAATATAGTCCAAAAGCTAATGAACAGTTATAATTAATCCTAAAGGTTATAGGAAAGCAATAATTTTCAAGAAGTATACCCCTTGCTGGGGAGAAATAACAGAAGAAAGGTGTTATGTTTAAATCGTGATCTCATTTCTTTTCAAAAAGATCTGATGGGCCACTGTGGTGATACGATGCTCTCTTGTTCTGTGCAAAAAGTCCATAACAACTGTTATAACCTGAGTGTAACAGTTCTGGAGCCATTTTGGACTAACAATCCTCTGATAGTCCTCAATTTACAACCACAATTGAGGCAAAATTTCTGTTGCTAAGTGAAATAGTTGTCAAGTGAGTTTTGGTCCATTTTATGACCTTTCTTGCCACAGTTCTTAAGTGAATCATTGCAGTTGTCAAGTTAGTAACACAGTTGTTAATTGGCTTCCCCCTTGACTTTGTCAGAAGATCACAAATAGTGATCACATGACCCTATCTCACTTCAGCTATCATAAATATTAATCAGTTGCCAAGGATCTGAATTTTGATCATGCAGCCATGGGTATGTTGCAACGCTCATGAGCATTAAAAGAGGATATAAGTCACTTTTTTCAGTACTGTTGATACTTCCAGTGGTGGATTAAGGCTCACTGGTGCCCTAAGCACTGATAAATCTTAGTGCGTCCCTCCTTTGTACATACTGTACAAACAAAACCAAGCTTAGGCTACATAAAAGTTTTTGTGGTCTCCCCTTTGGGCCTGGTGCCCTAAGCATGTGCTTAGTCTGCTTAATGGTTAATACACCACTGCTTACTTCAAACAGTCATTAAAGGAATGATTGTAAGTTGAGGACTACCAGAAGTGATAGAACAATGCCAGGTCCCCTCTGTCTTTGCACTTTCTTGTGCTTTGTGTCAGGCTGATGTTTTGCACTACAGCGGGGAAAAATAGGAAAGATTGGTTAATCATGACCTGAAGGTGAGACAAGGCCAGCATCACTGGGCATGGAGTAAAACTGGGGCTATTTGATTATTCTAGTCATGCTGCAAATAGCTAATGAAACAGGATGGCAATAATCACCAAGTGTTGTGATGAACAACTTTCCAGAAGAGGAGCAATAAATTCCAAAGTCTAATTCAGGATAACTGTGATGACCCAGGGTGGTATACAAAATAAACACAGTCATGAAAATAGGTGAAGCCTTTTTTATTCCTTCACTTTGCTTCAAAGCTCCAAATATCCTTGACTGAAGACAAAAAACTCCCCCACGAGCAGTTACGAAAAGAAGGAAATGCCATTTAAACTAAAAATGGCTATAAATTATAAAGAGGAAAAACAACACAACCCATACTGAAGCAATTAAGGGAACCAGGCAATATGTCCACAGATATCGGAATACACACTGGGAAGGATGCCAAACTCAGAGAGGAATGACAGACTAGAAATATTTCCATGCTGTGTTTCCAGCACTGACCCATACGCATGTCCGTCCTTTTAACCAGTTCTCACATCTGCAGCCCATGAAGAAGATCAAGGCCTTTTCCTCCCACATAGACCATGCCATTCAAGTCTCTCCCTTATCCTCTCCTCCCTGTGTGCCCTAGGATGGAGAGGGGAAGGGCCTGGGTCTTCCTCTGACTGCCCAGACAGCCTCTGCCCTTCCCCAGCCTCCTCCACAACCTCCGGAGCCACATTTCTACTCCCTGTCACCTGTTCCTCCTCTCCCTCAGAGTCAGTCTCTAACAGGGGCATAACAGCAACTGAACTTTTGTCATGTCATTAAACACTGCAAGAACCCATATTTTGGCACCCAAGGTGGTAGCAGTTCATTAAAAAAACATTTTGTATGAGAACATAGGAAGTTTTGCCTGCCTTGCCCACAGTAATCTACATTAACTGGCAGGATTCTCCAGAGTTTCAGGCAGGACTTTTCCAACCTCCAAAGAATCCTGAGTTCTTCCTGTGCAGAGCATATACAGTATGTTACAATTGAGCTTTACTTCTCTCCAGCCATTATGGTCAGAATCTCAGCAACTGAATAGACAGAAAAAAGCATGTTCCAGGCTCATGTCAGTGGGCTTTCAAATGTGTCTCCAAGGATGTTTGTTCATCAACAGGCATTGCTTCTTCATGGTGTTAGTGTACCATTGAAAATGGAAGAAAGATCTTTTGAACTCAACTGTGCTTCCTGGTTAATGTATATTTTACATTTGCTACTTAATGCAAGCAAAAAACAAAATTGTAGCCTGATTGTGTCTGAAAATTAATTATAGTTGCTTGTTTTAGCAAATGTATCTTCTACGGGTGGTGTTCTTCTTTAAAAATAGAGTAATAATGCAATAAAATAGAAACAAACTTATGCAATTTTATTAGCACAATAAAATTACAAATTCGAGATCCCACATGATAAAAATTAAATGCTGAGTCAAAGTAGTAAATATGAGGTTCCAAGCTCAGTCATCGAATAGAATAGCAGTTAAGCCACTAATAGTAGGTTAAATGGTAAAGATCTGAAATGATAAGCTTAGCTTATCAAAACACACCTTGAATTTCCTGGTGGGAAGGGTTCCACAATCACAGGGCCATCAGCAAGGAACATTTTCTCTGAGTCTTCCCTCTGAGTTTTGAAATGAAGGAGGTCACCTGAGAAATTACCTCCTTGCATAACTATTGTGCTTCAGCATGCACAAGAAGCACATATAGATAGTTTTCAACTTACTACCACAACTGAATCCAACATTTCTGTTGCTAAGTGAGACACTTGTTAAGTGAGTTTTGCCCCACTTTGCAACCTTTCTTGCCACAATTGTTAAATGAATCGCTGCAGTTGTTAAGCTAATAAAAAATTTTCAGTGCAACTTTGTAACTTTAAATGGTCATTAAACAAATGGTTGTAAGTCAAGTACTATCTGTACTGAAGTCTAACCCATAAAGAGCTTTAGAGAGCCAAACTATCACTTAGGCAATTGTTGTGGTTATCCAGCAGCAGGTGCAGATGGCTGATGAGAGCGAGGACTCAGATGAGAGGCCAGGACCATTAGGGAGTGGACTGCTGCCTTCAGAGATTGTGGGGACTGGCAGCAGCGATGAGGAGGTTCCCGAGGAGCCTGTGCCAAGTGTGCATGCACGCAGGGCTGCTTTCAGGAAAGAGCAGTTGCAGCAGCATGGGCGACTCAGGAGTAAGGCTGCAAGGTAATGGCCCCTCCTTCAAGAAGATAAAAGCCAGCTGTGAATTGGATGTTCTTTGTAGGAAGCAAAGATGTTTGGAAACTCAAGCCTTTTGGACATTGCAGTATCTTAAGTTGGTATTTGAAGACTCTTGTGTTGTAAAATATTTCTAGGTAACTTTATCTGTTATTCTTGGTAGCCTCGCACAGCTTTGGTGAAGCTTGTACTTATCAAAGTTAATTAGTTTGCAGCAGCCTTTTAAACGGGGATTCGTAAGACTCATTAAAAGGTTTATGTTTCCTTTGGTTATTGTTTATTTTATTGGAAAAGGTTTGGGTCAGAACAGCAAAGCTTGGAAATAAACCAAGTGTCATTATAAGTCACAGAGGATATTATGACAGAGCACTTGATATCAGTTAAAATCTTGCCATTAGATTCTGCATTCATAGGGTATGTTAAATTTTTCAACTTTCAATTTCCAAACATTAGTGGTGCTCAAAAGTTGTGATATGCCTTGGGGATTGTAAATATATTTTAGTTACTTTAATATAATTTAGATGTGCTGAGTATGTAACTATATAAATATCATAACTTTTTAACATTTTATTTGTTGCATTAGCCATAATTCCTACTTATTCAGAGAAAGAGATGGGCAATATGTAATTTGATAAAAAAAAACCAGACAAAATATTCCTACTATAGCCCTGTGTACAAAGGCTGTTGGCAAGTCAAAGATTTCAGCAGTTGCACTTTTCTAGTTTCTTTCTGAGAAATAATAATCCTGTAGGGTAACAAACCTCTTTCATAGACAGATTCAAGAACAAACTCCATCTCATTCAAGAAAGTTTAGTTGACAATACATCTTGCATAAGAAGTTCACAAGGCTAATTTCAGTTACAATTGCATTTTGATTACAATTTTTAAATTTTCCCTAATCCATATGAACTACTCTGTTTCACAAGTAAGGCGAAGAATTGTGATTTGGGGAGCTACATGTGTAAAAGAAGTATTCTCTGTGTTATATTATACTCATCTGAGTTATATATGGAATATTCTGTCTCTTCTTAAGTGCATCTCTTCTGTGCCTGGACTGCTCTTACTGACCAGTAGCCCTGACTTTCTCACAAATCTTGATCATCCATGGAGGATCATATTGTGCATAATATACTACTAAGTACTTGGATCTCTCTCTGTGGCTTAACCATAGAGATTTTCCATCAGTTGAAATGATTGCTCTGATGACTTCACCTCTGGTAGCAAATGATTACTTATTTTAACTGTTTTCACTATCTTATCTTTTCAGGACTACCCGTACATCTTCACATACAGGAATAGTAATTACTCATCTTTTCCTGTGGTGCCATGGACTGAAGCACAGCCTCACGTATGGAAAACATTGGTTGCACAATATTTTATTATTACTGATTAGAGCTGAAAGGAGGTTTGGCACAACATGTTTCATGCCTCATTCTTTCCTAAGGAGGAACTCTACTTCTCCTATCTGTTCAACACATTCATCTTTCCCAGTACCCAAATATTGGAGACTGTGTATAATTCATTGTTCTGTATCTCTTTTCAGAAAATGAACTTTGGGACTAATATTCCATGTTCTGACCGTAGCCCCTCTAACACAGTTCCTGTCTCAGGTACAGATTCTGTTTATGTAGTTATTTTAGTCTGCAAGGTCTGGAATCTCTCAATATTTATTAAGACAAAGATGGGAATCTTATTTATCTGTGAACTTGAGGAGCTCAAGGCAAATACATAGGGACTTTACCATCCAAACTTGGCAGAATTATAAGCAAAAAATATAAGGTCTTTTGATAGACTTTATAAGATGGAATGTATTCAGTATACAGAAGAATGAATATGAATAGTTTCATTATATTCATAATATCATAATATTCATAATAAAGAATAATTATACTGAGAATAGGAATTTTTTTTAAAAAAAACTTTATTTCATTTATATTCCCACTGCAACCAATAGTACATATCTGTATTTTAGCACCAAATCTATATTGGCCCTTAAATGACCTGAAAATATAAATGGTGATTTGAGTTTCATTGAAATGGACATGTTGAATGTCCATCCATTCCATTGGACAGTTGGATTCCCTTTTTTTTTTTATCAAATATTCATTGAGAAAATGTGATCTCCACCATAGGACACTCATCAAGAACTTGATATTTAATATGAGATCAAGGATATGAATATATATGCTTAAAATTTAATACAACATTCAGATAAATCTCTGCTCCTGATGGGATAGTGCAAGCCATTTATTTCCTTTTTTGCATGGAATGACGGTGAGGTCGCCAAACTCTTGCTTGTTGGCTGACAAATATTCAGAAAGCTGAAGGATGGAGGTTGATCCAAATAGATTTCAGCTCAAAATGTCCCTTATCATACATTCATCATGTCACATACAGTAGGAAAAGGTCTGTGTTCTGATTTTGGAAAGAGTTAACCAGGGATCGCTGCAAAGAGCTTCAAAATTAGATGACCTCTTCCAACTATTGGGGTGGGGTGAGGATTCTGACTCATCGTAGAATCTGTTCTGTAAAGTATTCTAAGGAATATAAGATGGCTTCCTTTGATACTGTGGTGGTGCAATGGTTAGAATGCAGTACTGCAGCTATTTCTGCTGGCTGCCGGCTGACTGCAATTTGGCAGTTCGAATCTCACCAGGCTCAAGGTTGAGTCAGCTGTCCATCCTTCCAAGGTTGGTAAATGTTTGGGTCAATATGATGACTCTGTAAACCTCTTACAAAGGTTTGTAAGAGGTTTACAAAGCACTGTGAAGTGGTATATAAGTCTAAGCGCTATTGTTATTTTAGGAATCTAAGCATTTGTAGGAATTTTCCCTCCCAGCTCACTTATTCTTTACTTGTTGAATTGTTAATTATTCAAACATCTTCCTTGCTTTATGTTATATATTGATTTTCCAATTATTTTTATATAGAAAAAGAGAACTGAAAGGGTGATTTGTGTAAAAATGTAGCTTTTAAGGAACAGTCTGGTTTCCTGTGAAAAGCTTCTAAATAATTTAATAACAACTGCTAGAAACCAAAAACATTTAATTTACTTGTTTTGTAAAAAAAAAAAAACCCAATGCAAATTGTTTCTTGAGAAATAGCTAGGAAATAACCTTGCATTAATTTCTTTGGAAGAAGAATTGGTGAGAATATGGTGTTCTGGTTAGAAGAAAGAGTTTCAAAGTTTAGTTGAACATGACTTTTAAGTAACATTTCAAGTTCTTACAAATTCTCCAAAGAAGTATATTCTAAAAGATTTTATAAAACTTATATCATTCTCTTTCTTTTTTATAGTTCATAATTTGAGGCCAGGAGATATAAAAGTTATAGGTGCCCTTGGAGACTCAATAACAGTAAGTATGGATCGCCAAATGTATAGCAGTCTATCAGACTGAGCAATATAAAAAGCATTTTTGAATTCTAATTTACCTGTGAAAGCTCTGTGTGCATGTCACAACACTAAAAAAGTTTGACATGAGCCAGGACAGATACTTATTTCCCACTGGTGTGTAATCCAGACAATAGCAATGCCAACGTATGGGTGTTGAATATAACCCTTATTATTTCTTCTATTTCACCATCTCCTCTAAGGAACTTAGAATAGTGTATAGGATTACACCCAATCTGGTGCCAGAGGTTACACTTAAAGAGATGTTGAATCCACAGTAAGGTGTTTAACTTTATCATTGATGGGACAATGAACCTGGACATTATGTCAATTTTGGTCTGAAATGAATCTTTGCAGCACTAGTTCAATATTTAAGCCCACATTATGGATTTATTCTTTAAATTCATTCATTTCACACTGCATCCATGAATTTTAGGCTAGTGAAAGCATTCATTAATTGGACCAAAATGGGTTACGATTTTGCATTTCTGTGCAATCAGTATTCTTGAGAGATACTATACAATTGAATTTCTTGAAGGATTTATTTCTGATTTGTTTGATTCATAACCACCCCTTCACTTATTTTATTTTAACTAAGGATTCTTACATTGAGCCAATTCATTTGTCATTCTGCTCCATCCCATTGTGAAGAGGCACAATATTTTCAGATTTCTGAAAAGCAAAAATTGGGGACATTTCCTTTGGATCATACGAGAGCAGGAGCCCCTCTAATCATTAATTCTATTTGTTATCTTGGTGATCAGGCAGCAAATGGGGCAGGAGCTTTGCCACACAACATTATTGATGTGCTGACACAATATCGAGGTCTTTCATGGAGGTGAGTGCTCTAACCTAAATACTTTTGATTATCCAAAATCTGCAATCTGTTTTGTTTCCATGGGAAAAGTCAGTTTGCTACCTGCTCATATAAACTATCAGAAGCATGTTTCTAATCTATATTGGAGTAATCTTCAAGTTGTTATGCTTACAATTTGAGTTAATCTCTTCAGTAACAATTTAGCAGTGTCCACAATAATAGGTCATCATAGGTCTACTGGCACTAACAGACAAATGCTTAAAGAGAGCTGTAAATTGGAAGTCAGAAGTCACTCCTGCTCCTCCTGTTTTTCCCCTGCCTGGGATCATTCAGTTCCCCTGTTTTGGTTAGGAAATATCTGAAACAAGGACCCAATGGATCATGGCTTATCAAGTTTGCCCTTGAAAACAAAAAAGGCTAGCACATTTTATATCAGAGGAAATGTAATTTTTATATTGAATCAATATTTAGGGGACAAGTGAAAAGAGGAGAAACGTGGAAGAACTGTTTTCCCCTTCTGCTTTCTTCTCCCACCTGCTTTCTCATGAGTACCAAAGTCTTAAGGCTGATATCAAAGATGGGAGTCAAAAGTGGCAAGCTATTGCCAAGAAATATGGATTTTAAGCTAGCAAAATGCAGAATTATTCAAAGAAGGGTGTCTAATATACTCAAAAAATCAAAAGTAATTGAAAACAGCCCCGCTCTTCTGTATAGTCCCTATTCTTTTTTAGAGCTTCTGATCTGGATGATCTTCAAAAGTGGTACCTTTCTTCATCTTGGCATGGTAGATACACAGATAAATGAAGCAATTACAGTGTTTTTAAGGGAATCAAATATTACTTACCGTAAAGATGCCAGATTTTTCATCATGTCCTATATAGCAGGTTGATATAGTTTATGAGTTCCAAACTCCCAGCAGCCTTCTACTATAGCCTGCAAGTCAACTTCCATTTAATTTGGATGGGGATTCTAAGTAAGGCAGCAGCAGAAAACTGAAAACTCTGGGTTTTCAGATCCTGGGAAAGCAGTGGCTGAAAGCATCTAATGCTGTAGCTTTGCTGAAGCTGAATTAGTCTGGAGCCAAAAACCAAGAAGTGCTTTAGACAGATTGGTGATGGGGAGTTGTGTCTCAGTTCAAATAAAAAGAGATGGTTAAATGTTTAAAATATCACCAGACTGATTCCAAATAAATCCTTCCTATTTGCTTTCTTTTCCTTATCCCGTCCCAACTCTGCAGCATTGGTGGAAATGAAAACATATCAACAGTCACAACGTTAGCAAGTAAGTATCTCTTTCTTAGAGGTTGGTATCTTTTTTTCAGAATTTAGGGAGCAGACTTGAGATAAAATGTTTAGCAAGTTGTCAGATGAAACCACTTTTCATTCCAGGATTCAAGACCAGTAGGAACTGCTGAACCTAATGCTCTAATTTGCTGTCATGTTTGCATCTATCATTTCATAGGTTCTATTTTTATTTATTTATTTATTTTGCCAAGCGATTATAAGATAACAGGTATAAGTACAAACATATTTATGAATACATGAAATGGATACATATAAGAAAAAAGAAACAGGGACGGTAGGCATGTTGGTGCGCTTATGCACATCCCCTACAGACCTCTTAGGAAAGGGGTGAGGTCAATAATAGACAGTCTAAAGTTAAAGTTTTGGGGGTTTGGGGAAGAAACCACAGAGTCAGGTAGAGTATTCCAGACATTGATCACTCTGTTGCTGAAGTCGTATTTCCTGCAATCAAGTTTGGTGTGGTTTACCTTGAGTTTGTATCTACTGTTTACTCTTGTATTGCTATGGTTGAAGCTGAAGTATTCATTGACAGGTAGGACATTGCAATGTATGATTTTATGTACTATACTTAGATCGGACTGAAGGCGGCGTAGTTCTAGGTTTTCTAGGTCTAGAATTTCAAGTCTGGTGGCATAAGGTATTCTGCAATGAGTAGAGGAGTGGAGAGCTCTTCTTGTGAAATATTTTTGGACTTTCTCAACTATGTTAATATCAGATACGTAATGCGGGTTCCAGACTGATGAGCTGTATTCAAGTATTGGTCTAGCAAATGTTTTGTACTATCTATATGATTATTCCAGAGAAACCTGCAAAAAGGTACTCTCAATGACCAATGCCACTTAGGCCTCCAGGAATATGTTAGACCAGGAGCAGTCCTTTTAAAGTGATTGCCACCTGTCACCATAACACAGTTAACAGTGTCACCGTTTCTGAACAGGAGATGTATTTCTTTGCAAAGGTGGTAATAGACATAGAAGCACAGCAGCAAAGGTGGCAATAGACACAGAAACACTTTACTATATAAGGGGATTTACAACAGATATTTACAACAGATATTAACAATGCAGTCCTGATGTCAGGTTTCCTTCCAGGACTCCCTCCCAGAGGCTATCTCTCTCTCTCTCTCTCCTGCTTCCTTCCCTTTCTCTCCTCCCCCCATTTCTGGGATAGACAAGAGAGAAAGCAAAAAGTAAAGAAAGGATTGGGAATTATTGTAGTGTGCTCAGTGTGGCTTCATCTTCTCCAACTCAGCCAAAATGCCTAATGCTTCTCTGTTGAAGGAAGAATTTCCCGAGTTCTTTGATCCAGTTTCCCCAAAATCAGGACCTCTTTGCCAGCAACCATATTTTTTCACCCCACCGCACCTCATCTTTGGAGAAGTTGCTATCTGCAGCCAGATGGGGACCTTCTTCCCATTCCTGGACTTTGCAAGGAGTTCTTGGCCCTCTGGGTCTTCACTTCCTTTTTTCCAGGGAAACCCCCCTGAACCCCCAAAAGAATTGATAACTGAACTGCAGACTTATCTCTTCTCTCCAACTTCCTCCAGTTCTTCCATTCACTTAGACTACAGACTTTTACTACACTATTATCTCTCTCTCTCTCTCCTCCCTCTCCCCCTCTCTCCCTCCCTCCCATTTTTGATTAGAACAGCAGCATGCCCCACAACAATTGAGGAAGTGGGTGTCCCCGTAGGGCTCTAGTCCCCACTTACATACTTAGTTGCACCAATGGGCAATTAATCTCCCCATGCCAGCCCTGGCTAGTGGCCAGATCAGCCCATTAGCCTGTCGGAGCAGCTGCCCTTCCAGACCAGAAGTGAATTACTCTTTTACCTTTTTCTTCACTCTAATAGCCAGCTCACACCAGCAGAACAGGAGACATGACAGAACATTAAAAGCCATATGCCATACATCAGTATCTAAAATAAATTGCATGCCCAATGTCCAATGATGGGAGCCATCTAGCTCCCATCTTTATTTGTTCATCTATGGCTGTTCATCTATGGCTTAATCCAAACATTAATTTAGCACCTGCATGGCCATGTAACTAGGTAATGAGCAGATATGGATTTGAATATTATCAGCTTTTTAATAGATCCTCTTAACATTCCTTGATAGCCCTTACCAACAGTTTCATAAAAATACCCAAAAGCATGAAGGGTAAGACAAAGACAAAGAAAAATACTTTTAGGACCCTACAAATGTCAGAGTCAAGCAGAAAATTCCCAATGCTATTTTCAGCAAATGTCTGAATATAATAGTGCACAGTACCTGACATCTTCAGAATTAGTACTACAAGAATCATGAAAATTAAGATATGTCCCTATGTCCCTAAACATTTTTGCACCCAAACCAGGCTAAACCCAAACTGACATGTATCCAGCTAGAGCAGGGGTGTCAAACTTGATTTTTTTTGAGGGCCGCATCAGGGTTGTATTTGATGTTGGAATGGGTGTGGCCAGAGTGGGCATGGCTACCTAGACATCACTTGTGTCAGGGAGCCTGTGGCAGCTTGAGCACTCTGCCAGCAAAAGAAGGGTCCCCATCTCCGTTTTCAGCTGGGATGGCCTTCTGCAACCTTCTGCCTGCAAAAACGGAGCTCACAAGGGCTGCATGCGGCCCTCCTGAGCTTCATTTTCATTGGCGGAGGCACTGCAAGCCAGTCCTTCATTATTTCCAGGGCAGCCCTGCAGGCCAGATCTAAGCACGCTGTGGGTTGAATGCAGCCCGTGGACCTTGAATTTGATACCCCTAAGCTAGAGTATATCACTAGACTAGTTTTGGGTTGTTTGTTGTTGTTACATCGAAGTGAAAAAGTAATGTATACATTTGTCTTTCATTCTTTTCTAGACATTATTCGTGAGTTCAATCCTTCTCTAATGGGCTTTTCCATTGGCAAAGGAAAGGAGGACGAACCTAACTCTTCCTTGAACCAGGCTGTGTCAGGAGCTGACTCTGAGTAAGGGACCAGAAAGGTGTTGGGAGGATCGGTTTGTTTGTGTGTCTTGTGAGAGTAATTTATTATTTTTAATACCAAAAGTACTATTTTAAGAGCAACTGAATAAGCAGAGATATAACTTTGTTTTTATTAGAACTTTGTTTTTTTATTACTTTATTATTTTATTAAATAAAGTTCCATTTTTGAAGAGTTGGAGCAGGTTAGTGAGTGTCAAGTTTACAACTTGGAAAAGGATAGTATTAGCTACTTCACTTTTTTTTTAATGCTACGGGTGGCTCTAATTTATCACTGTAATTTTTCTGACAGGGAAAATAATTTCTTTTGAAGAAGTTTTTCATCAACCCTACCATTCTTTCTAGGACTTGTGTTGCAAAGATATATATTTCCAGCACAGTTAGGGTTAGGGTTACAGTTACAGTTATGTTTGTTTCCTATTCATTCTTAAAAACACTGAGTGGTCACTTCCCTATCCTAGAATATCCTGATATTCCTTCTAATTTAATCCCCTGGACATACAACCTGTCCAGTTAGAGATAATGAAGAAGAATCTGTATGTCTCCCTACAACTGTTAATAATACATCATCTTTTGAAACTAAGCAAAAACTGAATAGCCAAGGGATTGATTTAGCATGGTGGCTGCAAATACAATCAGATATGAAAAAGATACTAAAATGTATGGCTTTTATAAAGA
This sequence comes from Bungarus multicinctus, assembly GCA_023653725.1. Lineage (NCBI taxonomy): Eukaryota > Metazoa > Chordata > Lepidosauria > Squamata > Elapidae > Bungarus > Bungarus multicinctus. Next base: position 55,565,401 of record CM042836.1, on the reverse strand, counting down.
ATCAATAGAACTAGATCAGATATTAACAGGGACAGATAAAAACTAATTTAAAAAATTATAGCTACCTATTGAGCATTAAAATGAAAGAAGAGCAAGTAAAAGAAACAATGATTGTATGTGCTAATTTTTTTGGTTATACTATAGAGTTAGATAAAAATGGCAGAAATTGTGAGATAGGAATTATAAACTAACAATATCAACTACATGCAAAGAAAATATATATAAAATGTTTTACAGATGGCATTTTCCACCAGCAAGACTGGCAAAGATGTTTAAGGATATGTCTGCTAAGTTTTGGAAAAGTAATCAGATATCAGGGTCATACTATCACATGTGGTGGGCATGCCCAAAGGAAAAAAAAATTGAACAAAAATACACACATGGTTAGAAAAATGGTAAACCAACACATTGATCTAACACTAGAAATATTTCTGTTGGATATTTTACCGGAAAAATATAATAAAGGAAATACATATTTAATTTTACACATGTTAACAGCAGCTATAATTGTGTTTGCACAACAATGGAAAAATGAAGAGATCCCTACAGATGAAAATAGAATAAAAAATATTGGAATGTGCAGAAATGGATAGATTAACACTCAAAATTAAGGAGAAGGAAGAAACTGAATACTTTTTAACATGGGATTTGTTTTATTAATGGCTAACATGCAGAAACAGAAGTTAGAAATTTAAAAGCATGAGAGAATGATTAATTACATAGAAGATTTACTAAAATGGATATGCAAATACTATTATTATGCATTTATTATTGTTATGAATACTATTATTATTACTATTTCTCAAAATCTACTGTACCCAGACAACACACTGTTTATGTAGATATTGAATTTTTATGTTTAATATTTTAAAAAAAACTTTTAAAAAGGACAAATCATCTTAAACCAGCTCTGTCCAGTTTTGAAATAATATACAATACTGGCATTATCAGTGGGTTTTTTTTAGCTGAATTTGATGTGACATTTGCACAACTAAATATGAGAAACCCAATTTATATGATTGTCATGTAGTTTGTGGAAAAGTTGGTCTCAAATAAACATAACTATTTTAGCCAGTGATAAAATATAACAAGTATTGTACTAAGGCAGATTTTCTTACAGTTTGTAATATTATTTTTTGACCGATCTGTTCATTCATTCATATTCTGCCCTTCCCATAGATAACTAAGGTAGCATACAAGTATTCATTCTCTAGCAATTTACCTTTGCAATAACTTTTGCTCAGAATGGGAGCTATAGAATATGAATTTTACTATCTAGGTATAGATAGTAAAAATCCAGATGGCTACTAGATGGTGCCAATAAGAATTTTTTTCTCTCTTTGGTGCCATCTAGTGGAATGCTAGATTTTTGAAGCTCATATCTGGTAGGTAATCCTAATGACTAAAATCACCAATGAGCTTTGTAGTAAAGTGGGGATATGAGTTCTATCTCCCCACTCATACGTTATATTCTAATTTAGGAATGGGAAACATGTGGCCTTCCAGATGCCAACAAACGCAGTGGCTTTTCTTTGAAACTCAAGCCAGAAAATGTATCTCTAGCGGTTAAACACTGTGCTACAGATTCAGTTGCTTCTTGTAAACTTCTAACTGGTTACTAGAAGGAGTTGGCACAGTGCTGATCAGATCCAAAGTTTATACAAAAGAAATACTGTAAATGTATAGAATAGAGTACGAACTGACTTTATTTGCTGCACTATCTGTGAGGTTCTGCATTTAAAAAAAATTGAAGTACTAGTATCTCTTAAGATAATTTATTTAAAGGGTAGATAGGGGAGATAGCTGAAGACATAAATATATAATAGATATTATGGTAATAGGAAGGAGTAGCTATAATATTGGCGAGAAACTGCCAAGAGATATGTTAACCATGGTATATATAAGAGTCAAATTTTATGACTGTCATAAGCAGAATTTGATCATATTCTTTTTCATTTGTGCATCATGTTAATGACAGAAAATGTATCTTCTGAATTCTCTAAGGATATTGGCACTCTACAATTACTGTTTCTGCATATAATAATGGGCAGGACAGCTTCTGGTGAGCATTGTTATAATATCAGCTATCATAGCAAGGATTAACTGTGTTTGAAAACAAAATAAATATCCCCTTTAAAAAAAAGTTTCATGAACATGTTTTAGCCAATATGTACAGTAACCTTGACAAAGAATCTTGTCTGAAATACATCATATTTTGAACCATGCATATTTACTCTGGCATTTGGATTCTTTTTCCTTTCTCCCTTTTCTTCTGTTTGTAGCACTACAAGCAAAACACAGGATGCAATAAATTTACTTTATTTGGCAGAGATATTTTACAGAATTCTGTTGCAATCTCTCATACAGAAACAAAGAGCAGACTCGTTTCTCTGTATTCTGTATGTAGAAACACATAAGGACTGTACACCAAGAGATCCAATCTGTAGTTGCATTGCATGCAAGGTGTCAATTACCATGTTGCTCAATTAAAAATCTGGTTACATAAGTTTATGTTGAATGAAGTAACACTTTATAGGTCATTTATATTAGTCTCCTTGCCATTATTCATCCTTGTCCATACATTCAAATTGCTTCATTGTTTGATTGCAAAATTCATCTGTGAAATAGACTCTGTCACTTGAATTATTATTTCTGCTTTGTGTTTTCAGAATGATAGTCTGAACTGCTGTGTTGCTCCTAATATTTGTTTGCCTTCTTTTTTTTCTGTTTTAGTACATTCATACCTCAGATCAGAAAGCTAATAAATTTGATGAAGAATGATAATGTGAGTTTCTGCTGATATGAACATTTTTTTCAGCAGGCAATTGTGACTTTTTATTGTTGACAGAGGAAAAATTGGGTTCTGTCCTTTTGTATCTAATTAGTGGTTGCTATCTTTAATTGTTTCACTGAGAAAAGAAATAGATTTGATTCTGTTTAACAATTTAAGGTCTTGGTAGTAACATCTTACCAACTTTAGCTGATCTCAAAAAGCTAATTAGAGTTGGATTCAGAAGCTGAGTTGGTTTGAAAGAAAATTTATCTGAAATAGATTTAAATATGCTTCATGGATTTTTGGAATTTCCAGTTAATCAGACAACACATATTTTTGTAAAATTATGTAAGGTAGCAAAACTACAGGAGGCAACTAGATGTACCCCACTTTTGCTCTTGTACAAAAGAAAATGTTCCTCCTAACACAAGGGTGTCAAACTCACATCGTCATGGCAGCGTTGCATGACACATCCAGCCCATGGGCCAGAAGTTTGACAGCTTTGATCTAGCACATAGAAGCAAAGTATACTTTCCTTTTTATTTTAAGTTTTCAATTATCTATCCCCCCCCATAATTATTCTATTAACTCTTTCTAAAATGTTAACTCAAGTATTTTTCTTTATGTCTATTATCCTTTTCCTCCTAATACAGAACATAAATTTCCAAGAAGATTGGAAGCTCATAACCATTTTTATAGGAGGAAATGACCTTTGTGATTATTGTGATGATTCTGTAAGTTTCCATATATTTTACAGTTATTCCTAATATATTTTCCCATTCTCCCCTCCCCCATTTTTTTAAAAAATGTATGTGATCTAGGTGATTATCTCGAGATATGCAGGTAGGAATATTCCAAATGCTCAATGAAATATGTAAGAATATGATGTGTATAGAATAGAATAGAATAGAATAGAATAGAATAGAATAGAATACTTTATTGGCCAAGCGTGATTGGACACACAAGGAATTTATCTTGGTGTAAATACTCTCAGTATACATAAAGAAAAGGAACATTCATTAAGAATCAAGAATCATAACGTACAACACTTAATGATAGTCATAGGATACAATCAACATCAAATCATACTAGGAAACAGTCAATATAAATCGTGAGGATACAAGCAACAAAGTTACAGTCACAAGTGGGAGGGGATGGGTGATAAGGAGTGATGACAAGATTAACAGTAATAGTAGTGCAGACTTTGTAATAGCTGAACAGTGTTGAGGGAATTATTTGTTTAGCAGAGTAATGGCTTTCGGGAAAAAACTGTTCTTGTGTCTAGTTGTTCTGGTGTGCAGTGCTCTATAGCGTCGTTTTGAGGGAAGGAGTTGAAACAGTTTATGTTTGGGATGTGAGGGGTCTGTAAATATTTTCACAGCCCTCTTTTTGATTCGTGCAGTATACAGTATACAGGTCCTCGATTGAAGGCAGATGGGTAGTAACTGTTTTTTCTGCAGTCCTAATTATCCTCTGAAGTCTGTGTCTGTCCTGTTGGGTTGCAGAACCAAACCAGACAGTTATAGAGGTGCAAATGATAGACTCAATAATTCCTCTGTAGAATTGGATCAGCAGCTCCATGGGCACTTTGAGCTTTCTGAGTTGGCGCAGAAAGAACATTCTTTGTTGTGCTTTTTTGATGACATTTTTGATGTTAGGTGTCCATTTTAGGTCATGTGATATAGTAGAATCTAGAAATTTGAAGGTCTCTACTGTTGATACTGAATTGTCTAGTATTGTAAAAGGTGGTAGTAAGGGAGGGTTTCTTCTAAAGTCTACCACCATTTCTACGGTTTTGAGTGTGTTCAGTTCCAGATTGTTCCGGTTACACCACGAGGCGAGTTGTATAACCTCCTGTCTGTATGCAGATTCATCGTTGTCTCGAATGAGACCAATCACTATTGTGTCATCAGCAAACTTCAGTACTTTAACAGATGGATCATTTGAGATTCAGTCATTGGTATATAGGGAGAAGAGAAGTGGAGATAGCACACAGCTTTGGGGGGCCCTTGTGCTGATTGTACAGATATCGGATATGATTTCAGACAGATACAGTATCTGTCCTTCACATGATTTCCTTTAATATTAGAAATGTTCTATGTAATATCATGCCAACTGAATAACATTCAGGTTGATAATAGGAAATGGTAAGATATTCAATCATTTTGCAGAAAGTTATTACAAACATGGCAAAAAAATCAGAAGGATGCTGTTAGTACCTTTTCCAATTTTTATTAAATGGCATGAGCTTTCATGAGCCACCATAGATTAATTCAGTTTGATTCCCACAATATCACAAACATGCAAACTCTCTGTCCTAATAAGAAATTGGGGCTTAAAGCCTGCAGTTCCACTCAAGCAAAATTTTACATTGGGATTGACTGAAAACCTGCTACTGACCCTTTCTTAGATTCTTTGTAGCTAACTCATTGAAAACACTATCTTGAACGGCAGCCATTCTTCCCTGGCACTATGGGTATTTTAGAGAGGGTGATAGTGTGTCATTGCTGAATCAGTATTTTAAAGAAAAACAAATATAATGTCTTTATGCAGGGCCTTGAGGTCATTCAACCTGAAGATGTTTTTCTTAATCTCCTGTAATTTCATAACTTTGAGAACTTCCACTGATTAGAATATCAGTGCTACTTCATTTTATAGATAATTTTCTGTTGATAAAGGCAGATGCTTGATAACAAAGCTTATAATAAACAGGCAAGGTTTGTACCTTTCTTACTTTTTATAGTTGATGGTAATAAAATACTTATTTATGAATGCCTCCAAGTGATAAACTTTCTTTCTTTTGGCTCTTATCAACATACTGAAAAATATCATTAAATATGTATTTCTGAGTTGGGTTTCACACAGGTTTACTTTTGGAATGGTTAGATAGCATTTAAATGCTACTTCTAATTATTGTTTTTAGCATTTTTTTTGGAGCTCCTAGGTGAAAGAGATTTTATGCTTATTTAGCCCTCCTTATTTCTCCAACCTTTCAGTGTCCCTTGGGTTATAGGTTTAATTCTACTTTGACCATGATCCTAGGCATGTACAAACTGCAGGAAGATTAGTGGTACAGTACAAGTTTACATGAAAATTTTGCTCAGCTTCTAGTTTTTGAGTATTTTTCTGCATTAGTTTCAGGATAAGCGAATTAAACAGAAAAGAATAAGTACTACACTTAATCTTAGCCAAAAGACCAAGTAAAATGAAGTAAATAATCTTATTTTAATAATAACCCAATAATGATTATAGTCTAATAAACATCATACTATACTATTTACATATTATAGTAAATTGCATTTTGATCTGGAAATTCAGTCCAAACTGTCCCATACCTGCTTTCTTGCATGGTAAATTTTGAGCAGTTTGCATAAGATCATGCTTTGCAAACACTGCATATCTGGCATAAATGGCATGGAAAGAGGTCTGTTTCTGGAGTTGGCTAGTGTACCTTCTCCCTCTTTTCTCCATCTGGGACTTGTGGTAGCTAGAGTAGATTTTTCCTTTTGCTGAAATGGTGTCAAGATCTAGTCAGGCATGAACAGTCAGGTGAAGGTGAAGGGAACAAAATCCTTTTCAGCTTTTTCCCTCACAGTTTGATTTTTATCCTCTGTGAGGGAGGAGGACAGAGGAGAGGCAGGTGATACCAGTCAGGAAATACCACAGTAGATGTGGTGCAGTTGCCACATCTGAACTGCAAAAAGGTGGGTGACCGCTAGATGACAAAGAGATATGGACAGTTCAGTTTTCTGCCCTCTAATGGCCACCCATTTTTTAAATAATCTGGATATGGCACCCATAGAATGGCTGGATGGAAGGACAACAGAAAACACAGAGAAGCCCAAGTGAGTGAGAGATATATGAGTCTCACAGGTTAGCTTACAGCTGTATCAGCTTTCCTTTTCTCTCCCCTCTCTTTTCCATGCTCACTGCTGCCAACCTGAGACATCAAAAAAAGAACAGTGATGCCATGGAGCCTTTTCTATTGTTTCTAGGCAGAAAAGCTCATAGAGCATAAGAAACAAACTGGGCATTGAGTCTCTATTTACGAAATAGTAATGTTTGACTTACTATTTAGAAAATTATGTTTGTCTCCAGACCATGTTGTTCTTCAGACTATTCTTTTCTGAGGGTGAAATTTAATGGTTTCCTGAGCTAAACCCTCTGAAATGAAAGTGATGTCAGGTGTTCCAGGGATCCTTCAGTTGCAAAACAAGTTTCATTTGGAATGTTATGTTCAAAACACTTTGAACTGCTTCCATTCCCTGCCATGGTTTATACTCAGATTGAAACTCATTACTACTTTTGATCCAATTATTGTGTCTGGGTGTTTCAAAACAATTGGACTATGTCAAACATATCATGGAAAGAAGGCCATTATGTCATTTGTGAAAGGTGCAAATTAGTATAAAAACTTTCAATTGCCAAATGTGCAAATGTAATAAGGAAGAGCAGCTTATTTTGCACAAAATTCATTGTTATCCTTTTCTTTCATAGGTACATAGTGATGAGTACTACATAAGAAATATACAGTCAGCTCTGGATATACTCCATAAAGAGGTATCAAATGAGTCTCTGCTAAAAGGGAAAATGGTTGGATGAATTATTAGAATCAATTGTTTCTTTAAAGCAATTGTTTCCAGTTATGAATTGCAAAGGTTGCCTGCAATAATACTTCAACGAAGTATAACTGTAAACTTAATTTTTAAAAAAATTAAAGGGGCTCATAAGGATTTTTTTGTTTTTACTGTCAAATATTGCCCCCACCAAATGTCCCCACTCAAAATCTGGTGAAATATTAGCATTCTTTAATTTCCAAAATTTTAAAAATATATTCATTTTCATTTGCATTCTTGACTCCTAGTTTTGAAATGCTTCTCAAAAGCATTTGAGGACTGCCACCATTTTAAATGGCTGTAAAAGTAGTAGCAAAGCTAATTAAAAGAGGATGCAGGTGAATGAGCATCTTTGGAGAGAATATTTCAGAGCAGATCTGAAAAGAGCAAAACTTAAATGGTAGAGACTTTCCAAAAGAATGTGTACTTAAAATCTTGGTATTGTTATAAGCCCATAATAGGGAAGGCAAGCCCCCAGATGCAGAATTTCTGAGCCATGAGTCCTACAAGTCAGTCTTTGGATTGGATCTGAGTTTTCTGATTTTGATGTAGAGTCCTCAATGCAACCATGGGCTCTATCTATGGCGGTGAAATGCTTTTCAGTCTGCCCTGCCTATCAATCTTTAATTGCACTCATGAATAAGCATGATTCAGATTAGCACTCATGGGTATACATGACTGCCAACCAAAACCATTCATCTGGAGAACTTCCCTTAGAAGTCTTAATCAAATCAGCCAGGGATACACAATTATATTTATATCTTGCTGTTTTCCAAGGGACCTTTTCCTTAAAACATTGTCAACTTAGCTTTGTCAACTGAAGCAGAAAATAGTAAGCCTCAGGACTCTTGTATTATGAAGATTGGGTTTAGAAGGGTTTTTTGGTTTCCAAGGATTGGACAAATCATGGCATAGCAAATCAATACAGAATGCTTAACGGTGGCAGACAATTTCCCCAACAAGAAGCTATTGCTCTGGGTAAACTTCATCCTTCTAGGACTTCCAAGTTGCTGTTGCTACATAAATGTATTTTTAACACTAACACTAACCTTTATACTCAATCATGTAATACTCAGTTGAGACAAATACCTCAAAATCTATAAAGTATCATATCACTTTTGCCTTTTTCCAAAAGTTCTTCTGAACATGAGGAAAAGTTACTGATAGTTTAAGATCAGGGGCTGTTTCAGTGTGATTGCTCCCCTTCTAGTTATTGCCCAGGTCCTGGCAAAGCTCCAAGTAGAACTCCCACTAGGATATGCTTTTTGCTGTAGCCTACGGTCCATGCAATTGAATTAGAGTCCCCTTGCCTGCTTGTAAAAGCTGCCAATTTCCAGATATTGCCCAAGATCCAACTTAGAATTAAGAAGAAATTTCCTGACAGTGAGAACAATTAATGGAACATCTTTACCTCCAGAAATCCTCACTTCACCTTACCAGAATTTTTTAAAGAAAAGACTGGACAAGCCATTTGTCCAGAATCTTATAGAATCTCCTGCTGTGGGCAGAGGTTTAGACCAGAGGACCTCTAAGGTCCCTTCAATCCTATTATTCTATGTTCTCTGTTCCAACATTCTTCCTCACTCTGTCTTAGCATTTGCTTTTGTAAGCTAAGGGTCTGAGTGGAGAAATTTTCAGGGTGTGGATCAGTTATCACAATCATCACACCAGCTTGGATGCGTGTAAGTAAAGTTGTGAATGAATGAATGAATGAATGAGGAAAATGGGGTGAGAACTGTTTCTGTCTGGCTTTAGTAACTTTTCCCAACTTCACTACCCCACAGAGTCATTTGGCAGCTCTTATGTATTACATTTGTAAAAGAACCACCTGGCTTGTAATCTGCTACTATCCATTCTGTTTTACATTTTGTACTCTTTGCAGGTCCCTCATACATTTGTAAACCTCGTAACACTGTTTGATGTGATACCTATCAGGAAACTGTATCAGGAGAAGAGCATTTACTGCCCAAGATTGATTATGAGGTTTGAAAGAATTGATGTTGTGCTGGAACTGGGAAAAATCTCCAATATCTGTGCTGATTGTGGCTCCTCTTAAATTTAAGCAATCGCTTTTTACTAATTCTGATTGTTGTGATATGGAATTATAAACCAAGTACATACTATTTATCTAAATATATAGAAATAGTCTTGGAAGAATCACAGATTATTGGGGGGAGGTGTTGTCATCAAATCTGCTCCATAGAAGATACAAAGGTTTGCAGTGGAGGGATAGGTAAAACATGCATTTCCCAATTCTTGTTCTGATGGCAGGAATATTCTGAACAATCCACTGTGACGCTTCTATTCATAGAAAAGAGTAATGACTCAAATCCAAGAAGTATAGCATATTACAGAAAAAACTGTTCTTCATGAAATCATGTGTGACATTTAAGCAATTCTATCATAGGAGTCAATATTGTTTGACCCAAAGGTGCTTTTTTCAAAAGGCAACTGGACTTTGTTTTTTCTTGAAGAAATTTCACTTCTCATCTGCAAGCAATATAAATTCTTCCATCCTCCCCCATTTGGTCAGAATGGAAGAAGCTTCTTGGGTGAAAAGTAAATGTCTTCAATGAAAAACAAAGTCCAGTTGCCTTTTGAAAAAGTATCTTTGGGACAACCATGATCTACCTGCATTATTGAGAATTTCTATAGAAATATTGTTAGAACATTACATGCCTTTCACAGTATGTGTCACATGAAACATAGTTGTCATGCCCCTGGTGGAGACTGATTTTGAGGGAGAGGAGGAACAGCTGACAGGGAGTAGAAGTGTGGCTCCGGAGGTTGTGGAAGAGGCTGGGGAAGGACAGTAGCCAACTGAGCAGTCAGAGGAGGACCCAGGCCCATCCCCTATCCATCCTAGGGCATGCAGGAAGGAGAGGATAAGGAGAGATGTGCTCCTCAGGAGATGTGCTCCTTGGGAGCAGAGGGCCTTGATCCTCTTCATGGGCTGCAGGTGTGACAACTGAATAAGAGTTTGGACCTGCGTACTGGCAAACGCTGGAAACAAAACATGTAAATATCTCTAGTTTATAGTTCTTCTCTGAGTTTGGCATCCTTCCCAAGTGTGTGTTATATGTGGACATCCTCCAGCCCTTATCTTGCCTGGTTTATGTTGCTTTTTTCCTTCTTTGTGTAACTGTGTGGGATTTTTTTTGTCTTCCGTCAAAGATATTTGGAGCCTGCAAGCAAAGTGAAGGAATAAAAGGGGCTTCACCTGTTTTCTGTGACTGTGTTTGTTTTGTATCCCACTCTGGGTCATCATCATCATCTGGGACAGGAAAACAGTTTTTCATTTTTTAAAAAATGTCTGAGATAAGAATGATATGGTCAACATGTGCCATTTTTCTCCTTAGGATCATATGTCCATGCATTTTCACACCTAATGATAATTCCTCTGAAATTGAGAAGTTGGAGTTTTTAAATCAAAGGTATCAGGTAAGGGAAATGCATTATAAATAACAAACAGCAGTGTTCTACACCTCATCCTTTTAAAAACCAAGCATGAACATATTAGGTATTTTTTGCCATTTTACTAACTCTGCTTCAGGATTTGTTTTTAACAATGAAAAGCAAGTTAGTTTAAAAACAATAAGTAGTGAGTTAAAATGTCAAAATTACATTTGGTCTGTTTCACACCTTCATTGAAAAGCTTGTTTGCAGTCCTGGGCCAACTTTAAATAATAATCACATAACCTAATTTTTATCAATGAATCACATACCTCAATCCTATGCACATTTACTTACAAGTTCAAAATGATTTGAAATAAATGGAAATACATCATAATTCCAATAAATGCGAGTGGCTGAAAGCTACGGTTATACACTTAACATGGTAATACATCAAACTTGTTTAAAAATACTTTGTGTTATATAGTTGGCCAATAAAATACTGGCTCTCTTGAGAAATATAAGGCTGAAATTTTTCTGGCTGAAATTAGCTTAACCTGATTTAAATTCCTTTAAAGCCTGTAAGTCCAATGCTTTATTTTGGGGGTATATTATATATTTAAACAAAGAATAATGCAACAATTCCTCTAATGTTAGATAGAACAAATATCTAATGTGTGTTTTAAATAGGCAGCGTTGCTACTGTATGCTCAATAAATATCAGATACTTGGTTAGAAGAGGGTGCCCAGTAACTAGGCTTTGAAATGTGACTTAGTTTGACAGTCAGCAAAGAAAAGTTGACTGTGGTAGAGGCAAAACTGTAGTGGACTATTGTTTTGATGGTAGATGTTATTTTATTATTGGGAGTCTGGAGAAAAGGCTCTGTAGCAGAAATGAAATGACATCACTTATTACATGGCAGTTTGTGACTGAACCTCCCTTTCAGATTAAAAAAAAAGAATAGGGATTCTAATTGTTTTGCCGAATGTGAAATTTTGTGGGCAATTTTAATCAGAAAACCAGAATCTTTTTTTCTCCCTTTGAACTCTTTGAACAGATCTTGACTATTTTCTAATGGAACAAACTCTTGCTTCCTGCTTCCTCCTGGCTTTTAGTTTCAACCTGGCCATTATTCTGCTTTCCTTTCATCTCAGAACTCCTTTCATTTAACCTCAATTAAAACTCCACCTTTGAGGTTTTAGTTTTTCATGGATGTTCAGAATTCAACAATGAAATGGCAGGTTAGGAATCCTCTGGAGGACTTCAAATGTACCCATAGGTAGCTTCTCATTGTAGCAGCTTCATGTGTGTCTATCCATGAGTGTGTAAGAGGGAGACAAATTGTAAATCACTAAATGAATATAACACAAATGTACTGAAAACATGGATCAGATGAATTATGGGATGGAGAAGGATTAATTTTTACTCCATGATCTTTGGTAGTTCAAAGGATGGGAACACATATGTTTTCTTATAGGTCAGCTGCAGTGGAAAAAGCACTAATGGACTTATGCTATGCATTGTATAGTCCTGAATTTCAAGGTCCATAAGAATGTAGACAATTAGGGGTTAGATTCAGATGCTCTGAAAAATTGGCAGTTTTCCCCACATAAGCCAAAGAAGTGGTTGAACATTATTCCTGTATTTAACATCTCTTTGACAGCCTGTCATTTCACTGTTTAGTAACTCTAAAAGGAACAACATATTGAGTTTTTGTTTTGCCAGGAAGAAACTCATCGCTTAGTCGAAAGTGGAAGGTATGACACAAGAGACGATTTCACTGTGGTTGTGCAGCCAATGTTAGAAGAATCAGAAATGCCCTTGACTCTGGTAATTGCAAATGTATACATGTGCTACATTTTTGAGAATTGTAGATTATAGATGAAGTCTAGCTAACTTAAATACCATTGAGTTCAATGGTCTTGTTTATATTTGACTGTGTCTGACTCTGAACCCAACTCATAGTGTGGTAATTTGGAATTATTTGGGCAGGAGAAGGATAGTAAAGCCAAGATGGTTGTAAGCAAGTATAACCTAATGGTCAGCAGACTAAATTGACAAGCATAATTAGATGCCTGCAGGTAAAAGATCCAGAATCTAGTTACAATCATATGAAATTACTTATCTTGATTTTCCCTTTAACATGAGATAGTCATGGGTCAAATGAAAAATAAGAGACATATTTTGAGTAATGTATGAATGAACAGACTGAAAGTAATTCCAACAGACAGCACAGTTCTCCAAATTATTAGCAACATCAAGCAAAGATTATTTGGCCAATGTAGCACTTCTTCTGGTATGAACTGTAAATCGAAACCTTGAAGAGGACAGTTTTCCTCATGTACAAATGGTAAGTACAAATTACAAGCATTCAGTCATCTCCTTTCAAATCAACAAAAGCAATTTCTGACAAAACGAAAACTGCTGGCCAGCATCTTGACCTTCTGGTAGGCTGCAGGAGATTATCTGATGGTGCTTTGATATTCATGAGAAGGAATATGGACAAAATATTCTGTCCTATTTTGGGGCAGTTAAGGATGAGAATAGAACCAGGAACCAACTGGAAAGAAAATACAGTACAGTACTTTCCACCTTTCCCGCCAGGAACCCAATTCCCACTAGGATGAGTTTCCTCTCAAATTGGCCTGAGATAGTGTTATTGCATTTGTCTATTTTGAACTGGATCTCAGTCCTAGAGGACAACATAAATCCCATTGTCCACTCCTGCTTTAAAATGTGTAAAACAATCTAGGATTTCTTTTCTGAAATATTTTCACTTACTCACCTGAGCATTACAATACTATACTGGATTTGACCCGTAATCCTTGCTTTTATTCTTGGGCAAAAGCTGCTCAGGATTTTTACAATAGAAACTTATAGCACCATCCATCTATTGTTATGTGATAAATCCCCCAAACACAGAGTGTTCACATCAACTCAGTTGTGGCTGTGAGGTATTACTGTTTTTCGGATGATATGTTTCTGTAATCAATACATAAGGAACATTGTCTTCTAGTTCATATGGAAACTAATCAAGGTCCATCCCACCCCTGATAGGACCTAATGGTAAAGACTGCAATGATGACACCATTAAAGCCAACATCTTTAACACATTCTTTGGCTCACTATTTATAAACAGCAATGGATCATGCCCAGTATTTCCTAGCCAAACCACAGAAAACTACAATGATCTAATACATATCGATTTTACAGAAGACAATGTTGAAAAAGCACTACGTAATCTAAAACCATCTCTATCTATTGGACCAGACGGAATATGTGCCTGCTTCTTAAAAAACTATCCACTGCCATAGCAGAACCTCTAAGTATAATCTTTGAAAAATCTTTCAGGACCAGCTCCTTGCCTAACCTATGGTCACAAGCCATGGTCATCCCCGTGTTCAAAAAGGGAGACCCCAGCCTAGTTGAAAATTACAGACTAATCTCCTTATGCTGCGTCACCTGTAAAGTCATGGAATCAATTATTAACCAATCCATTATCCTGCACTTAGAGACAAACGACCTACTCTCTAATGAACAATTTGGTTTCAAAAAAAAAGCTATCCTGTAATCTGCAACTCTTATACTTCAAAAACATATGGACTACACAACTCAATCAGGGCAAAACAATAGACGCAATCTACATAGACTTCTGTAAAGCCTTTGATTCAGTGGGACATGACAAACTACTCCTAAAACTAAAATCTTATGGTATCTCTGGACACCTGCATAACTGGATAGAAGCATTCCTGTCAAATGGTCAAAATTGGGAGTGTCCTATCAAATTCTGTACCTGTCAATAGTGGTGTCCCCCAAGGCAGTGTTCTAGGATTAACCCTCTTCATGCTCTACATAAATGACCTCTGTGATCATATTAAGAGCAACTGCATTCTCTTTGCTGATGATGTAAAGCTGTTCAATATCACAGACAATACCGTTACCCTTCCAAAAGGTCTTGACTATTTATCAGAATGGTCAAACAAATGGCAACTTCAAATCTCAATAAATAAATGCTCTGTCTTATATATTGGCAAAAAAATACAAGCTGAATAGTCAAGACCTTGTTGATGATCCAAGCTCTGTAAAGGACCTTGGAATACTCATCTTTAAAGATCTAAGTGCTAGAGCAAACTGTAACTACACAGCCAAAAAGGCATTAAGAGTTGTTAACCTAATCCTACATAGCTTTTTCTCTGGTAATATCACACTACTAACTAGAGCATACAAAACGTTTGCTAGACCAATACTCAAATACAGCTCATCAGTCTGGAACCCACATTACGTATCTGATATTAGCACAGTTGAGAAAGTCCAGAAATATTTCACAAGAAGAGTTCTCCATTCCTTTACTAGTTGTAGAATACATTATGCCACCAGACTTGAAATTTTAGACCTAGAAAACCTTGAATTACGCCGTCTTCAGTCTGATTTAAGTATAGTATATAAAATCATATATTGCAATGTCCTAACAACACAAGAGCAAACAATAGATACAAACTCAAGGTTAACCACACCAAACTTGATTGCAGGAAATACAACTTCAGTAACAGAGTAATCAATGTCTGGAATACTCTACCTGACTCTGTGGTTTCCTCCCTAAACCCCAAAAACTTTAACCTTAGACTGTCTACTATTGACCTCACCCCTTTCCTAAGAGGTCTGTAGGGGGCTTGCATAAGCGCACCAACATGCCTACCATCCCTGTCCTATTGTTTATTTTTCTTATATGTACCCATTTCATGGGTACTATGTATATACATATACCTATTATCTTGTAAGCGATTGACAAATCAAATAAATTCTAAAATTCTAATGTGTGACCACAAAGAGTCCTGGCTGAAGATATAATGATGTATCCATTGATACTAGTTTTTCAGTAATATCTACTTAAGTGTTGAATTTGGCATGGAAATATATCAATACAATATTGTAAATTGCTCCTAAAGCAATTGAAAAAGGCATAGACAATACTTGTTTGGAACTTCCAGACTTTTAAGAGCTTGTTTAGTAGTGTTCAGATATAAATTATTCCTCACTTGAGTAAATTTGTTTGCCCTATTTTCATCCTAATCCAAACTTTATAAGAAATAGACTTTTCATTAAAATGCACAAGTTATCCACTTAAAAAGTTTAAAGATTTTCTTGCAAAAATATGGTGGCATATGTATTGCAGGACTCTGCCAGCTTTCTCTCAGTTCACTATTCTGCTTTCCATCTCTTCAGAATAAAATTAGATACATTAAGCATATCTTTTTTTTTAAATGCACACATTTTTGGAATGTATGAACTGGACTTCAATTTGCTATATATAGATAACCTATAGGATATAGTGGTTAAAATATAGAACTTGATCAAGGAAATTTTGATTGAAATTCATCTTCACACTCTTTATCTCTAATTGTAGAAATGAAAGTGGAAAAGGGAGCACAATATAATACATTACCTTCAGCTTCAAGAAGAAAGATGGGATATAATAATCTAACAATGAAGAATTTCTTCAAAACTTGTTGTGTACAGCATATAGTTAGGCTATATTCTGTATATATAGACTGAATATCTTGAATTGGATAGTCATTTATTTCTATTTTTACAGATTTTTTTTCTGTCCCTCAAGTGAAGTGGGCTCTAGTTCTTGAAATTATATTCTGCTACACATTTTTGCTTTGCCATAAAATATCAACAGAATTTCCCTTATGGAAATAATAATGTCTGATTTCTACTTTAGGATGGGCTGCCAGATGCTTCATATTTTGCCCCAGACTGTTTTCATTTCCACCAGAAGTCTCACACCCAGGTTGCTCGGGGGCTGTGGAACAACATGGTAAGAGATTGCTCTAGATGATTTTCTCTTAGTTCCATTCATAAATCTGAGAATGTGGACATTTTGTACTAACAACATAGTTTAAGAATAATTTAAAAAGCAAAGCAAAGAAAAAACTGAATGACAATATATATCTTTCACATCTACAGAACTGGCATTTGTTTTAAGCTATAGGCAGGAAAAGTGAGAAGATTATACACTGAGAACTGAAGAAAATCTGCTAGTAAAGGCACTGAAACTTTGTAATGTCCACAATAGAAAAACTAACAGGAGATATCCCATCCTGAAAATCAATTGTTTTCTGGTTATGGAAAGATGTTAGTGAATCATATTCATTGCGCATGTGGTGTCACAATGGATTTTTAACCGAATGTCCACTTGCAGATTATTAGGAACATAAGATTTAGGAAGTCTGTGTTAAGATACTTTTATGCTACTTTTGTCAGCCATAGTTATTGCCACCCAAACCTTCCTAATTGCATATAAAACACTCTTATGAGAGTCCTCAACTGTGCTGCCAAGAATCCTCTTAAGTTAGGTGCTTCTTCCCTCCAGAATGTGACAACTCTTCATAGCCAATTCATCACAGTTTGACTCACCACGGTCAACTACCCATGGCCAACTCATCGCAGGACAACTCACCATGGGGCAACTTACTGTGCGACAATTCAACAATTCAATTTAATTATTTAAAATAATTTAAAAAATATTTTAATTTTTCATCATTCACATTTTATTTGGTCCTTCCTTTGGCATTCTTTCTTTAATGAATCTGTTGGATTATTTCTTCGATATTAGTATAACTCTTGTCCCATGGCAAGTTGTCCTGCAGCAAGTTGGGCAGCGAGTTTTCCTGCAGTGAGTTGGCTATGACAAATTAGCTATAGTGAATTGGCCATGGCGAGTTGACCATGGTGAGTTGGCTGCAGCATATTGGCTGGGGCGAGTTGTCATAGATCTTCTTTCCTCTTTCCCAGCTAGTAAATTGCAGACTATAAAAATTAGCACTCCATATAATGGTTCCAAGAGGTGAATGGGATGGAATTTGCACAAATGGGTAACTGGTGTGCACTGCAATTCCAGAGGAAACACAGAAAATATTTGCAATATTTCTTCTGGAGTAATAGTTCAGCTAGTTAATTTGTAAATTAATTGTCCCACTTTGTTAAGATTTACCTAAAGGGTGTAGCATTTGTATCAACACAATCCTTTTGTCTGGAAAAGATCTGAGCCAGACTTTCTGTTGTAGTATTCCTTCCCCTGTGCATTATATTTTTAATACACTAAAAATTGCAGGATAAGATAAAGTTCAAACATCAATTATGTATTGATTTATCTAATTCTCTGAAGGCTCTGTGGATTACACTTTGTAATGATTTATGGAATACATTCCTGCATCTTTTGTTTTTCATTTCCTGTTCCATGCCCTATATCTTTTCTAATTATTTGTTACAGTTGGAACCCATTGCAGAAAAGACAAGAATGCACAGATTTGAACATGAGATAACACTCAAATGTCCAAACCAGGTAAATGAATTTTCTTAGGACTCTATAGTGCAATGTAATTTCCAGTATTATTTTCTTTCCCATCCTTGCTGTGCAAGTGAGATTAATAATGCCACTCCCATCCTATTTCTTTTCTATGAACTGTATAAATCCTACAAAATAGAAAGAAATATTCAGTTGCAAAATTATCTCGGTTAGCTTTGACTGGATGTTGACACTAACATATGTAATAGAAGTGAGAATTGTCCTATAACCTCACTAACCTTAGTGAGGAAGTTCTGTGCATAAAATGAGACATCAGAAAAGGTATATGTATCTGGAAAGTGAGAGATGACTTGAGGGGAAGTGTTGATGTGGATCCATCTGAATTCACTACAATGCCTTACTCACTCCAAGGACTTAACACATCACTAGTATCCACTCTTGTGATTTCTGAAGTTCTGGAAGGCACATGTATTCTCATGTTGGTCTTCTTTAGGTTTTGCACCTGTATTGACTGCCTAAAAATTGGTGGCTTTCTATTTTGGCATTTGGACAATTTACTGGCCTAAGGAATCATGATAATTTCTAGATGGAAGCACCACCCAGAATCCTTGGATTAATAAAACAAGATATCAGGAGCTGCATGATTTGTTCTCTGGATTGTGTATGTGTGTGTGTGTGTGTGTGTGTGTGTGTGTTTAACAGAAGCTTCTTTATCAGACTAATCAAATCAGTTTGTGATTCTGAAGGGTAGGTAACTGGCATGTCTTCCCCCTCCAAATCTCATACTTAAGCAGTTATTCATCCCACCAAATGTCTGTATATTTTCTTCTGAAGATCAACAGTAATTTAGATGGTGGGAGTAAATGTGAGAGATTTTGATATAAAGACCAATATGAAGGAAGTTGACTTCTTTTGCTTGAGAAACCACAATGCCTGCTTTTATCATGTTAAAATTGCTGAGATCTTATAATCTCCTCCTATCTCATCTGCTTGATCATCTGTACCTAATAAAAGGTACAGATGACTACAGTATTTGGGTTATTTGTAAGACAGACTTGCCTCTGGAGGGCGCTTTGGGATAATCTTTTCACTTTGACTTGGCTATCCCTGTTCTATAGGCCCAACCATATTTAATGACATACAAAAACAGCAACTATACTTACCACAAGGAAAATACTCCAGTTTATGGAAGCCAGATGCTATGCAAGGATAAAGAACCATCCACTGAATATCCTACTTCAGGTAATCTTAGCTGTCTGACACCAAATCATCAAAAGAAATCCTCAAGGACAAATTTAAAATTTTGCTTCTCCTGCCAAAAGATAATATAAAATATCAACTGTTTCTCAATTTCTGAACATATTTTGCTGTATTTTCAGCAGTCACCCATACTTTTTATTAGATAACATTGCAGATATGATCCATGGCAATGACTATTAACATGGCTAAGATACTATAGAGAGCCAACTTGGTCTAGTGGTGAAGGCACCAGCCGAAAAAGCAGGAGTGTGAATTCTTGTCCCCCCCTTAAGTACAAAGCCAATTTGGGTGACTTTAGGCCAGACATTCTCTCTCACCCCAACTCACCTCACAGGGTTGTTGTTGAGAGGCAAATAGGAGGATAAAGGTGTATCGGACATGTTCGCCAACTTGTGTTATGTATAGAAATAATAAAGGTGGGTTACAAACAAAACAAATATTAATAATGTATTGTGGTCCCTGGGGAGGAAAAGACTTTTTAAGGAAATTTGGATTGTTCAATTATACAATATATAAGGTGTGAAACTCATTCTTATACATAAATATCACTAAGTACCTCCAAAAGAGTTTGGTTGAACTTATACTGAGATGTATATAAGATTATAATCTAATTTATTGTAAATGTATGAAACCATCCTGATGTTGGCTGTGACTTATACACGATTCTGTTGTACTATTTACTACATATTTAAAATTTCTCAGAAAGATTTCCCAGAAATTTCTCAGATTTTTTTTCTGCAACATATCAGAACAGTTGCTTGCATTCTGGAACGAGTTTGCATATCTTGTTGAAATGCATTGATGCAACATATGTCCAGCTAGTTCATTAGTGTGCTTGCTCTTTAATTGAAAAAAAATTATTGCTCTTTAATTGAAAAAAAATTGTGGTTCAGATGCTGTAAACAGTTATTTCTAACTTTGGAATTTTACTTGCATTATTATACTATTTTTTCTTAACAGTATGAATACTTTACATACAATTCTTAGCAACTGTCTTATTTAATGACTGTTCAGTTATGATGGCAATGAAAAAGTAACTTTACAACTAATCCTTACATTTACAACTACTCGGGTCTATAAAGAAAAGGAAAGACCACAAGCATGGTTGTGTTTTTACATACAACTGCTTCAGTTTACAACCAAGTTGTTGATCTCAATTGTGGTTGTTAAACAAGGACTTTCTGTATTTATTTAGCATATTTAAAACCACTAACTTCAGTGGCTTTCAGGGAGGGGATAGAACCAGTGGAAACCATGAATTTGTAAAGTAATGCAATAATATCACAAAGATACAGTCAAAAAGTTATGTTCATTAACAGGAATGTTTGGAAGAAGTTGTGCGAGTTAGCTCTTTGGCGCAAGGGAAAACCAGTTGAAAAAAGAAGCATTTTCCATGCCAAAAGAAGAATGGCCCTGGAATATG
This sequence comes from Bungarus multicinctus, assembly GCA_023653725.1. Taxonomy (NCBI): domain Eukaryota; kingdom Metazoa; phylum Chordata; class Lepidosauria; order Squamata; family Elapidae; genus Bungarus; species Bungarus multicinctus. The sequence goes on along the minus strand of CM042836.1, from coordinate 55,544,623 downwards.
GTGCTCAGGAACTCTGGGGGGAGTCATGCTCTTAGTAACTTCAAAAGGTTAATACCATCTGGCAGTACTCAGAATCTGATGGAGTCATCACCAGCATTAATATAGAGGCATCATAGATTGATGGTCAGGAAGTACAGGGAATGCACATCTTCTGAACTGGAGCTATTACATTCAATGGTATGCTCCTCTGTAGAGAACTGGAGGATGAAACAAAGGTGACATTATGATGACAATGTCTTACACAAATTATGAGTATAGCTTTTTTATGCTGAAATTAGCAAGAATGGAATTCTGCTTCCTACAAGAGGTTTAATTGCAATGTTTATTTTCTTTGTTCTTTTTTCATTTTTGTTTCACAGTTCATAGCCTAAAACCAGCTGATGTGCAAGTAATAGCTGCCTTGGGAGAATCCTTGACTGTAAGAAGCCTGGTTCTTTTGCCATTCTTTTCCTAGGAAAGCTGCAGTTCCCTTTGTTTATTTAAATACAGAGTACAGGTTCCTGTGCTGGCTCCTGGGAGAGGCAAAGTCTGCTCCCACTGTGGAAATATGGACATCGTAATTCTCAGCCCTAATGAGATTCCCCCCAGCCCCCTAGTTTGAATCAAATCATTATGGCTCAAGTTTTCATGTAAATCCAGCCTGGCTTTTTCAACAAACCTGACAGTCTGAATAACTTCATTAAGTAATTTAATCAGGCATTGATAACAGCTGTTTTGAGTCCTAAAGGAAAACTTCATCATTCTGTTACTTTATCCCTGACTGCCAGAATTTGAGCAGAGTTGGGCTATTGGTTATGAGTGACAAAAGACTTCGAAGTCACTGTTATTTTCATATAAAGCATGACAGAGGCTGACAGTGAGGAAAAACCAAAATCAAGTTGTTGGTTTTGAGGAGGGCTTGTTTGTTTTTTTTGCAAAAGCACCAACTTTAAAAGTTGGTTGATCATAGCAGGAGTTGAGATTTCAGATGAAGGATCACAGCCCTTAAAATGTCAGGTATTAAAAGCTTTATGAACAGGTGTAGCTCAGTTGTTTTGGGGACATTCTAAGTGCTCATTTTGTGTAGGTGGGATGGGAGAGAGAATTAAGGCAGCAGGATTTCTTGATTGTTCCAGAATGGGAGGGAAACACTATGCAGAAGATGTCTGGATGTGGTCTAAATAACGAGCACCCATATGTAAGTTGTGCCATTGCTCCTCCCAATCATCTTCATTTTGTCTCTTAAGCTGCATTAAATGCGCTACCAAGCAGAACTCTGCGCTTGTTGCCCCTTTACACATATGAACCAACCCCATTCTGACTTCTCTCCATTCAGCTCCACTTGAATAAATAATGGAACAACCGTAGTACAAGAGCTCAGTGAGCTGATAGTGTATCATTTCTCGATGAATTTCTCACTATATTGCTCCATTAATCTTTCCTCTTGCTCATAACAGTTCAAAACACTACTTTGTGCATCCATACATCTTGTTGATGGGACATGGTGTATATGCCTCCGCTATTTCAGACCTTTCAAAAAAGCCATGCAGGGGAGGCTTATAATAACGATAGGTGAATAAAAATGCCAAATCCACCTAAACATTTGGCTGACTGTGTGACCAATTATAATAATAAATTTTCAGCTGCACTTAGAAAATCTGTGCATTTGACAACATTTTCACCTCAGTTACAAAAAGCCACACTGTTTGGATTCTCACATGTACTATGTGGATATGTTACAACAGTCTAGATTCTTTGGAAGAACTTGCATATGAAGCTCTTTAACAATAGTTAAAGAGCTGGCATCTCACATTTTTAGGTATATAATTATTATATAAACATGACTAAAAAGGGTCAGATGCCCATGTTGTAAGCTCCAAAGACTTAAGGGGATAAGTTTTATTTGAACAATAAAAAAGGAAAAGAAAACCCAAAATTAATGAAACTGTTCTTTCTGTTCTTTCTGAGATAGGCTGGGATTGGAATAGGGTCAGCACCAAATGATATGTGGGATATGCATACGGAATATCGGGGTCTGGCTTGGAGGTAAGTCTGCTATTTTGGGGCTCAACTCATTGCTGATTAAAGTATTATTCATCCGTCCTTGAGTCAGCAGAAAAATCTGCTACAATATTCTGCTATAATTTTCTGCTACAATAGCAAGCACAGCAGATGGCGCTGTCCTTGTTTGCTTATTGCCAGTTTAGGAACTGATGGAGTCCTTTGGGTTAATTTCACAGCTGGTGGGGAAAACAAGCTCTTGTCCTTCTCTTTCTGGACTGAGGCCAGTTTAGATAAATGCTTAGAATAGCAGGTTTATCCACCAGACACGTTATCCAGCTAACAGATGGTAGCACCTAAGAGAGACCCAGACTATAATGGGAGAAGTTCTCCCAGTGCTTCTTGTCACACTGCCTTCATCCTGTTTTTATAACTTTTATTATTATTGCAATGGATTCATGGATGAGTGCTAAAACTACAGTATGCCCTTGATCAGATCACTACCTGGACACGTCTGAGGCCATTGCAACTGTCAGGCTCTGCGTTACTTATGAACTAGACTCCTTTCAAACATGGTTGGGAATGCAATTCACTCATCATGGATTTGCTCCTTCTCACCCCCCTGCTTTACTCCATATACCCTTCTATGACTGCTACCTGTCAGCTGGGTTCACTTTCTTTCAGAAGAGTCTTGCACCCATGTTTAGAAATAGCCCATTAGGCAACAGATGCAGACCAAGAACTTTGCAAGAGCCATTCCCCTCTGTGCTGCTTTTGTGTCTATGACTTATCAAAGGAATTGTTGCTGAACATGGGTTGAGCTCCCTTTCGGAACACCAAAGTACACTCAACTAGGCAATTGTCAGGTCCATAGGATCTACCAGTTGTGGCCCTTTCTGGATCGGGACGCACTTCGCAAGGTCACATCCGCCCTTGTCATCTCCCAGCTGGATTATGCCAATGCTCTCTACATGGGGCTCCCCTTGAAGAGCACCCGGAGGCTTCAGCTGGTGCAAAATGCGGCCGCGCGGGTGGTTTTGGGGGCTCCTCGGAGCTCCCATGTTACACCACTTTTGTGCGAGCTGCATTGGCTCCCAGTGGCCTTCCGGGTGTGATTCAAGGTGTTGATGACCACCTTTAAAGCACTCCATGGCTTGAGATCTGGGTATTTACGGGACCGCCTGCTGCCACCGTCAGTCTCTCGCCGACCAGTGCGCTCTCATAGAGCGGGCCTCCATGGGGTGCCGCTGGCTGGACGGCTGGCGACCCCGAGGGTTCGGGCCTTCTCTTTGGGGGCCCCCTCCCTCTGGAACGAATTGCCCCTGGAGATGAGGACCATCCCCGACTTGTTGACCTTCCGGCGCGCACTAAAAACCCACCTATTCCATCTAGCCAGTCTGGCCTAGAGTTATGTGAAATGGTTTTAAATTCGGTTAAATGGTTTTTAACTTTTTTAATTCCCCACTTTTAACTCTTAAAGCCAATCTATTTAATTCTTTTAATTTATTTTAAATTATTGTATTTGTATTTATATGTTTTTATCTGGCTGTGAACCACCCCAAGTCCTTAGGGAGAGGGGGCGGTATACAAATTTGAATAAATAAATAAATTTCTGAATATTTGGGGACGGGAAAGCATTAAACCATTCAGCAAGAAGGCCACTTTGTTCATTTTGTACTTTTAAAGTACAAAAAGTTTTATCATGTGCTCTATATCTGTGGGGCAAAATAATACTAGTTTTAAGGGGTTTAACTGAGATGACACCTTAAAAATCTAGAAAGTTATTTGCTGATATGCTAAGAATACTATGGGTTCATATTCCTTTCCCTGTAGGCTTACAGTTTTCAGAATTTTCTGGAGGAGGTATAACTGCTGTATCTCTTTATAATTGCTATGCTGGATCTGCTATGCAAAGGAAAGTTTATAAGTTGCTCATTGTTATGATATGTACAGAATAACCCTTGAGTAACAAGGATATGCACATGGAAACATTTATGAGAATAGTTATGAATAATTATTCAGTCACACACAGATACACTAAATCGAGTTAAAGTTTATTTTAAGAAATAGCACAGTCCAATAAATGGTCCAGGTCATATACATTTTACAGTCCAAAGAATATCCAATTACAAAGTCTTCTTACCAGTTGCCTTTGTCATTTCCAGTAAACAAAAATATCAAAGTATAAGCACAGCATAAATACAACAGAGTCTCAGAGTCAAACTGAGATAGCAACAGAATGTCAGAGATACAGAATGTCAGAGAGAGCAAGCTATGATCTCTAGCTCCCTCTTAAGGCAATTCGCAACACAACCAACCAATCAGAATGTAGTACAAATCAACACAGTGATTTTGTCTTAAAGCTAGAAACATACATTGTTGGTTTATATATTACCAACCCAACTAATTGGTGGACAGATTCCTAACACCCATTCCTTCAGAAGTTTGCCTTTGTTTTATAGAAATCAGGGTATAGAATAAGAAGAACAAGAAACACTACCCATGATGGTTATATGATGGTTCTTATTGGTCATTAACAAGTTCAGTTCTGCTCAGATCATACAAGCATTAATATCCCATAAAAATATCATTTATTGTCAGAAAGATTGGACATGCCAGGAGAAGGAGTCAAGTGGGGAATTAGTCTGGAATCATTACTTAGGCAAGGTCCACCCCCCCCTCCTCCAAATGCTATTGAACTTTATCTAGTCTAGCCCAGGTGCAGACTGTCAGATTGCTGTGAAACAGGCATTGAGCAATAAAAAAACCTAATGTAAACACTTTACATGTGGGTCTGGTTGTTTGTGTCTGACATTAATATACCTTGTCCTGTCCATCCTTTCCTTTCCCTGCTACTTATATCAGCATGTCTTGGTTCCAGTTATCATTCTACTTAAATTGCATTTTTCCTGAAAAATAAGTTCTCTTTTATACTAACGGGGGCTTTCTTCTTCTGTTTTTCTCATCGCAGCATTGGAGGGGATGCTTCATTAAAGAATATAACAACTTTACCAAGTAAGTCAAACCTGGTTCCTGCAATTGTCCTATGAGAAAATAGCAGTCACTCTCTCTGTGTTGTTATTAAGAATGAGTGATTCAGTAAGGATGGAATCCATGACACAATACAACACAGAATTCAATGTTGCAGTTGATATCAGAGTTATTCTTAAAATTAGATTGCTTCCTGACTCTGAATATTTGATCAATCAAAATATTATCTTATCTGTAGATAGGAATAAGACAGTTTTGGTTTTTTAAAGGTTTTTATTATAGATCATCAATTTATTTAGAGGATTTGAATTTAATAATAAATTATAATTAACAATGTATTATTCAATTGAAATCCTCCAATATTTGTCCTGCTTTGTTACCCTACAAAATATCTGAATTCCTGCTGAATACAATAATATATAGTATATTTCCAAAAGTAGTGAATAAGATGGGTAATGTTAAAAAGCCTATAATAATTGCTCAAAACAGATGACTACATCTAGTAACTGTTGAGTAAATTTTCCTCTAAAGGGATCCTTTGATTTTCTTTCTTCCTTCCATTATTTGCCATTTCTTCTAGATATCCTTCGTGAATTCAATGCTAATCTCACAGGCTATTCAATTGGTATTGGTGAATTTACTGAGGCAAATGCCTTTCTCAATCAGGCAGTTCCAGGAGCACAGGCTAGGTATGTTTTTTTTTTTAATTGCACACACACAAAATTTGCAAAATGTTGCATTCTAGAATGTTTATATCTTCTTCAAGATCACTTGATTTAAGCATTCTGGCCCAGCAGTTTTCCAGCAGCAATTTTTTCCAGAACAGCTACTAGTTCATGGTGTTCTTGATGCAATCTACCCACATTGATGGCTGTTTCATTAGCCAGAAACTGGCAACTTTTGTGGCCCCAAGGGCTGAATTAAATTTTGAAACTGAATATGTATTCTTTATTTATCCATTATGTTGCATTGTTGATATACAAATCCATGTACTGCACATATACATTAAATCTGTTTTCTTCTCTCCCAGTGTTCCTGAGAGATTTGCTGGGAATAAGGCACATTTTGTCCAATGCTTCTGTTTGCTAATTTATGGTTTTTATCCTAACACTGTTTAGAAAGGCTGGTAGGTCCTGGAGAGCAGTCACACTCATTTTTGTTTTCTGCTTAGGATTGCTTATTTCTTCATTGATTTTTCTGTTGATCAGAGAAGGACAGAATGTGCTGTTTCTGCTGTTAATGATAGAAAATCAATGTTCTGTTTATCTTGATCAGCTTTTTAGTATGAAAAATAAGTGAAACTCCTTGTGGCTCCCTGATGTGCTGATTGCTCAATTTTGCAGGATTACTTCATTTAGGCAAAGTAGCCAAAGTGACAGCAATGTCAGAAAAATATTTTTATTAAAATGTTTACTATTGTCTTCTTAATGCTAGTGATTATGAGAGGTGTTTGCAGAAAATTCTGCTTCATACCCCTTCAGTTTTGGGTGCCGTTCATCCACTTCAGGGAAATTGTCTTGGGACAGTACAAAAAGACAAGAAAGGAGTAGCACATCAGTATTATCCAACACTTTTATCTTGGAATTAATAATGTAAAGGTTTGTTCCTTTGACATCTCTTGGCTTCCCTTAAATGTATTCACTCGAGAAAGAAGTGGAGAAAAATAAATATTCCCTCTTTCCCCTTTTCCCAAAAGCTGCCATTATGTTCACTGATATTATTACAGTGTCCTTGAACTCCTAAATACTTTTGCTGGAAGTTATTTGCACTCTAGGTTATCTAGTAAGGATAAAATAGATAGATATATCTCCTGGATTTTCACCCAATAGTCATATACATCAGTGAATTATCTTATCAAAGTGAATTATTTATCTCCGCTGATATGAAGCTGTTTCAGGAAATATTGGGATATCCTTATGGGAAATCTATGAAACAGAACAAATGAAGGAACAGACCAACAACTCACTTCAGATTCTGAGACCAAGGGTTATAGAGGTGGTATTCAGCAGGTTCTGACCAGTTCTGGAGAATTGGTAGTGGAAATTTTGAGTAGTTTGGAGTACGGGCAAATATCACTTCTGACTGGATATTTTACAGTATTCTTCCCCCTGCCACGCCCACAAAGCCACGCCCACTGAACTGTTAGTAAAAAAAATTGAATCCCACCACTGAAGGGTTAGCTCCTCTTCCATATTTCTTCACTATTAAGATGCTCCTATATAATAGCTTCAGGCAATAACTAATAATTCAAGAATGAAGTGGCATGCTGCCTTCCTTCCTTCTGTTGGAAGAAATGTCCATCTGGGTTTATTTGCAAGTGGGGAGAAAGACACTGGAAACATGGAGGCTATTTGGAAAGATGGCTTAATGGTGGACAGGACCACATGGTTTGAGGACCTGGGCAATCAAGCACATGGGTATGTGTGAGAGAGAGATTTATACCCTCTCTTGGGCTTTGAACTTGTTTCCTGTTCCTGTGAAAGAAATGTATTCTGATTGGTTATCAGACTCCCATGGGGCCATGCAGGGGTAACTTAGTAGGTTGTCTTGAGTCCCAGGTTTAGTTGAATCTTGCTGGGTGATGATGTTATGAAGCAGGTTGTGTTCTGAAAGGGGGTTGGGCTAATCCTACCATGTTCTTTCATTTTGTAGATAAGCTGGCTCAGCCTTTTGTCTTGTAGATAGGATGGCCTAGTCTTTCTGGGGCTATTAACAAAAGTGGAGGCTGCTTTCCAAGAGGCTGCTTTCTCCTTTTCTCCAGGGGGGTATTACATTCTGCCTTTTTAATATTTCCTAGAATATTTCATTCTTCTAGGAGAAGGTACTTACTTACCCTTCCTTCCTTTCTCTTTCTCTTCCTCCCAAAAATACAGTAATTTTTAATACTATTAAATTTATGCACAACTGAAAGCAAAATGCTACCATGTATAATTCTTCAGAGACAGATCTGATTCTGAAGCTCCTAGCTGTTAGACATGAGTCATCAACCACTTTTGCTGATGAATCACTCCCTTTTTCTAAGTATTATTTTACTTATTCCATTGTAAACAAAAGCAATATATGACGGTCCTATATTAAAGTGTTCCCTGGGGGACTTCCAGACAATATTTATATTGTGCAATTATCCTAGTTTTTTCACAATGCTTTATTGGGGGAGCCACAGTGATATTTATATTTCTGATTTTACTGTTGCTTTTTAACAGTATGTTTTTAGGTATTTTTTTCAGGCATCAGTTCTCTATCAACCTGATTCATCTTTTTTTCTTATTTTTTTTTCTCTAGGGATCTACCAGATCAAGTAAAGCGTCTTGTAAAAATAATGAAAAATCATTTGGTAGGTTGGCAACATTCAAGGAACTCATTTATTTGTCACTGTTGTGCAATGGCTAAGCCCATATAGTAGAAAGTAGAATATCAAATATTCCCATATACTTTCTGGCTTTTCACACCTGGTTCTACTTCCTATTTAAGTTTTTAGCTTGATAGACTCTGCTATTTCCATCTATCAGTGACTCCTTACCTGCCATTCACCTGGGGTGTATAGGCGAAAGGACTGTCACAATCTATGCTGCCTTTCTGGAAATTAAAAGGTCAAAAAGAAATAATTTCAATAAAGCTATCTAAAGAGACAACTACAAAGAAATAGTATTAGGATTCAAATCACACATATCAAAAGTACATGCCAAAGAGGTAGTAACTGTCTCTAATGAGACTGTGGATTATATGCTTAGCGAGTAGCCCAAAATTCGGTGAACAGTCAAAATCATAACAATTTTGTGATTTATTCAGAATTACAATAAATTGCATTTTATAAGTGTAGGATATCTTTATATTTGCATAAATAAACCAGAAATGATATACTGTATTATTTTATTCTTTTCATTCAGAAAGCCAGATTCGATACTGACTGGAAGGTCATAACAATATTCATTGGAATCCAAGATCTCTGTAACTATTGCAAAGATATCGTAAGTTTTTGGAATGTATAAAAGCCAATATTTTAGTTGTGTGGAACTATTAACATTGCAACTTTGTATTAGAGAAGACAAAGTTCCATAACTGAACAGCCTATTGACAACTATAGGGCTCAACTGGAAGTTGTGGTGATATTTGTATATTAATACCAAAGAGATTAGTTATGAAGTAATTTTCTGCAGTGAGGATAAAGTTTCAGGTGTAAATTGAAAGGTGATCACTTTTTTTTCCTACCTACTTTATTTCGTCCGTGGTTTGATTGTAGTTTTTTATTAACTCATGACAATTAACTGATAAACTCTCTCTTCACTCTGTAATTCTCCTGGACTAATTTGATGCTTCAAAAGTGCCAGATTTGCATAGGAAAAAAAATGAGGACAGCTGTCCTTAGTATGCTATCTCAAATTAGTTCCAGAAGTACTAGAACAAGAAAAGAAAATTAGTGAATCTCATAGATTTTCAGAAGTTGTATAATATAGCTCCTGGTATCAAGCCAATGTTTCTGACACTGGTATTCATTTACCATGATGAAAAGAGAGTAACTGACATTTTCTTCTTTAAAGTTTGGAAAATTTCAGCAATGACTTTCTAGTATCTGTTTCCTTGCTAGGAAATATAGTAAGTGTATTTTTGCTTACAAATATACAAACTGATCATTTTAAAAATGTAGACAGCTGATCTATAAAAGTATGCTAGTTGAATTCAGTTAAAAAAATATTGCCCAGACCTTGACTCATTTTTCTCTTAATTAAGAACTGCCAAGTTGGTGTATCTGAGCTCTTTCTGTAAACCAGAGTGTCTGACCTTACAAACACCAGCAACAGTTCTAACTTTTGAGGACTGAACAGAAATTAACTCAAGTGATTTACTCTTTCCATTCCCTGCCCTTGCCTGAAGATCTAAAACAACATTTTAATCCTGCTAAACTGAATGCAGTTACATCCCCCACTCCCCAGTATGAAAACCTGTACAATCAGGGTCCCTCTCATGGAAAATATTCTGTTGAAAATAGTTATATTTTTTCTTTCAAAAACTTTGGATGGGTGAATTAAGTATTTAAATGCTTGAGGGCACTTAATAAGCCTACAAGTAGCTCTCGACTTATGACCACAATTGGGCCCAAAATTTCTGTTGCTAAGTGAGACATTTGTTAAATTAATCTTGCCCCATTTTATGGCCACGGTTGTTAAATAAATCATTGCAGTTAAGTTCGGAACACGGCTGTTATGTAATTTTGGGTTCCCCATTGACTTTGCTTGTCAGAAGGTTGCAAAAGATGATCACTTGGGACACTGCAATCGTCATAAATGCGAGTCAGTTGCTGAGCATCTGAATTTTGATCATGTAGCCATAGGGATGCTGCAACAATCATAAGTGTTTTATGTTTAGTGTGTTTAGGCTTATGGTCATGGGGGATTTCAACTTGCCATCTGCCGGCGGTGCCTCGGGGACTACTCAAGAGTTCATGGCCTCCATGACGGCCATGGGCCTGACCCAGTTAATTCGGGACCCTACTCATGTGGGAGGTCACACCTTGGATCTGGTTTTTGTCTCTGATCAGTGGCAGAGTGATCTGGGTATAGGGGATATAGTTGTGGAACCCCTGTCATGGACGGATCACTCGCTCCTGAAGCTCGATTTCCGTTCCGCACCCCCTGACCGCAGGGGGTGCGGAAATGGTACCGCCCCAGGCGCCTGATGGACCCTGATAGGTTCCTGACGGAGCTTGGGCCATTTCCCGAAGCTCACACACACGACTCGGTTGAGGGCTTGGTCGCCACCTGGGATAGGGTGGCTGCTGGGGCCCTTGACCGAGTTGTGCCCTTGCGGCCTCTGACCCGGTGCCGATCCCAGGTGGCTCCCTGGTTTTCTGAGGAGCTAAGGGAGATGAAGCGCCGGAAAAGACGCCTAGAGAGCTGTTGGAGGGCTAGCTGTTCTGGGTCTGACCGAACACTATTACGATCTTATATTAAGACGTATTTAGTGGCGATAAGGATGGCGAGGAGGTCTTACTTCTCCACCCTTATTGCGTCCAGCAGAAAACCGCCCAGCCGCCCTGTTCAGGGTGACCCGCTCCCTCCTGGAGGTGGGAGCAGCGGGAGGACCCCTTGCAGGGACGGGCTGAGGAGTTTTCTAGGTTTCTGCAGGACAAAATCGCTCAGATCTGGGATGAACTGGACTCCGACTGGGCATCTCCGGGCGGGGGGGCGGGGGTGGATATCGGTGAGGTCAATTGGGTTGAGTTCGATCCTGTTACCGTGGAGGACATGGACAGGATACTGGGGGAGCTGAATGCCACCACCTGTTTGCTGGACCCGTGCCCCTCCTGGCTGGTCCTGGCCACTCGGGAGGTGACACGAGGCTGGTTCCAGGGTATTATAAACGCTTCCTTGAGAGAGGGGCTGTTACCCGCCGCCTTGAAAGAGGCGGTGGTGCGGCCCCTCCTCAAGAAACCGTCCCTGCACCCAGCATTGTTATCTAATTATCGTCCTGTCTCCAACCTTCGCTTTGTTGCGAAGGTTGTTGAGAGTGTGGTGGCACGTCAGCTCCCGCAGTACCTGGATGAAGCGAGTTATCTCGACCCCCTCTAATCGGGCTTCAGGCCCGGGCACAGCATGGAGACGGCGTTGGTCGCGTTGGTGGATGATCTCTGGAGGGCCCGGGACAGGGGCTGTTCCTCTGTCCTGGTCCTGTTAGATCTCTCGGCGGCTTTTGGTACTGTCGACCACAGTATCCTATTGCGGCGGGTGGAGGGGTTGGGGGTGGGGGGCACCGTGTTGCGGTGGTTCACCTCCTTCCTCTCCGACTGTTTGCAATTTGTGTTGACGGGGGGGCAGAGATCGGCACCGAGGCCCCTACTATGTGGGGTCCCTCAGGGGTCGGTGCTCTCGCCCCTGCTGTTCAACATTTATGTAAAGCCGCTGGGTGAAGTCATCCGTGGCTTCGGGGTGGAGTTCCATCAGTACGCTGATGATACTCAGCTGTACATCTCCACCCCGGGCCACCCCAACGAAGCCGTCGAAGTGATGTCCCGGTGCCTGGAGGCCGTGCGGAGTTGGATGGGTCGTAACAGGCTTCGTCTCAACCTGACCAAAACCGAGTGGCTGTGGTTTCCTGCGCCCAGATACAGCCAGCTGGTCCCTTCGCTGGCTGTGGGGGAGAGGTTTTGACCCCCGTGGAAAGGGCGCGCAACTTGGGTGTCCTCCTGGATGTACGGCTGTCTTTAGAAGAACACATAGCAGCCGTCGCCAGGGGGGCTTTTTATCAGATTCGTCTGATCTACCAGTTGCGGCCCTTTCTGGATCTGGGCGCACTTCGCACAGTCACTTCCGCCCTCGTTATCTCCCGCCTGGATTATTGCAATGCTCTCTACATGGGGCTCCCCTTGAAGAGTCTCCGGAGGTTGCAATTGGTCCAGAATGCAGCTGCGCGGGTGATCGTGGGTGCCCCTCGGAGCTCCCACGTTACACCGCTTCTCCGCAGGCTGCACTGGCTTCCTGTGGCCTTCTGGATTCGATTCAAGGTGGTACTGATGGTATTTAAAGTGCTCCATGGCTCGGGACCTGGGTACTTACGGGACCGCCTGCTGCCATCGTCAACCTCCCTCCGCCCAGTACGCTCCCACAGGGTTGCCCTTCTTGGGGTACCGCCGCCCGGCCGTTGTCGGCTGACGGCCCCGAGAGTTCGGGCTTTCTCTGTGGGAGCTCCCTCCCTATGGAATGATCTCCCCCCGGAGATACGTGCCATGACAGATATTCTGACCTTCCGGCGCGCAGTTAAAACCCTATTTTTTAGACAGGCTGGCCTGGCCCAGTAATCAGGTTTCGGTTTTTAAACTTAATTCGGTTTTAATAATAAATTTTTAATTTTTATTCAGATCCCTGATTTTATATTTCTAAATTTAATTTTGATGGGACACAACCGGACCAATCGCGTTTAATATATTTTTAATTGTATTTATAATGTATTTATTATGTGTTTTTAGTAGGCTGTACACCGCCCCGAGTCCCTTTTTGGGAGAGGGAGCGGTATAAAAATATGATAAATAAATAAAATAAATAAATAAATGTGAAAAATGGTCATATATCACTTTTTTCAGTGCCTCGTAACTTTGAACGGTTATTAAATGAACTGTTATAAGTTGAGGACTTTATTTAGAATCATTGAAGTATTCAGATGACTAAGACTGTGCATTGTCTTTCCAGCACAGCTTTTAGTTACTAGTTCATTATTGCCTATATCGTTGTCTGATTTAGTTTTATTTTATTTATTGATTGATTTGATTTGTCAATCGCTTACAAGATAATAGGTATAAGTATAAACATGAGTAAGAATACAGTTACAACATAGTACTTACTGTACATGAATCCCAAGTTATGTTTTCCAGTAGAGTCAACTTTCAAGAACAATCACATATTTTAAATCAGAAACTGCAACAATTCACTTAATCTTTCCTTTTCTATAATCAATAACAGCCTCTTTCCATGTCTCCTCCCCATTAGAACTACTATTCAGCGGTAAACTTTTCAAATCATGTTCAAGAAGCGCTTGACTTGCTTCATACAGAGGTAGGTAGGTGGTTGTTGTTCAGAGAACATCTGTTCATTTTGTCTTGCACAATTGTCCATTTTTGGCTGATTCTCATTCAAAAGCCATATGTCACACACTTTCAATTGAGGTCACATTCCACTCCATCTGCAAGGAGACTGCATTTTCTCAACACTCAAGGGGCATTATTTTATTGCTGTAAAAGAATAATGTAGTTCTTCTTTCTTGTATTGTCAACTGCAAAATGAATACTATAATTACACTTATACATGTGTCACAGAATCTTTTCAGACCTGGTATACAAATCCCAATGTTTTATTTTTACAGTCACCTTTTCACTGGGTTACCCTATAGCATTTTTATTGGAGTATCCTGCAAATTGGAGAGGATTTGGAAATGTGGTTTTGCAGTTGCAATAATAAAAGGATATCTTGCATACAGGCAAAAAATATAAAGCTAAGGAATCGTATGTTTCAGTGTTTAATGGAATGTAATTAAATGTAAATAGGGAGACAGAATTTTTTTTAGTGAATGCTGTCATTGGCTAAAATCAATAGAAGTGAATTTAGCATATTCTCCTTGACCTGAATAATTACTTTCTGGTCCCACTCTTTCCCGACCAGATCCATTTAGATAAATTGGGCTGTAACTCCATTATCTGTGATATAATGGAGTAAAAAACATGTCAGTGCAGGGATAGGAATGTGAAGGGAATGCAAAGGGAATCTTATCAGGTGAAACCTGATAGGAGGCAAATTAAATTTGACAGCAGCCTTGAAACTACTGCAGAACAGATGCAAGCTCTGTGTTACATGTAATGCAATTTTTTAAATTAACTCCTTTCCTTTTCAGGTGCCTAAAGCTCTGGTTAACCTGGTGGAGGTGATGGATCTTCTCCCTTTAAGACAACTGTTTCTAGATAGTAAATTACCATGTGCTGTGCACTTAGCAGAGTAAGGCCCTCTTGCACCTAAGCTATTAATTTATATAAAGACCACAAAGTATTCAACTACTAGTTCTGAAAGAGTGACTAAAATTGCAACATACTAAGGCTTACACATAGACTTTATGACCAATATAACACAGAAAAATATCCCACATAAGATTACATTAAAATTCAATGACATCTCATTTTGCTGATGTATTTTCTCTGGTAAATCATGATTCAGCTTATTTCTTTAAAAATAAACCTGAGCAGTACTTAGCCTTCCCTGTGATTAAACTGGCTGTTTTGGATCCAAAAATATTTGGTCATTCACTCATTCAGATTTTTGACGTATAAGTGACACCTGCATGCTAAATGTTGCTGTTTTCCATTTCATCACTTTATATTCTCCCTCTTCCCCATTTTTCTTCTGGCTTTACTTCTGTTTAGCATTCAATGGCCCCTGAACACATCTGGTTCTCATTAAATTGATTTGAGGTCCTCTCCCTGTTAGATTGTTATTTCTCAACCTCAGCAATTTTAAGCTATGTGGACTTCAAGTCCAACAATTCCCCAGCCAGAGTTGAAGTCCACACAGCTTAAAATGTTGCTGACATTAAGAAATTCTGTTCTAAAGAATTGGGAGGGGGGAGTTATTTTGGATTGCCACAGACCTGCTGATGCCTCCTGTTGAGCTTTTGCTATGTAAGTTACAGAAATTGCAGCCTTATTCTAGAATAGAAGGAAGTTTCGTACTCTAGATTTAATAAGCAAAATGTTGATAATGACACTCAAGAGGCTGACCTACAGCAAAATACTAAATATTCAGGTATTTTGTTGAACAAAAGGCAGTGATAACTTTGTGGGGAATTGTCTGTGTTTCCAGCATGATATTCCCTGGCTTTCCCACATCTTGCCCCTAGAAAAAAACTAGCACATAACAAGGTATTCAATGTGTGGGGAAAAAGAGGGAAGTGGATTGTGTACTTATTCTGTGAGCACATTGCTTTCCTGGCAACTCTTGTTTCATAAAAGGATAAGCCCAGGAATAAAGATGGGTAGAATTGAAACCTTCTGCATTTTTAATAACATTTTATCCATATTCATTGTTGAGAGACCACTATTAAAAACCTCATATTTCTTTAAAGAAATGAAGTATATGGATAACTGCTTCCTTGCTAGAGGAACTGTTTACTTTATGGATGTATCAGTCTTTGGGTGTTTGTTCCATATATGCCTTTTCTTCCTATATTTTCATATGCAGAGATCAATGCAGTTGCCTTCTTTCCCTTAAAGAAGGCTCATTGGATCTCATGATGATGGAGGAAGCAATCAAAGCTTATCAGGTAGGAGTGCCATGAATCAATACTGCCATTTTGTGGATTGTCTATTATACACTCTTGTCATGTTGTTTCTAATATAGCATGATGCATTACATTTGAAAATTATACTACATAACATAAAGCTACCATGTCCCTTGATACGTTATAATGTGTTATAATCCAAAAATCCAGTTTCTGGATCTTTTAGATCATGAATTGTTTTGATTCAAAAGCAAAATATTGATCTCCCCTTGCTTGACTAATGGGAATTAGCTAATGAATTGAAGGATGGCTCTTTATATTTCTTATATTTTTTTTACAGAGCAAAATACAGAAACTAATTAAGAGTCACAAGTATGATACTGAAGATTTTACAGTTGTACTACAGCCATTTCTCAGAAATATTTCATTATCTGTTTTACAGGTATGTTCTAGATCCCATTTACTTATTTTATTTTACTTTTTTTTAGCTCTTCTGTACAAGAACAATTCTCCCAAGGTAGGGTAGAAAACAATAACACCAGCAACAACAGCAATAATAATATTTTCATGTTGTACAATTCAAGGTGTTGTACATAATGTTTCCATTTCCCTATTTTCCTTCAATGACTATCCACAGAATCAAAGTAAATTAAAGGTGTTTGCATATATTTATGAGATCCTGAAAATGCAAACGTAACATTATTTTGATATGTTTTGACTGATTTACAGACTTCTTTATGAAATTGTTCAACCATAAATAGAAAATGGTCTGTAGAAACAAATCTGATCTGTAGAAGCATTGCCTAAATTTCAGCCATTGCTACAGTACAAACTCATAGAACATTCATAATATAATCCGAGCAGAATCACAAAGCTGTTTTCTAAAATATTGAATAGCCGGTGTACTTTGGATCAATTTCCTGTTTTTCTTTATATTATATTTAATTATACTACATATATTAATTATACATTATATTACTTATTCGTGGACTGAAAATCACAGCATAGATTCCTAGCATCACTTATACTAGGCTGGATTTTGTGTTTCTTACATAGAATTGAGATTAGATACATCAACACTGAACAAAGAAGAGTGATAGCATATCAATAGGAATAAAAAGATATCCCATTATGAGTTTGATTGGCAGGCATATTCTTACATGTATTACTTCCCTATTTAAAAAAAATACAACTATTTTTCCATGTTATGTAAAAAATTTCTTGTTTGCATAATGTGCTTTAACAATTTATGCTATGATGTCATTCATGCATTTTTTAAAAGACTTTAAGTGATTGCTTTTTCAACATTTAGTTTTCATGAAATAAAAGAAAAATAAATTCTATTCTGCCAAAGTTAAAATTTAAACCTGCTAGAAAGAGTTCGCATTAAAACTCATTTCATAATGTAGATTAGGTAATGTAATCAATCCTGGCTATAAAAACCAAGGTATTGCAAGATTTATATTAGGTTTAAAGCAATATTCATTTAGAACAAATTGAGCTTTGTGATTGAAGTCTTTTCACCTTTCAGATCTGTAATGGATCAGATTAATGACTTATCCATAGTGGTCATTCCAGCACTCACTGAAAACCCACAAGCAGAACATGATTGTAACTTTACTCATAAAAACAACAGTACTCAGAGCATACTGTCTAATATTTCCTCAGATTAGCCAGAATTAAAGTTGTTTGAGTTGAGGGGTCTACCACTACACCTTTTGATGAGGAATTTCAGTTTGATTCTGTAAACTGTAAACTTTTGTCAATCTGTTTGAATCTCTCATTGTCCACTTCATTGAGTGACTCTGATTTATGACACAGGTAGGATAAAATATTTGTTAAAATTCTAGTTCTCTTGGAAAAAAATAAATGTGGGCTCTATTTGGCTTTGTTATTTTGCATCTTTAAAAGCATAATAATAACAATATTTTCCTCATTTTTAGGATGGGCGCCTAGATACCTCCTTCTTTGCACCAGACTGTTTTCACTTTAGTCAAAAGTCACAGTCCCAACTTGCTAGAGCTCTCTGGAACAATATGGTGAGGCACTGACTCAGAGAATAATTCAGTTTTGAAATGGCTATATTGTTTTATTTGGACAACGTTTACATTCCTACCAAAACCCTTACTTTTATTTCTGACAGTAAGCTGATAACTTACTATCAAGACTGGTGAATCTGATTGAATGTCAGTACTAAGGACTATAATTTTTTCTCCATCCCCATTAAGTCTAGATTTTTTTCTACTCTAGTCTTAGCTGGATCTTGAATTAGATAATTGTTGTATTTTGTTCTCAGGATATTATAGGACAGTGTTGGAAAACCTTTTCAGCACCAAGTGCTGAAATGGAAGTGGGCGCGCATGGAGGGGAGCACCAGGAACCAGAAGAGCAGCTCCCTAGCATATGGATGCGCCAGGAAGCTCAGCTTCCGGTTTCTAGCATGTGCATGCACGCTGGCCACCTGGTCTTCCAGCTTCTGGCATGCATGTGCATTCAAAGACCAACTGGCTGGCTCGCATGCACACACCAGAAACCAGAAGCTCAGCTTCCCCATACGCGCATGTGTGCCGGGGAGCTGCTGTTCTGGTTTCTGGTGCTCCCACATGCACAAAGATCTGCTGGCTGGTGCGCATGCATGTGCCAGAACCCAAAAGAGCAACAGGCGATGGCTGGTGTACCTGGAAAGATGGCTCAGCATGTCATTTTCGTCACACGGGCCATAGTTCACCATTATGGTTATAGGATATCCTGCAAGAAGATATTCTATTTATAACCTTTATATTTGCCCATTGCTTCTTTTACCTCTTTTTCTTATTATACAAAATATGTGAAAGCAGTAAACCAGATAGTTGCATGAGACCTTAAACAAAACAGCCACATAATCATATCTTTCTTTTACCCTCTAGCTTCAACCTGTTGGAAAGAAAGATGTTTCCTTCAATTTTATGGATAACATAACACTGAGCTGCCCAACTCTGGTAAACATAATACTGTCTTCTTCTAGTGAAAAGGTTTTGTGGAATGAACAATTTGGGTATCAAAGGAATAGCCAGCAGCTTATCAGTTCATGCTTAATTAGGGAACAGGTGTTCTTTGATGGTCTTGATCTTTGAGGACCAAGCAAATTTTCAAGTAACTTTTGTGTTGAAGGTGAAAACTCTTGGTCCTATCCCTCAAGTATTAGACTGAAATTCTAGACAATTTTACCACAAAATGTAAAATTGTACTTCTGATTCTGATTCTGAGCATGTATATGATTACACTGTTAACCTATAAATAAATTTATATCCTGTAGATCTCACATCCATATACTAGATAAAATAGAAATATTTCCAAAATAAGCTTTCAGATTTCATATGGGTCTGCCAATTCTTAGGTCTTTCACATCTTCTAGTAGGAATTAGTGATTTTAGCTCTGGAAAATTCTTATCTCACTCACATATTTTAGTGGCATAATCATATAGATTAACATCACAATCCTATGCAAATTTTTTAAAAAAGATCCACCGTAGCTTATTCATAGTAAAAGGGCATAACTGCAGCATAATACAGATATTTAAATTTAAAATTAGGGTTTTTATTTTATTTGATCTTACTAGCTAATTCATGGAATTTGCCCATCTTCTTTAATCTATGGGATTTCATGATCAGAACTGAAAATACATGTAAAATTATGAAGATTTGCTGAGGGCCTTTGTGGGATAGGGCAGTTCTGCTTAATGTCATAGAGAAATAACCTTGGATTTTATAGCCCAAACTATATGCAAGATGGTCAAACACATTATGGGTGAGCAATGTAAAGATTAAATATCATGGTGTCCCTGAACATTGGCAATTTTAAGATACATGGACTTATATTCCCAAAATTCCCAAAACAGATGAAGAAATTTATTTTAAAGTTACCAAGATTGAGAAACATTGGACTAAAACTATAGAGAATTAGCTTCATTCTGAGTCATGAAAGATGACTGGACACCTTTGAGCCTCACACTATCTCTCAGCCCACACTATCTCTCCAGGTGTTGCTGTCAGGAAATAAAAATAGAGGGCAAATTACTATTCATAATATGTTGTGCTCTTGGAGATATAATGAATGAAGCCAAGAAATAATAAATAGCCTCCTACACAACATGAGGCAAATGGACCAAGCAATGTCTTTTCTATCTGTCTGCATGTTAGGTGTAAATGCAATTAGTTCTACATCTATTGAAATGTGTGATGTTTTTTTTTTTTTCCTGAGAGACATACTGTACAATTTAAAACACAACACAGTAAAACCATGAAGATAAACTGGTTTGTACTGTATTTCTTTTTTTAAAAAATGGGTGGGGGAATAGCACTCTTTTTGGGTTACAACATTTGGTAGAGTAGGATAATCTGCAAAGTGTCTCTAGTCTTTACAAGGCAAGAGTATTTGAGTGAGATTTACAGATTTGTTTGCATCTGTGCAGTGTCTACATTTGAACATTGGAAGGAGCCCTGGAAGGTAACTTTTAAAACACTTCATGCACAAGCAAATGCTCATATCTGACCTTTGATAAATGTTTAGGGAAATGAGATTCTCCATACTGGTAGCAGCAGAAAGTGAGCATAGCTTGGGACCCAGATTTTTCTATTGGGAAATTAATGGGAAATTTAAGGCCTGCTATAGCCATGTAAGAAGTTCTAACATAGACTGCAAAATATTATTAGAATTTGGATTATTAAACTGCCTGTAATTTTAATTTTCCTATTCTCTGCCCAATTTTATGTGTCAAATAAGCCAGCTATCACTCTTTTGCATTATTTGTGCATTATCTCATGAGGTGGTGGCTCTTTCTGTCATCTTACAACCAACGTGCAGCATTATGCAATTGTTGAATTGGCTGGCAAATGATATTTTTTTATTATTATTATATTTATATACCGCCCTTTTCCCGGAGGACTCAGGGCGGTGCACAGCCAACCATAAGACCCCATTACAATATGCAAAAGTTAAAAATAAATTAAATATTTTAGGCTGTCTAAAATATACCCTCCCCCAATAAATTAATTAAAAACCCAAATTTTAAAATCCCGATTAAAACGCAAATACTAAATTAAAAATCCCATTTCAGCCTAGGCCGGCCTGCTCGAAGAGCCAGGTTTTTAATGCACGTCTGAAAGCTCTCAGGTCCATATTAGTGTGTATTTCTGGAGGCAGACCATTCCAGAGGGTGGGGGCCCCCACAGAGAAGGCCCTACTCCTAGGGGTCGCCAGACGACACATAAAGCCGATGGCACCCGAAGAAGGCCCTCCCTGTGGGAACGCACAGGTCGATGGGAGATTACCGGCAGAACGCAGTCCTGCAGATAACCTGGTCCAATGCCATGGATCGCTTTAAAGGTCAAAACCAGAACCTTATGATGAAAAGATATACACTTTTTTTCCATACAAAAGATTCCAGAGAATTGTATTTTGCATCTTAATACTTATTTGAAGTAGTCCTGTTATGGAAGCTTATCTCAGTTCAAAATCTCCAGTTTGCCTTCATTATTCAAATAGACTGGTACCAAAATAATCCCCCTTTTTTGTGCAACAACCATTATTTGCAGCATTTCCATTACTAGACTTGCAGGCTTAGATGTAGTCAAGTGGCTGATATAGTGGCTTGAATCTATGCTTCTATTTTTCTCTATTGAAATATTGAAGCTTGGCATTCATGTTCTTTCTCTTATTAGCTACATCCTTTCCTGCGTACCTTCAACAACAGCAATGCCACAAATCCATCAGAAAACCCTACCAAGTTACCAGACCAGGTAATGCCTTTATTATTTACTATGTATTATTTCTCTCAGTTAGAATATCCACAGTTTTCTGGTATCCACAGGATGCTTTCACATCCATACAATTTTGTAACAACATTTTTGGAAGTGTCTATGGAGAGTCTCAGTCATCCAGGTCATGGTTGTTTCAAAGGTGCTTTATTTCAAGAGGCAACTGGCCTTACTGGAAATTTCTGAAAATGTTTTGCTTCTCATCCAAGAAGCTTCTTTTGGGGTGATTTTTTGGAAGTGGTAGTCCAGTATCTCAAAGTAATTCAGCTGGCTTCATGCCAAACAGGGGCATAGAATTCAGGCTGCCAAGCTCTTATTTCAGCATCTTTAACTAATACACAAACTGTTTTTCAATTGTGGGCAATAGTAATGAACAATGCTGGATATAATTCTGTTCCTGATACCCCAAAGATGAATTAGTAATTTCAGGTTGCTTTCTTGAAGCATAGAAATAGGATGTAGAGGTCCCTTTAAAACACAAGTTGCTTCTAGATTTCTTGTAGTTTCAATGTTACAACATATAGGAACAATTTCCGGTGATATGTTGACTGCATTTTGTTTTTAAGAACTGGGGTATTAATCTGCAATGTTCTGTACAGACTGAATCCAGAGAAGTCCCCACATCAGGTAAGAAATAACTGCTTGTGTAATAATAATAATAATAATAATAATAATAATAATAATAATAATAATAATAATAATAATAATAATTCGCCAATACATTACACAGTCCTAAACACTTGGGAAATGTTTGACTAGTGATTTGTGATATGAAACCCAGCATGGTTATCTCATTTGCTGTGTATACTGTCATAATCATCATCATCATCATCATCATCATCCTGAAAAAGTGGTCAAAAATGAGCATGCAAAACTACTAGTGGGACTTCTGAATATAGACTGACAAAGTTTTGGAAGACAATACCCCGGATATCACGATTGTGGAGAAGAAAAAAGTGTGGATCGTCGACATTGCCATACCTGGTGACAGCAGAATCGACGAGAAACAACTTGAAAAAGTCACCAGATATCAGGACTTGAGAATCGAACTGCAGAGACTCTGGCATAAACCAGTGCAGGTGGTTCCAGTGGTAATCGGCATACTATGTGCTGTGCCTAAAGACCTAGGCAAGCACTTAAAAACAATTGGCGCTGACAAGATCACCACTGGTCAGCTGCAGAAGGCCACTTTACTGGGATCTGCTCGCATAATCCGCTGATACATCATGCAGTCCTAAACACTTGGGAAGTGTTCGACTAGTGATTTGTGATACGAAACCCAGCATGGTTATCTCATTTGCTGTATATACTGTCATTTTTGTGTATAATAATAATAATAATAATAATAATAATAATAATAATAATATGTATTTCCCCCTTTCTCGGTGTAGATTTATGTAAAATGCTGGAGCTTGGAGAGAAAGTGACAACAAATAATAGAAAACATTAGTTTTCTGTTTTCCTTTTCTATTTTTATAATCTTAAGCAATCTAGCGACTGTATTTTTCAGCTCATATTTTGCTATCAATGAATGTTTAAAACTTATTTTATCTTAGCTATACAGTAATACTGTATGTTTAGGATTGGTACGGATGAAAGTAGAACATACAATAAGATTCCTTAAATCTTATTGACTTAGTGGAATTTCAGCTGCCTAATAATATGCAGGATGGTCCCCAAAGAGAAAATTAATTGCCAAATTGGGCAACAAAGATAATGAAGAATCTGGAGAACATAAGGCATATTTAGGTTGTAGTTTAGCAAACTAGGTCAGTGTTTAGTATTGTCGAACTGCCTGTTATATTCTTCTTTTTTTTACAACTCAGTCCTATGCAAGATTAAATGGAGATGGGCCCAAATTCTGTCTAGTAAGACTTATGCCCCAGTAAAGATAAGAGCTCATAAGCTTTAGAAATGCTTAATTTACCTTTTAAGTTATACCTATCACTACAACATGTTTATCTACCAGAATATCAGGATATCGAACTGGGTATGTCTAGTCTAATGAAGAGTGACAGAATAGCAGTCTTCTAATATTTGAGAGGCTGCCACAAAGAAGAAGGAATCAACCTATTCTCCAAAGCGCCTGAGGGCAGGATAAAGAAGTAATGGTTGGAAACTCATAAAAAAGAGATGCAATCTGAGCAAAATTTCCTGACAATGAGAACAATTAATCAATCAAATGCAGAGATGGTATTCAGCAGGTTCTGACCAGTTCTGGAGAACCGGTAGTGGAAATTTTGAGTAGTTAGGAGAACTGGCAAATACCACCTCTGACTGGAGATTTTACAGTATCCTTCCCCTGCCACGCTCACCAAGCAAAACCGATAGTAAAAAAAAATTGAATCCTACCACTGATCAAATGGTTTGCCTCTGGAAGTTGTGGGTGCTCCATCACTGGAGATTTTTAAGAAGAGATTGGAAAGTCATTTGTTTGAAATAGTATTTTCAAAGTCCTGGCCAAGTCTAGGTAGATATGTAGATGAAAAAACGCAGTCAATCAAACTCAGTTTATTTATTCATAGAAACAATCTCCAGTAACAATCCACAACTAAAAACAGGGCAACTCTTAAAATGCCGAGTAAGCCCTCATGAAGGTAGCGCTGAAAACATCCACTTCTCAGCACTACCTAAATACTCTCAGCCCAACCACCTTCTGCCCACACAAACCCTGACTCGCCTACATCAGTTACAACCCTTAATTACAGTAATGTCCAATAACAATTGCTGGTCACCAGTTTCCCCTTCCCTTCAGTTCCGCAGTGTCTCCTGGTGGCCTCATCACTCCTTGGTTACTTTGAGTAGATGTCATCCCACAGCGACAAAGACGGTGGAGACATCAGGAAATTGCAGCGGAGATCAAGCTTTCAGTGACATAGGTGGCTACTGCAGTTTGTGGCGAGCGGATTGAGGCTCGACAAGTATAGGGTCTCCTGCTTGAGCAGCGCATTGGACTAAAAGATTTTCAGTCTCTTTCAACTCTGTTATTTTGCATTCTGTATATGATATTCTCCCTCAATTTTATTTTTATTTTTTTAGTGCACAAGCTGCAGCCAGCTGACATTCGAGTGATAGCAGCACTTGGTGATTCAATGATGGTAAGTACCATATTTTTCGGATTATAAGATGCTCCAATGTATAAGACGCACCTAGCTTTTGGGGAGGAAAACAAGAAAAAAAATCTGCCTCTACCTCCCAGCAATTTGCCTCCTTGCAGCAAACAGCAAACAGCCTGGTCAACTTCATCACAGCCTGATTTAACACAAACAGCTGATTGTTGGTTTGATCGGCCTCCCAACAATCAGCTGTTTTCGGCTGCAGTGATTGCCATCACTATTGTCACCTCCGTGCGCCCCATTTTCGGCCTCATTCACTGTATAAGGTGCATAGACATTTCCACCCACTTTTTTTGGTGAGGGAAGTGTGTCTAACACACACACAAATATGGTATGTCCACATTTTCAGTAATGCAGTTATTCCTAAGAATCTGAGAATGTTAGCTTAATAAAATGACATCAAGCAGAATATTAATGCTGAATGTTTATTAAATGAAATTTCGTAATTGGCCATTACAGTTGGAGCTATGATATGTGGTGTCAAGTTCAGAAATCAGATTCTTTCTGTATCCAGGTCAAATGGTGAATACCTGCCTGCTTTCTTTAATAAATGCAGGTTTTCTAGAGTTATTCCTCCATGTTGCTTTTGGTAGATTGAAAGTATGATCTAATCAGAAACCATTACTCAGATGTTAACTGTTTGATTCTGTAAGAAATAATAAATTCCTGTTGACTGCATTTTATTTTTTTCTATTTTTAATAGATTGCTGAAGGCGCTAAAGCAATTGGTTTGAATGATATCAAAACAGCTTGGAGAGGACTTTCCTGGAGGTAATTGTTTTTTCCCCCAAATTTCATTCACATTCTACTAAAAGTCTTCTCCAACACTGCACCTCTTAGGTGTGTTAGGACAGCAAGGCCTAGAATTCCCAACTGATAGTCCTTGATTTCTGGAGGGTATCAAGTTAGATAAAACAGAAGTAGAATATAGAACTAAAGGTTCATGTTTGAAAAGTTCAGGTAATTATAGATACAGAAGAAATGAAAACAGGCTGCATTATGGGAAAGTTCACCCTACATCATATTTCCATGCCCAAACATGCAGTTTGATCTTTCTCAACCACTTATTAAAGGATCTTTCAACAATGTGCTACCATCTGGCAATCTTTAGTGTGGCTTACATTTCTATCACAAACTGAATAAATAGCTTCTGATCAAGATCTGAGATAATTCCTAAGTCATTAAGTCTCCACTAGGAGTGGCACAAAGCAACGATAGGAAGCTTGCCTAATGCTTATGTGTATTAATATAACAATGCTTACATTATTATGAATATTATTACCAATTCTCCTCTACAGATTTTCTTTCTTACACATCTTTGTGGAATGCTGATCATTTTGTCAAACAAACTCGATTCTTAAGAGAACAATTGTTATTATGCTGGTATTTGGAATAAAAATACAATGAAATAATGCCTGTTGTTAAATAGGTACCATGATATGTCTTGGTATACCAAATGCACAAAAATAAACAGGGCTATATTTTGCTCTTTAGGCTAGCTGTATATGTTTTCAAATTGTTTCTTCAGAAATTATGGCAAATATTTTTATTTAAATAATCTGAAAATTTTAAAAACAGAATTCATACATGCAGTTCATTTTGGAAGAGATTTGTTTTTCAGAATCTATCCTCTCCTTTCCACAGTTGTTCTCTCTGGCACATGGTATGTGCTGGAGATGGTATTAATACTACTGACCAATTTTTATTATTCTTTTTCAAGCACTGGAAGTGATGGAAGCTTAGAGACTCACACAACATTACCTAGTGAGTAGCCTGAAATACATCAAAATATGAAATAGAAACAGATATCATTAAATCTGAAACGCATTTGAATCGTGAATTATTGCTTTCCATATTTTCTTTCCCTTTTTAGTCAGTCATCCTCCTCTCCTTTAGTCAAACCACTGTTCAACATGCCATTCAAAGACATTATTATTAGAGTTGTATGATTTGACAATGGTTTGAAAAGCAAGATTTATAATATAGTTGGCCAACAGTTGTGATTTAACTCCAAAAATAAAGAAGACTTAATTTCATCATATGAAGAGGTATGTCAGCTGTATTCCCATTGCACACTGAACTGGATAGTGAGTGGAATTAATCAGTTGCAAGGTTAGGGAAGAATAGGTTTAACCTAAAACAGACTAGTGACTATTTGGAAATAAAATGCCTTCTCTGGTCAGCCATCAGGGGAAGAACAAATTCCAGTCAGTAGAACAGCTGCCCTGCCTTGCCTACTCAGTCTTTCAAAATATAAAGCTGGATCTATTGTGTGGATAGAAAAGATAAGGTCTCTGCTTGAAAGAAAGTATTGCAGTCATTTGCTCCCTTAGTTACAAAGGGAACTAATCCCCATATACAAATTAGGTTAGTGTTGTCTCCCTCCCCAATCTCTGTTGGCAACTGCTATTTGGTGCCTGAAGCATCTCATGCGATCTGCGAAGGCTTCCCAAAAAATAAAAATAAAAATTGCACCTGATTCAGACCGTTGGTGAGATCCATAAGACTTACGACCACCATGGAGCCCCAAATTTCCATTGCTAAGCAAGACAGAACAGAACAGAATAGAATTTTTGCAAACATGTACACCCAGCAGTGAGTCCAAATGAGGAAGGGGGGAAACCCAGTCAGTGCCAAAACATTAACATACTTTCCTACCCTTCCAAATGTAAATAAACTCCATGCAATGCTATTGGTAGCCAGTTTATATAGCAGTTATGTATGATGGGGTTTGATGTTTGCTGTCCTTTTTTCTAAAGGCTTCCTGGTTGTTTTCCTGACTTCCAGGATATGCTCTGAGTTACTTCCCAATGTTGCTCCTCATTCTCTACCTGCCAAGTTGTCTTATGCCATCTCATGGGCTTTTTACTAGTATTTGTCTTTCCCCCTCCCTCACTTAGGTGGGGCTTTGTCCTTTGGTGTTATTTTTCTTCCTCATGGAAAGCTTTATTTTCCATGCAGAGTATATGCATGTTTCTGTCTTTATGGGCAATTTGGGAGGGAAAGATTGTCAGGATCTGAGTAACTTGTTCTGTTCTTATGATAGGCTATCTATTTCCTTCTGTGGTTGCATTGCATTTGTGTGAATTGTTGCTGCCCACTTCCCTTGTTCTCCCTTCCATATAATTACACTCTGTAGGAATTCTGAGAACTGTAAATTTCAGGGCAAAGATGGAGGAATTGATACCATCCAGTAAAATTGCGAAGAAACTCTCTCACAAGCATCCCTTAGCATTTTATGTTTTGGACTTTCCAAATTAATAGACTGAAAGAGGTCTTCAATAAAAGATTGGACATCTATTTGTTCAGGATGGAATAAGATCTCCTGCCTTGGGCAAGGGACTAGAATAGAAGACCTCTTTCAGCCCTATTATTCTAGGGAATTTGGTGGAGATACATGGCTATTTTCCACATTCTAATAATTCCAATCCTATTTTTTCCTATCTGTGAGGATGTGTATGAATTCTCACCCATTTCTACCAGTCAAATTTAATAGACACCATTATTTGTAACATGAAGAGACCATGTTCTATTTGGTTACCATATAATCATTCAAATGAATTGCCCATCTGAAACAGGGGTGACTGTTCTCATTTAGTAGTGTAGTGGTAGATAAAGACATAGAGATGCAAAAATAGAATTTTACAAACTAAGTACTCATAGCTAACTAATATCAACTAGTGGTCAGAAGACATGATGAAAGTCCTTAATTTCACAATACATGGGCAAATTTCAGCATAGTTTCATGTGGGAAACTGTGAACCTCCTAGACCAAGTCAAGTCCAAAAACGCTAGCAAATTCTAGAAGATTGGCCTTTGGACAAATCAGTCCATCAACAGGCACATAGAAATGAACAAGTTCTACATACCACTCTAAAGAGACAAGCAAAAAGCAAAAAAAGGAAACTAAAAGATCAAAACACCACCTTACTAGTAATCAATAGCCAACTAAACAGAGATTAACACCAAGATTAACATTAGAGCAACAATTAAGAAGCAAATAATACCCCAATCAAGAAACCACCAACTCAGACAAACAGTAAACAATTACCTGACAAGGAACTACCAAGAACAGTACCACCGACATTGACAGGCAATCCACTAGTATATAAATAGATACCAAAGCCCACTCCATTCCAGCATTGATAATGATACCTAATTCAGTAATGAAACACCTGAAAAAAACAACCAAGCTCAGAAAGCATTAAGAACCCTATAGCTATATTTTTTCTAATAATTGTCCAGAATAATTAGGAAAACTTTTGCCAAATATGAACTAACTTTCAATTATTTGTAAGGATTCAGAACCCTTAAAAGCCTTAAAAACCAATATTGGGAATGAGATGCTGATTCTTATTTACTGCAGAAACACTGATGTTGAATTTCTCTTCTCTGTCAGACATTTTGAAGAAATTTAATCCAGGCCTCACTGGTTTCTCCACTGGCACCCAGAAGGAAACTGCTGGGTTCAATGTAGCTGTGGGAGAAGCCACAACTTGGTAAGTTCCTGTGGGAGATATTTGATCAAGGAAGTTCATGACTGAAATAGTACTGGAATATTTAGCCTCACTAAACCAAAGCATATTCCAAAACTGAGAGCTTTTCTTAAGATTAATCATCCCACTAGTTGTTGGTTAGAATCAACTCTCCAGAATTCAGCATGCAAAAATATCACCTCAATAAGACTTGGATGAACATGCTGTGGAATTAGAAGATTGCAAAAATCCAGGAAGCCAGTTACCACAGCATGAACTCATTTAACAAACTGATGAAATAATGCCTGAATATATTATATAACAAAGTAATTTAAAATTCATCTTTGTTCTTCATCAGAGTTCTGTATCTACCTCTGACACAATTATTTAATAAACCATTTTGAAGAATGAAGAATAAAAATCTTAATACATTTTAAAAACTCTTATATAACATACTTGGAAGATATGTTACCAGATTGTGCAAGAAACTGACTTCCATTAACCCAGTTCTTTCGAAAGTTTAACCATAAGGAACACAACAGCAGTTGCTGTCTTCTTGTTTCTATTTTTTTAAGAGATCTGATGATACCAAAATGACTATGCAGAAGGCAACATCATCATACAAATATCACAATTATTGTCCTGATGTATAAAACAAATACATATGTCAAACATGTTTGATCATTTGCTTTCCTGTCTTCTCTATTGCCAGTGTCTATGATCTCATGCTATGGGCCAACAGCTACTCAGATTTTTCTGATCTTATGAGGCAGCTCTCTATTGTCCCAAATGCATTTCTTTTCTGTCTGTTGATTTCTTAACTACCGTATTTTCCGGCGTATAAGACGACTTTTGAAACCAAAAAAAGGCAACCGAAAATCCGGGGTCGTCTTATACGCCGGGTCGTCTTACACGCCGGAAAATATTACGGGCGTCGCCTGGGAGACGCTCCTCCCCTTCCCGAAGAAAACAAGATGGCGGCTGCTTTGCCGGCCCATCATGCTCCGCGGGAGGCCTGGTCGTCTTCCGTGTGTGTGGGAGAGAGACCGAGAGAGCCGCCCTGGGGCCGGAGGAGGAAGGTTGTACGGTCGGCTGATGCGAGCGCGAAGGAAGGAGAAGCATTTACAAATCCTTGCAGCTTAATTTTGAATACCCGTATTTTCTGGTGTATAAGATGACTTTGAAAAAAGTCAACCAAAAATCGGGGGTCGTCTTATACGCCCGGTCGTCTTATACGCCGGAAAATACGGTACCTCATTTGGTAAAAGCTGAATCCTGGCCAAATTCAACTGATTTCTTTAATTCTGTCTGTCTTGGAAACATTTGAGCCAGGAGATGCCAGTTCAGATCTTCTAAGCAGTCATCCATTGCTGGGCTGGCAGCCAACGAAGTGGAATTAATTCTTGGCAGACTCATGAACCTATATTCTATAACACTGCAGTTTTAAGATGTGAGTCTCACCTCATTGTCCATAACTGCATGTGTTTTTCATAGACAATTTAACTAAATTATTCCCCCATACCTTTTCTGCGT
This sequence comes from Bungarus multicinctus, assembly GCA_023653725.1. NCBI lineage: Eukaryota > Metazoa > Chordata > Lepidosauria > Squamata > Elapidae > Bungarus > Bungarus multicinctus. Next base: position 55,513,980 of record CM042836.1, on the reverse strand, counting down.
TTTATCTCAAACCTCTTATGATACCGTTTCCCTGGAAATATGACCTACCCCGAAAGTAAGTTCTAACTTGATTTTTACACGTATGCCCAATATAAGCCCTACTCCCCAAAATAAGCCCTAATTAAGACCCCGCCCACTACAGGGTGTACCAGTAAAAATTATGCTAAGGTGGGGATGGGGGGGGGGGTAGCTGCCCTATTACTTACCTTCAAACAATTGCAGCCAGGCCTTGCACACCTCGATACCTGCCTTGCCAGCTCATTTCTTCTGCAGCTGGCAAGGCTTTCCTGAAGGCCTCTGAAGCGGATAACAGAGTTCTGGATTGATCTGGCGCTCTGTTATTGGCTGCAGAGGCTTCAGGAAAGCCTTGCTGACTTTGCCAGCTGCAGAAGAAGTTCCTGAAGGCCTCTGACAGCGAAAAGGAGGCCGAGGGCGATGTGTGCAAGTGAGGGGAGTCAATGGAAGACACACACAACCTCTGAAAATAAGACTTGGTGCCTTTTTTGGTGGCAACAAAAAAAAAAGACGGGATCTTATTTTTGGGGAAACACGGATATTAGTCTGATGTAAAGATCTAACCATAATCTTATACCATTCAATGTTTTACAGTATTATACCTGTTTGCATACATTTGGCAACCCTAGACAATGAGATCCCCATTTGATCACTTTTTGCCAAAGATTAAATTGACTGCAGGGGGAGTTGGAGGTTAGACAGAATGCATGCACGCACGCACACACACACACGCACACAAGCTAACAGTAGACTTTTGAGTGTTTTTAAATTGACTGCAGGGGGAGTTGGAGGTTAGACAGAATGACTGTGAAAAAAGTCACTGCTTCCAATCCTTCCACAAAATAATTGATCAAAGCTTGTCTGCTCTTTGACAAGAAGGAAGGCTGGTTGGCAGGTAGATGTTGTCTTGCAATATGACTGTTACCGTGGCATCCACTGTTTCAGGGAATATATATTGCTTGCTGGTTTTGTTCATGAAGAGATTCTTTCCCTATATAGACAGAGAAATATTGCTCTTGGCATGAAAGTTCAGAAAATAAAGGGAAGAAGTAAAACCACCAAAACTGAATGACCTTTCAGGAACTTGATTTTTGCAAATTCCTAATATACAAAACAATCTATTAATTAATTCATTACATTTATCTCCTGGCTTTCGTTCAGAAAATTAAGGTGATATATCGTCCTGCTCTTTTTCTCTCAACAACATTTCTATAAGCCAGATTGGGGTGAAAAAGTGGTTAGTCCAAAGTTTCCCAAAGCCCTTCTGTAGCACTCGAAAGGAAATTACCTTTTAACCTCTCTTGATGTTGTAGTACACTTTTTCAACAGTTTAAGTAAATCCATATCATGTTTTAAGTAAAATGTATCTTTAAAATATCATGTAATATCATTATTTAAAAGAATGGGGGCACTCATTGCTTTTTCTATTATCAGTTCTTAGTGGTGGTTTCCACACAGCCAGTGTAACAGACATTGTAGTCCCTCTGAACCATGCCTATCTATATCCTTACCCTGGTTCACAGATAATGCTAATCATTAATGTGTTTTATTTGCTTCTAGCTTAGCACAAAAGTAATGCATCTGTTAAGCATCCTGAAAATATATTTCAGGGTTTGGAATCTGAAGCAGAGCTAGATTCAGTTTTCAACCAGAGCTCTGGTAGACTTCAGGGCCAGTTCTAATCAGTGATAGAAAATTACATAAATCTGATCATTCAAATGCATAAGTAATGTATGTTAAAACAGAGAAGTCATGCAAAAGTAAAGCACCTATTTTGTTAAGCGAAAAACAGCTTCCTGCCATTTTTCCTTTCATGCAAGAGGACTCACAAGTTTCATGAATTACACACTCCCCAGATACATTGCTTATTTCAGTATGTTGGTTGTACAAGAAGGTGATTTATTTTCATCTTTGTTGTTTTGGTAATGACTGTTGACAGCTGGAGAATGATTAGAAGTCACTCTTCAAGTCACAATATGAACTTCCATTGGGAAATCCCTGTTCATTCGCACGATACAGCTCACTTGCAGTTTATTGGTTTCATTGAGGCTGCAATTTCAAGGTGTGTGTTAGACATTTTTTCTTCTTTGTTTCTCTAGGAATATCTCATCCCAAGCACATGAATTGGTAGAGCTCATGAAAAGGAGCCCAGTAAGTTTATGCATTTTGGCAGCCTGAAGAAAAATCTAGAATCTTCTATGTTAAAGTAGTCTTCCACATCATTGCACAGTTCAAGATAACAGTTATGGTCAAGATCCTGAAATCATTATAAAAAGGTTCTAATACCCTTTTCATGTAATATAAATTAATTATTGCATGATCAATATCAGCAGATTATTCTATATTATGATACTAAGATTGTATTTGCTCCTGAAAATATCCACAGAGAAAATAGTCCTAGAAGATGGTAACAAATGAGCAATATTATCTTAGTTATTTTAACAGATATAACAGATAATCAGAGTTGGAAGGGACCTTGTAGGTCATCTAGTCCAACTCTCCACCCAAGCGGGAGACCTTACACCATTTCTGACAAATGGCAGTCCAATCTCTTCTTGAAAGTCTCACGTGATAATGCTCCCACAACTTCTGAGGGCAAGCTGTTCCATTGGTTAATTGTTCTCATTGTCAGAAAGTTTCTCCTTATTTCCAAGTTAAATCTCTCCTTGTTCAGTTTCCATCCATTATTCCTTGTCTGGCCTACAGGTGTTTTAGAAAATAGCTTGATCCCTTCCTCTTTGTGGCAGCCCCTCAAATATTGGAAGACTGCTATCATGTCTCCCCTGGTCCTTCTCTTTACTAGACTAGCCATGCCCAGTTCCTGTAATCGTTCTTCATATGTTTTAGTCTCCAGTCCCCTAATCATCCTAATTGTTCCTCTCTGTACTTTTTCTAGAGTCTCAACATCTTTTTTATAATATAGTGACCAAAACTGGATGCAGTATTCTAGGTGTGGTCTTACTAAGGCTTTATAGAGTGGTATTAGTATCTCATTTTATCTCGATTGTATCCCTCTGTTAATGCAATTTTGCATTAGCTTTTTTGACTGCTGCTGCACATTGCTGGCTCATATTTAGCTGCTTGTCCACTAAGACTCCAAGATCCCTCTCACAGTTACTGCTATTGAGCCTGGTTTCACCCAGACTATATGTGTAATTTTAGTTTTTCTTCCCTAAGTGTAGGCAATTTTTATTTAATCTTATCCTACTTTTTATTATTTTTATAAATAACTCAAGAGGAAAACATATCTAATACTCTTTCTTCCTCCTGTTTTCCTCGCAACAACCCTGTGTGGTGAGTTGGGCTGAGAGAGAGTGACTGGACCAAAGTCACTCAGTTGGCTTTCATGCCTAAGGCAGGACACAAAATGTCCTGTTTCTAGGCCAGCACTTATCAAACTGACTGTCCCAAGTTAATATATCTGCTATTATTTATTTTTATTATACAGTACTGTACACGAATCCTAACTTTCACCTTAAGCAAAATCTGATCACATTTAAGGAGTCTTTTTTTACCTTTTTTACACAATAAATACACAATAGGTGTTTAAAAATTCATATGACATCATAATACAATTTCTAGTCTGGTGCCTTAACCACTAGACCAAACTGGATTTATGGGAAGACTCCTGTCTCCTAATGTAAGATGGAAAGAGACAAGAATCCCTTTCTTAACCCAGATATTAGAATATGTTTCTGAATGAAAATAAAGCATATCATGTATGTCAATTAACACATTGCAAAAGAGCAAAAGATATTTATTCCTTGAGTGGTGTGGTGGGATCTCTAGATGTGTTTGGCTGTGGAAAGCAGCCGGGATAGCAATGGATCAATGAAATCCTATGAGCACCAAAATTTTACTTTTGCTGTTTGGATCCAAACCTATATCTCTAATTATGAGAATTTTTAATGCCAATATGTAAAAGGGCCAAAACAAAAAACAAAACCCAGGAGGTGTGGGAGAAGAGGGCAAATTCTGGCCCATCCTCCTAGCTTTAGTTTTTACTGCATGACATGGCAGGATCCTTGTCAATCATCATAAAACACTACCTTCCTACTTGTGTGACTGCAGTTTTATGGAAAAGTAATAATCCAGCTGCATGCATGTCAGAAATTGAAGTAATAATATTGTTTTATGTAAACCAGGTACAAACTGTGAGTTTGCTTACTGTAAAACATTCTCCCTCTGTACAGTATTCAGCAGGGGCAGACAGCAGTTTATCTTGCTTTTCATGACTTTCAACTCTGTCTGGATAAGTAGTTTCAGTACTTATCAATGAGATAGCTGAGATACCAGGGGCATAGGGCACTACAAGCATGGTAAAGCAATGTTTTAGTGCAAAAAACAAACAAATAAACCAACAAACCATAACTAATTCACCTTGAGCATGAAATTACCTCAGCCTTGATTTCTCAAATTTAGAAATTTCTTCATTTCATTATGCAAGCATTAAATGAGAACACGAAGCACAGATAAAGAAACATGCTCTTACTGGTTGTCCAACATTCATACAACTTGTTTCCCCTGAATCTGGATGTCTTTCAGAGGCATTGCCGGATTTTTAAAAATACAAACTATTTAGGGCTGATTGGAGAAAGAGTTGAGAAACATCCTGCCCCTCATCCTTTTACTTTGAGAAAGGAACCTGGGGAAGACTTCCAGGAGGGGAAAATGGCAGAGAATGCCATTTTGATGCCTCTCCAAAAAGGGATGTGTGTGATGCTAAGACAGTGAACAGGGATGGTGAGCCTGAATTAGCAGCGCTTTTCTGGACAAGGAAAAGCTGGAGAAAATGCCCATGGGTCCTCTGGAAGGTAATTCCTCCTAAGGAAATCTCCCGGTACCTCATGAATAGAGTTCCAGGAGCCAAGGAAGAAAGATCAAGCTGACAAACTTAAGCAGAGCCCATAAAGGACACTGGTCCACCCAAACTCCACTTCTGAGAAAGGCATCTGGGCTTGGGGCCTAATGCTCTAGTGGCCCATCATTTTGTGCAGCTCTGAAACAAAAAGAAGAGCATTTCAAAACTCAGGATTTGGTTAACCGATATTGACAGCTTTCTACATAGCTGTATATTTAGTTATCTATGGCAGTATCTATCCCACTTGGGCTGAGTTCAAAAAGCTAAGCAGGGTCAATTTGGGATAGCACCTAGGTGGAAAATATTAGGCAAGAATGGGATGATGAAAAAAAAAAATCCCAGAGGAAGGCAATAACTAATCATTTCCGTATTGTTATCTGCCTCCTTCCCAAAAAGTACATGCAAGTGTCCATGTTGTCAGAAGGAGTTCAGCTGATTGGAAGGAGGCTTTATCATGAAAAGAAAAAGGGAATTAATATTCTTTTTTTCATTTTCATGCCTCCTTTCATCTCTCTCTTTCTCCCTCACTCTACCTCCCTTTCTTCCCCTCTGTATCTGATTATTCTTGGGAGCAGCTGAGTGGAAACACTGACATTTGAACAAAAGTCAGAATAACTGCTGGATTTCCCAGAGATCATGATCCCTGATTACAAAACAGAAAGAAGTGATGTCAAACACTGTAGGCATTCTTTGAAGTAATGTGAGAGAAAGGAAAGAAATTAAATTAATGAGACAAGAAATCAGCAACATTAGTGATTCCCAGGCCAGGACAGATTCTCCAGCACTGCTTATGATATAAATTTGTTGCTCTAAAAATAGCTCTGTCCATTCCTTTTTGTCTTGCATATTACAAAATGTTTTCCACAGAATTACAGCTTTCAGCGGTTCCAATAGTTGGCTGGTCCATGACGTAGGCTAAGTCCCAATCTCAGGAATACAAATGTATCCTCCACCAAATCATTCCCCTTCCTTCTTTCTAGCATTCCTGGCAAGAATTCTCAGTTTTTATTATTGAAGAAATGTTTCTGCCTCTCCTTCTTTTACTTGTAGGCTGACATGAAAGTGTTACAACCTTTACAAACCCAAACTCTCATATCCATTGTGAATTGAATCTAGTATAGAGGAACCCAGAGAAGCCATCTGGTTTTTTCTTCTTTCGAATGTATTGCCATTTGTCAAATATAAGGAAAACAAATCTGGCATTATTTCTTCTTTGGTGACTCTTGGCTGCTGTCTCCAATGATCAAACAGACCACCCCCCCATCCAGACAAAAGAACATATTTCAGCCTGTTTATTTCTATAAGATCCAACCAAAGCATATTAATTTCATCGGTTTTACAATAGTCAGTGACAGACATGGTGTGTTTATAGCCAGAACTCATGATTTCTCCCTCCTCCCATGCTTATAATTCCTATTTCATATATTTTGCTAATCTATATCAATTTATATAAGTTTAGGGAAATGTTGCATTCAATCCATCCTGTTCCACATGCTTTGCCTCTATTTCATATTTATTTATTTATTTAATTTATATTGCCACCTATTCACCCATGGCAACTCGAGGCAGCTTACACAATGTAAAACCATATTTAAAACAAAAAATAAAAATAAAAACAATAAAAACTAACAAAAAGAATCAAATAAATTAGTAAAGTACAATAGAACAAAATTTGGGGAAACAAAACAAAAATCAAAAAAATCAAAAACCAACTCCCACCCCCCGCCCCGACGACAGCATATGGAGGGTTTCCCAAAAAGAGAAAGGGGGTCAGCCAATGGGGAATTGAAGGGTTCATTTGACTAAATGAAAATATTTGAGGTTGGACTAGAAGACCTCCAAGGTCCCTTCCAACTCTGTTATTCTGTTCTGTTAATGGATGCTTGAGAGAGTCTAAGGCTTGAAAGCAATTTGTATTACTGATAAATAACATTATTAAATTGAAACAGATAAGCTTTGGAATCCCCTTGAAATAATTCCTATTTCCATGGAACAGACCTGAGGTCACAAGTTCTAAACATTACCAAAAACAATCTCTATAGTTCCAAGGAAAGGATTTGGGGGCACCAGGGCAAAAGCACTTGAGGACGACTCTTATTATCCCCAAAGCAACTCTAACATTTATTTATTTATTTATTTATTTATTTATTAATTTATTTATTTATTTATTTATTAGATTTTTATACCGCCCCCTCTCCCAAAAAAGGGACTCGGGGCGGTGTACAGCCAGATAAAAATAAAAATAAGATATAAAAATTGTACAGTTAAAAGCAATTTAAAATGATTAAATTAATGGCTGAGTTATAAAATTATCAAAATGTATAAAAACAGGTAAACATTTAAAGTACCAAATTTCAAACCCCACAATTAATTACTGGGCCAGGCTGGCCTGTTGAAAAAAGTGGGTCTTTGCTGCGCGTCGGAAGGTCTGAATGTTGGTGAAGGCCCGTATAATATTGCATCTCATTTTTTTTATTCTTCATTAGAACCTTAACTATAAGGAGGACTGGAAGTTAGTCACCATCTTCATCGGAGTCAATGACCTCTGTCAACACTGTTTAGATAAGGTACGCAAGCAGAATATTTGTAGGCAAACCTATTAAAACTGAGCCTTATTAATTGTACAATAGTATCATTCTTCAAATTCTAACTATTTGATAAAATGATTGTTAAAATTCATTTTGAGAGAGAACTGATAATTTATTATTTTATTTATTAGGGTTTTTATCTTGCTTTTATTACTTTTTAAGTCACTCAAGGCAGCAAACATACATAATACTCCCACCTATTCTCTCCACAACTACCCTGTGAGGTGGGTTGGACTAAGGGAGAGTGACTGGCCCGAAGTCAACCAGCTGGCTTTTCATGCCTATAGTGGGACTAGAATTTACAGTTTCCTGGTTTCTAGGCCAGCACCCTAAATCATTACACCAAACTGATTCAGCCATTTTCAGCCATTCCCAAGAATCTTCTATTTATTTGGAAAATAAAAATTTGAAAAGTGAAAGAACTGAGAAATCAAAACAAATGGAATACTTTAAAAAAAAATTCTGAAAAAATTGCAGAGAAGTAGCAGTTCTATAACAAAACAGAAGAATCTTTTTCAATGTTGAAAACCAATTTGGATTAATCATTTTTGTATATGTACCATGGGATGTTGAGATTCTATAGAATAAAAGTATAAATATACAGATTTATCTTAACAAAGATCATTTTAACAAAAAATCATTTATTTTAAGAAAGATCTTATCGGAAAAGACCAGCAGAAATTCAGATAATAATACTTAAATTTTCTGTTTGTGAACTTTATTTTAAATTTGTAAAATATATTTTTGTACATTTCTAAATAATAATTGTGAAATCGCATTTGAGATTTTGAATATTATTGCAAATTATACTTTCTTTTTTGACTTACACAAACCTCATTTTATTTTCATATAAAGACTCTAAATTGACATACAATCCTTTTAATTGGTTGAGGCAACTAAACTGCTTTCTAGCAACTTTATAAAGCATTAAAATACTCTTCCCATCTCTGTTCCCTCAAGATGTGTTGAGCTGGTTGGCTAAGACTCATGAAACCAATTAAACAAACTTTATAACCAATATTGAAGAAAAGAATAAGAGCAAAAATTAAAAGTGAATGGAGCAGCAAAACTCCACTGTCAATATTCCTATTGAGCATTACTGAAATTCAAATTAAATAATATTTTTCACTTTGCCAAGAAAGGATAGGGCTACAATACAGCGTACCCTGTATTAGAGCACATTGCTTTAGGAAGGAGTTTTAAAAGGAAAGATTATTGTGAAAGGAATACCTTATTTTGAATTGATAGTACTTTAACATTTTTAAGGAGATAGGTAAAAATCAGAATCTCAGATTGTTATGATTTGTGATAATTATAATAATGCATCATAAATACATGGCATTTTTGTGAGTATAAAATATACCCTATATATAGAACTTGGGCAAATCAAGCTGTTTTGTGGACATTCCATATGGGTGAGCATTAGGGATTGTCAAAGATAGCATGAATAATCTGGTGTTCTATCTTTTGCAGGAGGCATATTCAGTGGAAAAATATATAAACCACCTCCAGGAAGCTCTTGATATTCTTTACAAGGAGGTAAGAGTTTGAGACACTCTAGATGGCTGAATTCTTGCCACCTCTATTAAATGTTGCTTACTCCCTTGCCATTTCCATGATTATTTTTCATTCCCACCATTCGATCCAAGTAGCTGGCATCAGTACAAACATCACTGAAGGATCATCCGGTGAATATGAAAACTAATGGTCAGGAACATGGGTGGAATTGTAATATGAGGAAAATGACACCATGTTACTATATTTTCATCACCTCAGATAACATGAAACTGGTTCCCTAAAGTGTACTATAAAAATAAAGACCTTCTGCTTGAGACAGCAGATGACACATTGTCATGCTGGTTTTGTGAATTTTCAGTATCCCAGGTTCTTTACTGGTACTGAGTTATGGATATTGGTGAAATAATTCAGGAAAGGTTGAAGTAGAGTTTGTTCAGTTATCTTGAGGTTATGATCAGTCTAAAATTCCCCAATTTCATCTGCTGTTATCTTTTAATTCCACTTAAAATTGTGAGCAAAACAAACATCAAAGCATACAGGTCTAGTATGAACTGAACTGCTTTCCCAGTAGTTCTGTTTTCCCCTTTCCTTAGGGCCTTAGCCAAAGCTTTGAGTTGCCAAAATTATGCAGTCATCATTAATGCCTGTAGAAAAAGCATTCCATCTTAGCAGAACTTACGTTCTGGTTGATTCAGTTTTAGCTATAATGTAAATATCATGCATAACATATTAGTGATGTGCAATAGCTCACTGCTGTTCATTTTTTTCTGTTTCCTGGTCCATGGGTTACACAAAGGCTAGGTACATTCAGAATTAATCTATATATAACCTTTCTGTGTTGTTTGTTGACTAGCTTGTGCTTTGGGGGATCAATAAAGCTAGTTATTTTCATTCCTGCAGCTCCCTCGGGCCTTTGTCAACATGGTGGAAATAATGGAGCTCAGTGGACTGCGCCAGATAGAAAGGGAAGAATCCAAATGCATCCTTCCCGGGGTGTAAGTAAGCAGACCATGCATAGCAGTCTGAGCTGAATTCTATTTTCAGGGCTAATCTGTATCTTCTTCATTCATAAAGCAGTCACAAAGAACTTTAAAATCTATGCTCTGTCAGATACTATCGGATTTGGGAGTTGTGAAGCAGCAGATGCTCCAAATATAACGCTGGGTTTTTCTGTAACTCACATGGGAACAGCTTCTATTGATTTCCTTTAGAGATGCAGCTACTTAAGAGAGATAACTCTGAGTTCCAGGTTTTTCTGTTCAGATAAAAACAAAACTGTACACAATCCACAAAACCAGAACATAGACTTTAAAAGGATCTTGATTACAATATCTTCTGCTTCTTATCTCAGTAACCACGTCACAACAAACTCATTATTTTTGCTTGGTGCGGTGAAGTGTTTTGTTCATATTGCTAGTTTCATTCTCCAAGGTAACAACAATGTGGAGTTTCAATATTGTTCTTGGAAACTTGCCTGGGATTTGGACCTTCTAAAGAAGGGATCAATGGTTTTCCATGTATTGATAACTAGCTCTAAGTAGCATTAACCAATCTAGCCAGCAATGAAGAATTCTGGGAACTGTAGTTCAGCAACAGTTAAAGAGCCATATGCTGGTTAGCATCAAACTCCAATTCAATAAGCCACACAAAATTGATATCAGACAACAATAGATTTATGTGCTAAATTTGCTACATGCAAACTGGCATCCTTAGTTACAGTAACAATGTACTAGCTTTAGACTAGAATAGAAGCATATTCTTCTATTAAGCCAAAAAGAACTCCCATTATCATCCCAAACACAGAAAATGATACTGAAACTGACATGGGAAACTCACACAGATCTGCATATATTTGTATTTTTTCTAAATTCTTTAAATTTATTTATACTCATCTTTACTTTCAATGTTGCTCACTTTTAGGAGCCTTTGTCCATGCTTTCTAAATTCCTCGGATAACTCCTCTGATCTGCAAGAAATGGAGATAATTAACAGAGATTTTCAGGTAAAAAAAGTTCTTATTTATTTGATTCTAAGACCTCCACCTCCATCTTTTAAGCAAACATAGGAATGAAATAAAATCTCTTATGGACTTCTTAAAAAGTGATAGTGTGATCTATTAAAATAAAACTGGTCAGAGTCAGATGTAAATAAAATTCACAGAGAATGAGATTATTAAACCATTTATCAGATTAATAATGCGCTACAAATAGAGCATAACTGGAAATATTACATGGTGGGGGAGTGAATTTGAGAAAGTTGACTTTAAAGACAATTGTGCATGGGTGGACTGCTACTGATTCTCCCCAGTTCGAGCAAACCAGTTGTTAATTTTATGGCCGGTTCAGTGAACCGGTAAATCTCACCCCTGGCTGGCCCCACCCACCCTGCCCCTTCCCTCCCAGGAGTCCCCACGTGGCCCATTTTGGATCCCAGGTAAGTGCAGGGCTCATGCAGAGGCTCAGGGAGGCCAAAAAAACGGCCTCCTGGAAGCTCCGGAAGGCCGGAAACAAGCCCATTTCCGCCCTCCAGAGAGCCTCTGTAGCCTGGGGAAGGTGAAAATGCCCCCCCTCCCATGGTGCAGGAGGCTGACTAGACCATGCCCACCCTGGAACGCCCACCCAGCAACTGAGCAGAGAACCGGTTGTTAAATTTTTTAAAACCCACCCCTGCAATTGTGTGTGTGTTGGCTTTATTTGCAATCTAAGAAAATATAGAACATTTGATAGAACAAAGTAGTCTTTGAAAGTGGTACTCATATGGAATGGGTTTAGAGTGAGGGTGAAGGTTCATTCACCGAGTTTGTGGATTGGTTTCCGAACATTTCGTTACCAGGCTAGGTAAATCTTCAGTGGAGTTTAGGGGATGTCGGGATTCTGTTTATAAGAGCTTAAGGTGTGAGGGTGTCAGGTGAGGATCTTGGGATGGGTCAGCAGTAAGCAGTAAGTGAATGATGGGTCTTGTGATAAGGAGATTATATCAGGTCAGGGTCATTGGGAGGTGAATTGCTGGTGTGTGTGGGGGGGTTTGCATGGGTTGGTTAAGGATCATTGCTGCCTCTGGTTGGCTGTGCAGTTGATTTGGATTCTGAGGGGTTTGTAGGCTGGTTGTAAGTCAATGTGTCTGTTGATGCAATTGCTTGTGGAGTGCCAGGCTTCAATGAACTCACAAGCATGGTGGGTAGTAGCATGGCTGATGATTTTTGTGTTGCTCCAATCGAACTGGTGCTGTTTCGTGTTGGTGTGGGTAGGGTTTAGATTGTCTGGAGCTCCCTAATACTACATAGATGAATGGTTTATTTATTTTCTAAGTGTGGGTACTAGAAAGCAAAACGGCACCATTAATACATAAATGGCTCTGGAAAAATCTTAAGTTCATCAAAACAAACACACTTCAGAAAGAAAACTAAAATAACCAAATTACCACTGAACATGCATTGAATACTGATCAACTGCTTTAAGAGACGGGAAAACTATCCAGGGAGATCCAAATATGCTTTTTCAAGAGGCAACTGGACTTTCTGGTTTTTCTTTGAAACCATGACCTGGATGACTGAGAATCTCAACAGACATTTAACCAGGAAGACAAAACGGACAATCCTGGGGAAAGGCAAGGTATGGTTGTGATAGAAGCACTCTGCAGTGCATGAGTTGTTTCAGGTTCCATCTGTAGCTTGAAGTTGGAAATTTTCAAGAATGATGATCAGCCAAAGTTTCTTGTTTCAGCAGTTGCATTCTTCTTCCACATACATTCGCTCGTGATTCATATCAAATCCCGTCTCTTTTTCCCATTACATTTATTTTGTGTACCAATTTCTATGTTTTTAATTTTTCCTAAACACTTAACTTGCAGTATGATTTATGCCAGAAATTTAATGTGACATGACATCTGATAACATAGTTATGGAAAGTCTTACTTTAAGAACATCAAAAGCAGTGTCTTTCCATTTGTCAGAGAATTATAATGAAAGAAGACCTTTGACATTCAGGATTATAACTGAAAAGACAGCAATTGAACAGAGATGAAAATACAGTAATTAGGCAAAGCATGTTTTTTTTTTAAAAAAAATTAGGAACCAAGTTGGATAGTTTTCTATGGTACTATTCTGTTTATACCACCTTTTTTTCCTTTTCTGAGAAGCTGCAAAACAGAGGAGCAAGTAAGCAAAACGATCATTTCCCACCGACGTCTCAGAAAGAGTACAATTTATTTCTGTTGATCAGAGTTGAGATCCCAGAGAATCTGTATGAACTGAGTTTAAATGTATAGTTTCTAGAAGACAGGTCATGTTTGAGTTAGCATTGGTAAACTGGAGAAAAAAATAACCATGAAATTTACTACTGTTCATTTCCAAACAGATTAAAAGTACAATGCTATTCAACAGTGGCCGTTATGATCAACGGGAGGATTTTGCCATTGTTGTGCAACCATTTTTCCGAAACACCTTCCTACCTCTAGACAGTGTAAGTTGCTGTGTGTTGCTGAAGCCTTCATTATTACACCCGGATTTGTCTTATTGTGTACAAGACAGATACAATGGGTGAGGATTACATCTTCTTTATAACATTATCTGTCTTGTCTGCAAGGGAAACTGCAAAACAGAGGAGCAAGTAAGCAAAACAGTACAATTTAATTCCGTTGATCAGGCTTGAGGCCACAGAGAATCTGTATCAATTAAGTTTATAGATTCTAGAAAGCAGGAATTAACTGATTCTGGATTTTAGACACAAGGAACAATGTCTAAAGATAATATGCACGGGCGCACACACGTACAGAAACTACCATGCTTAATTATAAGAATTAACTAGGTAGCCTGCAGTATAAGCAGCTGAATTAAAAAGAATATTTTAAGAAGTATTTAAATTTTTTTTAAAAAAATACTGACCTAATATGCAAGAACTTATGTGTGAAGAATTAGGGCAATGCATATTGCAATATTTTTACAGGCCCAAGAAAATGATAATTGGGTTTAAAACATACTTTTTTATTCAATTGCATGCAATTAATTATCTAAAATAACTCTTTCCAGTTCTAGCATCATATCAATTTAGCCCTACTTTGTGTATCTCTTCACTATTATTCCATCATTTCTCAGTTGATGAACTGGAAAGCTGAATTGCTGAAATAGGTTATAAGAAGATGCCAAGTGACAGGAAACCTTGGTAATTAACCCATGATAACAAGCTTCTATGCTATTATTCACTACATATTGCAGTAATTGGAAGGAATTCCCAAAATTAGCAATTTATTAGCCTCAGAAATTATCCAGTAAAATAATTGAGCCTTGTCATCTTATATATTTAATATCTTCATTATGATATAATTTTTAGTGGATTTAAGAGCCGTGATGGCACAGTGGTTAGAATGCTGCGCTGCAGACTACTTTTGGTAACTATTAGCTGACTGCAGTTCAGCAGTTTGATTCTCTGCAGCTCAAGGTTGACTCAGCCTTCCATCCAGTGGTGGGATTCAAAAAATTTTACTACTGATTCTGTAGGCGAGGCTTGGTGGGTATGGCTTGGTGGATGTGGCAGGGGAAGGATACCATAAAATCTGCATCCCCACCCCACTCCTGGGGGAAGGTTACTGCAAAATCACATTACCTCCCTGCCCCACTAACATGCTTTCCAGCTCCGTTCTCCTGTATAGGGCAACAAAAGAAGATCCAGCCGATCAGCGGCGGAGAATAGACGGGGGTTGGGCCAGTCAGAGGTAGTATTTGCTGGTTCTCCGAAATACTCAAAATTTCCACTAGTTCTCCAGAACTGGTCAGAACTTGCTGAATACCACCTCTGCTTCCGTCCTTCTGAGGTCGGTACAATGAGGACCCAGATTGTTGGGGTCAATATGCTGACTCTGTTAAGCACTTAGAGGACTGTGAAGTATGGTGAAGCAGTATATAAGTCTAAGTGCTATTGCTATTGCTAAGTCCATTGGATTTAAAGCAAGAACTTATTAGCTTCAAAATAATATTTCACACAACTATAAGTTTTCTCTCATCTTTTCATTTTTGAACAGTACCTTATTTGCTTTCTTCTGTCCTTAGGCACTGAGAGCCTCTGATTACCAAAGTGGCCTAGTGGTTTAGAATAGGGCAAACATTTTAATTAAAACCAAAAATATTGAAAACAATTTAAAACAACAGTTAAAAGTTTATATCAAAAGCTTTTTAGAAGTGAACAAAGCAGTTAGACCTATCTATTCAGCAAGGAGTGCATTCCAAAGAGTTTGACCCCCTTCACTTGAAAAGCTTACTGTAACAGTGGGGATAATTCTTCAACGCACCTCTAATGACTGTGTGTGTGTTTGTGTCTGCTGGGAGTGGGAATCATACAAAATGAGGCAATCTTTCAAAAGCCTACAACTAAATCCTAGTCAGCTTTCAGGACAGCTATACCAGTGCTTTATCTTATTCATGAAGTAACCTATGTAATTTGTGAGAATTGATGCTGACTTGGCAGTACATAATCAATCAAATGTCAGTGCTAAATTTTCACTCAGAAGTAAGATAAATACAGGGGACTGGATATGGATTTTAATCCTGTGTTAGGAGCTGGAGGGAAAATATTCTCCATCTTAATCTAATCATCTCTCTTTTTTTCAAAATAAGAAAAAGCACTGTGGTAGTTGCATCCTGTCTATTAAAAGGTATATATTTATCAAAATTATCAATTGAAAAAAATGGTCCCTTGGACTTGAAGCATTATAGCTTTACAAATTTCAGAAGGTGGTGTGTGTGTGTGTTTGTTTGTGTGTGTTTGTTTGTGTCTCTCTGTGTGTGTGTGTGTGTGTGTATAAAATGAGAAAAGCCAATTGATAACTGGTGGTTGCTGGAACAGCTATATTTAAAATCTTGTAACTTGTCTTGGTAGGTAAGATTTGACTAGCAAATCTTGGCTCAGAAACAGAAGACAAGGAGCCAAAATGTACATGAGAAATGCCAGGGATTTTCTAACAAGGAATAAATGATTATCTGAGATGGAATAATGATTTGTATTAAACCATAGGACGGGAAACCAGACCTGAGTTTCTTTGCAGTGGATTGCTTTCATTTCTCTGAGAGAGCTCATGCTGAGATGGCTGTGGCACTCTGGAATAATATGGTAAGTGAATCATAGAATCCCTGGATTCAAAGGGACCTCAGAACTCACCTAAGGCTTAGTTTCACAGCCATCTTAATGTGTTTTCCTCTTGTCCTTGACATTGGAAAAGACGGTATTGCTTCCTAACAGCCTACATATTATTGCACCTCAAAGTGAGCCTGCTCAGTGTTACACAATTCAGTGGGAGTTGTTTCAGAACAGGGATTGGTGAATTCCCTATCATTATTTTCCCTTCCATGCAGCATCTGGCCAATCTTTAATTTTACCAAAAAAATATTCTGAATGGATGGGGCCCACATTTCATCCAGGGAACAGGTGATCTGCCTTTCCACATGTCTTCTCTTTTCCCAAGTCTGGGCTGGAAAAAACAGCTACATAACTGGAGTTTCCCAACCATTCCCACTGGCCAATCATAAAAAGGGATGGGTTTTGTGTAATAATTGCTTCCATTCTTTTGGAGGTCACATCATGATGGCTTAAAAGTTGAAGTCATAAGAATATTGATCTGATTGAACTTCTGGATAGAACTTTTGAAAAATCACAATATATTCCAGAGGAATTTTCATAAATTTAAGTGGTAGTACTGAGATAAGTAAAGTTAGAACATCAATATGACCATGAAAGAAATATGAATATGAAAGTTGGAATATCAATATGACTGATGATCACTGAGTGTTGTATCTTATGATTTATGATTGTATTTTATGATTATGATCATGATTTATCACTTGTTGCTATGTCATAAAACATATCTATGCCTGTTTTAGAGTTGCCATGAACTGTATACTGAGAGCTTATGCACCAGAGGCAAACTCCTTGTATCTAATCATACTTGGTCAATAAAGAAATCCTATTCTATCCTACCCTATCCTAAAATACCATTGCTTTTTTTTCTTTGCAAGACCTGCCAATACTGAAAAGATTATCTTCCTTGCAACCTCTTCTGAAATTGCTGGAAACTGTGGCAGCATAGTTTCCCACCATTCTGAGACAGGAAATACATGAAGTATTTTTGTAAAAAAAGAAAAAACAAGAGAGAAAGAATGAGAAATACTCCTGCTCATTGATGTTGCATCATTCATTTGTTTTGGCCTTCAGCCTCACAAGTATCTTAGCTGTAGTCCTTGGCCAGCACAAAAGAGTGCCTTCTCCAGCTGCAAAAAAAAATCAAAATACACCTTTGGAGAATAATTAGGAATGTCAATAATTTTTAGAAGGCTTTAAGCCTTATCAAAAAAAGTAATGTATTATATAATTACTATACATTATATAATATGCTTATATTATAAGAAACCACGACCAATTTACAGATATAGTGCAAGGTGCTTTTCTTTGCTTTTTGAGGATGTTATGATCCAAGAAACTGTTATTTTCTGAGCTAATCTAAGGACAATCTGGGGTCTTGTTTCTGCTTTGTCCTCAGCCAACAAATAACAGAATAACAAAGTTGGAAGGGACCTTGGAGGATTTCTAGTTCAACCCCCTGCTCAAATAGGAAACCCTATAACATTTCAGACAAATAGTTGTCCAATCTCTTCTTAAAAACCTCCTGTGTTGGGGCACCCACAACTCCTGGAGACAAGTTGTTCCACTGATATGAATGAGACAGTCATTCTTAGGAGCAAAATTTCCCTCTATTTATTTATTTATTTATTTGTTTAAACTTCTATACCGCCCCCTCTCCCAAAAAAGGGACTCGGGGCGGTGTGGATTCTAATTCTGATACCATCCAATGATAACTTCAAAGTATGTAATATCTGTTAGATTTTGACACCCATTACTCTGGAGAGAAGTTAGCCGTCTCCAGTAACTGGAAAGAGACGGAGGATATGAATCAGTGATGAAGACAGCAAAAAATGTAAATAAGAAACGTCAGTATAGTTTTTTACCAACTCATATCATTAATGAGTGACCCAGAATGATACTTTGTAGGATTAAAAATGCTTTATGGTTCAGAAATTTATGAGCTGTTGTTCTTTGATTAGAAAATCCCTATTTAAAGTTGTTATATTTTCTTGAATTACTAGAGTGTTATACATTTCTTTGGCTAGTGACTTTCCTAACTTTGTGCAAGAAGTTCTTTTTAAAATAATTATTCTGTCTCAAGGTTTTTCTAGGTCAGGCAATGTTAGAATATCTGGTGGAATTCTCTCTGAAGTCCTTCCAGTAAAGACTGCAGAGGGAGTATGCCAAATCAGCACATTCTCAGCTGTTTTTGCCAGCCACTTTTCTAAGCTTCCCATGATTTTTTAAAGATTGCTCTGTGTCAATGAATGGTGCCGTCTTCTCAGGAAAGCACGTTCCCTGAAGCAAAAACACAGGGATAATATTTGCATAGTAATTTTATTAAATGTTACAATACAAAGATAAAAACTTTTTTTTAAAAAGAAAATACAAAAATACAAAAAATATAAAAGAAAAGGAAAATAAAAAAATAAGAAGACAAAGAAACATATAAATGATTTCTCCCTTCTTCACAATTATAGTAACTTAACATTCTCTTAAAATACAACATATAATCTCTTCTTCCCATATTTCATCTCCCATCTATAAACAATCCTTCAAATAGCCTCCTTGTTCAATTCCGATCAGCAAAAATGAATTACAAATTACAGAGATAATATTATCTATTTTAACCTAGATCGGATAAATCATATTTATATTCCTTCAGTTTATGTTGATTATTAGAGTGGGAAATACTTTGAATTTCATTATGGAAAGATCTTTTGTAATGTTTGGGAGCACAAATGCATCATCTATCTATGAGTCATTAAAGAAGCAGCATTTAATGAGGTTCTGCATTCACTATTGTTTCCCATGCAGTCCAAAGCATTGCACAATTCTTTTGTTTGTTAACTTCTACAATAATGATGAGAATCGGCATGACCCAATAGAGAGATGATATAACATAGATTAGTATGCCTTATGTTATTGCATCTAATTAGATACTACCTACTTTGACATCTAATATTTGGAAGACTCTTGCCAGGAATGGAATTAAGGAGTGTTCGGGGTTTTTTTTTTTAATGAAAAGGATACATTCTATTACTGAGTTATAGTGTTTAGGATGAACACCTTAAGGAATCACTAAGTAATTTAGGGCTAGTGGCTACATTTCTGTCTGTCTCCTATAAATATGAATTATAGCCCAAACTGAATGGGAGGGAAAAAAAGTTAAGGAAAAAAAGGTTATTAATAGCCTGTTCTTCAGTCTTTATAGCCAACCAATGATAAATGAGGATTAAGAAAATTAGAGTAAAACATCATAGCAATATCTCAAAAGTGCTTTTCAAAAGGCAACTGAAGCTTCTTCAGTTCTGACTGACTTTGGTGGAACTGAAGAAGTCTTGGATGAGAAGTGAAATGTCTTCAAGGAAAAACAAAGTCCAGTTGCCTTTTGAAAAAAGTACTTTTGAGACAACCATAAATGGATGGCTGAGTATCTCCATAGACATCATAGCAATATGACCATATTAAGAAACTATTTTGCTTGAACATGGATATATGCCTCGTTACAGTGGAGCATATGTTCCCTGATTTTAAGTTCATTGTGATGATGAGAACCAAGAAATGGATTGACTCTGCATCACACAAGCAGTTCAGGAAGTAGAGGCAGAGCAAAATTTCCATGATTGCATAGCTTCCTTTGATGCTGCAGCCCATCCAACAGGACTATTGATAAATGTGTGCTACAGTTGTTCTCTCTTCAAGAGGAGGAAGCAATTAAGCTCTCTCCAGATCAGTAGGGAGGTGGAAATAAGACTGGCTTGCAGACTACCTGAAGGCCTTATCATCTTTCTTGCTCTCATCCCTATCAGGGATTCTAATCAGGTAGTTGGGATTCCATCTAAATAAAACTGAAGCAACAATCATAAAGCAATATTTATTGCCTGTTGGCATTGCCAGTTTCATTCCTTCTTTATGTTGCACTGCTTTTGAAGATGGATGCTGAATCACCTTTTGACTAGCAGCCAGCTAATTCCTGCATTTCTGGCTATCTTTGGGAAGCTGGGATACTACCCTGGCAATTTATGCCCACTTATCCTCAAGTGAATCCATTAAAATAAGGGTCAGGTTTCTCAGGTTTGACCTCTTTCCATTCATCTCTAGCTAAAGAGGCTCAACTATAGATACTTCTTGTCACAGAGAAGTGACAGTGTTATAGGGGACATATATTCTAGCCCTCCCACATTCATTTATTATTTTGCCTTGTTAATTTGCTACTTAACATGAACTTCACAGTTGCTTGTAACAAGCTATTTTTATTCCTTTGATGTAGGTTTCTCTTCTGCAGGCTTTTAGTGCCCTGCTTTCAGGGGGTTTGTACAATTACTCAAGTATAAACAGTTTTGCCTTTATCCATAACAGGAAGCCTTGCTAACATTTTTATCTCATAATTATGTAAGTACAGTCATATATTAAGAATTCCAGAAAGGCCAAAACAAAATAACAGAGTGCTACAATATAAAGGAGCAATATATTATTTTTTAATATGATTTTACAGTGTTAGTGTGTGCCCATATAAAGATTATAGGATTCAGTTTCTTTGTCTCTCTTTCAGCTGGAGCCAGTTGGCTATAAGCAGCCATATAAACATTTCACAACGGAAAGGCTGAAGCTCAAGTGTCCAACTACAGTAAGTAGCAAGTTAGTTCCTACAAAGCTCTAACTCTGTAACATGAACATAAAAGCATAAGAAAGGTCCTTCTGAAACTGGGTGAAAACTAAAAACTGTCTGGTCCAATATCCAGGCAAAGCAGATGCTTCTTGGAAGCTGATAAGCAGGACCTAAGCCTTTTTCCCACATGGAGCCATTAATTCCAAAGGTAGTACACATTTACCATGTCCTGACAATTGCTAGACTCAGTAACTATGTTTTCACCTCGCAGTTTGAATCTGTCCAGCAAACACACACACACACACACACACACACACACACACTCCATTGAAAACTTTTTAAATGATAAACTAGATCTGATGTTTCTTGTATGGAAGCACTGCTGTGCAGGATTTATTAAAAAATAAATAAACCCAAACGGACAAATCAGACTGTTTTCTTCTTTTTCCTTCTGCTCCTCCCCCTTTTCTTTTAAATGCCAGGGATGTTTGCTGATGGTTCATCCCGACCAAATCTCCCATTTAAAAAAAAAAATTCAATTAACTTTTTATTGTTTTTAATAAACAAAAGAAAAAAAGAGAAAAACAAAAATGATGATAGAAATACATACATTGTCAAAGAAAAGAAGAAAAGCACATATAAAACATGCTTTTAACAAAAAAGTGAAAGAAATATGACAAAGAAAAAAAACGATGTATGTCATAACGAACAGTTGCAATTCTATATACAGTATACTTATCTAATGCAAATATTCAAGTACTATATGTATATATTTTAATACATTTATGTAACTTCTTTTTAGGCTATTGCATACTGTATAAAAGACTCCCAGATTTCATGATATTTGTCCATATAAAATCTCCATCCATTCACAGGCAATTCGTTCATAAGTTGCAAAACCAATCATGTTTTAATCCATTGATTTTTTTTTTCATTTTTAAGAGCCTCCAGCAATTATTAAATTGGGACAAATTATTAACACCTTCCAGTCATATTTGCTCAATTAATATTATGATGCCTGGTGTTTAGAATGGTTCTATCCCATATAGAAGAATTACATACAATAAAATTTCCCTAAAGTTGTAAATATTTCTGAATGAGAGAGGAAGAGACAGATTGAGTTCACAGACTACAGCAAATAGTCTAAAAACAGATGTCAGAAACAGTTTTAAGGAAATGGGTAATAATGTACAATACAATTGGAAAAGAAGCCTGTGCAAAAAGTGAAGCCTTTTAGCATGAGTAAAACATCACGGAGAAAATAATGATAGTAAGCAAAGTTAAGACAGTAATGAAAAGAATGAACCATCTCCAGGCATCAGTAGTAAAAAATTCTCCTTACCCGTATTTCATTTGAGTTAAAGTAAAATTTAAATTTATTAAAAAGTGCCAATCCATTATGGGATTTATGCAGTATAGGAATAATCTGACTGCCTAAAAATTTAGATAGTATCAAAACTAGTATAACCTCTTCAAGTCATACTTGTCCCACTTCTAATGGAGCCACAGCTAGATCTTTTTTTCAGGAAAAAAAAAAAAAACATCAGGAAAGAATGCCATAGAGCTGGGAAGGATTTTTTTTTTAAAAAGGCCTGGGATTTGCTTGTAAGCAGGATACCAGTAGGGCATGGTAGAGAAAGGGAAATCAGCTACAATAACAAATGAAAGATGACAGCAAATGAAGAATAGATCTCTTAAGAACTGAAAGGATTTAAGCAATTATGTATACCATTATGCTGACATAAGTATAGGGATTGAGGATAATTACATTAACCACTTTTTTGCCCTAAAATCCTTTTCTTAATAGATTTAATGATATTTACTTAAATTTGCAAAGATGTTTACTTAAATTTGCATAAGTCTCACCTGGACAGGAGAAGTTCCATCCCCATTTTATTGCTTTGCTATTGAGAAGAAATGTTTACTCTCTCATACCCTCAGAATAGAACAATCTGTCATAAATAGACCACTCTCTAAAGGTTTTGTAAATGTTTTATTTCTGCTGCAGGAATACCCATATCTTTTCACAACAAGAAACAGCCAAATGCACAATTCAGTACCGGAAACAAAGTCCAATGGAGACAGCATACCTTACTGGGCTGTAATTATAGCGGCTACAACTGGAATTTTGGCAGGATCCCTGATTGTTTGGGGTCTGATGACTCATAAAATCAACAAACATTCAAGGGCAAGAGATGCAGCAGCTGAAAAGACAACGTTTTAAATGTGCATCTGAGCCAAAGAGGTTTAACATATGCTACCTCTAGTGACATGAAAAAAGTAACATGGAAGCTTTGCACATGCTATTTTTAACTAAAGTTTTCCATCTAAAAGTGGAATAAATGACCTCATCCCATCTTGAATAGCTAGACTTAGTGAAAGCTAATGCTTAGCAGTTATTAAACGTGGGAAATATAAAGAGATCTTACCTGGCAAATAAAAAATAATATATGTAATCTCCTTTTCTGATAAATACAGTATCACTTTTTCATAACATTGTAATTATCCAGTTCTGTGCCTCTTACCAGATTTTATCATGTGTCTAGATCAGGGGTCACCAACCTTTTGGACCTCAGGGACCACCAAACTCATAATTTTAAATCCCAGGGACCACTAACTGGTTCTGTGGGTGTGGCCTAATTTGTGGGTGTGGCTTGGTGGTCATGTGACTGGCTGGGCATGGCTTCTATGTAAATATTATAAATATTTATATAAATATGAATTTTTTATAAAAAAAGAGCAACTTTTACCCAAAATCAGGCAAAGCAGGCAGGCAGATTGAGTTGCTCACAGAATCACAGATTCATTCAGAGATCTATCTATCTGCCATTGGCTAGCTCAGTCTGTCACATAAAATTTGCTAGCAAGCAAACTCACAAAATTAACTCACAACACACCATGCATGTAAATATTGAATTTTTTATTAAAAAAACAACTTTTATCCAAAATCAGGCAAAGCAGGCAGATTGAGTTGCTCACAGAATCATTCAGTGATCTACCTATCTGCCATCGGCTAGCTCAGTCTCTCAAATTTGCTTGCCGTGAGTCTGCACTGAATTTGCTTGCAAGCAAACCTTCAGTCCTAAGGGAGGTTCGGCTGTGCTTAACTAGAAAGCAAGAAATCCAACCATTTCCTGCTTCCTAGCTAATCTAAATTTCCCGGCACAGCAGAACAGAACAGATGATGGTCGGAAAAAGGAAAAATAGCAACTTAGCAGACAAGTTTGCCGGGTAAGGAGTGAGTGGGTGGGGAGGGTTCCCGCGGGCCATGTAGGCTGAGCAGCCTTGTGTTTCTGTGCAGCCTGGATTAATTGCTTTGGGGAGGTGCTTTGGGAGTGAGATTTCTCTGCGGCTCACCAAAATTTTCTCATGGCCCACCGGTTGGCGACTGCTGGTCTAGATCACATTGTCTCCCCTTTGTGATTCCCTTGCCATCTCTCTAGTTGTAATCCTCTCCGTCTTTTCTCTTAGCTCAGAAGGTAAACCTTAAATAACTGCACAATGAATTTAGAATGGTAGTTCACAGGTGCTCTCCACATGGAAGCATCTATATTTTTTGTTGGTGTAATGGAGATGCCAAGTTTCCAGTGTTACTAATTTGTCCCCTGTAACAGGGTATTCTACTGGATTCATAAGATTCAATAAATACTATCATGCAACCCTTCTGGATTCTCACCTCCCCCAGTCACTTATTACAGATATAGCTAGCAGCACCCTTTCATTTTGTTTTCTACAGCCTAGCTCTATTAGCTAAATTCCCAGTTGGATAATGGCACACCAATGCTCACTTTCATTTCTTCACCTGTTGATAATGCTGCTTCTTGCCTTTCTACATTGCCTTCAAGAGAAAACATTTTCCCTTCTGTTAAATATTATAGTCTCAGGCAGGGGTGTCAAACGTGCGGCCCACAGACCAGATGCGTCACATGCTGGCCATGCCCACCTCTAGTTTAGCAAAGGGGAAAAAAGTATTGAATTGTCCTGTGACAAGTTATCCTGTGGCAAATTGGCTGTGGCGAGTTGGCCATGGTGAGTTGGTCACAGTGAGTTGGCTGTGGCAAGTTGTTCTTGCAAATAGAGAAATGCGATTGCCCACAAACTTCACTGAACTGCAATTCTGCACAGAAAATAGTTTCATTGCAATTTGGAATATATTGCAGCTGCTGCAAATAAATCTTAGCACCATTAATATGGTAAGATCACAAAGAGTTGGTGATGTTTTTAATCTGGCACAGACTGAAAAATAACAGTTTGAATGCTCTATTTGTGTATGTAATACTCAATTTCACAACTGGGCTATAAATGTAGCTAATTGTTTTTAGCAATTCATTCCCAGCTTAATCTGCCTTGCAAAAGCATGTGCTACTCTTAGATTGTAGGAGGAAGCCAGGAAAAGCACCAGGGCCAGACAAGATAACTCCTTCTTGCTTAAAAGTCTGTGCTGACCAATTGGCCCCCATCTTCACCTGAATCTTCAATAGATTACTAGAGATGTGCTATGTTCCTTCCTGCTTCAAATGCTCTACTATCATCCCAGTGCCAAAGAAGCCCTCCATCAAGGAACTGAATGACTACAGACCAGTTGCTCTAATATATGTAGTTATGAAATCTTTGAAAGGCTTGTGCTGTCCCACCTGAAAACCATCACGGATCCGCTGTTAGAACCCATACAGTTTACATACCGAGCAAATAGATTGACAGATGATGCTGTTAATATGGCTCTGCATTACATCCTAAAACACCTTGAATCTCCAAATACCTATGCAAGAGTCC
Organism: Bungarus multicinctus; assembly: GCA_023653725.1. Taxonomy (NCBI): domain Eukaryota; kingdom Metazoa; phylum Chordata; class Lepidosauria; order Squamata; family Elapidae; genus Bungarus; species Bungarus multicinctus. Next base: position 55,488,507 of record CM042836.1, on the reverse strand, counting down.
TCTTTGTAGATTTCAGTTCAGCATTCAATATCTTCACTCCAGAAACTCTTCTAAGTAAATTAAACCAACTGCGGTACCTGAACACACTTGTAAGTGGATCATAAGCTTCCTAACAGACAGGAAGCAGCAGGTGAAGCTAGGCAGAATCACATCTGATACCTGTAGAGAAAGCACAGCCCCGCCCCAGGCCGTGTGCTTTCTCCACTTCATCCTATATAACAATGACTGCATCTCAAATGATCCATCTGTTAAAATACTGAAGTTTGCTGATGACACAACAGTGATTGGTCTCATTCGAGACAACGATGAATCCACATACAGACAGGAGGTCATACAACTTGCCTTCTGGCGTAACCGGAACAAGATGGAACTGAACACATTCAAAACCGTAGAAATGGTGGTAGACTTTAGAAGAAACCCTTCCATACTACCATCTCTTACAATACTAGACAACATAATATCAACAGTAGAGGCCTTCAAATTTTTAGGTTCTTCTGTATCACATGACCTAAAATTAACACCTAACATCAAAAACGTTATCAAAAAAGCACAACAAAGACCTGTTGATAATGCTTTCTGTGCCAACTCAGAAAGTTCAAACTGCCCAAGGAGCTGCTGATATAGTTCTACAGAGGAATTATTGAGTCTATCATCTGCACCCTTATAACTGTCTGGTTTGGTTCTGCAACCCAACAGGACAGACACAGATTTCAGAAGATAATTAGGACTGCAGAAAAAACAATTACTACCCACCTGCCTTCAATCGAAGACCTATATACTGCATGAGTCAAAAAGAGGGCTGTGAAAATATTTACAGATCCTTCACATCCCAGACATAACTCCTTCCTTCAAAACAACGCTATAGAGCACTGCACACCAGAACAACTATACATAAGAACAGTTTTTTCCCGAAAGCCATCACTCTGCTAAACAAATAACAAATAATTCCCTCAACACTGTTCAACTATTACATTACTGTTAATCTTCTCATTGCTCCTTATCACCCATCCCCTCCCACTTGTGACTGTATGACAGTAACTTTGTCGCTTGTATACTTACAATTTATATTGACTGTTTCCTAGTATGATTTGATTGTTATTGTACCCTATGACTATCGTTATGTGTCGTACCTTATGATTCTCGACTCTTGACAAATGTATATCTTTTATGTATACTGAGAGTATTTACACCAAGACAAATTCCTTGTGTATCCAATCACACTTGGCCAATAAAGCATTCTATTCTATTCTATTCTATTCTATTCTATTCTATTCTATTCTATAGAAATTCAACAGTAGAGATGCACTGTGCTGATTGGAGATTAGCATTCAATTACAGGTTATAGCTAGCCAGGAGACAGCATCTATCCAATTTTGGCTGATCTAGAAAAGTTATGCATGGGGAGCTACCAGAAATCCCAAGTTGTAGGTTGGACTGAGAAATTGAAAAAAGGCTATGACAAATCTTTTCCACATTTTTTGCTGAGAAAATGACAATCTTCGGACATTGAACTTAACTTGGACTGTTTATCTACCAACAATTTAAAAGATAGAATGAACATTTTCAGGATGAAAAATAAGTTACATGTGCTAAAATAATTAGGGATAGGAAGAACAAAAATTTTGTAATAAATATTTGGGAAAAAACTATTTTTGAAACTTAGCCTCTATCTTAACTATGGACTAGGTAAAGCATTTTCTTTTAACCATCCTGCAGCTCTGATTACTCAATGCTGGATAACCTCAGATTCTAATCTTAGGATGCAGGAGGCAGAACACAGGATTAAGTTATATATTCTAAGACCGTAGTCAAATTTTCACTTGCCTTTTCTCTTATCAGGAAAGAGAGTATGTCAGGCTACGGAACTTCTTCCCATTCAAACAATAAGAATGAACTTCTGATAACCAAACTTATCAAAAAGAATCCTTTATTGAGATGAGACAGTCCAGTAGGAATTCAAAGCAGCGTCTGAGGTCCCTCAGGCATACAGTGATAGATAAGGGAGTTTAGAATCCCCCCCCCATCCCAATGTTTACTTAGGGAAACAAAAGCCAATATGTTAATTCCCCTCCCAGCCCCTCTGGGAGGGGATCCTTCCCTTTTAGGAAGGTTTTTTCTCATGTAGCTTTCCCAAGACGTACCTAACTTCCTCCCCCACCCCCTTTTTAGAACGGACTGTTTTTGGAGATTTCCCAGAGCACTACATTGTGGAGTTTTATGGACCCCTCATCTCCTGGCTGTGCCTCTCAGAGGTGTTAGGTTCTGGCCATCTGGCTTCTTTCCCCCCCATTGTATCACGTATGGGTGTGCATATTCGATATAAGGTTAAATATATTCAGGTTACATCAAGAAAGGATTTCTTTATCAGTTCCCCCCCCCCCTTTTCTTCTTCCTCTGAAGAAATGACAGATACACGGATCTGACATCCTGCCCTCCTTTAAAAAACAGATAGGTCTACCTGGAAAACAAAAATCATGCGTTACATGTGCAGTTCAGGATGGTTTATCAGGGTATTTTAGGTGGAACTTTCGTAGTAATGTGGGTGCTTTCACATGTCTTTTGGCTACCCACTCATTTTCTGAGGAAGGAAGGTGTTTCCAAGCTACTAAATATTGTGTGGATCCACGGTAAGTGCGTGAATCAAGGATGTCTTTAATTTCAAAATGTTGTTCCCCATGTATCATGATGGGGGTTGGGGGTGTGGGAAGGGGGGGTCTGAGGTTTGAAGTGATCTCCGGTTTGAGCAAGCTACAGTGAAATACTGGATGAATCTGCCTAAGAGTTTTTGGAAGATGAAGCTCTACCGTCACGGGGTTGATAATTCTGGAGATGGGGAATGGCCCAATGAATTTTGGTCCTAATTTCTTAGAAGGTTGTAATGATTTTAAGAATTTTGTGGACAAATATACACGGTCTCCAATCTTGAAAGGTTTAGGTTCACAGCGTTTTTTGTCTGCTTGAGTTTTGTAAACTGCTCTAGCTTCCTGTAGAGATAATCTTACCACTGGCCACATGGCTTGTAAATTATCCATCCACTCCTTAAGGGAGGGGATTTCAAGTTCTTTGGTGAGTAGTTCCGGCATGGGGTTGAATTCTTGGCCCGTGGCTACGTGGAATGGGGTGAACCCTGTGCTACTATGGACTGAGTTATTGTATGCTACCTCTGCAAAAGGAAGAAGGTCAGTCCAATTGTCCTGCTGGTGATTAATAAAACATCTTAAATATTGTTCTAATACACAATTCACTCTCTCTGATGCTCCATCCGTATGGGGATGGTTCGAAGACGATAATCCCTGGGTGGAGCCTAATAGGTTTAAAAACGCCCGCCAAAATTTGGATGTGAACTGAACACCCCTATCTGAGATAATTCGTTGGGGGGCTCCATGAAGGCGATAAATGTGTATTAGGAACATCTTTGCCAATGATCTGGCAGTTGGGATCTTTTGGCATGGAATAAAATGAACCTGTTTGGAAAAAAGATCAGTTACAACCCAAATGACAGTATTCCCAGCACTTTCGGGAAGTTCCACTATAAAGTCCATAGAGATCTCTTTCCAGGGAGCAGAAGGGTCTGCTACTGTTTGTAAAAGTCCAGGATATTTTCCTTGTCTTCTCTTTGCAGCAGCACAGATGGGGCAGCTCGCAACATAGTTTTCAATGTCCTTTTTGAGGGACGGCCACCAAAATTGTCTTTTGATGAGGTGCAGGGTTTTTACAAAACCAAAGTGTCCTGCTATTTTGGAGTCGTGGCAGCGTTTCATGAGTTCCATTCTCTGGCTTGCAGGGACATAAAGCTTGTTTTCTACCCAAGCCAGTCCATCTTTGAGTAAGCACGTCTTTCTGTTAGCCTGGAACCAATCATCTTTAAGTAGTGCCTCCTTAAATATTGACGTCGTTGTGTCTTCAGTCAGGGATGATGATTTTTTTTTCTCTTGTGCCCGGGTGATTACCTTGGCTGCTAGTTGGGTCGGTTGAATCATCGGTTTTATAACTTCAATCTTTTTGCTGTTGTATTGGGGTTTCCTGGACAGTGCATCTGCTAAAAAATTCTTTCTCCCAGGAAAATATTCGAGAGTGAAATTAAAACGTTCAAAATATCGAGCCCACCTTGCTTGTTTTTCGGAGAGTTTCCGTGGATTTCTCAGAGCTTCCAGATTTTTGTGATCAGTCCATACTTCAAAGGGGATTTGGTTTCCTTCCAGGAAATGTCTCCATGTGAGCATTGCCCACCGCACAGCATATGCCTCTTTCTCCCATACAGGCCCATCTTTGCTCGGTTTCCGTCAGTTTCTTAGATGTATAAGCACATGGTTGTAGTTGACCACTTTCATTCTTTTGGAGGAGGACTGCCCCAACTGCAACATCACTGGCGTCTGCTTGGATGACAAAAGGTTGTTCGGGATCTGGATGCTTAAGGACTGGTTCTGCTGCGAACAGACGTTTGAGTTTCTCGAATGCTGCTTGGCATTCCATTGTCCAGATGAGGGGTTGCCTAGGTTTGGGTTTCTCCCCCCCCCGCTTCGTTTTTAGCAAGTTCGTGATAGGGAGGGCGATGTTTGCAAAAGCTGGAATGAATTGGTGATAAAAATTTGCAAACCCCAGAAAACTTTGCAATTGTTTGCGTGTGTGGGGTGGATCCTAGTCCAATACAGCTTTCACCTTCTGTGGGTCCATCTCTATTCCTTCATGGGATATTCTATACCCCAAATAGTCAATTTTCTTTTGGTGGAACTCACATTTGGAGAGTTTTGCATATAGTTTAGCGTCTAAGAGTTTTGTGAGGACTGCACGGAGTAGCTTGATGTGTTCTTCCATCGTTTCTGTGTAGATTAAAATATCATCAAGATACACTAAAACTCCCTTTAAATAAAAATTCATGAAGGGTTTCATTGATCAATTGCATAAACACTGCAGGCGCTCCTTGCAGTCCAAAAGGGAGCACCTTAAATTGGTAGCATCCCAATGGTGTGTTAAAAGCTGTCTTCCACTCATCCCCTTCCTTTATTCTGATGCGGTAATATGCCTCCCGTAGGTCTAACTTTGAAAAAATTTTTCCTTTCGAGAGGTGGGCTAACATGTCCTTCATGAGGGGGAGTGGATACATATTTTCTATGCAAATGCAGTTCAATTTTTTATAATTCACACAAAGACGCATGGAGCCATCTTTCTTTTCACGGAATAACACTGGGGCCGCTATTTTTGGTCTGGCGGGTTCGATGAAACCCCGCTTTAAGTTTTTATCGATAAATGCTCTGAGTTCTTTCAGTTCTCTGGGAGACATGCAGTACATTTGTGGTTTTGGGAGTTTAGCCCCTGGTAGGATTTCGATAGCGCAGTCTGTGGCTCGATGGGGTGGGAGTTCATCACAAGCTACCTCACTAAATGCTTGGGCCAGATCCTGATACTCATTGGGGATGTTAATGGGTTTCACAGACTGTCCAGTCATGGCTGATTCTCTGTTCTCTTTCCCATTCTTTATCCTTTCCTCAGATCTTTTTGCAAATATTACGTCTCTCTGGAATTGTATGGTTCCTGTCCTCCAATTTATTTTTGGATTCCATTTCTGTAGCCATGTGAGACCCAGAACTAGTGGCTCTTCCATCCCTGGGGCTACAATGAATGTGAGCATCTCCCTGTGTTTCCCTAGTCTTATTTTCAATGGTTCTGTGGTAAACCTGGCTGGCTCCCCCCCTGCTATGGTTCCATCTAATTGGCAGAAAGCGATGGGATTTTCCATTTCTTTCAGTTGGATTCCCAATTTATCTGCAAGGGAGGGTTTGATTAGGCATCGGGTGCATCCCGAGTCCAGCAACGCTGTAACTTCCTCCCCCTTCCCTTGGCTGGGGATAAACAGTCTCAGGGGTAGGGTGATTGGTTCAATTGGATTGCTTACCAGCGGGTCATCCTCTGGATCACTTTCGGACTGGCTCAGGTCCCCTCGGAGCGTTTGGGATTCTTCCTCAGGTTTGGGGGGGGGTCGGAATCCCACATCTACTCGGCCTCTCAGGCCAGTCTCCTTCCCTCGAGGGCTGGATGTTGTGGGTTTCCTCCCTGATGGGTGGTCTAGCTTTCTGGCAGGAGTCTTCGAGTGGCATTCTGCTGCGCGGTGTCCCTCCTTTCCACACTTAAAGCAGCCAGGCATTCTTGGAGTCATGGTGGATTGGGGTTTGAAAACTTCCCGTTTCCCCAGGGGTGGGGATCTTTTCCAAAACTTACCAGCACGGTACCGTTTCGAGTCATGTCTATCTCTGCCTCCTCTGCCATCATGCACCATTCATGCAAAAGGTTTGGGGCCCCACGGGCCAGGCAGGCAGCGTATAGATCATCATTTAGTCCATCTTTGAACCAGCAGACTAAGATATCCTCTGGCCAATCTACCCGGCCGGCCAGGTCACGAAATTCCTCGGTGTATTCTGCTACCGGGCGACGACCTTGTTTCACGACTCTGATGTGGTCCCGGGCTTTTCTATCGGCAAGCGGGTCCTCGAAACGGTGGCGCAAGGCCGTCATAAAGCGATCTAAGTTTCTTAATTCTGGGGCATTGACGTTGTGGAGCGTTACCATCCATCTGGCTGCCGCCCCTTCAAGAGCTAGGGTGACAATTCGCACCCGGGACCCTTGGGTTGGGAAATCCTGTCCATATTCTTGCATGTAGGTGAGCACTTGTGCCAGGAAAAATCCCAATTTCTGGTGGTCTCCATCGAATTTTACCCCCAAGGGCGGGACCTTCCTCTGTAATTGTATGTTTCTGGTTTGGCCAGGGTTAGTTCCCTGATCCGGGGCGTTTAAGGGTCGGGTACCTGGTGTGGCTGCTAGTTCTTCAGCTTGTCCCTCTTCCTGCTCAATCTCCACTGAATTCGGGGTGGCGGCTCGGGTTCTCTCACCTTCTGGTTCCCTCGCTCTCCTGCGTTGTCGTCTTTGTGCATCCCCCATGTCGAGGTTCTCCAGGGCTTCCCTCACTAGGCGATTGATGTACCGTCTCATTCGGTCATCGGCCGGTGGCTCCTCATCCCATTCTTCCTGATTCGATAGGGCTTCTAGCTCCAATTTCCACACGATTCCCTCGGATGAGGGTTACTCCCCTGGCTCTTCCATTCCAGGTGTCTCTCTTTCCTACACCTATAGACCACCGGGGCTTGGTGGAGGATTCGCAGGCAGCCTCGTTGTCTTCGATGGGGCACAATGAGTCAGTATCTGGCTGGGTAACTGTTGACGTTTCTCCCCAGCATTCGGCTCCCCCTTGCTCCTTGCTGTATTCAGACATTTTTTTCTTCTCTTGCAGGATCCCCTCGGTAGAGTGAATTGTTTAAAAAAAAAAATTCCTCTCCGGGTTGATCTCTATTGCAGACGCTGCTTTATGTCAGGCTACGGAACTTCTTCCCATTCAAACAATAAGAATGAACTTCTGATAACCAAACTTATCAAAAGGAATCCTTTATTGAGATGAGACAGTCCAGTAGGAATTCAAAGCAGCGTCTGAGGTCCCTCAGGCATACAGTGATAGATAAGGGAGTTTAGAATCCCCCCCCCATCCCAATGTTTACTTAGGGAAACAAAAGCCAATATGTTAATTCCCCTCCCAGCCCCTCTGGGAGGGGATCCTTCCCTTTTAGGAAGGTTTTTTCTCATGTAGCTTTCCCAAGACGTACCTAACTTCCTCCCCCACCCCCTTTTTAGAACGGACTGTTTTTGGAGATTTCCCAGAGCACTACATTGTGGAGTTTTATGGACCCCTCATCTCCTGGCTGTGCCTCTCAGAGGTGTTAGGTTCTGGCCATCTGGCTTCTTTCCCCCCCATTGTATCATGTATGGGTGTGCATATTCGATATAAGGTTAAATATATTCAGGTTACATCAAGAAAGGATTTCTTTATCAGTTCCCCCCCCCCCTTTTCTTCTTCCTCTGAAGAAATGACAGATACACGGATCTGACAGAGATTTCACTGCAGCAGTGCTTAGATTCACAATTCAACATACCAACCATCTTCATGCATCAATTACAGAGCAACAAACATCATGAACTTGGGAAGAGGTTTTAATCTGTTCCGGATTACTGAGCTAGAGAATCTATTCCTCCAAAATAGCCTGGCTCCATATACTACACAGATATGCCTCCTGCAGTACATACCAAATGCCAGTACATAGTTGTCCATGAGCAGATATAAAATCTGCTCATATGTGAGTACTAAACAAAAAATCCTGCTAATCTTGAATGTATTTTTCTCTCATCCTAGCACACACAAACACACAGACAGACAGATACACAGAGAGTTCCTGCCTTGGCTTTGCAGTCTCTCATTCTGGCAATATTGCTAGGAGGCAATATCAAGTGGACTTCTATTGATCTCAAAAAAATAAACAGGGTTAAACTGGATGGGAGATCATCAGAAAATTCTAGAGTTATAGCCGAGACTGGGACATTAAAAAGTATCCAGAAAGAAGGCAGAAACAGTCAGCTTCTGTACTACAGCCAGGAAAAAGAGAAGGATGTGCCCTTGCAGTCAACAGGAGCCAAGCACAATCCCAAGAAAAGCTTGCATTATCTCTGTTGTTGTTGTTGTTGTCGTCGTCATCATCATCACATTAATCATCATCTTTATTTTGGCAGTTGATCAAGTCCCTTTCCATCTGGCCCACAGAATTTTACAAGCAGCACAGAAGCCTGGTTATTTAATAAATACTTATATGTCGCCCCAAATGGCATGTTAAAAAATGAGGCAATAAATAGAATGCAGCCTTCGGTTGATGGAAAAGTGACAGCTCCCCCCAAAATAGATTCAGCTTTTCTACCAGGCAGCCCCAGCTGGTGGGCGGCCAGGGGCCCTTGAGTCTGATGCCTTCCCTCTGCAGTCATCGTTAAGGAAAAATGTCATGAGGCTGCCAATTAAGACTGTGTAGCCGAGCCACATTTCACGGGCTGTCTTTGTTTACAGTCAACAATTAACAATATAATTGCTTTTGGCTTTTCTATCCAGTCTTTGTCAGTTGGTCTCCAAAACACTTTTGCAAATGTTTGTTGACCTTTCTGCTGGGGCTTCTCACCATTTTTTTGCCTTCTTTCTGGCATACAAAGTAAGAAAGAATGTCAATGTTAAATCAGCAGAAATAGCCCTTACTCTTTGCAAGTATGCCCTGCTGCCTATGGCAATGTTCCTGCAAGTTTGCTTTAGGAGGGATTTGCTTTATTTACTCACCTTGGGGAGAGGAGGGGCAAGATTCTTTGAAAGGGGAGGGAACTGCCTCCTTTCCTCGCAGTTGCTGTTTATGTAGTAGCATGCATACTCCATTTCCCACCCTCAATGAATGAATGAATTCAGTATGGCTCCTGGCAGTTTACAAATAAGAGTAAAAAGAGACCTAAATTTGCAAAGTAATAATAAGGCCAATACCCTCACACACCCACTCACCCACCTGCACCCAGTGGTGAGGAATGGTGTATTGAACAATACGGCTTTTAAAGGCTTTTCTAAATGGAAGCAAGCAGGTTGCCAGCCAGACTTCTGGAGAGGCTATTTCAAGTGCCAAGGAAGAGAAGGCTGAGAAATTCTGCCTCTGGACCTCCCTATCAATGTCTTTCATGGTAGGACTTTCGGCATCATTTGCTGGCAGAAGTTTAAATTACAGAGTGGTTCTACTTGAAGGAGACAGTCCAAAAATATCAAAGAGTCAAGCTATATATATTAAAACCAGTACTTTTGAATAATACCTGGAACTTATCGAAAGCCCATGGAGTGACCGGAACTACGGTTTATAGAGCTAAAATATTTCCTTTATTAAAATAATCCCTATTAAAACTGGAGTGAGAGCGGAGGGCTTACATTTATTCAGCCCCTTCATATAAGTATATTTTCATAAGTAGATCCAATAGAACTGGGAAAGCACTTAAAACTGCCCTAATTCTGACTCTTCCCCTCACTTCCTCCTTGGGTTGACTGTGTTAAACATACCCAGCAGGGGTTCCATTTAGAAAAAGTTGTGAGGAGTGACTCCACTATCTGGTTGTCTATGTTTAGTTGCCTGTAATGTTCCCTTTATAATGCTTCCTTATCCAGTCAACTCCCAGCTTAAGTTGATTAAAAGAATTACAATAAATTAGTAAAAAGTAAAAAAGGGATGTGGCAGAAATGCACCAAAAGCTGGCTATATGAAGTATAAATATTAACCTGAAAAAGACTTCTAAAACTCTGAGGGCTATCTGCTTAAGTATTTACCTAGGAGGAAGATAACTGAATGCAATACAATGTCATTTTAAGTAAATATGTCTAGGATTGTTTATTACAGACCTTCACATCTGTTTAAATATCTTATCCCGTTCCAAATTCCAATGCATGGGCTCATTCAGAGAATTTTAAGTGCCACTAATAGCACTCAGTAGTTGGATATCATTACTCATCCAGTACCTGGCAAAACATTATTCTTGCTCATCTTGGCAATCATTTGGATTAGGCCTAATTAGTTGTTATGACCCAGATAGTCAAGGCAGGCCCCTAGAGAGTTCTTTATTTCTCTCAACCTCCCCCCAATGATGGATAAGGCTCCACACCCATACTATCCTGAAGGCAACTATCCTCAATCTACCCAAAACAGTCCCCTTGGTACAAAGAAAGTCAACAGAGTAGGAGCATGCTCACAGGGCAAGGTCCAAGGTTCAAGTCCTTTCCACAAGAAATGACAGTCCTCAGGACAAGGAACAGGCCCCAGGCCCATGCACTCTTCCAAAGGCACAGTGAAGTAAAGATCAAACACAGGCCACAAGAGAAGGGCTGAGTCCAAACACAATGCGAAGAGCAATCTTCCAAGTGAGGCAAGGCAAACAGTAACAGGCACTAGTCAAAGCAGGGGGAGTGTAAGCCAATTGTTGGCAAAGATTAATTCCCCACGGCTTCTCCTTAAGTTACTCCCCTCCAGGTATTCCTTGTGAGGAGGGGGTGGGGTGATCTCCTCCCCAGTAGCCTTGCAGCCCTTCTCTGGGTTTGCTTACTGTCCACTCTCTCTTATTTATTTAATTTATTTTATTTGTCAAGCAATTATAAGATAACAGATATAAGTATAAACATAATTATGAATACATGAAATGGATACATATAAGAAAAATAAAAAGAAACAATAGGACAGGGATGGTAGGCACATTGATGCGCTTATGCATGCCCCCTACAGACCTCTTAGGAAAGGGGTGAGGTCAATAGTAGACAGTTTAAGGTTAAAGTTTTTTGGGTTTGGGGAACAGTCAGGTAGAGTATTCCAGACATTGACCACTCTGTTGCTGAAGTCGTATTTCCTGCAATCAAGTTTGGTGCGGTTTACCTTGAGTTTGTATCTATTGTGTGCTCTTGTCTTGTCCTTGAATGAGTGAAGTAGAGAGCTGTTCCTCATCATAGGGAACTTTCTGCCTATCAGTACTACTGTCAGTCAGCAGTCAATCCTCTTCTATGTCTTTGTAGGCAGGCAATTCTCTGTCTGGTCGACCACCTCCCCCAATGCTTGAGGGTCCCAGGACAGCATCTTCCTCAGCCCCTGGCCTCTCCAAACATCCAAAGATGCCTTCCCTATCGGATGATCCCAGTTCCAAATTCCTCCTCCTCCTCCAAACTGGACTCTGATGGGGCCATAACATTAGTAATAGAGACCATCAAGATGCCCTAGGGCTATATGCAGGAGGGGCAACTAAAAAAAATGCTCTAGAAGCAAGTGACAGTGATCCACCTTCCTGTAATTGCTAAGATAACTCTACAGATGTGCCCGTGTAGTCATCAGGAGAGAGGCTTCAACTTAGGTACATTAGTTCAATTTATTTGTTTGTTAAATTTATTTGCCATCTATCTCAGCTTGTGACTACTCTGGGTGGTTTACAACAATAAAAAGGAAAAAAGGTTTTAAAAAGGTAAAAATCAAACAGTAAAGAAACAAACAATAAAAAGCAATGGAAGCACAATGATATGAAATTAAAAAGAGGAGCGGAGAGGGAGCAGGAAGTGCAGGGGGAAGGTTGAGATCAACCAATTAGTCCAGCAGCCACCTCCAGGGATGTATTTCCCTATTGGGTCCCCAGGCCAATCTACAGAATCCGGTCTTCAGGCCCTTGCGAAAGGATGGAGGTGGGAAAGCCTCACCTCAGAGAGCAGTTAATTTATTAAATCAAGTTTAGCTCCATGTGACTCTATGGTCTTGACTTATCCTTAATAATAACTTTTAACTTTTCCAAGGATGTATTAGTAATTTCTTAGATTCATTTCTTCCCCATCTTCTATTTCCTTCAGCCTTGTCAAGCATAAGTACTTTTTTCTAATCCATCTGATGATGTTACCTAGTTTGATAATGAAATGTCTGCAAGAAAGCCACCAAGCTCAGAAAGCACCATATTCCAATCCATCATCTGTTTACCACATGCTTTAAATGGTTATCTACTTACTGATTATTACCTTGAAGTTTCAGATTAATTGGATTCATTCTTATAGACCACAGAACTCTCAGTAACTGTTTCCAAACCTACTATTTGGAGGTATCTATTTTCTGTCTGTAACTTCTTCTCAATGGTAAAATTCCATTTGCAGGATTTGCTTTAACTTTTCTGATCCTTGTTGTCAATGAAATGTTTATTTATTAAATGTATATGCCCCCATCTCACTCTACAAAGCAATTCTTTGTAAAATGTTCCTATTCTTCATGCTCTTGTTTAAGTTTAGCAGTGTTTTCCTTTTATTTCCTTCTTATGTCTCCAGCCCACTGTCCCTCTACATTTATTCTTGAATCCAAGAAAATAAAACTATTCTCTTCTTCTTCTTTTTTTACTTTGGGCTAATAAAAGTAGTAATGCCTAAATATTTCAAACTAAATATTCTATCCTTCCATTTTTTAATTCTAGGGATTTTTTGTTTCTATAATTCATTTTGAAGCAGCAACCAATTCTTTTGATTGACCAACATCTCTTAGATCTGTATAATTCAGCAATACTACAGACTTCAATCATAATTTTCCCCAAGTAATGTAGATGGGCAGTTATGGAATGTCCGCATTTTTAATTTTATAGAGTCAAAGGCAGGATTGTTGCAACTGCTAATGACCCTGCCATATTCTCAGAGTCTTGATATCTCTCTGTGAAATCCAACTAGAAATCAATTTTATTATACTGAATTGATGGTTTCAATGCCATGCCAAACATCATCACCATTCTTTCAATATGACAGAAAATAGTTGGTCCCCCCCCTTTGGGAGGTACTGTTCACCATATTTTCATTCCTGAGAGTGGAGTTCTTAGACTCATCTACATTAAATTGTAGCCAAACAATGTGCATGAACACCGCATCTTTCCTCCTTCATTGCTGTCTGAACATTTTTCCTAAACCCCAAGGGAAGCTTTTGTAAGGGAACACCTTCTTGATATTTTTTTTTCTTTTTAGTTTTGAGACAGAGTTGGCCAGAGAGACTGCTGGATGATGGAGAATAGGATAACTAGTGGGAAAAGTCTCAAATCCCATGAACATCTCCTTAAAAGTCACTCTAGCACTTCTGATCAACCTCTCAACACGATCTGCTTAGAAGAACTCTTAGAAGGCAAACCAGGATCATGGCAGAAACACCCATTGTTTATACACAGGGACTCATGCCTCTTCTCACGGCTAACCTGAAGTCTCTTTTAACTAATAACAAACTTCCCCCAGGAATCCTGCCTCTGGTTTTTGTAAATAATTCATCAGGACTACAGTGTAGCCTAGACAGTCTAACAGTGATTAAATTCTGAAAAATGAAGTGTAAGCAGGTTCATGGAAACCCCATAAAAATCTAAAGAAAAGGATTTGGATCATTTAAATAGTCTAATGAGAACTGAGAATGGCTGGATGACATGGGAGATTTGGAACTGGAAACAAAGGGAGGAAGGGAGGGAGAAATAGAACAGAATACAGTGTCATATAAGACGACATTGTGATTGGCTGATGGGAAATTTGAGCAACAAGTTTTTCACTTTGCAATGTTTTGTTATGGGTCCTTCTTAGATAAATCTTAATTCTAGAGTGGGCAACCACGAGATAGATCTCCCTCCTTTATAACGGCTGATGGGAATTGTGGTTTCAACTACATCCGGAGACCCATAGATTGCTGGTGCTGTTAATATTTACAGGAAATGTTGGTTTTGGGAGATCCGGATCACTGGATTCCTTGTTGTTTGTTCAAATGATTAAATCCCCAGGCACTGGTTACTGCCAGTGTCCTATCCTGTAATCATTTCTGGAGAGGTACCACACTGCTATTCATTATTAGATTCTAATTGTGTAAGTGGTTAGCTTGACTGAGCATGGAGGGTTGTCACTGGTTCCCACTTAACTGAAATGGATAATTGAAAGTTAGGCTACTCCGGACATTTGTTTGCATAAAGACAGAGGTATCCAAAAGTGATTGGAAATACATTAGCTCATCTCCTCCTACGCTCCCTCCTTACTTCTTGGAATACATCCAGAAGAAACACAAAAAAGGGAAGGATAAACAAGAACCCTCCTTCCATTCCAGGAACGTGTGCTGACATCAGCTCCTATGAACCAGCATTTTCATCATTGCAGAAAGGTTTTTCAGTCCTTTACCCTTACTTAGACATTTTCTGTACTCTAACATGGGAATGCAGGGGACTATAAACAGAATGACATTTCTTTCCCAGAATCAAAACTATAATAATCACTGGTGATTATTCCTAAAATGTTCAGACTGGCTGTCCTAAAAATTCATTTAGTCTCAATGTACTAAACATACAGTTAACAGTAGGTGAAGCTAACCCATAAAAAGGAAAAGAGGGAGAAAAGGGCAGGCATTCTCTCTGTCTATTCCATAATTAAATGGACACAAATGTTTTTTTTTCCTTTTCTCCCTAACAGCAAAGCAGTCAACAATTGTAGAGTTTTTTCCTTTGAAAAAAGAACTGAACACAGAAAGCAGCCTTATATTGTGTTTATTTTAGCTCAATATCTGTCATGCCCCTGGTGGAGACTGACTCTGAGGGAGAGGAGGAACAGGGAGTGGAAGTGTGGCTCCAGAGGTTGTGGAGGAGGCTGGGGAAGGGCAGAGGCCGGCTGAGCAGTCAGAGGAGGACCCAGGCCCATCCCCTATCCATCCTAGGGCACGCAGGGAGGAGAGGATAAGGGAGAGACATGGTCTACTCGGGAGGAGAGGGCCTTGATCCTCTTCATGGGCTGCAGGTGTGAGAACTGCATAAGAGTTTGGACCTGGCAAACGATGGAAACAAAGTGCGTTTTATTTTGGTCTGAACTTATCTTGGTTGGCATCCTTCCAACAGACTGTGCTTATCTCCTTGAATTTGGTAAATACTTCTGTTCTGTTGTGGAAATTTCATCATTGTAGTTTGTTTGGTTTTTACATTATGATTCTTGATTCTTAACTAATGTTCCTTCTTTATGTATACTGAGAGTATTTACATCAAGACAAATTCCTTGTGTGTCCAATCACACTTGGCCAATAAAGTATTCTATTCTATTCTATTATTTTCACCTCTATCTGCTCATTAAATTTGGACTGTATTGCTTTCTTTTGAAGACTATTTTTGAGTACCTTTTATCTCCAACTGAGAATTATTGAACAGTGGGGCCAAGTTGGAGGCATTAAAGGACATTTATTTACATTTTGGATTTTGTTACATTTGTGTTACACTCTGGGTCATCATAATATCATTTCAAGTAGAGAGCTATGCCCCTTAATTGCTGCTGGACAGGTAGCAATGAGGAGACTGGGGATTGTAATTTAACAATACACTAAGAGGCAGAGTTTCTCAACTGTGGGACATGAGTAAGCTGTTTTCCTGGATTCCAGATAGTTATCACTTCAAATTCTACTGAAAGTTCTCTTCATGCAAAGCAGGTACTCTTGACAATGCATGACTTTTTGGGGATTGGGCTGATCTAAAGATATTCCAACAGAGTAGAACATCTAGCTGAACATAACACCATATGATACTGCCTATCTGAATTATCTGCCATACATAAATAAACCCACCCAAATGGGAGTGGCTACAGAGAATATTCCAATCGTATTTTATTTTTTCCATTCTGCTGATCGGAAGCAGTAAGTGCCATTCTGGCCAATGAAGCCACAAAGAAAAAGGGTATGAAGCTTTGTATCTGAAAGCTTTACTTAATTATCTTTAGTGAGAATTCAGTGCTACAGCAAGTTGAAGTAGAAAAATGGCTCAAATATCAAGGCCAAGTCACAGCTGCTGATAGCTTTCTATAGGCCTCTTCTTGGCCACTATCAGAGTCAGGATCCCTGATCACATATCTGAAAAATCTTTTGATCATGCAAAGCATGACTGGCAAATCTTCCCTTTAGACATCAGCCAGAACTGCAAAGATATTTGTCCAGTCAACTGAAGCTTACCAGTAACTGCAAAGAATTATTTTACACAATACCTTAGAAGCCACACCAGTTGATTTAAAGACAAGGATGTGTATGTGTGATAATTTGGGTTTTCAGCATTGCAATTTGATCCCAATAGCCAGCCTATGATTTAGTACCATCCTGCAAAACAGCAATCATAACAATAATTATTATAACTGAGTTTGCTCACTTAGCATTTGATATATACTTATGAGCCACAACTTATCTAGCAGGTTTAAAAGTTATTTTTTAAAAATACAGGAACTGTTCTTTGTTCTGTTTCAGGTTTTATCTCTTGTCATTTCATGTTCATTTTGTTACTTCCTTCTAAACAAATGAGGAACTCTTCTGACCTTGTGGCACTGTGCCTCAATGGCAGGTCTGAATGTACTTTGCATTTATTCATCCAGAAGAGGGAAAGATCTGAGTTTGGAACACAGTGGGTTTTATACTCAACAGAGTCCAGAGATTGCTGTATTGTGCACGTCCTGAAACACACCAGAGGGTAGGAACAGGAGATCAATACTAAAGGTGACAGTAATTGCAAGTGGACTACAGCTGACGTAAATGCTCTCAGTGGAGCCTGTCAGCTGTTCTAGTGAGGCAGCCTGAAACAGAAAGTGAGATGTTTTCTCTGTTGTTACCTTGCCCAAATGCTTCTCTGGGTTGCTCTAATCAGACTCCATTGCCTTCCCTGAGACTGCCACTTCTACGGTTCTGTCAAGTAGGAAAGTCATCTCCATATCCTTGGTTGGTATAATCTGTGCCTTAGGACACAGATGCCAACTGCCATGAAGATCTGCAGTTCAGAAAGGTTTTGCCAAGGTAGTCCTGTTGTGTCACATTAAAACAAGTAGCCAAGTTTTTATTAATGCCTTACTTGAGTTTCACTAATGATAGTGAAACTCAAGTAAAATTAAAAGTGGAATCACCCCCACATTTAAATAGGGGTGATTTTAAATTCACATCCCTTCCTTGTAATAGCATGCCTCTGCTGGGGCTGCTACTGCTCATTATATCTTTGTATCTCACATATCCCTTTCTTTATGGGTTAGGCTACTAAGTGCACAGAGATGCTCTGATTCTTAATTCTAAGTTGTTTTCTAGAGTCACCTCTGTCTTAATGTATATTATATATCAACTTTCATCAGATTGGTCCTACTGGGAAATGTAATTCAATGAAGATCTGAAGAAGTAAAATCTCAGAGAATGGACAGAGGATAATGCTTCCTTCTTGCAGCAGAATTATATCAGCCAATGTAGTACATTAGATTATAATGTCCATCATCCATTTAAATATTCTCATCGGTTATAGTTACTGTGATTTTGTGGTTGGAGTTGTACTTGAACTGAAGTATGACAACTGTTACAGTATATTTAATGTAGGAACATACACTACTGGGATTTTTTTTCTCATCTAAATAGTAGCTGTGAGAATGGATTATCTGTATAAAATTATATTTTGTTTTCTGTTCCCTGTAGGTTATTGTCACTGAAATTATAATTCTCTTGAAAAACAGCCGCACCCAACCACACAGCAGCTTGTAGTTGCTTCTAATTTGGCCCTTAAAAGCCTGGGGCAATTTAACACATTCAAAGCACCACTATTTGTAAGGCTCTATTTCGTAAAGGTATTTGAATCCCAAAGTGTTTCAGGCTTAATGTTAAGGTATTTTGAATGGCTTATATGCAATTCTACAACTATCTTACTTAATACATTAGTCACTCGTACTGTTAATCATAGGGTGTGTACACTGACTATAAGTTTTGATTACAGAACATGACTGAGAAGATGTGAAGACTTGCTTTGAATCGTACCAGGGCCATATTGCCACTTGCACGGTGCACCTAATCACAGGGGAATTATTTCCTACAATCTCTTTTTTTCTGATGGGTCCACATAATATATAGACCATGAGTGAAAAAGCTGTAGGTTCCTTTAAATAAAACCAGTCCCCCTAATTCTAATGTGCCACCAAGATAGTCTTCAGTTGGGTATCAACTAATAGGTTTTGTCACCTACTAATATGGAGGAGGAGGCTGGCATTCATTGGAAACAGAAGGCACAGACAGAGGATTGGCAAAGGGACAACAAATGCCCTGCTAATCAGTGGTGGAATTCAATTTTTTTACTACCGGTTCTGTGGGCGTGGCTTATTTGGTGGGTGTGGCTTGGTGGTCATGTGACTGGGTGGGCATGGCTTGGTGGTCATGTGGCTTGGTGGGCATGGCTAACTCGCCATTGCTCATGTCAAGGGGCGTTTCGCCCAGTTCCTTCCTTCCCAGCCACTCCTTGTTACCCTCAGCCTCAATGTATCTATTGTTTTGTTAAAAAAAATTCACCTTTTTTCGACTTTATTATCTGCATCCACATATTATAGATATACTTTTATGGACCACTGAAAGGAGGAAATGGCTCACATGCTTTGTCCAAGAGTCTGATAGGCAGGTCACAAAACAGGGTTTTGAGGGGTTGCCACAAAGAAGGGGGGGGGGCAATGTATTTTCCAAAGCAGCAGAAGGCAAAACAAGAAGCAATGGATTGAAACTGAACAAAGAAGAAGCAACCTAAAACTAAGGAGAAATTTCCTGACAGTGAGAACAATTAACCAGTGGAACTGCTTGTCTCCAGAAGTTCTGGACGCTCCAACACTGGAGGTTTTCAAGAAGAGACAGGACAACCATTTCTCCGAAATGGTATAGGGCAGGCAACCTTGGCAACTTTAAGACTTGTAGACTTCCAACTCCCAAAATTCTGGGGGGAATTCTGGGAGTTGAAGTCCAGAAGTCTTAAAGATGCTAAAGTTGGAGACCCCTGGTATAGGATCCCTCCAAAGATTATTCTGACACCTTTGCCTGGCCCTCCACTCAGATTTGGCATCCTCAGTTTTCCTGCCTGAGCAGAAGGTTTGGACTAGAAGACCTTCCTCTCTCATTCCCTCTTTTTCCCTCTCTCTCTTAAAGCCACGGCTGGCCAAATGCTCTTCCCTATCTTCCCCTTCTCTCCCCCACTCTCTCTCTCTGTGTGTGTGTGTGTGTGTGTGTCTCCCCCACAAAGTTGCGGTTGGGCTTTCCTTTTTCTTTTTTGGAATCAAGACTGGCTGAACAAGGATCGCCAGCCATGCTGGAAGCATCCCTTCAGCTGATCCATCTCCTCCTCCTTCTCCTCCTCGGGTGTGCGTGCAAGCCATCCTCCCGGCCCTGCCACAGCTGCCAGTTGCAAGAGGAGGGGGAGGAGGAGATTGGTCGACCAAAGAGATGCTTCCAGCGCAGCTGGCGATCCTTGTTCAGTCAGTCTGGATTCCAAAAAGAAGAAATGAAAATAGCAAAGAGCACCAAGGAAAGCCCAGCCACGGCTTTGAGGGAGGGAGACAGACAGACAGACAGACAGACACACACACACACAGAGTAGGGGGGAGAGAGGGGAAGATAGGCTATCCCCTGCCATCAGCCTTACCTTCTCAGGCCAGGCAAGGGAGGGGAGGATGAGGGGCAGGAGGACCAGCCACTGCAGGCATATCGGGACAAAGGAGAAGCCCCGTGACATCCGCCCGCCCACCTGCTGGCTGGCTGAGCCAGGCTGGGCTGGAAGAGGTGTGTCAGCCAGTAGAAGGCAGAAAATGTGCTCCAGGAGGGCAGGCAGGCAGGCGGATGTCCCGGGGCTGTTGCACATGTGTACTGCATGTGTAGCAGCTGCACACGCAGTGCGCATGTGCAGCAGCCCTGGGACATTCGCCTGAGCTGTGCCATGACACCACATGGTTGGGAAAGCCAGGAGAGTGAATAGGACAAGAGGGCAACCGGGCAACCCGGTTCAGGGGTGTGGCAGCCAGGGGTCGCTACCAGTTCTGCGACTCACGGCAAATCATCGTTACCGGTTCTCCCGAATAGGCGAGAACCGGTTGAACAGCACCTCTGCTGATAATATAATTATTAATGACTCAAAAATGGATCACTAGTGGGGCAAAGATCCAATTATAGGGATTGCCTATTTAACTTATGGGACATACAGGAAGTAAGGGTTGTAGCTGGGGGAATGCCATCAATATTTGTTTGCAGATAAACCAAATGATATAACTTGGTATGGTCAACTCTCTGCCGCCAACTTGCCACCTCCAATTGCTTCTACCAGCTCACTGTCACCAAGTCATTGCAGGTAACTCAATATGCCCAATTCACTATGAGAACTTACTGTGGGCAGCCGGAGGTAGAGCCAGATAGATGGGTGAATGGGGGGTAAAGCACAGAGCAGCAGCCAGGGGCTTTCCCAGTAGAAGGAAAGCTGGGTGGGTGGAAGAATGAGCAGGTGGGCAAAGATCAAAGTGATGGCACCTGCAGCAGTGGCTTCCCGTATTTATACACCCCATCATTGCAGCTGCTGTGCTGATCTCCAGGCCATTTGGAGTTGGCTGCAGTGGGGCAGGATGGGCAGCGGGAGGCAGCAGAGGCCGGGAACATCCCATTTTCACACACACACTCCTGCCTCTGCCACCATTACAGACCATTCAGCAGTGGCAGTGTTCAAGGCTGTCAAGTAGTTGTAGTGGGCAGGACAGGTGGTTCGGAGATGGTGGAAATCAGGTGCATTCCATTTTCACATCCCTGCCACCAAACTGCTACTGCACTGAGTTCCTGGAGCTCAGCATAGCGACAGTGGTAGTGGGGGCATGAACATGGGATGCACCCAGCTGCTGCTGTCTATCTGCCACCCCTGCACACTGCCAAATGACCCAAACTCCAAACATCCTTGGTGCACCAGCAGTGGTGGCAATAATAGCGGTGCTTGTGTGTGAAAATGGGATGCCCCTGGCCGTCAGTGCTGCTATGCACTCTACCCACCCGCTCGCTTGCCTCACTTTCCCTCCAGTGGGAAGCCCTCAGCCACTGTCCTCTGTCCACCTGTTCCCTGTCCATCCAGCTCTCCTTCTGGCTGCCTGGAGCAAGTTGTCCCTGTGGCAAATTGACTGTGTTGAGTTGTCCTGCAATGACTTAGCGGCATGAGTTGGCAGAGGTGATGAGCTGGCAACAGTGAGCTGGCCGAGCTGAGTTGGTCAGGCTGAGTTGTCCTAGATCCGCAAAAAGTCAGTCCTTTTTTTCCAAGAGCAATATAGCTGAAGTTATGGTTGATTTTATTTATTGTGCAATCTTTCTGATGTGACAAACAGTCAGTGAGGCTAAAAAAATCCAAAATAAAATGTTCATTTTTTTTTTGTAGAAGAGAATCCAATTCTCTGCAGCAGATGTAGGTGCTGAATTACTGAAAAGTCTCTTTGTGCAACTTTGGTTACTTTAAGGCAATTTCTTTTTGCCTCATTAAGCCACATGTTTGGTGTAAGGCACCCCACGTGCTTGGAATACGAGGTTTGGCTGAATGAATGCTAACTTCTATAATCTATTTATTCAGGATGGCCTTCCTACTAGGTGGCTTTTGGCTGTGTTTGTTCATTTAGACAGAAGGCTGGCTTAGCCTGCCCCCACAGTTTTTTGGAGGGGGGAGAATGCCTATATTAAAAAAAAATCCACTTACTTACAAAGTAGGACTCATGCAAGTTTTAAATGCTATATAAAATCTTACCACATAAAAAGGCAAAAGGTTTGCATGGCTCATTTAACAAAGTCGATGTTAACATATACTTTCTGTTATATCCTGTAAATGTTTTGCTAACTGAACCTGAACAAAAGAAACCTTGCCGTTGCCAATTTTGAACAGAAATGCATTTAAGTTAGACTTTTCACACCAGTGTCATGTTTCAGTAATTTGTTTCAACCTGGAGAGAGATATGGATTTTCATCTTGTTTCATTTATCCCCATATTCTGTTCTACTTTTCTGTTTATATCTGATTTCCTTCTCCATCAGAGTGTACTTAAAATAGATTAGGCTACAACACAAATCAGATCGGTCCTACAATATTCAATGTATACAGAGATATCTGGACACAGAATATTGATTTAAGGCTTTTCGACATGTTCCTCAAAGATTTGTACTGGATGAAGTCAAATTAATACAAAGTTAATTTACTACTAGGACCAGGTTCATACAAATCGCTAACCATTAATCATAATTTATTAATTAGAATGGTTGAGATACATTACAATACAAAACCCACCTACACAATTACATGTTTTACTGCAAGAAGATTTCCTCTTGAAGCTCTTGTGGCTATAAGTAAAATTCATAGCAGAACAGTCTTTATAGTTGTGCTTAGTATGCACCCTCTATGTCTTAGATCAGAGTTTCTCAACACTGACAACTTTCATTTCAGCTTTCAACTCCCAGGATTCCTCAACCAGCAAGGCTTTATTTTAGAATAACAATTTGAAAACATAGTGGGGGAATCAAATGTTTGGGAACAGATAAAACATAAGCAACCTAAAACAGCCCACATGCAGTGCTTCTGCAGAAATTATTTATCACTTTTGAAATGGAAGGCCTGTATGAATTGGTTTCTTGAAAAAGGAGGATAAATCCCTATTTCCAGAGATATGGATTTATTTCCTTGCAGACAGTTTCTGCTATTTACTTCAAGAATTTACTTTAATAGCTGAAAATCCAGATGCAGGCAAACTGATAATAAAGATGTACACAACCCCATCATAGACACATCCAGTATACTACTGCAAATAAACTGACAGTGAGTTCAGCAAAGACCCATCAAGATATATGTGATAAGATTTGAAAACCACTTCTAGACTTAGTGCTTCATACCTTAGTGCTTCGTACCTGAACATTTTATCGTAGGTTGTGATGGTTAATTTTGTTGTTATAGAAGTGGTTTGTATCTATCAGAAATGTAAAGCAAAAAGTTGAGGCTGTTACTATACTTTGTATTCTACGACACCAAAAATAGCCAGAAGCCACTTTTTTTCTGTTTCTTTACACTTCTTTTCCCTTTACCCCTTTCCCCTCTTCCCCATTGAATTTAATTTTTATTTGTATTTTATATTACAATAACTCTATTTTAAAGGTATATGTGATATATGTTATATTATAAGGATCCATCTCATGTATTCGAAACTATATTTATTCTTATACCTGTATCTTGTAAGCGATTGACAAATCAAATAAATACTAAATACTAAAATGTTCCACAGAGATGGGCAATCGATATTCCAAGAATTAAACAAAGCTGCCCTTGTCAAACTTCCTTTTGCTGGTTGGTATCTTATGATCGTTTGAATTTCTATATCTAGGATTAATAGCTCAAAATTGGGCCTTGAATTGTTATTTTTCTTTTCTTTCTTTTTTGTTGTTGCATATGGGAGATAGGACACCTGATATTTTTGCAGGACTATGTGTCATATTTTCCATCCTGACCTATACAAATACATCATGAGCTTAGTTATCTCATTCACCAGCATAATATATGCCATGCAAATATTCACAGAACTATGCCATAGTTTAAAAATGCCTATGTATGACTTCTGACAGTTAGCACATCTGTATTTCCAACATATATTCCATCCTTATTACAAATTTTCTGATTTTCCTTGGATTTAAAAAAACCCTCCAAACCCTAGAACATCCATATTCTTTTCTATTGGATTAGAAGAGCTACACAATTATAAACATAGGTGATGTATAGCACACAGCTGTTCAACAGTTTATTTTGGCTAGCATTGTTCCAATATAGAAACAATTACTTTAGAATTCTTTTCTATGCAGTCTGTCCCTTTTTACTAAACTGCTCTACAGCTTTTCCTTAATAACCATCCTCCCCTCAAGTTTGCAAAAAACAAAACAAAAAACCACACCCTTACCATCATAAATTAAATTTTCTGGATTGTTAATTCTATCCTAGTTGAATAATATCTATATATGTGTTCAGTTGTTATGTTCTATCTGGCAGGTATGCCAATACACTCTGTACTTCACCAAACATCCCCTTCCTTCTGGAATTATATATGTATTTATGTATGTATACCTTTGAGTCAATGTTGACTCTTGTCAAATCCCTGCAGTTTTCTGGCAAGATTTGCCTCGTTCCTAGGGTTGACAGAGAGTAAAGGCCTAAGGTCACCAAACTGGCTGTATGCCTAAGCTGGCACTAGGATTCACCATCTTCCAGTTTCTAGACTGATACCTTAAACACCATATCAAACTGGCTCTACTGGAATTATTACTTTCCTCTTTGTCAATGTCACCAATTGGTCAATATCATTTACATAAATCATAGTGGTAGCAAGGAAGAGAAGAACTACTGTTTTATACTGATACCACTCTAAAACTGTACTGGTTCACCTTTAAAATATTTTAGCTTTATACTAAATCCTCTCTCTCTTTCCTGTTTTTAGATGGTTATGGTCCTTTATATGGAGCTGAAAGTCTTGGGGTGTTTGACAGAAAGGTGAAATTGACTGCAAACTATGGAGAAAGCTCTTGAAAAATGTGTTGTGAACTATTTCTCTTTTATTTTCTGGGTACATCAACTCTCCATTTCTATAAGTGATGAGATATTATATGTCATCTCTTTTTTTTAAGATGGGGTGTGTTGTAGTTTTTTACAGGGGTGAACAAGATATGTGGGAAAAGTGATGAGCCTTCTGTGCAACTAAGCCTTATTTATATATTTATTTGTCAAATTCCCATGCATGCAAATCACTTAGAATTTCAGAAAGGATAAGGAGTTATCCAGCTGGCTACTGAAACATCTTTCAAATTGTATTAAAGCAAAACTGCTATTCTACTTACAGCCTGAAATAGCTGTCCAACAACTTGGTGCAACTAAATTAATACACCTGGAAACAACTTCAGTAGCTGATATCAGAAGTGATAATAGATAAAGCCTTCCTTCACCTGAGGCCTTCCAGATATTTAGCATTACAACTTTCAGAGCTTTCAGCCAGAGATCATATTGATGGGAAGTTATGGGAATAGTAATCCCAACATACTTAGGGGGCACCAAGATATAAAGCTGTTGCTTTCAGAGTCCAATGTTTCTAGCTCTCTGGGGTTGATAGGATGGTTTAAAATGCTAATAGAATAAACATATCAAATGGTTCATAATGCCATGAACTATTATTTATTTATTTTTATTTATTTATTTGATTTGTCAGTCGCTTATAAGGTAATAGATATAAGTATAAACATGAGTAAAAATACAGGAAATAGGTACAAATAAATGGGACAATAGGACAGGGATGGTAGGCATGATGGTGCACTTATGCACTCCCCTTCAATATTATTAAATATAAAGGGAATAAAATGGCAAGATTTCTTGAAAAACAGATATCAATAATCAGATATTCAGCCACAGAAGTTGTTTGAAACTTAAATACAAGAACAAAATATTCTTCTCTCCTTTTTGTATTTGTACTCTCAGGTCTGGTTGCCTTACAGGAATAAAGGCTGAATTTAGTCTCACTGAGTAAAGCCAAGAATGGAGTCCAAGTCAGCAGGGATTTCGTGTATAGGTAGGTATCAGACATTTATATGAACTGTATAAGCTGTACATATTGGCTAAGGAGTACATTAATTTAATCTAATTTTCTACATCATTATAAGAAATGTTGCCTACATAGCACATCTGTGTGCTTTCCCTATAGCCTTATCTGACATAGTCAGTTATACTGACCATTCTAAGCCTGGGTGATAATACATCATTACTGAGTCTAGAAATGCAGTGCTTTTATTACTTGCCATCTCTTCTGTTTTGAGAGTGCTCCTTGATCTTGAAAAGGTTTTATAACAGGATGGTCCTTAAATTAAACTAAGTGAGGCTACTTGCTACAAGTAGATGTTCAAATGGAGGTGATGACACTGAGATGCCGGGTAAGAAGGCCAGAACTCTACATACAAACTGGTCTAATCTAATCTTGCTATCCAGGATAAATGGAGAATGTTGTCTCATCCTGTACCAGTATAAGATTTTCACTGCCGGTCTCTCTGGCTTCTCTTTACAGAACTGAGAAAGGGAAGCATAAAATGTTGTCCTTTGCAGCTGGGGCAAAATATCTTGAGTCCACATGCAACAATTTTGCTGTAGCTTTGCCTTCCAGGGCAAAGGAATGCTGCAGAAATTCAGCTTGTTTTTCAGTTGTTGGGAAACAGAGCTTCTTCTATGAATAAAAGGAACAAGTACTTGAGCTGCTATAATCACAGTGAAAAGTCACTATAAACAAGAACAAGGTTCTCCAGGAAATACTTTCATTGAAAGACATCAGGAAGTTCTCAGAGAAACCAACTGTGAATCCAAATATTTGCCCAGGGATTAAAGGCAGCCTTCTTTGTTTCAGGATTGTCTAATAAAAGAATAAGTGACACGTGGTAATAACCAACAATATTTATTATTTAGATGTGTTTTCAAATGTTGAAATTACTCCCCAGATATTGCTTAACTTGGCCAACAAAGAAGAGAACAGCCGCCTCTTGGTGGTGTTGTCTTTTCCCACCTTTAGTAAAGCAATGTATGAATTGTTCCTCAATATTCAAGATTAATGCCAGCTACAGTAAAGAAACATAAGAAAACTATAACCTTGATTGTTATCCATCAGTTTAGACAAGTACAATGTCTAATGTCTGCATAACCTCCATGTGATTTGAGTAAGACTGATAATGAAATGCTAAATGAACTTTTGGGAGCTATTTACACAACCACCCAAGGAACTTGTTTATACTGATTCTCATCCAGCAGGAGTGTCAGTATGAAAAAGAAAAACAAATTGATATCATAGCTCTGGTGAATCTGGGATGGAATAGGTGAAGACTGAAATTATTTCTGTTGTATATACAGAAATGTAGGAAGGTAACTTATGCTGAGACAAATATTGGGCAATCTATTATTTACAGAGAATGGCAGTTGCCCTCCATGATTTACAGGAAAAGTCCCTTTTTCACTTCCTTGGATATGAACTTGCAACTTTCTAGATGCAAGGCATGTGCAATATAATGAATTATTGGCCATAGAGTCATATTGTGTAGACATGTCCAAATGTTCCTGTCTAAATAAAATAGCAGGTAATATCAATCAATGCAAAGACTACTTCTCTATGCATACAGTCCAAAATGTGGAGATTATAAGATCATATGTATATTTCAGGATTATATTTAATATGTGGAGGATGTACTTGTAGTTCATAATCTTTGTAGTTTTATAGCTTTGTAGTTCATAATCTCTTTGTCCTTCTGAAAGTAGCATTCCATACTATAGTCAACCTCTGTTGTTCAGTCAGGCTGAAAAAATGAGAAGGTTTGCAAAAAAAAAAAAACTTGTAATTTATTTTTCTATACTTTTGCAGCTATTTTGTATTCCTTGGAACTACATTCTGATACAGTTTCTCCTGATGAGTAATAACTTTCTTTAAAACCTGTGCTACTGCAATCAATAAATGTAGTAAGGAAAGTAATTAATGGAAGGATCGCTAGTGTTTAAGACCAAAATTTACTGTTGACTTTAAAATACAATGCATCATAGGGTTACGGCAAGCTTTGTTTCATAGTAAGAACAAGATTTTTTTTTTTTTGCAGGAGTTGCAGAATGGGGAAATCATCCTAAAAGATAGGACAAGAATATTCTTGAAATGACAGAAAACTAAAATGGTATGAAATTTCTTTTCATAATTGCCAATCTCTATGCAGCCTCATAGCTTCTCCAAGGTAATGAGTGGCAAAGGCTTGCATATTTCATATATTTTAAGAGCGTTCCTGTGGAAATACTGCTTTAAGTTTAACACTAGCATAGCAAAGAACAATTGAAATGTCTCACTTACATGGGAACCAGACAAGAGGGGGGGGGAGAGAGATATTTGGAGATCTAAAAATGAATAAAAATTGTGACTGTTTTGTGAACAGCTGCTTAGAATAGTTCTGTTTGTTTCAAGCACACTGTTTAAGCATGTCATTCATACATATAGGTGTCAAAAGAATGAATATAAATAAAAATGATTGATGTTATTTTTCATGATATAAGATTCATATAATTAAAGATGCAAGAATGATGAGAACTATGAATGTGGGGCAAGTAATGTTTGGTAATTTCAGGAGTGGAGTTTTGGTGGCTATAGAAAATAAAGAATAAAGCAGAATGGCTGCCGAAAGAGATAGTACCTCCCAATTTTACAGTGTAGAATTAACAGGAAACCTATAAATGTTAGTGTCCAAGTAAAATAGTGATTATCAGGATGTACGTGATTGTAAGTAGTATCACTGCAGAAATATTAAATTATGGATATGATTTCCTTATAAAATGGTTAAGCAACTTGTTTAATATGCATTTGTGTCTGATGATTGAAAGAATCCTATTATTCCCTTATGCAAGAAAATAGTTGACAGCAGTTAATTCAGAAACTATTATACAAAGTCATTAGTTTGCCTAAAAAATACTTGGCAGAAAAATAATTGAAAAATTACAGGAGTTGGCAACAGGCAGTATTTGGAAAATGAAATTTAGCTTTATGCCAAGCAGATGTGCAGACTAATTTAATACTTTTCCAGGTGCACAGTCCAGATTTTTATAGTGAGAATTACAAGAACACGAGAAACAAAGTTTATTGGGCAGATGTTGATATACTGCTTGGTGACCTGGCAGGGAGAAGGAGGGGATGGTTTTGTATGGACGACCAGCCCGGCACGCGCACAAGCAGTTCCATTTCTATAAACGGCAGGCATATGCGCACACCACTCGCACAAATGGAGCTTTGTGCATGAGTGAGCACACCCAGTACTCATGCAAGTGGAGCTGTGAGCGTGTGCTCACTCACCTCTCGTGTGGTCCAATTCCAAATGGGCCAAGGCCTGATAGTGGGTGGTGGCCTGGGGCTTGATGTATGTATGTATGTATGTATGTATGTATGTATGTATGTATGTATGTATGTAAATAATGGCATGCTTATAAAATGTTTCAACACTAATCAGGCTCTAAGGCAAGTATGTGTGCTATATAAATGTATATGCAGCATTTATGGTGACATTAGAGGTGTATTGATTATGAATGTGAGTATGCATGTTGTTTGTTTTAAATATAAATTACTGACAGTGAATATGAGATTATATTATATTATGCTACAAGGTGTATGGACTTTTTAAAAAAAATATTATTAGACTTCTGTGCTGTCCATCACGCCAAGGTGATTAATGGATGGTATATGGTTTGCTGTAAAATATGGAATTTTACCAAGCATCAAATTTAGGTGTGTATAATAATTTTCTGTGTACTTTGATATAGTGAAAGGTGGGATTGGGCATGTCAGAAGAAGCATTACTGACTGTAGTGGGAATGAATTTCTTAAGAAAATGATAACACAGTAAAATGTAAAATAAGAGCAGGCAAGTTCAGAAACAGAATAAACGAGCTTATGTAGACTAAGTACAAAGAGTGATTACTATAAAATCAGAATGAGGGTTAATTACTAACAATGATATGAATCATTGCGAATGGGTTGAGATTGAGTGAGTCATAATTGGGTGGAGTTGATAAGATCCAGAAAGAGATGCATTGAAAGAGATAATATATGAATGAGTGCATGGATACTGTAGAAACAGAAACAGACAGAAAAGTATTGAACAGTACCTAAACAAATTAGGTTTAATTCTATTTTTCTATTTCATCATTATTTTCTTTGGTTTATTATTTTTTCTCCTGATCTGTGGTTTGCATAATTTGCCCACTGCTAAAGGGAACAATATAATGGATATATATCTTTGCACATAAGTACTTCATCTCATGATTTATTGTCCAATCTATTTAATACCTAATCAGAAAATATCATTAGGTTTTTACTTACATTGTGTAAGATCTTAAGAGCTGGACTTACTATGATTGATTTTATTAGAATGAAAATTAAGAAAATCGTTCTTTTTCTCTAACTTTTCATTTTGATATGTATGGCCAAAAGCGAATGCTGGATATTACTTCAAGGTCTAGAGAAGATGAGACATTTTCAAATTTCCACTAAAAGAACTCCAGTTAGCACCATGCTGTTTGGCATAACTGTCAATGTGTAAAATATCATTAACAGTAAATTTCAGAAAACTGTAATATTAACAGTTGGCTTTCAAGATACCCTGGCAGCCCTATGCTGTTTCCTGCTTTGGAGATTGGATTCAATATCTGACAGTGAAAGTTACCATTTTAAAATTTCACTGTAATGAAAATGAGTCCAAGCATAAGTGTGCAATAAACAATTTCTGAAATGAGCAGTGGGTTCTTGTTCACAGTAGTTTATAGAAAAGATGCTTAGTGATTTAAATACTGTAAATCCTATCTATTAAATATGAAGGCTATATATTATAATAGAAGTGCACACAGGCATTAAATAGAAAGTCAATATTTTCAGTCAAAATTTTACAGTATTATGCTGTATTTTGTTGTTATGTGAGGCAACAACCTGGTAAAAACCCAGAATTACTCTTCAGCCCAAAATAGCTAAAACTAACCAAAATCTTGCTGTTCTTGGTTATTGTGGGTAAACAAAACCCAAGCTTGCAAAATAAAAGCCAACTTTCAAATGAATTCATTTTTTGTTTAAAAGTCTCTAAACCCTTCTAGTCTATTTCTGAAAGTCTTCTTTCAAAGTATGCTAGTTTTGGTATTGCCTGCCCTTTGCCAAAGATTCCCCATCATTTTTTTCCACCATGTCATTACCAAGCTTTTCCCCCATTTAATTCTTGGATGTCAGTATGTTGCTAAATGCTCAGGAGACAGGCAGTTAGAAAACTTACAGTGCACTTTACTTTGTCCAAATACATTGCTGTACATAGAATAAATGATGACAAAATGAAAACACTAGATGATATTAGGCTTTGTCTTTATACACTGAGATCTTTTAGGTGGTATCCTTTCATCACAAGGTGTCAAACTTTCTCTGCCTGAGGCTCTTCTTGTTCTTTCTATTCACCTAATTGAATGGAACCACTGAAAGTACTGTAATGGCAAAATGCTGATAATTTTCATTTCTTTTGGACTTTGCCAAAGACACCCACACATCATACAGAAATAAGTCGACATTGGTAAAAAAAAGTTATTCATCTGGTTTCATTTCAAAGTGTAAATGCTGTTGTAACTTGAAAAACTATCTTCACAGCATCATCCATTGATAAAGGCTAAACAAGGGTCTTCTCTGCTAAAATTAATGAATATATTTAGCATAGAGTTTTATAAAACAAATTCCACTTGTTTTGAACTTCCATATATCAGAGGACTTTTCTGGGGTTACGCTTGTCACATTTGAGCAACATGCCAAGTACTCTCCAGTAAAGTACTGCATAATTTCCTCTTCTGTGACATGAAACATTACAAATTGACAACAATATCTGGAGGTTTTCAGGGCAGAATAAAATCTTATGGACCAATATATGAGTCTGATGTACTATGTTACGCATCTTCACTGTCTGACTAACCAAAAAATGTTGAATTGGATGTTGCTTACTTCCAAATAACAGTACATAGTAGTCCACTACTACTGGTAGCTACTCAAAACTGGCATCAGTATAGCCAGCTATGGAAAAAGGAAGAAAGGAAAAACTGTTTCTGAATGGTACATAAAAAAAACCATGGACTTTAAAGATATCACACTAATCAGTCAGGAAGAGATAGCTTCTGTTGAGAGAATCAAAAGATCACCATCTGTCAGATCAAATAGAATCAGCACATACAGCAGATCAGTAGCAGTTGTGACCAATGAATGTGCTTGTGAACTGTACAAGAAAAGGCCAATAGATATTTAGCAATAGCAACATCTCCCAAGCCTAGTTTGATACACAACTTCATGTTCCAGTTTTATTTCTTTCTGCTTCACTAAAAAGCTGCTTTGCCCTTGTACTTTTCCCAGACTCTTTGTGCTTGGCAGGCTTCCCCAGAGTTTAATAAAAGCATTTGTCTCATTCAACTGGTTCGGGATATTTGGCAGCTGTTAAAATCCTCCTCCCTTCCCCCTCTTCCCTGCCTCCCATTGCCCAAGATAAATAATCCAGAAAAGCAAATGGATAATAGTTAAGATGACAATTTCAGAATAGGTTTAGAGAAAGAGAAATGGCTGCCAAGGACAGAAAAGAGGATTGTAGGTCTGAAAAAATGAGTATTGGACACAACAAAAACAGGGTTGTTACTTTATTCACAGAGGACACTCACTTTGTTGTTTTTTGTGCTCAGTTGTACATTCTGTAGGAGTGTTTGGAAGAATAACAGCTGGTTTATATGAACAGTAAATTATATGGTAAAACTATTCCTGGGGTTGAGCTATATAGAATGAGACCATCAAGTACAATCTTAGTCTGCAAATTGTTCCACGTTCAGAAATGCTTAAAATGCATTATTTATTCCCCATCTTTAAAAAAAAAGATACCTGGGGGGGGGGGGGGAGAAGAAAAAGAAATAGAATAGTTTCACTCCATATTATATATGCAATTGCTCTGCCTTGTTCACTTCTTATGAGGTATCCACACACATTGCCATAATCATTACTGTCATCCTTCCCCAGTTATTCTAAGATGGATGAATACTTTAGAAAACAGAATGGATAATCCTCAGGAGGGAGAAATCATTATTTTTATTGTTCCAACTTTTTTTTAACTGGGGTTATGTATGTGTGATTAAACTATTTGGACAGAAGTATCTAGGAACCAGGTGTCAAACTAGGACTGAGAAGACCCACTGATATTCAATGGATGTCTTTGGATCAGTCACTTTCTCTTAGTCCAAATAATCTTACAGGATAGTGGTGGTGGGGAATGGAGATGGATGAATACTTATTTGAGCTCCTCTAGGAAAAGAGGGATGTAAATAAATAACATTAAAAAACCAACTCTGATAGATCAGACCAAGATGACCCAACTTTGTACAACACTGTGTTTCTAATAAGGACTAGCCAACTGTATGCCTCTGAATTGTAGGCCAGCAGAAAAAGGAGAAAGACCCTACTTCTTCCACTGTTCCCCTGCAAGTAATATTTAGACAGAAAGTTCAAACTGGAGGTAACATTGAATCTCAAGACTAAGAGCTTTTAAATAATCCATGAATTTGTCCAATCCTGTTTTTTGACCATCCAAATTAGTGTACATCACCACATTTTTGTGCTAACAAATGTGACAAGCTGGTTATGCACTGAAGAAGTGCATCTTCTACATTTTCTTCCAATCAGCTTCACTGAATGGTTCCTGATTCTAGTCTTTTGAAAGAACCATCCATAATCTTATCGATAATCAAATCTCCCCTTCAGTTTCCCCCTTTTCAAGTTAAAAGCCTTGAAACATTGTTTGGATCTTTTATCCTAAAAATCAGCCACCCTAACATCTTGATACTTTTAGTTGCTCTTTGCTATAATTTATGTAAATCCATATGCAGTTTCAGTCCCCATACGAGAATGAATGAATGAAGGAATACACACACATTCATTAATTCATTCATTCTCAAGTATGGGGACTGAAACTGCACGTGGATTTACATAAAGGTATTACAATGTAATATCATAAAGGTATTACAAGGCATTTTCAGTATCTTTGTTTATCACTTCCATGGAATTTGTCATTTTTCTCAATCAGCTGAATTGATATTTTCATTGATCTATTCACTGAGTTGACATCTTCACTGATGTATGCAAATATTTCCTTAATTACTGACAGCCCCAGATTCATTGATATATCGGGAATTTAAGAAAAGGTTGCCGCAATATGCAGCACCATTCACTCATTTAAATTGAACTATGTTTGCTAGTTGGTTTACCCAATTTAAAGAAATCCTTTTGGAATTCTTCTCAAATACTTTTGATTTTTACTACCTTGAATAGTTTAGAATTAACATGAACTTAATCAAGTTAAGATTAATTTGCAACACTAACAGAAAGCCAATATGTAGCATAGTGCAAATATAATGGGGAAAAATAAGTTTGTTTCTCTCCATAATATCATATATATCAGTAACAGTTGCAGTTGCAGTTCCTAGTGCTGTCTTTTAAAAATCTTATCTGTGTATAGTGTGCAGTGTTTGAAGAAAGTATTAGCTTAACACATGATCTGCCTCTCTCACTAGATTGCCACAAGAGATACATAGGAAAGAGCCTGAGAAATGTGCACCTTAGGATAAAGATGTAAGACTATATAGATTACTTCTCTTTTGCCCCCTTTTTGGGAAGATCAAATAATAGACTGTTTCTGCTTCTTGAGCCACAGCTGTTGGTTAGGCAGATCCATTATGCCATGGGACTAATGAGGATCCATTTAAAAAAGATTGATGCTGGCAAAGCTTCCTGCCAGTTCAAGGATATTGCTATGAACTGATGATGCAAGAAAGATTCAGGGGCGGAGATAGAAATGGAACAGATGGGGCTTCCGGTTTGAGCTTCTTCAGCAACAGACAAGAAATCCGTGGTTGTGCATGGTTTCAATCTGTGCTCGCCGCTGGAGCGCCCTGGGCCGGCTGGTTTCAGGGCTAAGCCACCCCGTGGAGATGGTGAAGAGGGGGGAGACTGCCAGCAGGGTCTAGGAGAACTGCTGGCCTTACTCCCTTTCCCGAAGGCGGTTGCAGCAGTGGTCAGAAATGGCCACCTCAAAGAAGAATTCGACTGGAAAATAATGTGCAGGAGGAAGATAAGAGGAGAAGGTTTTGATTGACCGGGTTGAACTGAAAAAGCAACAACATAAGGTACTCTGGAATTTGAATTATAAAAAATAACATTGTTCCCAAAGAAGATTTTGAAGCAGCAAAGGAGAGAGGGAAGGGAAAGGATTTGGCTTTTTTTTTCTTCCCTTCCTTATACTGACAGCTAAGAGATTTAAGTAAGAAATTGACAAAAATCCACTTTGACATCAATAGGCATTTAAGCTGAAATTTTTTATTTATTTATTTATTTATTAATTCCATTTATATACCGCCCTTCTCCCAAGGGACTCAGGGCGGTGAACAGCTCATCTAAAAACCCCACAGAAAATACAAAAGTTAAAAAATATTAAATTTAAATCGGCTGCGTAATAAGACTAAGAACCCCCCCCCCCCTTAAAACCCAATTTAGAATTAAAAATGGAGACCAAATTTAAAATCATTATCTCAGCCCAGGCCGGCCTGCTCAAAGAGCCAGGTCTTCAACGCGCGCCTGAAGGTCCTCAGGTCCGTGCCGGTACGAAGTTCCGGTGGCAGAATATTCCAGAGGGCGGGGGCACCCACAGAGAAGGCCCTACTCCTCGGCGCCGCCAGACGACACATAGCGGCCGACTGGCACCCGGAGCAGACCCTCCCTGTGGGAACGCACCGGCCTGTTGGAGAACGTTGGCAGAATGCGGTCCTGAAGGTAACCTGGTCCCATGCCATGGGTCGCCCTAAAGGTCAAAACTAGAACCTTAAAGCGAACCCGGAGAGCCACCGGCAACCAATGCAGCTCGCGCAGGAGAGGCGTCACATGGGCGCTACGTGACGCCCCCATGATCACCCGCGCGGCTGCATTTTGCACCAACTGGAGTCTCCGGATGCTCCCCGCAGGGAGCCCCATGTAGAGGGCATTACAATAGTCCAGGCGAGAGGTGACAAGGGCCTGAGTGACCGTGCGCAAGGCGTCCCGATCCAGGAAGGGCCGCAACCGGTAGATCCGACGGATCTGATGAAACGCCCCCCTGGAGACGGCCGCGATGTGATGTTCAAGTGACAGCCGTACATCCAGGAGGAC